>CM053035.1:12510238-13032738 GCA_028564925.1 Lithobates sylvaticus
GCACTGAAGAACATGTTTTTCATCTTACCAGCCTTCGGTACCTTTGTATAAATTCTCATCTCTTTCTCTGTTACTATTTTATATAATGAGACATTGAGTTCTCCTTCATCCAATAGGACGGAGCTTCCATTTCCAAGTGATGACCTTTGTTATTGCTGGAACTTAAATAGACTGTACACGCCGGCATTGTTACAATGTATCCTCTCTCTCTCTTTTTTTTTGATCTTTATAAATAGTTTCATTAATTGTGGGAAATCTGCACGATGCATGACGCCATTGTTAATTGTTTTCTGACCTTGTCTTCATCAGAGCTTGCTGCTAAGTAATTGACAGAAAATGTAATTGGCATTCCTGGGAACACTTGGCTATTTTACATTTTCTGTTGGCTTACCGATATACTGTAATTATCACGAGTAAAATTAAGTTTTTGTTTTTAATATATATTAGTGTATATTAATTTCCCTCAACGTCAGGGACTTGGTGAGATTTGATCCATTTATGGGCAGGCTGGTTGTACCCAAGCTGGTTCATTGATTAATTTGGGTACAACCAGCCTGTCAGATTTTTTGCATGCCATTTCTGCCATTACTGCTATCTGCCATTACTGCAGGAGCAGCAGGTGTGTGGATGCAATGAGCGTGAGCCCAAACCTATCTGACCTTATAGAGCAGACTGACATCTGATGTAAAGTGGGTGGGTCATTATCTTGAACAGGAAGAAACGGTCCTTAGATTGCTATCGTGTTGTGCAGCCCAAGCTGGACAACTCTATGGCCAGGAGGCTGAATGCTGTTTGTGTAAAGGTTGGCAGGGTGTGGAACCCCCCCCCTTTTTTTTCCTGTTTCATTCCTTTACCCAAATAGCACCTTTCACACACTACACCACCCTACCCTTTCTATGTCTATCTGCCCAACGTATATGCTCTCTCAAATATCTTCCTGTCTTGGGATCCCTTCAGACTCTATACTGACTACTTTCATACTCCGCAATCAGTAGGCTATAGTAATATCAGGACTGACCCACTCCTTCCTTGACATTCTGGGGCTGCTTATTTGGACTATTCCAGGGTGCACATGGGAGAAGATGGCCAACCAAGCTCACCACCCCTGCCACAGCTCAGCCAAGTCCACCACCTCTGCCACAGCTCAGCCAAGTCCACCACCCCTACAACAGCTCAGCCAAGCCCACCACCCCTGCCACAGCTCAGCCAAGTCCACCACCCCATACAACAGCTCAGTCAAGTCCACCACCTCTGCCACAGCTCAGCCAAGCCCACCACCCCTGCCACAGCTCAGCCAAGTCCACCACCCCTACAACAGCTCAGCCAAGCCCACCACCCCTGCCACAGCTCAGCCAAGTCCACCACCCCTGCCACAGCTCAGCCAAGTCCACCACCCCTGCCACAGCTCAGTCAAGTCCACCACCCCTGCCACAGCTCAGTCAAGTCCACCACCTCTGCCACAGCTCAGCCAAGCCCACCACCCCTGCCACAGCTCAGCCAAGTCCACCATCTCTGCCACAGGTAAGCCAAGCCCACCACCCCTGCCACAGCTCAGCCAAGTCCACCACCTTTGCCACAGCTCAGCCAAGCCCACCACCCCTGCCAAAGCTCAGCCAAGTCCACCACCTCTGTCACAGCTCAGCCAAGCCCACTACCTCTGCCACAGCTCAGCCAAGCCCACCACCCCTGCCACAGCTCAGCCAAGCCCACCACCCCTGCCACAGCTCAGCCAAGCCCACCACCCCTGCCACAGCTCAGCCAAACCCACCACCCCTGCCACAGTTCAGCCAAGTTCACCACCACTGCCACAGGTCAGCTAAGTTCACTACCCCTGCCAAAGCTAGGGAATACTTAGGAGACACTGTTTCTCACTTAAAGTAGAACTATAGACAAAACTTTTTTATGAGTAAAGGAGGGTAATTACTCCCATCAGATTTTCTTTTGACCTCTCTCTCCCATTGTGGAGATTTCCCCTCACTTCTTGTCCAAAGCCACCACCTCTGCCACAGGTCAGCCATGCCCACCACCCCTGCCACAGCTTAGCCAAGTCCAACACCCTTTCCACAGCTCAGCCAAGCCCACCACCACTGTCACAGGTCAGCTAAGTTCGCCACCCCCGCCAAAGCTAGGGAATACGCAGGAGACCCTGTTTCTCACTTTAAGTAGAACTATGGACAAAACTTTTTTTTATGAGTAAATGAGGGTATTAACTCCCATTGTGGAGATTTCCCCTCACTTCTTGTCCAAAGCCACCACCTCTGCCACAGGTCAGCCAAGTCCACCACCCCTGCCACAGTTTAGCCAAGTCCACCAACCTTTCCACAGCTCAGCCAAGCCCACCACCCCTGCCCCAGCTCAGCCAAGTCAACCACCTCTGCCACAGGTCAGCCAAGCCCACCACCCCTGCCACAGCTCAACCAAATCCACCACCTCTGCCACTGGTCAGCCAAGGCCATCACCCCTGCCACAGCTCAGCCAAGTCAACCACCTCTGTCACAGGTCAGCCAAGCCCACCACCTCTGCCACAGGTCAGCCAAGCCCACCACCCCTGCCACAGCTCAACCAAATCCACCACCTCTGCCACTGGTCAGCCAAGGCCATCACCTCTGCCACAGCTCAGCCAAGCCCACCACCCCTGCCATGGGTCAGCCAAGCTCACCACCCCTGCCACAGCTCAGCCAAGCCCATGACCCCTGACACAGCTCAGCCAAGTCCACCACCTCTGCCACAGCTAGGGAATACTTAGGAGACCCCCCAACTTACTATCATCTGTCCCCCCTTGGTTTGAATATCTTTCTACTATGTGCCCTACTTAAAGTAGAACTATAGGCAAAACTGTTTTTTTCCATTTTGGATAGAGTAAATGAGGGTAATAACTCCTGTCTGATTTTTTTTTGCTCTCTCTGTCTCATTGTGGAGATTTTCCTTCACTTCCTGTCCAAAGCCAAAACAGGAAGTAAGAGGAAATTAAAGGAACACCTTGGGGACCCCCAGGTAACGAGAAAGAGTTTTCTCATTAGAAGATTTCCCCTCTATTACTTTTGTGGGGACAACCCAAAATGTATGCAAAACTAAAAAATCGAAAGTTTTGCCTTTAGTAATACTTTTACAATCTATATTTTCATGCTGAATTCCCACAACATCTCGGTAAACTGTAATGCAGACACCAAACCGCACTTGGAATTGTTCAATTATTTTGGAAAAAGTAGACAGGAGCCCCAAAAAAAACATAATTTTACAAAAGAACCAAGTTCCTGGAAAACTGTGCATTTGAAGGTAAATATCCTAAACTAAAATGTAAAAAAAGTTATGGCTTTCAGGTCTACCTATAATAAATAGGTTCCCAGTGATTCAAAGTATACAGATTGTTACCTTTCATCACGTTCTGCCTCATTTGCTTTTTGCTTTTGATGAATACTTTGAATTGTTTAGGTTTATCCAGCTGTCCCACTAAAAATCTATTTGTTATAAAGGCAATTGGACTTTTTTTTGTATCAGCGGTTAACTGTACCGTGATGACCGGTGGTGGTGTGAGGACCGATATGAAGACATGAGCCAAATCTATTGACTTATAATGTTCCCATTTCAGGAGAGTGAGGTTTATACAACCTCCGTTACAGTTCAGATTGGCTCAGTTTACGTATCTGCAGGTTGGAACATAAAACCAATTACACGGATCACTCTACATCCGCCTTTCCCAATCTTCTTACTATAGAGGAACCCTTGAAAATGTTTCCAGATCTCAGAATACCCCTGATTAAACCAATTCACCACTGGTCAGTGAGAAGAATGCTCCTTACATTGGTGGTCAGTGGGAAGAATGTATATATATATATTTTTTTATATGTGTATATATTATATATATATATATATATATATATATATATAATTATAATATTAAATATTTGATACATATATATATATATATATATATATTTCCTATATACTATAAATATTATATATATATATATATATATATTAGAAATTTAATTATATATATATATATATATATATATATATATATATATATATATATATATATATATATATATATATATATATATATATATTAAAAATATCTAATATTTATATTATATATATATTTACATTATACATATATTACATATATATATATGTATCAAAAATTATATATGTATATTTATATATATATATATAATTATAATATTAAATGTTTGATACATATATATATATATATATATATTCTATATAATATAAATATTAAAAAAAAAAATATATATATATATATATATATATATATATATATTAAAAATGTTTGATACATATATATATATTCTATATAATATTAAATATATATATATGCTTATTTGCATGCACGATAGAAGGAGGAAATATATTATTGCTGTAACCCTCTTGGGTTATTGTGCCTAGAGTTGGGCTTTAACCATAGGAAGTAGGAGGTATGTGAAAAAATAAATTGCTTTGCAAATATGATTTTTTTTTTTTTGTAACAGGTTTCATGTAGTCTGAATAATAAATAAATAAATACATAAAAATAATAAATAAAAAAGCACTGCTTTTGATAAAATTTGTTTTATTGTGTTTAAAAATAGACAAAATGTATATAGTAAGTTTGTAGACTGTAGAAATGTAGAAGCAAGTAAGCAAGAATAGTGCAAAGTTGACTTAAAGATAAATTATGAACAATAAATTAGACTTAAACGTTTAGACTTAAACGTATTCTGTTTTGTCAAAAAAATAAAACAATTTTTTTTTACTGATATTGTGTTATAATAATAGGAAAAATGTTTAGAACGGCAATTTTTTGCAGTTTTGTGTGCCACATCCAGTATTTGAGAACAAGAAAGAACCCCCAGTGGTGGACTTTAAAGGCACGTACAATGAGTAAAAACATATAGAATATAAAAAAGATTTATTAATTATAAATTACATAAAAACATATAGAGCAAAGAAATGTATTAAACATCATAGTTATCAATATATAATCAGTACAATGATCTATAATGCTACGCGTTGGGTGCTAAAGCATTATAAATCCTTGTACTGATTACATATTGAAAACCATGCTGTTTAACACATTTCTTTGCTCTCTATATTTTTTTTATGACATTTATAATTAATAAATCTTTTTTAGATTCTATATATTTTTACTCATTGTACATGCCTTTTAAGTCCACCATTGGGGGTTCTTTCTTGTTCTTGTGTTATAAAAATGGTAGATTTTGTTAAACATACCTCAAAATATAAAGGGTTTGGGTTATGACAGTTTTTTCAGGTGGAGCAGAGTTCTTGCTAAACAAGTATTTTTTTATTTTTTATGCATTGAAATGCAAATGATATATATTTTTTTTAAATTACATTGTATAGTTGTTTTGGTTTCAAAAATTTGTCAAATTTTTCACAGTCAGTACGTCTATATATTTAGTGACATATTACCAAAATTTTTCTTTTTTGCATTGAAATGCAAATGATAAAAAAAAAAAATTAAAAATCACATTTTATAGTTGTTTTGGTTCCAAAAATGTGCATCAGTACGTCTATATATGTTTAGTGACATATTATCAAGATTTTCTAAAACAAATAAAGCAGTATTAGGTACAAGCAATTGCTTAGTGAGTATGTTGTTCCAATCAGTGCATGTCTTGTTTTTCTTTTTATTCTCTGCATTTTGAAAGTCGAGAATTCGTATTAAAAAATATATGAAGATGAATTTACTTTTGAATCTTTTGCAGGAAGAAGAAAAATCGTTTTTTTTTTCACACCATGCTGGAAAAAAAAAAAAGAAATAGAATGGAATAAAAATTGTTCTTGCATTGTTGTGAGGAAGAAAACATTTAATAAAGATCTGTAGACCATCTGAATTAGAATTAGAAGACATTTTAATTAGAAGACATTTGTGTCATAGCAATAGATGTTGCTTTTACTGACAAATACTGTATATGACTTATATGTTAACGTAAGGTAAATTTTTTGGGAGTTTTGTTTTTAATGGGGTAGAGAATATCTTTATCGTTTCAGTTTTTTTTTTTGTATGCAAATTCTTTATTTATTTATTTTTTCAGTTTGTAACATAAAACCAGAATGTTTTCTTACTTTTTAAATTTTTGTTGCTTAAAAAGTTAAGAATATATCCTGGAGTTATTGTATAAACTGAAAAAGCTGGTACATAAAAAATGTTAACGTAAGGTAAATTTTTGGGGGGTTTTGTATTTAATGGGGTAGAGGATATCTTTATCGTTTCTGTTTTTTTTTTTTTTTTGTATGCAAATTCTTTATTTATTTTTTTCAGTTTGTAACATAAAACCAGGATGTTTTCTTACTTTTTACATTTTTGTTGCTTAAAATGTTAAGAATATATCCTGGAGTTATTGTATAAACTGAAAAAGCTGGTAAATAAAAAATTAGCAAAAAGAAAAAAAAAACGCAGAAAAGAAAAATAAATATTTTTTTATTTTCCTTTCTGTGTTTTTTTTTATTAAATTTTTTTACAAATACACATCTACTAGGAATAAGTCTGCATATTACCGTAGCTCGGTAAAGGATTTTTTGGTGGTCTTACCATGTGGAGAGGTGTTTTGCAGCCCAGGACTGGATTGTGAAGGCAACGTCTCTGGATAGTTCACCGTTCTTTAATCGAAGATCATCGTTGGGATCTCTGTTGAAGTTCCCACAAGGCCCGTCTACTTTTCCAGCTATGTCTTCCTTACCAATCAACTTGACTTCATCGTTGGCGCTGAAGACCACAGTTAGCATGCCGCGGAGCTCAATGGTTACGTTGAATTCAGAAGCATTAACTTTGACGGCGCCGTCTCCAAGCTCAGTCCTGTCTTTCAGCTCCCATCCGTTCAACTGCAAAAACCATACCAAAGAATGTCAAGTTCGTATAATGAAAAATACACCGACAGTTTCCTCTAGCCACTTGCCGACCGCATATATATATATATATGTTTCAATTTGCAAGTGGTTTACCAAGTTTATGGTTAAAGATATCAGCAAAACCCTGTATCATTTTTTTGGCTTTCTCATGAAAGCAGTCCAAGTGGCTCATGAGCCGCTGGAACGCTTTCCGGAGCGTCAGGAGGGGACGTCCCTCTCCACTTCCTCTGCTCACTTGTGTTTCTCTGGCTTACCATTTCCGCTGGTTTGGTTTTTGATCTTTTGCTTTTAAAGATGAGATGTGGGGCCTTTTTGACCCCAGATCTCTCCATGACAAAAACTGTCATCTCTTATTTCTATTATAAGGGATGGTCACATTCCTTGTAATAGGAATACAAGTGATAATAAAAAAAAAATCATCCCAGTGCTGCGCTGACTTCCTGAGTTTTTAACTTTTAGGTTTGTTAACTTTTTGTAAACAATTATGAATGTTCTTTAGGAACTTGGTTCCGAAATTTCATACAGAATTCGGAAGCATAGCAATTCATTCGTATTTCAGATCAAATGTACGAATTTACGAAAATTTGTACGAATTTTATGGAAATTTGTACGAATTTTATGGAAATTTGTACGAATTTTAAGGAAATTTGTACGAATTTTACGGAAATTTGTACGAATTTTACGGAAATTTGTACGAATTTACGGAAATTTGTACGAATTTACGGAAATTTGTACGAATTTTTGATTCGTACGAAACTAATTGCACATGTCAACTGAATGGACACTGCTGCAGAAGCGCCGGCAAAGCGCCACTGCAGAACCAATTTGCGGGTAGTTTTATCCCTTTTTCGGACACTAGCGGGGGTTAAAACTGCCCCGCTAGCGGCCAAAAACCCTTGCAAAAACGATGGTAAAGCGCCGCTAAAAATATCGGCGCTTTACCGCCGACGGCGCCGGCGCCCCAGTGTGAAAGGGGCCTTAAAGTGGCGAGCAGAAGAGAGTGATTCTCATATTTATCAGCCTCAGAGACCATCTGAGTTCCACCATGGGGGATCAAAGGAGACGTTTTCTTTGGATGAACATAAAAAAGAGCTCTTTAAAATGGAAATCTATTTAACAACATCATCTTGAAACATATAATCCATAATATGGAGGTAATGGTGATTGGGGTTTACATATACTGTACATTAATAAACTCTCAAGAAAATCTTACCCAGACCTCCCGATCTTCGTTGACTGAGATCAAACCATAAACAGTAAATACTTGAAGCGATGATCTCTTTCCATGCTTTCCGCCACATTTGGGGGCATCAAAGACGACTATAAACTTCCGGTCCTGGCTTGTGTTGAAAGATGAAGACAATATATATGACCCATGCGAAGGGAACTCCCCTGAGACCCCATCAAAGGTAATAAAATGGCGGTCAGGACTTAGTGTGCACTGGGACTCCCTTGGCTGACAACCCCGAACTCCGTCTCTCAGTTGGCACACCTCATCGGCTGAACAAGTTGCATTGATGCAGGACACAGTTCCTGACTGGCAGGTACAGTGATGTGAGCAATCCTCGGAGATCAATGATTCGCTGGCCTGTGTTCCAAAAAAAAAAAAAAAGTCAACATAGAATTTGCTGACTTTGTATATATAGATCATACCGGTAACAAATACATTTGTAAGGCGTGTATGTTTTTTTTTTTTTTATGTTGAAGAATACTTGGTGGTTTTTGTGAATGGGTTTAGATTTTTTTTTAACCACTTCCTGACCAGAGCACTTTTTGTGATTCGGCACTGCGTCATTTTAACTGACAATTGCGCGGTCGTGCGACGTGGCTTCCAAGCAAAATTTACGTCCTTTTTTCCCCATAAATTGAGCTTTCTTTTGGTGGTATTTTTTTTTTCTCTTTTTTTTTAGAATGAGCTCCCTCCTGCCATCTTCCCATCTAGACAGATCACCAAGTCATCAAATGGTGGCAGCACCTGCATAGAGCAGCACTGCCAACAGGAGTCCTAATGAGACAAGAACCCTAAAATTCATCATTGTGGAAGGTGAGTTTGGACACTTTTGAGCACATTTCTCCCTTTGAATCCTACAGAAATGATTCCTGAAAGTATAGTCTGTTTTTGGTGGTATTTGATCACCTCTGCGGTTTTTATTTTTTGCGCTATAAACAAAAAAAGAGCGACAATTTTGGAAAAAAAAAATCAATATTTTTTACTTTTTGCTAAATGTCCCCCAAAAATATATATATTTTTTTCCTGAGTTTAGGCCAATACATATTATTCTACATATTTTTGGTAAAAAAAAACGCAATAAGCGTATATTGATTGGTTTGCGCAAAATTTATAGCGTCTAAAAAATAGGGGATAGTTTTATGGCATTTTTACTATTTTTTTTTTTTATTAGTAATGGCGGCAATCTGCGATTTTTATCATGACTGCGACATTGCGGCGGACACATCGGACACTTTTGACACTATTTTGGGACCATTGTCATTTATACAGCGATCAGTGCTAGAAAAATGCATTGATTACTGTAAAAATTTCACTGGCAGTGAAGAGGTTAACACTAGGGGGCGATAAAGGGGTTAAGTGTGTTCCCTAGTGTGTGTTCTAACCAGTGCTTTTTTTCTCAAACAATAGGTGCTGGAACTCAACCACGACCCCCTCAAAACTCCTCCCCCCACACACACCTTCCAAATTACATCAAATAGTGGGTGTGGTCAGATTTCACAAACAGTAGGAGGGTCTTAAAGGGGCATTAATTAACAGTATTGCATTACAGAGTGCAGAGTTCAGGGGGTTTACACACAGAGTGCAGAGCTGTCACTTGTAAACACAGAAACCAGACTTCTGTGTTTACAAGTGATTGTAGTGAGCAGACACCAAAGGGTCTGAGCCAGAGGTGGCGGAACTGAGTTCCACCAAGTTCCACTTGAAAAAAAGCCCTGGTTCTAACTGAAGGGGGTATGGGACTAGCTAGGGGAAGAGATACATTGCTGTTCATACTTTGCATCAGTCTCTTCCCCCCTCAGAGAACCGAGATCTCTATGTTTACACACAGAGATCCCGGTTCTCGCAGTGTCACGAGCGATCGCGGGTTCCCGTCGGGCACACGCATCGGCTCCGCTAGTGGCCACAAATAGAAGCGACGTAACATGATGGCGATTCGCGCAGCCGAGCCATGTTGCCCGCAGTACAACTGCGGTGGCTGGTCGGCAAGCGGTTAAATTGTCTATTGGGATCTCCTCAACTGGATATTTATGGATAACCCATTTTCTTTGTACTATTTGTGGTCTTGCGTGTTTTGTTATCTTTTATAAATAAAATTATTGAACAAGAAAAAATCAAGTGGCAGCTAAATGGCCAACCAAAGGAAGCTTTCATGGCAGGCTGGCAAGTCTGCTAGTAATTGTAAGACAACAGTTCAGTGTTGGAAGCCTGAAACAGGTAGCCCTGTTACTGGGAGAATCTCCAGGTAAGAAACTTTGCAACAATCTTACAAAAATAAATGTAGGATTTACAACATGCATACGCTTTTGTAGCAATAGAACATGTAAGCCCACACGGTCGGAAATTCCGACCACAAAATCCGTCCGATTTTTTTTCCGACGGATTTTGTCCGAAACTGGTGTTGCATACACACGGTCGGACAAAGTTGTCGGAAAATCCGATCGTTCCGAACACAGTGACGTTCGTTGCGTACGACGGAACTAGGTAGATGCTAGTAGCCAATAGCTTTGGTCTCGTAATTTGATCTAAGCATGCGTGGCACTTTGTCCGTTGGAATTCTCTACACACAATTGGAAAAAGTCCAATCGGATTTTGTTGTCGGAAAATTTGAGCCCGCTAGAGCCCACACACGATTGGATTTTCCGACAACATAATCCGATCTGACTTTTTCCATTGGAATATCCGACCGCGTGTACGGGGCATAAGAGGTATATTAAAAAAAAAAAAAACGTTAGTAGCATACTGATAGCAGCATCAATGTGTTACTGTAATACTAGTTACATTGTAATTCACCTATATAAAAAAAAAGGTTCTCTGTAAGGGTGTGTGTAATTAGTTGACACTACATAAGTACATAATAATTACTGAACTAATTGAATCACTGAAAGCAACAGACACAACACCATAAAGTGATCAGATGAGATCACTGGAGCATTAACGACTCTAATGCCGCGTACACACGGTCGGAATTCTTGTCGGAAAAAGCTCTGATGGCTTTCCCGTCAGAATTCCGACGGAATTTCGCTCAAACTGTCTTGCCTACACACGGTCACACCAAATCCCAACGGTCAGTAACACAGCGGCATAAAACACGTTCGACTGCACTATAAAAGGGAAGTTTAAGGCCCCTTTCACACTGGGGTGGGAGCTGCGGTGACGGTAAAGCAGCGCTATATATTTAGCGCTGCTTTACCGTCGTATTGCCCATGGGATTCGGCCGCTCGTGGTGCGGTTTTACCCCCCGCGAGCGGCCGAAAAAGGGTTAAAATCCCCCGCAGTGCGCCGCCGTAGCGGCGCTTTGTGGCGGTATTGCCGTGGTATTATCGCGGTGTCCCATTCAAATCAATGGGAAGGAGCGGTATAGGAGCGGTGAATACACCGCTCCTATCCCGCTCCAAAGATGCTGCTAGCAGGACTTTTTTTGCCGTCCTGCTAGCGCACTGCTCCAGTGTGAAAGCCCGCCGGCTTTCACACTGGAGTGAATGGGGCCGTTTTTTTCAGGCGGTGTACAGGCGCTATTTTAAGCGCTGTACCGCCTGAAAACCGCCCCAGTGTGAAAGGGGCCTAATGCTTCCGAGCATGCGTTGAATTGTTTCCGAGCATGCGTCGGATTTTTGCGTGTTGGAATTGCATACACACGATCGGAAAATCCAATAGAAAGGTTTTCCGTCGGAAAAATTGAGAACAGGTTCTCAGGTTCTCAATCCAATTTCCGACAGAAAAAGACCGATGGGCATACACACGGTCGGAAAATCCGTTGAAAAGCTCCCATCGGACTGTTTCCATTGGAAATTCCGACCGCGTTCTTTGCAGATATTCCCAGATCCACTCCCCACTGGACCATTGCCTTGTTTTTGCATTCCCCGGGGGTTCCCTGGGATCAGGTTCTAAAACGTATGGCAGCTATAAAACTTATGGAAAAAATCTTCCACACCATCATGGATACCATGCACACATATGATCTAAAATGGGAGTCCTGGTCCTCCTGACCACTATCAGACCACTTAGGCCATACTAACACAGAATCCCCTCTTTAAAGATGTATGGTGACTAGCACATTCCAGATTGGTTTCCCGTAACCTCTTTTGATTTCTACTTCAGTTTATTTGTTTTGTTTTCTGTATTCAAATTTTCAGTTGATTCTGTAACAGCAGAGTCCCGGTTATGGGGAGTTGCCTACAACTTCCACAGTCAACTTCGCCACACAGCTCATTAAGTGGCCTCCCCCTCGTGGCTCATTTGGTGTAACGATCTTCACGAACTTGACCATTAAGGTTCCAGTCGATAATTTATACATTCTACTATGATGACTTCACCTTATTTTCACTGTCGAAACACCCTGTTACTTCTGTAAATGTCATTGTTTGTCAATGCTCTTTATTTTCTCAATAAAATGTTTGTATTAAAAAATAAATAAAGTGATCAGATTCTGCTATAGCTTACCTTTAGGTACCTTCCATTGTGAGTGCATCCGCATTGGTCCATTGACACACATTTTTCACCATCAAACATAAAGCCAGTGTTACATTGGCATCCTTCAAAGCATTTTTCGCTGCAGGTGCTGGCCGTCAGGAGCCCATGGCATGTGAAGTCACATGTCCGAGTGCAAAGCTCATAGTGACTGTTCTTCTGGCATGAGAGTGCTGTAAAATACAACAGAACATGGTTATTTTTCAAGCGATGGCCAAGGGAAAAAAAAATGTAGGCAAAAGCTGGGCAATAATAAAAAAAAAAAAAAAACCTTGAGCTACATAGTAAGGTTGAATAAAGACACCAGTCCATCCAGTTCAACCTGAGTGAGTGTGGGCGCGATCTACAATCGTCCCTATTCCTGTACATTGTTTCTCATTAAGATGCTCATCTATTATTTATTTTTATTTTTTTTCACAATATTATCATATTAGCAGGCTATTTCTCACACAGCATATGCATACCACAAATTACACCCCAAAACACATTCTGCTATTACTCCTGAGTACGGCGATACCACATGTGTGAGACTTTTACACGCGTGGCCACATACAGAGGCCCAACATGCAGGGAGCACCTTTAGGCCCAACATGCAGGGAGCACCTTTAGGCGTTCTGGAGCACCCAGGATAATTCTGACATTTCTCTCCTACATGTAAAAATCATCATTTATTTGCTAGAAAATTACATTGAACCCAAAAACATTATATATGTTTTTTTTTAGCAAAGACCCTAGAGAATACAATGGCGCTCGTTGCAACTTTTTATCTTGCACGGGACTTGCGCAGCAATTTTCAAACGCGTTTTTGTTTACAAAAAACAAAACAATAAAGTTAGCCCAATGTTTTTGCATAATGTGAAAGATGAAGTTACGCCGAGTAAATAGATACCTAACATGTCACGCTTCAAAATTGCACATGCTCGTGGAATGGCGCCAAACTTCGCTACTTAAAAAACCCCACAGCAACGCTTTAAAATTTTTTACTGGTTGCATGTTTTGAGTTACAGAGCAGGTCTAGGGCCAAAATTATTCTAACGTTCGCAGCAATACCTCACATGTGTGGTTTGAACACCGTTTTCATATGTGGGCGGGACTTACGTATGCGTTCGCTTCTGCATGCGAGCACACGGACGCTTTAAAAAAAAAATTATATATTTTATTGTTCATTTTACTTTATTTATTTTATTTTGACACTTTTTTCCCCCCAAAAAATTTTTTGATCACTTTTATTCCTATTACAAGGAATGTAAACATATATCACCGTCAATTTACGCAGTGCTCCACACATACATCGCACACTCACATCGGTCCCTACCCTCAAGGAGCCCACAATCCAAGGTCCCCAACTCACATTCATATACTAGGAACAATTTTTTTTTTGGACAGAAGCCAATTAACCTACCAGCATGTCTTTGGAGTGTGGGAGGAAACCGGATTAACCGGAGAAAACCCACGCAGGCACAGGGAGAACATGCAAACTCCAGGCAGGTAGTGTCCTGGTTGGGATTCGACCCAGCGACCCTTTTTACTGCTTAAATAATTTATTTACAATCCAGGTGCATCAAAACAATGTTTTTGCATTTTGTGTAATTGAGAAAGCAGCCACAGCCCAAGTAGAAAAGTGTGGCCCCTTCGAGCATACTGCAGAGTGGGAGCCTTGCTTTTCATGTGGAAGAATTGATCTCTTTGAAGAGGTCTGTAGGACACCTTTTATTTTCATGCAACTTCATTAGCTGGAATTTAAATACAAATACATTTAACCGCGTAAGGACCGCCTCCCTCACATATACGTCATCAGAATGTCACGGCTGGGCACATCAACGTACAGGTACGTTGCCCTGTAAGAGCCCAGCCGTGGGTCGCGCGCGCGCCGCCGGTGGCACGCTCGCGACCCGGTCCTGAGCTCCGTGACCCCGGCCGCGGGACCAGCAGACCCGATCGCCGCTGGTGTCCCGCGATCGGGTCACAGAGCTGAAGAACGGGGAGAGGTCTGTGTAAACAAACCTCTCCCCATGCTTCCTAGTGACACTGTCACTGATCGCCTGTTCCCTGTCATAGGGAAAGACGATCAGTGACGTCAAACACCAAGCCACGCCCCCAGACAGTTAGAAAACACACACAGGGCTCACTTAACCCCTCCCCGCTCCCCTAGTGGTTAACTCCGTCACTGCCAGTGTCATTTACACAGGACTCAGTGCATTTAAATAGCAGTGATTGCTGTATAAATGACAATAGTCCCAAAAATGTGTCAAAAATGTCCGGTGTGTCCGCCATAATGTCGCAGTCACAATAAAAATCGCTGATCGCCACCATTACTAGTAAAAAAAAAAAAATATTAATAAAAATGCTATAAAACTATCCCCTATTTTGTAGATGCTATAACTTTTGCGCAAACCAATCAATAATCGCTAATTGCAATTTTTTTTTTTTTTTTACCAAAAGTATGTAGAAGAATACGTATCTGCCTAAACTGAGGAAAAAAAATTGTTTTATATTTTTTTTTGGGGATGTTTATTAAGCAAAAAGTAAAAAATATAGCATTTTTTTCAAAATAGTCACTCTATTTTTGTTTATAGCGCAAAAAAAAAAAAAAAATGTCGCAGTCACAATAAAAATCTCTGATCGCCGCCATTACTAGTAAAAAAAAAAATATTAATAAAAATGCTATAAAACTATCCCCTATTTTGTAAACGCTATAACTTTTGCGCAAACCAATCAATAATCGCTAATTTCAATTTTTTTTTTTACCAAAAATATGTAGAAGAATACATATCGGCCTAAACTGAGGAAAAAAAAAAATGTTTTTTTTTATTTTTTTGGGGATATTTATTAAGCAAAAAGTAAAAAATATTGCATTTTTTTCAAAATTGTCGCTCTATTTTGGTTTATAGCGCAAAAAAAAAAAAAAAAATTTTGCAGTCACAATAAAAATTGCTGATCTCCGCCATTACTAGTAAAAAAAAAATATTAATAAAAATGCTATAAAACTATCCCCTATATTGTAAACGCTATAACTTTTGCGCAAACCAATCAATAATCGCTAATTTCAATTTTTTTTTTTTACCAAAAATATGTAGAAGAATACATATCGGCCTAAACTGAGGAAAAAAAAAATGTTTTTTTATATTTTTTGGGGATATTTATTAAGCAAAAAGTAAAAAATATTGCATTTTTTTCAAAATTGTCGCTCTATTTTGGTTTATAGCGCAAAAAAAAAAAAAAATTTTGCAGTCACAATAAAAATTGCTGATCTCCGCCATTACTAGTAAAAAAAAAATATTAATAAAAATGCTATAAAACTATCCCCTATATTGTAAACGCTATAACTTTTGCGCAAACCAATCAATAATCGCTAATTGAGATTTTTTTTTTACCAAAAATATGTAGAAGAATACGTATCGGCCTAAACTGAGGAAAAAAAAATAAATTTATATATTTTTTAGGGATATTTATTTTAGCAAAATGTAAAAAATATTGCATTTTTTTTCAAAATTGTCGCTCTATTTTTGTTTATAGCGCAAAAAAAAAAAAAAAATTTGCAGTCACAATAAAAATTGCTGATCTCCGCCATTACTAGTAAAAAAAAATATTAATAAAAATGCTATAAAACTATCCCCTATATTGTAAACGCTATAACTTTTGCGCAAACCAATCAATAATCGCTAATTGCGATTTTTTTTTACCAAAAATATGTAGAAGAATACGTATCGGCCTAAACTGAGGAAAAAAAATGTTTTTTTATATATTTTTGGGGATATTTATTATAGCAAAAAATATTGAATTTTTTTTCAAAATTGTCGCTCTATTTTTGTTTATTGTGCAAAAAAAAAAAAAAAAAACGCAGAGGTAATCAAATACCACCAAAAGAAAGCTCTATTTGTAGGAAAAAAAGGACGCCAATTTTGTTTGGGAGCCTCATCGCGCGACCGCGCAATTGTCAGTTAAAGCGACGCAGTGCCGAATCGCAAAAAGGGGACTGGTCCTTTGGCTGCAAATTGGTCCGGGGCTGAGGTGGATAATAATCATTGGATAACAACAACATCTAATATATGAAGCAGCAAAATGCTCATTTCCTGATGGTCTTGTTTACAAATTGGCAACAAACATAATTTATTGAAAACTTTATAAATGACGTACGGCACTTAGTGGTGTTCCTCCAAGTTCCTAATTTTGCTCCTTGTTCTTGGCATAACGCTGTATAGGCTTGCAGACTGGCACATAAGGCCTGCTGGCTTATACGTCCGGAACAGACATCCACCAAACAGCTTTGGTAATATATTTCGGGTTTGACCAGTTGATGGCATGCCTTGAATGGACCTTGAGGATCTGCAATCATTCCACACTTGGTAGTTGAATTGGCATCAGCGAATTTAACTTGATCGCACTTTGGACACTGATCTCCAGAACATCCTTTGCAGTCCGACCCGTGCCGAGCTACAGTCCAAGAGTCACCAAAAACTGTTTTATCAGCGACAATGGATCCGTTTGGAAGACGGAAGTCGTCATTAGGGTTCTTGTTGTAATTTCCGCAGAGACCTTCGATGAGGCTTGAGTAGGAACTTGGGATCCAGACTGAAACGAAGAACTGTTGGTCGTACATAACCACAAAGCCAAATTTGGAATAAACAAATATGTTATTTCCTTCTTTGTTAATCCAGATGTCACGGTTCCAAGAGCGGCATGGAAGATTGTATTTCTCTCCATTGATCTGAAATATACACATTAAAGTAGGCGTTAAAAAACTTATTATGATACAAAAATAAATATATAATGTGGTTGTTCACAAACCATCCTATGGTAATAAATGAAATAATCTTACACAAAGCAGCAAATATGAGGGTCACAACAGCAACGTTTACAAATTCTTCAAACT
This sequence comes from Lithobates sylvaticus, assembly GCA_028564925.1. Classification (NCBI taxonomy): domain Eukaryota; kingdom Metazoa; phylum Chordata; class Amphibia; order Anura; family Ranidae; genus Lithobates; species Lithobates sylvaticus. The sequence goes on from CM053035.1 coordinate 12,527,686, forward strand.
TATAAGGACTAATATGAATGAAAGGCAAAATGTTAGCAACATTTCACCTCCAGTTTACTCCAATGCACCAAAGTGAACTGAAATCAATGTGTCAGGACCTGGATCACCTGCTGGTGGCACTGTGCCTTCCAGCAAGGAAAGGTTGTTATTCCAGTGTCCACCAGCGGGTGTCTCCCAGCAGCAAGCAGATCCCAGTAATCAGTCTCCACCTGATGCTGGCTGCTGGAAGGGTTTTTAGTCCCTCTTCTGCTGTTAAACCCTTGCTCCAGTGTTTTGCTTGTTGCCAGATACTGTTAGCCATTTTTCTGTTTCTGCTCTTTGATTGTTCTCTCTGCCTAGTACCCTTACCCTGAACCCTGCTGCCTTGTTCCTACTCCCCTTTGTTCCTGATACCAGTTTTGGTTCCCCTTCCTATATATTACCTGTACCTCCAGCTTTAGCATGCTTTCCTGCGTTCCTCCTTTTTAAATATTGCATATAGTTAGTTTGACAGTCAGGATTTCTGTTTTTCTGTTGGGCCGTTTAGTTAAGTATTTTGTCACTGGGTTGTTTGTTCATTTATGTCTTTATGATTGCTATTTGCCAGTGCTTGGATGTCTTTTGTTTTACTATTAACCGGTTCCCGACCGGCGCACGACGATATACGTTGGCAGAATGGCACGGACAGGCAGGAGGGCGCATATATAAGTCCCTCCTTAATGCCGTCCGTGCCATCGGGGGCGCGCTCCCGCGCCGGTCGGGACCCCCGTGAGGCCGGTCGCGGGTCCCGCGGACTCGATCGCCGCGGGGACACCCGCGATCGTCTCACGGGAAGGCAGAACGGGGAGATGAGGAAATAGACAGCATCTCCCCGTTCTGCCTAGCAACTAGTGACGCCGATCTCTGCTCCCTGTGATTGGAGCAGAGATCAGCATTCACTAGCTGACAGCCACGCCCCCCCACAATAAGAAACACACCCCTAGGCATACTTAACCCCTACACTGCCCCCTTGTGGTTAACCCCGTCACTGCCAGTGTCATTTATAAAGGAATCAATGCATTTAAATAGCATTGATTGCTGTATAAATGACAATGGTCCCAAAAATGTGTCAAAAATGTCCGATGTGTCCGCCATAATGTCGCAGTCACAAAAAAAATCGCTGATTGCCGCCATTACTAATAAAAGAAAAATATCTTAATAAAAATGCTATAAAAACTATCCCCTATCTTGTAAACACTATAACTTCTGCGCAAACCAATCAATAATCGCTTATTGCGATTTTTTTACCAAAAATATGTAGAAGAATACGTATCGGCCTAAACTGAGGAAAAAAAATGTTTTTTTTTATATATTTTTGGGGGATATTTATTATAGCAAAAAATAAAAAAATAATGCGTTTTTTTTCAAAATTGTCACTCTTTTTTGATTATAGCGCAAAAAATAAAAACCGCAGGGGCGATCAAATACCACCAAAAGAAAGCTCTATTTGTGGGGAAAAAAAGGACGTCAATTTTGTTTGGGAGCCACATCGCACGACCGCGCAATTGTCAGTTAAAACAACGCAGTGCCGAATTACAAAAAGGGGCCTGGTCCTTTGGCTGCAAATTGGTCCGGTCTGAAAGTGGTTAAGAGGGTTCTGCAACTATTGACTGGTCATGGTATATAACATGGATAAGATATGTCTCCAGCACAATCTTGTTTCAAAGTGAAAAGTTTTTTTTTTATTGCTTGAGCAAAATATTTCAGGACTGCGCTAGGACCCTTCATCAGGCATGTGATCATCGGCCTGGGCTCACAGTACTGCGGCACTGAACTGGACTCATGCGCCACTATGGACTCATGCACCTCCCTTAGGACTGCCTGACCAGCGCCCATTATTAATCCCACCACCCGGTCAAGGTGTTGCGTGCGTAATACGGGTCACTCAGGGGAGATCTCTCCCGGGAGTCCATTGGTTTCTATGTGCAGCCTGTTCTTTTTTTTTTGGGCGGTTGGGCCTATATTAAGGTAGGGGCCTGGAGCTGCAGCTCCAATAGCCCCTACGTTAATACGTCTCTGTAGGAAAAAAAAACAGTATTTATTACACAATTGCTCTAAAAAAATTAAAAACAAGTACGGGTTGCATCCTTGCTTCACTACAATTAACCACTCTTTGACTCACAATTACCTCAATTAACTAGTTGTTCTTCATACCTCACCTCACTTTGGTTTTCAATCACCTGAGGCATGGGTCTTTTGTCTCCCCACACCCATTCACAATATCACACTTCATAATTGAACTGAGATGATTGAGCTCTCGGCACATCCTTAGTTCACTATCTTCAGAGGACTGCTGGGGATATATTATCGCCAACAGTCCTCTCAACATCACTCTATCACTATCTCCACACTTTTTGGTGTCAACACGGACCTTGACGCTGGTACCTTAGAACACTCTTGGGCAGGGTGTGTTTATCTAGACCTTACTTTTATGATTGATACAATACCATTACTACTCCTCTACGTTCTATATTGACCTGTTGACCCAAATAGGTCCCTCCCCAGTCGCCACGGGAGGCTCTGCCGGACGTGTCTATGCTCCCCTAGTGCATCCAAGTGGGGTAAGAGACTGGTTACCATTATGTATCTTTTTTCCCCATACTAAAATTTAAATATCGCTGCTGAATGTTGATGCAGCTAAGTGAATTGATTATACCCAGTTACCAATTTTAAATTCTTTTTTGCAGAGGTAACATTGTATTTCCTGATGAAGCTATCTTTATAGCGAAACTAGTCGAAATACTCTTTGTATCCATTTGTTTTTATGACTGAAAAGTTCTTCTTGTATAAATAAAAAACGTTGTATTTTATATACATCGGTTTATGAATTATGTCAATGTATTATACTGTACCATGATAGTCCGACAGCTCCCCCCCCTAGAGGGCCTTGGTTTGGGGACCAGGTTCCCCTAAAAATCTTTTCTCAAGTACGGGTTGATGTTATCATTCAAACAAGCTATCAGGTAAATGTTATCTTCACTAAAGTAACATTTAATTTGAAAAATGGACTCACCAAAACACTCCAGGTTCCTGCTCTTCCCAAGTATATAACATAATCTCCAATGGTAACAGTCACAGATTTAGCAACTGCCATTCTACCGAATGGCTCATTATCTATCGTGACCTCGAAATTGACTCCACCTTTCTTCACTCTGATAAGTCTGTAGGAACAGGTACCTTGGAAATCATATTTCAGGCCATCAGGAGTCAAGAAATGAGGCTCACCCCAGACTATACACTGGGCTAACTCTTTGGGATGGCAACCCAAGAATCCATCGGCCACTTTGCATTCTTCGTCTGGTCCACAGGACGTGTTACTGCAGGTGACCACACCATGCAGGTCACATGTACATTTTCTCTGGCAGAGGCTGTTGGGGTAGAAGTCTTGCCCCCTCTTGTAGTAGTTGTTTTCAAAGACACAGCCACATTCTGAAATAGGCACACAGTCTTTTCCACTGAGAATGGAACCATTATCACAGTAGCAGCCTTCGGTGTGGGATCGCTCACAGGCCGGTGGAGGGATAAAGCCAAAACAAGTGGTAGGGCATCCATCTCCTAGTAGCTTATATTGACTATTTGGGGGGCAATCCATTTCTGCAAAATAGATGTGAAACATTTTAAATGAATGTATTTGTATAGGCAATACAAATAAACATGTGTGTGAAATGCATTATTAGCCCAACTCTGCTATCCAAAAACTCTTTCAAAAATGTAGAAGAAACATACAGTTTTTCTGTTTTAATACGGTCAAGTGCCCAAACAACCTCGGCTTTGTATCTTTTTCTGCTGGTCCAGGGGGTAACGTTTGCAGCACACATCCCTGAGAGGAGGGCATGCTCCCCAGAGGACCATTGCAGGTACTCCTCCCTCCCCCAAATCACCCTTGTCTCCACCCCCTACACACCTCCAAGCACTGCCCTTGGCATTGCCCCCTACCCACCTCCCAGTACCATTCCTTTAGGAGAACCCAGAACTAAGTAAAATTTTGTGGTGCTAAGTGGCTTTCATGGAATGTGTTAATGATAACAAGAAAGCTAGCAAAATAAATCCCCTGTAGCCAGCAACAATAGACACCCCCCCCCCCCAGCATCAGTAGACCCCCTCTCTAGCAACAACAGCCCCCCAAGCAACTACTATAGATTCTCCCAAACAACAATAGACACTCCCAGAAAAATCTGATACCCTCCAGAAACAATAGACACCTCCCAGCAACAACAGATTCCCTACCTCAGCAACAATAGATCCACCAACAATAGACTCCTGCCAGCAACTATAGATTATCCTCAGAAACAATAGACACCTCCCAGCAACAAAAGACCCCCAACCTGCAACAATTGATTCACCTCAACAACAATAGACTCCTGCCAGCAACTATAGATTATCCTCAGCAGCAATATAAACCTCCCAGCAACAAAGACACCTCCCAGCAACAATAGACACCTCCCAGCAGCAAAAGTCCCCAACCTGCAACAATTGATTCTCCTCAACAACAATAGACTCCTGCCAGCAACTATAGATTATCCTCAGCAACAATATACACCTCACAGCAACAAAAGATGCCCAACCTGCAACAATTGATTTACCTCAGCAACAATAGACTCCTGCCAGCAACTATAGATTATCCTCAGCAACATTAGACACCTCCCAGCAACAATAGTCACCTCCCAGCAACAATAGACACCTCCCAGCAACAATAGTCACCTCCCAGCAACAATAGACACCTCCAAGCAGCAAAATACCCCAACCTGTAACAATTGATTCACCTCAACAACAATAGACTCCTGCCAGAAACTATAGATTATCCTCAGCAACAATATACACCTCCCAGAAACAATAGCCACATCCCAGCAACAAAAGATCCCCAACCTACAACAATCGATTCACCTCAACAACAATACACTCCTGCCAGCAACAATAGATCCTTCCCAGCAACTATAGATTCTTCCCAGCAACAGTAGATGCCCCACCTACAACAATAGATCTAGTGTAAATGGAAAAAAGAGTGATTGCGCTAAACTCATAAGTGAACCAAACAAAAATGTGCTAAGGTGAAAATAATGAAGCTGCTACACTAGAATGTGACAAAAATTCAAAAGGCAATGGGAGTGAAAATGTAGCGCTAGAATCAATATAAGTGACTGTAATAGGTGAGTATCAAATAAATGAATCCACAGTGTAAAGATGACTGTGATACACAAAAATGTCTCTGTAAAGTAAATACACCGCAAAAGTCCAACGTGATAAACAAACACAAAATTGCTGAAAGTCCCCAAACAACAAATGGATGTGATGATATCAGGACATGGGTATCTTGAAATCTTCTTATACACACTTTCTAAGATAGAATGATGATAGATGTGTGCTTACCAGAACCAATGGACCCTCTGTCAGCGACCAGCAAATTCCACCTGCCTGCCTTCAAAAGTCCAGTGAGTGACAAGTCTGTCGGCTACTCAAGCTCTTTCATGCCCGTTTGACCCTCTGTCGCTAAAAAAAGGGTCCATTGGTTCTGGTAAGCACACATCTATCATCATTGAAACTGTTCTACTGGTGGCCCGTCTATAGGGGCGCAGGGGCACCTAATCCATGCGTTCGGCCCCTAATCTACATGCAGGGCACCGGACGCTTGGATTCCAATTTTTTTAGAAGCATGTGATTAGAGCCAGAGTCTCTAATTGGGTTAAAAAAAGGGTGGGCTCGGGGGGCAGAGCACTGCGCCCCGAGCCCACCCAGTTGTGTGATAACAGCAAATTAATATTTAGTATTGTCTTCCTGATTGGCCGAGAGGAGAAGTGATCGTATTGGCCGCCGAGGAGGAGGAGAAGATGCAGGGGAAGCAGCCGTGAAGCCGAGGATGAGGAGACGCAGGGTGAAGCTGAAAGCCGACAATCCTGCGACCTAGATGGGGTAAGCGCAGGGCTGGTGGGCTGACGATCAAGTGACGGGGGGGGGGGGTGTTGGTTGGTTTTAAAAAAAGGGAGCACCAGTCTCCACTGTGTTCTACTAACACTGAAACGCATGGTTCAACGTCAATGGCATTTCCTTAGCAGTAAAATGAATTACTGTCTGAGAGTGGCCAAGAACAGCCAGGCAACTTTTTCCTACAAGTCAGGGGTCTTCAAGTTTTCTAAACAAAAGGTCAGTTTACTGTCCTTCATACTTTAGGGGGTGCAGAAAGTAGCCATTGGGAGTAGAAAATGTCTCTGCAGGTAAACAATGCCCCACCTTTGGTGTCATTGGGAGGAACTGTGCTCTATCATTGGTGTCATTATGAGGAACTGTCCCTCATTGTTGGTGTTATCAGGAGGAATTGTGCTTCTTCATTGGTGTCAGTGGGGGAAATTGTGCCCTATCATTGGTGTCATTGGGAGAAACTGTGCCTCATTGTTGGTATCATTGGGAGGAATTGTGCCCTATCACTGGTGTCATTGGGAGGAACTGTGCCACATTGTTGGTGTCATTGGGAGGAATTGTGCCCTATCACTGATGTCATTGGGAGGAACTGTGCTCTATCATTGGTGTCATTATGAGGAACTGTGCCTCATTGTTGGTGTTATCAGGAGGAATTGTGCTTCTTCATTGGTGTCAGTGGGGGAAATTGTGCCCTATCATTGGTGTCATTGGGAGGAACTATGCCTCATTGTTGGTGTCATTGGGAGGAATTGTGCCCTATCACTGGTGTCATTGGGAGGAACTGTGCCACATTGTTGGTGTCATTGGGAGGAATTGTGCCCTATCACTGATGTCATTGGGAGGAACTGTACCACATTGTTGGTGTCATTGGGAGGAATTGTTCCTCTCCATTGGTGTCAGTGGGGGGAATTATGCCCCATTGTTGGTGTCAGTGGATAAAATAGCGCTTCAAGGGCTGGATAAAAGCAAACAAAGGGCCACATCCAGCCCCCTGGCCACAGTTTGGAGACCACTGCTATACGTCAAAAAGCATTATGGGTTAAATTCAGATTCACAGTATTGGAATGTTGTGATCTGAAATAAGTAGAAAAATAAACAAAAAAGTTACCACAAAATGATGGCTTCCTCCAAGGTTTGATATCAGATCCATTCCTTTGGCAGTCTGAGACATACGTAGCTATGCTGGCACAAACAATAGACTGGAGGCCTTTGTATGCACAGGCATCAAACACACAGTTGTCAAAATAAGGAGTTGGATCAATGGCATTGTAGCACTGGCTGAACGGTCCATCAGGTTTCTTGAGAAGTCCACAGTAACGTTCGCTCTTGTAGAATTCTTGATCTTTCTTGGTACATATCGGACAATCGGAACAAATGCTCTTACATCCTTCCACTTCTCCCACTTTCCAGTGGTTTCCAAATTCCTCTGCAGTTCTGGCAGCTGCACCGCCTTCGAAGATGAAGTCATCGGAGGAGTTTCCATTATTGTTGCCGCACAGTCCACGAACCGCCCCTTTGTAGGTACTTGGGAGTTTCACATTCACGTTGTTCCATCCATCATAAGTCAATGTCATATCAAAGCTAGTTTTGAGCACAATGTTGTTTCCCGAGATGAATGACATGACCTTTGGTGAATCCCAATAGTAGGGTAAGTCAACGAGGTTTCCATCAACCTAGGTGAAAAAGGAATGGTTCTCTGTAAATTGCCATATATTAAACATTCAAGTATTTTTATAGGGTGAGTTTCCAATCTAATCACCCTTCTACATAACAGCTTTATGTTTACTACAAAACTAGTGGAGTCATTTAATTAACCACTTGGGCTCCGGAAGGTTTTACCTCCTTCATGACCAGGCCATTTTTTGCTATTCGCCACTGTGCCACTTTAACCACTTCAGCCCCGGACCAATTGGCAGCCAAGGGACCAGGCCCCTTTTTTGCAATTCGGCACTGCGTCGCTCTAACTGACAATTGCACGGTCGTGCGACGTGGCTCCCAAACAAAATTGGCGTCCTTTTTTTCCCACAAATAGAGCTTTCTTTTGCGGTTTTTATTTTTTGCGCTATAAACAAAAATAGAGCGACAATTTTGAAAACAATGCAATATTTTTTGCTTTTTGCTATAATAAATACCCCCAAAAAATATAAAAAAAAAACATTTTTTTTCCTCAGTTTAGGCCGATACGTATTCTTCTACATATTTTTGGTAAAAAAAAATCGCAATTAGTGATTATTGATCGGTTTGCGCAAAAGTTATAGCGTTTACAAAATAGGGGATAGTTTTATAGCATTTTTATTAATATTTTTTTTTTTTTTTTACTAGTAATGGCGGCGATCAGCGATTTTTATTGTGACTGCGACATTATGGCGGACACATCAGACATTTTTGACACATTTTTGGGACCATTGTCATTTATACAGCAATCAGTGCTATTTAAATGCATTGATTCCTGTATAAATGACAGTTGTAGTGAAAGAGTTAACCACTAGGGGGAGGGGTTATGGACTGTGACGTGTGTGTGTTTTTTTACATTAGGGGGCGGGGCTGACGTCTGACGTCATTAATCGGCTTTCCCGATGACCGGGAACAGCTGATCAGTGACAGGCAGTGTAGGAAGCGCGGGGAGAGGTTTGTTTACACAGACCTCTCCCCGTTCTTCAGCTCTGTGACCCGATCGTGGGACACCAGCGGCGATTGGGTCCACTGGTCCCGCGGCCGGGGGTCACGGAGCTCCCGACCGGGTCGTGCCATTCTGCCGCAGTATATCTGCGTGAGGCGGTCGGGAAGAGGTTAAGGCCACTTTCACACTGAAACTGCCAGTAAAAACACTGAGCGCTTTTGAAGAGCTTTTCAGGCGCTTTTGAAGAGCTTTCCATTCATTTCAATAGGGAGGGGAGTTTTTCACAGCCCTGCCAGCCCACTGCCCCAGTGTGAAAGCGTTCATTGATTTTAATGGAAATATACATTTTCGTGAGCTTTTTAGGTGCTGTTTTTAGCGTGAAAGCGCCTAAAAAGCGCCTCAGTGTGAAAGTGGTCTAACTGGTAATCGCGCGGTCATGCAACACTGATCCCAAATTAAATTTATACAATTTTTTTTCACACAAATAGAGATTTTTTTTGGTGGTATATTTGATCACCTCTGCATTTTTTTATTATTATATAAACCAAAAAAAAAAATTTTGAAAAAAACAAAACAATATTTTCTACTTTCTGTTATAAAACATATCCAATACAAAAAAATATATATATAATTTCTGCATAAATTTAGGCCATCATGTATTCTGCTACATAAAAAAAGAAATAAGCGTATATTAAAGGGGTTTTAAACCCTCATGGTTTTTCACCTTAACCACTTGCCGCCCACCATATAGCAGAATGACGGCGGCAAAGTGGTTTCAAAATCCTGATCATGTCATATGACGTGATCAGGATTGTGAGCCGCTGCGTGCCCCCGGGGACGCGCATCACGGCTATCGTTGTTGCAGGGTGTCATTCTGACACCTCGAAACTACGATCTCAGAGACTCTTTACCACATGATCAGCCGTGTCCAATCACGGCTGATCACAGTGTAAATAGGAAATGCTGTCAGACGCGAGTAGAGGAGAGCCGATCGGCTGCTCCTCTGACAGGGGGGGTCTGTGCTGATTGATTATCAGCGCAGCCTCCCCGAGGATGCCCACACTGGACCACCAGGGACGCCACCAGACCACCAGGGATGCCCAGCACTAGGTATGCCACCCTAGACCACCAGGGATGCCAGTCAGTTCACACAATGGATGCCAATCAGTGCCCACAATGGGCATCACTGATTGGCATGCATTATTGTTTGGCACTGATTGGCATCCATCGGTACAATACATTACACTGCAATGCCGCCTATCAGTGCCCATCCGTGCAGCCTATCAATGCCCATCCATGCCGCTTATCAGTGCCCATCCATGCTCATCCGTGCCGCCTATCCATGCCCATCCGTGCCGCCTATCCATGCCAATCTGTGCCAATCCGTGCCACCTATCAGTGCCAATTTGTGCCACCTATCAGTGCCCATCCGTGTCGCCCATCAGTGCCACCTATGAGTGACCATCAGCACCGCCTATCAGTGCCACATATCAGTGCCCATCAATGCCACCTCATCAGTGCCACTTCATTGGTGCCACCTCTTCAGTGCCCATCAGTGCCGCCTTATCAGTGCCCATCAGTGCAGCCCCATCAGTGCCCATCAGTGAAGGAGAAAACTTACTTATTTACAAAGTTTTGAAACTGAAACAAAAAAAAAAAACATTTTTTTTTAAAAATTTAAGTTTTTTTTTATTTGTTTAGCAGAAAATAAAAATCCCAGAGACGATCAAATACGACCAAAAGAAATCTCTATTTATGGGAACAAAATTATAAAAAATTTAGTTTGGGTACAATGTAGTATGACCGCGCAATTGTCATTCAAAGTGTGACAGCGCTGAAAGCTGAAAAATGGTCTGGGCAGGAAGGTGTTTAAGTGCCCCCCCGGTATTGAAGTGGTTAATGCATTCTATGCCCCTCAGCCTCCCCGTTTTACTTACCCTTCCGGGAACGAGCACACCATTTCTAGCTGGTGCCTCGTGTCCTGATTGGATAGATTGACAGCAGCGGCAATAAAATTTAGCAATTTCCGTCAATAGTTATAAAAAATGTACCAAGTATTTACCTTGATCTGTCTTGGGTAGTCTTTACTCATGGTTATGGTCTTATTGTAGACTTCCATGATCACATCTTTGGTGAAGGACACGGCTCTGTTGCCTCGGTGGTCATTCACAACATTAATAGTAAATGGAGTCAGGGACGAGTCGCTTGATGTCACTTTCACCAGCTGATAGACACAGCTGCCCATGAATGGAAATCTCTTGCCATCAAAAGTGCGGTAATGAGGATCCCCAGTGGATGTACAAGTTGAATATTCGGTTGGGTAGCAGCCTTGTACTCCATTGACCAACATACAGGTCTCAGTCTCTTTGCAGCTAGTTGACTGACAGTCTATGGTTCCCAAAATCGGGTCGCATTTGCAGAGGGCAGCACATTGCTCATCATACCAAGACTGGTTGGGTTGATAATATTGACCATTGTATTGGCAGCCGCAGCTGGTAATGGGAACACACTTATCTCCACTGAGGACCATACCTGCATTGCAATCGCAAGTATCTATGCAGGGTCTCGTGCACTGGGCTGGGGCATTTCTGTCGGCACAGCTGGCGGGACAAGCAGTGGCGCAAGCATTGTAATGACTGTTTGTGTCTCCACATACCTTAGCTGGAAGAGAATCCAAAATATCAAGTTATTATGAAAATCGAAAAACCTTGTAAATCAGAATCCCAAAAATGTTATTGTTATATCTAAAGTCAATACTTTTTTCTGCTTCGTTCTAGTGTAGTATGGTTAAACCCTCTGTCAGTTGTTTTTCCCTTTTGTACCCTCTGTGTCCCATTGGGCATATTTACCCTTATGCCGCGTACACACGATCGGAAATTCCGCCAGCAAAAGTCCGATGAGAGCTTTTGGTCGGAAAATGCAACCGTGTGTATACTGCATCGGACTTTTGCTGGCAGAATTCCAGCCAGCAAAAGATTGAGAGCAGGTTCTCAATTTTTTTTTTTTTTTTGGGGTGGGACACATCCCAGTTGGCCTGGGCACCCACGGCTGGTTCATCTGTAAGCTCACATTGTCAGCCTTCGAGCAGAGCCCTTACTTGTCTATTTCAAATATATGAGGGCCTTCAAAAAGTTTCCACTTTTATATGTTTGTTGAAAATGGTGAGGGCAAGAGGAGTAGTAATTGGTCGTGTCTGAGAGTGTCATGTGACTAGTCTGTATGGCATCACAAAGGAAGGTGACTATGTAGAAGAATTATGTAATTTTTTTTTTAAATTGTTACTGTATATATTCGAGTATAAGCTGGCCCGAATATAAGCCGAGGCACCTAATTTTACCACAAAAAACTGGGAAAACATATTGATTGGAGTATAAGCCTAGGGTGGGAAATGCGCAGCTACTGTAAGTGGAAAAGAGGGTCAACAATGCCCATTTGCAGCCTCACTGTGCCCATTTGCAGCCATAGGTCCCCCGAACTTCAAACTCTGTAGTTAAGGGTTCCTAGATGCTCCCATAGCTGCAGCCAAAATTTGGGGTCTCTGGACCCAAAGGGTCCCGAAATGACATTGATGCACACAATTGACCGACTTTGGGGCCCCGTATCTTGGGGCCACTTGGTGCTAGGAACCACAAATTTGGTGTGCAAACCCAGTGGAACCAGCACTACAACATATCCAGCTAGCTGGGGTTGCTAGCACTAAGTGGCCCCGAGATACGGGGCCCCAAAGTCGGTTCAGAGAATGTCAAGCACTTTTCTGCAGCAGAGAATGACATTTTCCAAACCGACTTTGGGGCCCCGTATCTCAGGGCCACTTGGTGCTAGGAACCCCATCTTTGGATAAGTTGTGGTGCAGATTCCACTGGGTTTGCACACCAAATTTTGGTTTCCTAGCACCAAGTGGCCCTGAGATACGGTGCCCCAAAAATCGGTTCGGAAAATTTCATTTTGTGCTGCAGAAAAGTGCTTGATTCGAGTATAAGCAGAAGGGGGCACATTCAGCACAATAAAATGTGCTGAAAAACTCGGCTTATACTCGAGTATATACGGTAATAAAAAGAGTTTAAAAAAAGTGCAGAAACTTTTTGAAGAACCCTCGTATGTGGTTGTTCAAGATTTCAAAACCATGCCTAACAAAGGATATATTTTCACAAATGCTTGCGCCACAAAATATATTATGTTCATCAATGATAGACATGTGCAATTCGTTTCGTTTTTTTTTTCGTTTTTCGTTTTTCTTTCGTTATTTTCGTTCGTTCGTTTTTGTACGAATGAATGAACGATTCGCTAAAAATTTTAACGAATAACGAATCGTTCGAATCGAACGAATCCGAAAAAAACGAAAATACGAAAAAAACAAACTAGAAACAACGAATGTACGAATGAAAAAAATCCGAAAAACGAAAACAGAAACAACGAAAATGAAAATGAACGAAAAAATTCGTACATTCGTAACTTTTTTTTTTTGTTGAATTGGTAATTTTCCGTGTCCCTTACAATGGCACTGCTTAACGTGCTTTCGAATGGATTGAACGAAAAAATTCGTACATTCGTAACTTTTTTTTTTTTTTTTTTTTCGATTCATAATTTTCCGTGTCTCTTACAATGGCGCTGATTAACGTGCTTTCGAATGGATTGAACGAAAAAATTCGTACATTCGAAAAAAACAAACTAGAAACAACGAATGTACGAATGAAAAAAATCCGAAAAACGAAAACAGGAACAACGAAAATGAAAATGAACGAAAAAATTTGTACGTTCGTAACTTTTTTTTTTTGTTGAATTGGTAATTTTCCGTGTCTCTTACAATGGCGTTGCTTAACGTGCTTTCGAATGGATTGAACGAAAAAATTCGTACATTCGAAAAAAACAAACTAGAAACAACGAATGTACGAATGAAAAAAATCCCAAAAAAACGAAAACAGGAACAACGAAAATGAAAATGAACGAAAAAATTCGTACATTCGTAACTTTTTTTTTTTTGTTGAATTGGTAATTTTCCGTGTCCCTTACAATGGCGCTGCTTAACGTGCTTTCGAATGGATTGAACGAAAAAATTCGTACATTCGTAACTTTTTTTTTTTTTTTCGATTCATAATTTTCCGTGTCTCTTACAATGGCGCTGATTAACGTGCTTTCGAATGGATTGAACGAAAAAATTCGTACATTCGAAAAAAACAAACTAGAAACAACGAATGTACGAATGAAAAAAATCCGAAAAACGAAAACAGGAACAACGAAAATGAAAATGAACGAAAAAATTCGTACGTTCGTAACTTTTTTTTTTTTTGTTGAATTGGTAATTTTCCGTGTCTCTTACAATGGCGCTGCTTAACATGCTTTCGAATGGATTGAACGAAAAAATTCGTACATTCGTAACTTTTTTTTCGATTCGTAATTTTCCGTGTCTCTTAAAATGTAATAATAGCATACACATTACATAAAATTATGAATTATGCTCCGATTACGAATCTACGAATGTTACGAATGTACGAATAACTACGAATGCGTCCGAATTTCGAATAAACGAATGAACGAAAATTAAACTAACAGAAAAACGAATCAACGAAAAAATAACTCTTACAAATGTACGAATCGTTACGAATACGAACACCGACGACTTACGAATGTACGGATCGTTACAAATACGAACACCGACGACTTACGAATTTATGAATCGTTGCGAATCAACGGAAACGAAAAAATTGAAACGAAAATAAACAAATTTTTTTGTTGTGCACATGTCGAATCAATGAAGGTTATCTCCTACATTTTTGATTAATTATTGTTTTCGGAGAACACGTATAAAAAAAGAAAATCAGTGGACTTACAACAGCCAGATGGTGTCCTCCAGTCGTATATCTTAAAACCTTTGCCTAAACAGGTGGTAGAGTAGGCCTCTAGAGCTTGACATAGAATGCTTTGTGCTCCATCATTCATACAGACATCAAATAGGCAGGCGTTGAAAAACTTCTTGGGGTCGACTTTCTTAGAGCACTCTCTGAAAGGACCATCCTTTTTAAACAGCATGCCGCAAGCCTTCTCGCTGCCATACTGGAGCTTCTTCTCCTCTTCACATACTGGACATTCACCAGGACAGTAATCAAAACAGAATGGATCTTGGTCATAAAGCTTCCACTCTGAAGCCCAGTCTATGATGGAGCTGATTATTGTTCCATTGGGTGCCTTTTGATCATCTTTTGGATCCTCGTTGAAGTTTCCACACATTCCGGATACAAGGTTATAATAGCTACTGGGAATAGTTACTGTACAGTACCAGTTCCAATCAAATGTGACAACGATTCCATTAGCTATTTTTATAACAGCGCTTAAACCACTTTGACTCACATTTAACTTCCCATCGCTGAGACTAATCGGAAGATTTGTCTTTACACCATTGACCTGCATTAAGAAGACATGGTAAGTCAGCAGTACAATATATGCTTTGTCATAAATAGGCAACAATGGTGTTAACAATACAATATATGAATGTATACCAAAGTACTATTCAGGGATAATATCGAACTCCTGTAAAAAAAAAAAATTGGAGATTAAAGGCTGGTTTGTCCAATGTACCAAATGTGGCATTGGACAAGCTTTTTTAAAGCACTCTAATAAATGCTAATCAAAGCTCCTAAATAAAATGGTTACCTTACAGTCCTGTTCACATGTTGTGTTTGCTTTTCACCGCTTCCAAAATAATACTCCATCCCACTTTCTTGGTGCTTCAAAGCGTCTCTAAAGCCTCCATAGAAGTCTATGACAATGCTCGCTAACAGCACCTGAAGCTTTTGAGGGGCTTTTATTCAATGTTAGGTTCACTTTGTTTTGGAGGTATTGCAGGTATGAGATATCCCAGGATGCACTGGGAAACCAACAAGTGAACTAGTAAGACGACATCAGCAGTCACTTCCAGTTCATGTGTATATATTCTGGAAGTGTCTGGTGCAGACTAGACATGTGCGCCATCAATAAATTAGTTTTGTTTCGTTCCGTTCCGCTTCGTATTAGAATTTATTCGTATTTCGTAATTCGTGTCCGAAATTCAATCGTACGAGTTTTCGTTAAGTTCGTTAACTTTTCGTAACAATTACAAACATTTGTTATAATGAATTTATCATTATGAGGTGCTCCCACCATCCCTGTGCTGTGCTCACTATGAGGGGCTCCCCCCATCCCTGTGCTGTGCTCATTATGAGGGGCTCCCACCATCCCTGTGCTGTGCTCATTATGAGGGGCTCCCACCATCCCTGTGCTGTGCTCATTATGAGGGGCTCCCCCCATCCCTGTGCTGTGCTCATTATGAGGTGCTCCCACCATCCCTGTGCTGTGCTCATTATGAGGTGCTCCCCCCATCCCTGTGCTGTGCTCATTATGAGGGGCTCCCCCCATCCCTGTGCTGTGCTCATTATGAGGTGCTCCCCCCATCCCTGTGCTGTGCTCATTATGAGGTGCTCCCACCATCCCTGTGCTGTGCTCATTATGAGGGGCTCCCCCCATCCCTGTGCTGTGCTCATTATGAGGGGCTCCCCCCATCCCTGTGCTGTGCTCATTATGAGGTGCTCCCCCCATCCCTGTGCTGTGCTCATTATGAGGGGCTCCCACCATCCCTGTGCTGTGATGACTTCCTGTTTTTTTTTTTTACTTCATCATAACGAATAATCGTAATTAACGAACATTCTTATTTTGTCCGATTCTGAATCTCCCATCGACTACCAGTACCAGTCTCTCCCACTCCCATATTAAAAAAGGTAATTTTCCCAACCCTCACTCAGCAGCAGAAGAAAACCTCTGATTGGTCAACAAAACACCAGTCACGTTTCCATCTTAACGGAATTTGGATCCGAAATTCGTAAACGAAATTTCGTATTTCATACAAAATTCGGAAGCATAGAAATTCGTATTTCGGATCCCCCCGAATGTACGAATTTACGGAAATGCGTACCAATTTTCGATTCTTACGAAACTAATCGCCCATGTCTAGTGCAGACGTCACATCTGGGGTGCAGTGTGGAGCAGAAGGAAAGTGAGTGGGGTTCGGACTGAAGCGGAGCAACTGGCAGACTGCTCACGTAGTGTGTAACATGGGAACGCTATAGCAGAAGGTGAGCGAGGACTGAGTGGCAGAGGTGGGGGACCAGAACAGGAGAAACTAGAAGATGTCACACGTGGTGAGCATGTGTGGGTACAATAAAGCAGGAGGTGAACAGAGACCAGAGAAGAGGAGGATCAGCAAACCAGAGGAACAGCAGAGCTGGGGGTTACTACTGAGTGTGGAAATCAGCAGAGCTGGGGGTTACTACTGAGTGTGAGATCAGCAGAGCTGGGGGTTACTACTGAGTGTGGGATCAGCAGAGCTGGGGGTTACTACTGAGTGTGGGATCAGCAGAGCTGGGGGCTACTACTGAGTGTGGGATCAGCAGAGCTGGGGACTACTACTGAGTGTGAGATCAGCAGAGCTGGGGGTTACTACTGAGTGTGGGATCAGCAGAGCTGGGGGCTACTACTGAGTGGGGGATCAGCAGAGCTGGGGGCTACTACTGAGTGTGAGATCAGCAGAGCTGGGGGTTACTACTGAGTGTGGGATCAGCAGAGCTGGGGGTTACCACTGAGTGTGGGATCAGCAGAGCTGGGGGTTACTACTGAGTGGGGGATCAGCAGAGCTGGGGGCTACTACTGAGTGTGAGATCAGCAGAGCTGGGGGTTACTACTGAGTGTGGGATCAGCAGAGCTGGGGGTTACCACTGAGTGTGGGATCAGCAGAGCTGGGGGTTACTACTGAGTGTGGGATCAGCAGAGCTGGGGGTTACTACTGAGTGTGGGATCAGCAGAGCTGGGGGTTACTACTGAGTGTGGGATCAGCAGAGCTGGGGGTACTACTGAGTGTGGGATCAGCAGAGCTGGGGGTACTACTGAGTGGAGGATCAGCAAAGCTGGGGGTACTACTGAGCAGGGGATCTGCTGAACAAGGGTACCAATATGCAGGGGGCTTGCTGAACAGGGGTTATAATGAGCTGGGAATATGCTGAGTGTGAGTACTACTGAGCCGGGGTTCTTTAAAACAAATAGAAAACCAGCACACTCAGGGCATTGGCAAGCTTCATTAAAGCTTCAAACAAGCATCACGAAGTATCAAAAGCTCATCAAAAAAGCAAGTTGAAGCGGTAGGTGCTTCAATGTGTGTTAAAGTCAAAGCGAGTGTAAATGAACCCTAAATTAGTCTTTTTTGTCAATCTATTATACCAAAAAAAATTGCACAAAAAAGCAATACCAAATTTAGTTTGGTAGACCTTAGAAAATACAAATAAACTATTAAACATCTCCTAAATAACTGTTCTGGTCATGAATCAGGTCATCCTAACTTATATGAATTAAACAAAAAATCTCAATCACATACTTGAATTGTAGGGAAATCCCCAAGTTGGACTAAAATCTCCATCTCGTAGATTTTCAATTTCATCGACTTGACAAAAGAAGCCGCTTGGTTCCCTCTGTTGTTACTTTTGATGGAAACCTCAAATGGCTCCAGTGAAGAGCGGTTGGATCCGATATACTGAGCAAAAACATAGGTACAGGTGCCCTGGAAGTCAAATTCATTGCCGTCAAAACTACGGAAATGGGGGTCACCCCAGGCCCAGCACAGGCCTGCGTAATTTGGCGTGCAAACCGCTTTGTCATCTTGAACTTGGCAGGTCTCTTTCTGGCGGCAGGTCGTGACTTTGCATGGATCTGCAAAACCATAAAACAAAAGGTTTTAACACGTCTTAAGCTAATAAGACACTTCAGAGAACAAATGCAATGAATCAGTGAGTGAAGAATGAGTTTTAGGGAATGACTATTCACTCTAATGCAGCGGTTCTCAACCTGGGGGGTTGGGATCCCCTCGGGGGTCGAATGGTGATTTGCCAGGGGTCACCAAATCCTGGGCTGTTCCTGAAGCTCACACCACTCTCTCCCAGTCTTTTTGTGGCAGCCCAGCAGGGCTGTGCCTGGAGCCCGCGGTCGCCCACTCAGCCTCTTCGCAGCCACCCATTCAGTTCACAGCATGGCTGGGGGACAGCGACTAGAGGTCAGCTGACTGGTGAGGAATGTAAAGTGGGAGGGGCTGGAGGAGACCCTATCTCCTGATTTCGGCATAGGAGTCACTGTTACGAGACACCACAAAGTCGGAGACACAGTGAGTAACACTACCTGTGATTATAGTTGCCATTAAAAGTCCCCACTACAGTTCTCAGATCAGCAAATTACCTTGATCAGGAGCACCTAAGTTGGCTGATCAGAACTTCCCCCCGCCAACACTGCTACTGATCCCAACTCCCTACCAGCACTGCCACTGATTCCAACTCCCTCCAGCATTGCCAAAGATTCCAACTCCCCACCAGCACTGCCACTGATTCCAACTCCCTCCAGCATTGCCAAAGATTCCAACTCCCCGCCAGCACTGCCACTGATTCCAACTCCCCCCAGCATTGCCACTGATTCCAACTCCCCCCAGCATTGCCAAAGATTCCAACTCCCCGCCAGCACTGCCAATGATTCCAACTCCCCCAGCATTGCCACTGATTCCAACTCCCCCCAGCATTGCCAATGATTCCAACTCCCCCCAGCATTGCCAATGATTCCAACTCCCCCAGCATTGCCACTGATTCCAACTCCCCCCAGCATTGCCAATGATTCCAACTCCCCCAGCATTGCCACTGATTCCAACTCCCCCAGCATTGCCACTGATGCCACCTCCCCCCAGCATTGCCAATGATTTCAACTCCCCCCAGCATTGCCAATGATTCCAACTCCCCCCAGCATTGCCACTGATTCCAACTCCCCCAGCATTGCCACTGATTCCAACTCCCCCCAGCATTGCCAATGATTCCAACTCCCCCAGCATTGCCACTGATTCCAACTCCCCCAGCATTGCCACTGATGCCACCTCCCCCCAGCATTGCCAATGATTCCAACTCCCCCCAGCATTGCCAATGATTCCAACTCCCCCAGCATTGCCAATGATTCCAACTCCCCCCAGAATTGCCACTGATTCCAACTCCCCCCAGCATTGCCACTAATTCCAACTCCCCCCAGCATTGCTAAAGATTCCAACTCCCCGCCAGCACTGCCACTGATTCCAACTCCCCGCCAGCACTGCCACTGATTCCAACTCCCCGCCAGCACTGCCACTGATTCCAACTCCCCCCAGCATTGCCACGCATCCCAACTACCCGCCAAGGAGTAAGAGAAGGAATAAAAATAGAAAGAGAATACATGGAAGGAAGAGGAAAAGAGGGGGAGGAACAATGAAAAAAAGGAGAGGAAGAATAAGAGAAAGAACAAGAAAAAACGGCTAGAGAGAGGGATGGGGGAAAAAACAAGAAATTAGCATAGAGAAAGAAAGAAGATTAAAAAGAAAGAGTGATACATCCTAAAATATACCATAAGGGGTTTCAATACTGTACGAGTGGTAGGGACTCAGGGAGCGCTAAATGTTCATTAGGGGCGCAAATTACTTGTCTTGCCTTGGGTGTTGACAACCCGCGCTACGAAAATAATTTTACTGTCATGGGTCCCCACAACTTTTATCAAGGGGTCACGGCACTAGCAAGGTTGAGAACCACTGCTCTAATGGATAATGGAAGCGCAATTCCTGTCACCACCTTCACATGAGCTTTTGGGTGACCCTTTCCAGTTCCCAAGCATATAAATACAATGTTATTGTGATTACCTGCTTCATCCGCTGTTTCTTAAGCACGGCTTGATTCCCAAAAATATGCTGACTAAACATAACTATTACCTATATGAATATTTTGACTTTTTTATTAAGTCAACAGCTAAGCCCAACCCTCATGTTTATCTCTAACCACTCCTTCTAGCTCTAATTTATGCAAATAGCATTGTTGTTACAGGACAAGCAGAGTTGTCTTTGACATGTGGGCTGTTAATTGCCTTGCTATTCATTATTTATGCTATGGAAGAAGCAAAAGTGGGTTACCCAATCTATATTATCTATCTATCTATCTATCTATCTATCTATCTATCTATCTATCTATCTATCTATCTATATCTATCTATCTATCTATTTTTTAACCCTGGTGCTTTTTATGCATTAAAGTAAAAAAAAAACCTTCTGGGTGAAACTCCACCCCCCAGCCCCCCCCCCCCTTATACTTAACTGAGTCCCATCGTGATCCAGTGATGTGCATAGGAGCAGTGGTTCTCCCTGGTCTCCCTCTCTCCTCATTGGCTCCAGCTACTGTCAATTACAGCCAGTGAGCTGATGAGGAGAGAGCGGGGGAGGGGCCAAACCACGCTCTGTGCGTGAATGGACAATTTCCATTTACAGAAGTATAGCTCAGGAGCAAAGCTTGCTAATGGGGGCACTCGGCAGGGCAAAGGAGCCAGGAGTGCCTGTGGGGGACAAAAAAGTAGAGGATCTTTATTTATTTTTATTACGACCTTTATGCCGCATACACATGATCAGACTTTCCGGCGGACAATCCAACAGACTTTGCAGCTCAGGTCCGCTGGACTTTCAAGCGAACGGACTTGGCCATACATGATCACTCCAAAAGTCTGCCGGATTTGAACGTGATGAAGTAGAATAAGAAAGTTCATAGCCAGTAGCCAATAGCTGCCCTAGCAATGGTTTTAGTCCGTCGGACTAGCACACAAACGACCGGACTTTTAGACCGGATTCGAGTCTGGCAGACAAATTTGAAGCCAGTCTTATTTCTAGGTCCGCCAGACTTTTGGAAAGAAAAAGTCCACTGGAGCCCACACACGATCAAATTGTCCGATGGACACTGGTCCGCTGGACTAAGTCTGCCGGAAACTCCGATTGTGGGTACGCGGCATTAGAATCACTTTAATCCTTTAAGAGGTTGTTAACCTCTGAAATGAAAGAGGAACAACGCATATCCTTCTATAGTGTGTTCTTGCCTTATTCCAAAGAGCTTAATGTGATTTCTGTCTCCTTTCTCATTCCTCTGCACAAGTCAATTTTGATGCTGGCTGCAAGGGATCCAGGCTGATGGGGGGAGAAGAGCTCCAGCACACAGCCTGTGATCACCAGCCTCATTGTGCATGTTTCCCTATTATCCGTGTAGAAGGGGGCGTGTCCATTCTCCCCACTCAGGTCTCATAATACACTCAGTTTGCCTCTCTTTGCAGTGTGTGTCATCAGATCCCCAACCCCTGCCTTCTGAGGATCAGAAATGCTATGTAAAATGTGTGTTTGGCTGTAGAGGAGAGAGGGCTGAAGATAAGCACGTACATACAATTTATGTAGGGGGGATTTGCTTCATCTCTTTCTATCACTTGGTGCCTTTTTTGGGTATATGTAATAGTTTATGACAACTTTAAATAAAGAGTGTTGGTATGATGTTGGCCAACCATTTGCTGCTACAAAGGTCTACTTTCTTTTGTTTTATTTCATGGACAAGAACCTTGGGAAGGTTGTACATTGATGTTGGTTGGTTTGATGTTCCAATAAAACCCATCAGTTTTCCGTTATATTGCGGCCAGGCTCTATGTAAGCCTAAATAAGTTTTTGTCCCCATCTCAGCAAACAGCCAGAGAAGCTACAACAGGGAAGATATTAGGGCAGATATTCTACGTGAAAAGGTGAGTTGCTATGACAATGCCATGTTGGTACTCACTGATCCCCTTAGTTGGCCTCATTCTTCGGTGAGTGTTTTCTGCCATTGGAGTCCACAGAGAAATACAAGAATCTAATGTCCGATTGGGCTTGGCAGCCATCCACACAAATTTGACCTACTACTTTTTGGTGAAGGTAGACATTATTATACTTACTTGTGCTGACACAAGACCTCACTCCGTCCAGAAGCTGACATTTCTCATCATCGGCACAGGTCCTATTAAAGCAGATACCGCGCCCGGATGGATCACAACTACATTCCTGGGTGCAGTTGTCATTAAGTATGGATTCATTGGACTGTGGAGACAAAAAGGAAAGAAAACATTTTTAAATCAAGTTTTATCATGAAAAAGACCTACTTTAGGCAAATGTGACTTTGTGATTGGAAAAGTATGGGGGCTTATATTGCTAAACTGTCTTTGAGAATGTTACTTGTGACAGACCGCTTGGCACCCCTCGTGGGTATTTCTGTCAGTGTACAGCTTCCTCCAGTCTGGAACCAGGAACTGCTTGGCACCCCTCGTGGGTGTTTCTGTCAGTATACAGCTTCCTCCAGTCTGGAACCAGGAACCGCTTGGCACCCTTTGTGGGTGTTTCCGTCAGTAGACAGCTTCTTCCAGTCTGGAACCAGGAATCAGGTATTCTAGCAAAATTTTGCACCCAAGATCTAGACTCCACTAGCTTAGGTGAAATATTCCGCTATAATACCTGGTTCCTGGTTCTGGACTGGAGGAAGCTGTCTACTGATGGAAGCACCCAAGAGGGGTGCCAAGCGGCCCGTCACATTTGGTTGGCAGTGGTGGGATCTGCTTCCTCCCTACGGGCATTCCAAACCACCACCAGGATCCAGTGTCCGGTGATATTGAAGGAGTGTTCCAGGAGCTGGTCGCCATGGGCGTGGAGTTCCAGTGGTGAATGCCAAAGATGCTGGCCCAGTACGGAGAGCCTGGTTCTTCCCAGGATGTGCTGGAATTGAGAGACGCGATCCACTGGAAGCTCTAGATGGAGGCTCTCCAAGTGGAGCAAGATCACTTCAAGGGTCCCCCAGGCACACACCTCCCAAAAATAGGGCCCCCTAAAAAGTCATAGCCCATAGTCAGTAGGAAAGAGGCTACTCTGCAGTCCCCCCAAAAGCTGCTGTCCTGGTTGGGTCTGTCACATTACTTAGTTGGCTGTCATGCTGATGTTTGGGGCGCAATGCTTTCTGTGTCTTCGAACGAATATAGAAATGAGAAAAGAAGACCAACATTGACAGTCCGCATACTTTTCCTTTGATAGAGTCATGTTAAGTAAAATTAAATGCAGAATGGCTAATGTTTTGAGATGGAAATGCCTTTGTACTGACATTGTGTTTGTGAATGCTGTAAGTAGCTCTTAGGAGTCAAGACCTTTTTACATGGGCGGACATAAGTCCATTGAGACCTGCAGCTCCATAGAGAGCAATGGATGGTCCGATCAGGTCCACCTGAAAAACTGACAGGTGAACTCAATCGGTCCGCCTGTGTGAAAGGGGCCTTATGTGGCGTACACACGGTCGGAATTTCCGATGGAAACAGTCCGATGGGAGCTTTTCATCGGATTTTCCGACCGTGTGTATGCCCGACGGTCTTTTCTGTCGGAATTTCCGACGGACTTTGAATTGAGAACCTGTTCTCAATTTTTCCGACGGAAAACCTTTCTATCGGATTTTCCGATCGTGTGTATGCAATTCCGACACCCAAAATTCCGACGCATGCTCGGAAACAATTCGACGCATGCTCGGAAGCATTAAACTTCCCTTTTATAGTGCTGTCGAAGGTGTTTTATGCCGCTCTGTTATTGACCGTCGGAATTTGGTGTGATCGTGTGTAGGCAACACAGCTTGAGCGGAATTCCATCGGAATTCCGTCTGTGTGTACGAGTTTTTTCCGATGAGAATTCCGACTGTGTGTACGCGGCATTATACTTCAAACCTTTTTTAGTCTTTCTAGTCCTATAAGTAAAAATATTAGTTTCCATAATTTTATGAAGAACCAAGGTAACCACTGCTAATCCATTATTGCATTTAAGTGAGTTTTCTACACCCTTTTTCTTTTGGCGTCATTGGATTAGCATTAACAATCCTTTACTGTAGGTTACTGTACAACTTTATTTTCTCACCTTGATATATCTTCCATTATGAATGCAGCCACATTTGTCAAGGGTAACACAATTTTCACCATCAAAGACGTAGCCGGAATCACACTCACATCCCTCGAAACATGTCTGACTGCAAGAGCTGCGTTCCAGAAGCCCATGACAGGTGAATTTACAGGACTGGGTACAAGGGCTGTAGTGGCTGTTGGCTGGACAGGTAAGGGCTGCAGGGCAATAAACAAAGTTATTCCAAAAGCAAAGTGAAGAAAATGACTGGCTTATTCAAATATTGCTAAAGTTGAAATCACAGTAGCTATATGGGTATATTTTGAGGAACGCCAGAATAATTTCCTGAAATCTACTTATATGGAAAATTCCTTCAATGCTTTGTGGACCAAAGCCTAGCTGACTATGTAAGTGCCGGCACCATGAATGCTCAGTGTAGGCCAACTGAGAGTGGACTCCCAATAACTCATTAGAGAGAAACTTACACAAGAACAAGGAGAAAATACAAAATCCATGCTTGTGATCCTTGCCAGGAATCCAACACAGAACACTTCCACATCAAGGGTACTGCTAATCAATTAGACACAATACTGTCCCTTAGCCATGGATGGATTTAGACTTACTCCCCCTTCACCCATTTCAAGGCCAACAGTCTTGTACAGCACTAGCTTCTACCCCAGTTAACTGATTGACTCTAGCATCCTATTAGGAAGGACAAATGCCATATCCATACAAGACAAGAGTGTAAATCTCTTTGTATTAACCAGAACTCATGACAAGGTGCAAATTGTGAAAAATAATGAAACAATATATAGTCCAAGTTATGATGAGAGGAATCCTTCCAGTGATATTATCACCATCCAACACCCAAATTGAAGTGTGACCTCCACCATATAAAATGCTTGATACCAGCCTATATGGACCTCCTATAACGAGAGGTCAAAAACACTTGTGGCTTATACAAAGCCAGGGCCTTTATCTATCCAGAAGGAGTATGAAGATGGCAACTCCCACCCTACGCGGATTCCCAAGGCAAAGGGTCAGCAACAATTTCAGCTCAATATCTGCTGGAGCCCTCCACAGAGCCCGTACGACACGGAATCTAGCCCCAGGATATCACACTCATCGAAGTTCCAGCAAAAAATATAAGGCCATAGTGTAAAAACATATATGTCAGGGCTGGGCTCAGCCCTTTCTTCTCTGAGCTGGCTGCTCAGCTGTCGGCTAATTGCCAGCTCCTATCTCTGTCCACAGTTACTCACCTGTTGATGATCCTGCTCGTCAGTCCTGCCTACTTAAGCCGTCCAGTCCAGAGGAGCTCTGCCTTCGACTTGGTCACATCACAAGAAAATATCTCCTGCGTTCCTGTTTAAAGACTGGCTTTGCTGACAACCCTTCTGGCTCCAGATCCTGCTTGCTGTTCCACTACATTGATCCTTGACTTCTGGCTTGGCTGACTATCTGTTCCGGTTACATTTTGGCTACGTTTGTTATTTTTACGTTTATTACTTCTGTACTTCTGCCTCAGCCTGATTTCATGGTTTCTGACAATATAAAACTTTAATAAAACAAAAAAGATTGCACTTACATCCAAAAATCATTAGAAATGGATTTGGAGAAAACACAAGCTGGCCGGCTAATACACAAACGCCTCCCGGGATCAGAGAAGCGCAGTGACATCAGCACGTCGCTCCACCGGACGCATTTTGTCACACGCTGATGTCATCCGGGGCTTGAACTATATATCTATTAATTATTTTTCACTATTTGCACTGGTGATTTAGCAATATCTAATAAATGCCTTTTTTGGTCATGGTCATTTCACATGAAGACCTTTTTTTTCTATCATTTGGACTGTTTATTTGATTCATATATTATAATTTGTATTGGCGTTACAGCACAGCTCTATTTATATTGTATAATTGTTTCAGCACAGCTCTATTTATAATTGTTCATTATTGACTGTGTTTATCTCACAGCAGAGTTGCTGCTCTTTAGGCCCATACACCAGATCAGACTTTTTGACAACAAACATGCAAATTAGCTGTTTTACAGCAACATCCGACCATGTGTACGCTCCATCAGACAAACTTTTTCGGTTTTCATCTGACTTTTGTTGGCTGTGCGAATGTACAAACTTTCCGGCAACAAAAGTTTGATGGAGCAAAGTCCGATCGTGTGTACAGAAAACCATAGGACTTTTATACAAAGTACAAACACGTATGCTCAGAACCAATGCAAAAGATCAGACAACAATACAGAAGTTGACCAAAGGTGGCAGTAAAGAGCAGAAAAACCAGGTGATTTGGTGAAAGTTGGCTGAAAAAGTCCTGCCGAGTGTATCCAATACAAGTTCACGGCCGACGCCCTTTGTACAAAAATCCACGGGAAAGTTTGTACAAAGTCTGATCGTGTGTATGAGGCTTTATAGATCACTTGGAGTTTATAACACAGTTTATTTTCTTTTGCCTAATGACAAGGTGCACAGGGAAAACTGTTGACAAAAAAGGTCAGGGGGTCGCAAACTGGTGGCCCTCCAGCTGTTGTGAAACTACAAGTCCCATCATGCCTCTGCTTGTGGGAGTCATGCTTGTAACTGTCAGCATTGCAATGCCTCATGGGACTTGTAGTTTCGCAACAGCTGGAGGGCCGACAGTTTGAGACCCTTGCCCTAGGTGTTCAGACTGAG
Organism: Lithobates sylvaticus; assembly: GCA_028564925.1. Taxonomy (NCBI): domain Eukaryota; kingdom Metazoa; phylum Chordata; class Amphibia; order Anura; family Ranidae; genus Lithobates; species Lithobates sylvaticus. The sequence goes on from CM053035.1 coordinate 12,554,689, forward strand.
AGTGGGTGAATTTAAGGTACACACTACACTCTTCCACCAACAAAAAACTTCATAGACAGCAACCATGATGAACCAACCAGATTGCAAAGGCTGCTAAAGCAGCATTTTTTACCCTTTTGTAACATGAGAATGTGTCACAGACACCTTAGCAACACTGGAAGACTTACAAACCCTTGGCCTTGACTTGTTTTGACCCTCTGCACAGCAGTGGAATAAAAAGTATTGCTCAGACAGTACCAATTAAAGGCAAGCTAAAACCAACACAATGCAAGATTGTGTAACAAAGAAATGGTCTGCAGGAGAGATCGATTTCAAGGCTTAGTAAATTTAATAATAAAAAAAAGACTCACGGCAGCTCGTTAGGTTCCTCCAAGCTTCAACTTTTCCTTCTTTTGCTTGACACAAAGCTGTGTAGGCCTGCAGGTTGGCACACAAGGCCTCCTGGCCACCACGTCCATTACAAATGTCATAGACGCAGCTGTTGACATATGTAGCCGGTTGGACCAGGCGGTGACAGTCTTTGAATGGACCTTCAGGATCCGCAATCATTCCACACTTAGTAGGGGATTTGGCCATAGCGGAGCCAGCCTCATCACACTTTGGACACTGATTGCCAGAACACCCTTTGCAGTCATTTCCCTTTCTGGCTACTACCCAGGACTCGCCGAATACTGCTGCGTCACTGACGAGTTTGCCATTTGGAAGGTGGAACTCATCCTTAGAATCTTTGTTGAAATTTCCGCAGAGGCCTTCGGTGAAACCGGAGTAGGTGCTCGGTATCCAGAGTGAAACAAAATACTGTTGATCAAACATGACTGTAAACTCGTCTTTAGTCTGAACGAAGATGTTGTTGCCTTGTTGGTTTAGCCAAAACTCCCTTCTTTGGGAGCGGATAGGAAGATTGTATCTCTCTCCGTTGATCTAAAAAAAATATATATTTTTACAAAATTAGCAAAACATGCTATAAATTCCAACTTTTTAACTGAGGTACTTATGAAAACTGATGATCTTTTTTTTTTTTGTATCTGCAATAATTAGCAAGCCAACAACATGAGGGAAAAAAACGAATTGTGATCACCATCATTACCATTACTGGTTACATTATATTATGGAAGTTATGGCCACAAACCTTCCATACCCATAAGATGTACAATTTTCTTTTTAAGATTTATTTCTCTATCTCCATGTGGCAATTTAATCTTGACGTGCCTACAAAGCTTACTTCTTGGTACCAAATAAAATAAGGAATTTAATAAAAGAAAAAAAAAGTACCACGCCATTGGTAAAAGTTGGTAAAAATTGGTTAAAAATAAGTTGGTAGTGCCATTGGTAGTTTGGTAAAAAATTGGTTAAAAATATGTTTTATTTTTGTTCAATAAGATGGCCCGATGTGTTTCAGGGGCTGCAAAGGTCCCTCTTTTTCAAAGTGTGGAGGACTGTATATGTAGATGCTGACCTTGAGCTGGAACAGGTGATATACACAGTCCTTAGCACCCCGATGTGGGAGGACCATTGCAGCCCCTGGAATGTGTTAGACTGAAATTATATAAAACCTACTCTAGATTTCTACCAGTGGAGTGGCAGTTTTATCTTCAAATTTCCTTCCAGATATAAAAACCTGAAAGAAATTTTAACTCTTACCCACACTATACAAAAAAATAAAAATATTGAAGGTAAAGTGTGTGTCCAGCCGATTTAGAGCTAAAAAAAAAAAATAGTATGGACATACACTTTAACCACTTCCGGAGCGCCCCGCGTACTTTTACTGCGGCAGGGCGGTCCGTTAGAGCAAAATAACGTACAGGTACGTTGCAGCTTCTTCTGGGTCTGGGCATGTGAGCGCCGCCAGCGATAGCGGAAGCTAATCAGCCGGTCCGGCGGACCCTATGTTCGTCGACACCCGGTGAATTTCCGAATTTCAAATGTTTGGATTTTCAAATTCCGAATTTCGGAAATTCAAAAATCTGAAAAAAAGAAAGAAAATCGGTAAAATTCAAAATAATAACTAACTATTCAATTATAGGTATTGGAATTTCCTTTCAAATTTGGCTGTTAGTGAACGTATCGAATGCAAATTTATCTGAAGTTACGAATTATCCGAAATAACGAATGCCGCATCTAAACAAATGGAATGGAACATATTAATAATAAATAATAGTAATAAAAAGGTTTTATTATTATTATTATTGTTATTTATTATTATTAGATCTTTACGTTCCATTCGTTTAGATGCGGCATTCGTTATTTTGGATAATTTGTAACTTTGGATAAATTCATACTCGTTATGTTCACTAACAGCCAAATTTGAAAGGAAATTCCAATACCTATAATTTAATATTTATTATTAGTTAGTTATTTCAGATTTTTGGGTTTTTGAAATTTCAGATTTTCATTCCTTGAATTTTCAGATTTTCATTCTTATTCTTGGGTTTTCAAATTTACAAATTTTCTAATTTTTTAATTTATGAAATTTTGAATATTCTAATTTCGGAATTTCGGAAATTCCAAAATTTAGAATTTTTCGAAATTTGGAAATTTGAAAATGTGAAAATATTTGAAAATAGGGAAATTTGGAAATTCGTAATTTCATAAATTCGGAATTTCGAAAGTTTGGAAATTCGGAAACTCAGTATTTTTGGAAATTCGGATGTTTGGAATCTCGGCAATTGGGTAATTCGGAAATATGGAAATTTGAAAATTTGAAAATTCGGAAATTCGGAAGCTCAGAATTTCAGCAATTCGGAAATTTGGAAATTTCAGAAATTGAAAAATTCGGAAATTTCGGAAATTGAAAAATTCAGAAATTTCGGAATTAACGAATTTCTCCAAATTCTTTTAAAAAACTAATTCGGAACTAAACAAATTGCACATGTCTACCTAGAAGAGAGGAGCTGGTTTGGTTGTCAAAGACTATGGGCCTACAGGCTCTATTAATGGAAATCTGGTTGAAGGCACACACAACATTGTGCTTAGTCATAATCTTCTTCATGTTTTTTTCACACCTGAACATTCTAATGGGAATAAATCTGAAGTGCCACCTTGTTGTATGTGCAAGATTCCAAAATGTGGTTACGTTTAGTCTAATTAGCAGGAAAAAGATGCATGCCCTATAATGTTTTTTCAATATGCTGAACAATGTGTATGGCATCTCCTAGTTGCAATTGTGGTTTAATTAAAAGAAGCATATTTGAAATTGAGCCAATATACTCACCAATGAGCTCCAAGTTCTTCCTCTCTGCAAGCGAATGGTGTAATTTCCAACTCTCACTGTGACAGATTTGGTGACTGCCACATCGCCATATGGTTCATTGTCCACTATTACTTCAAAGTCAACATTATCTTTCTTCAACCTCAAAAGTATGTAGGTGCAGGTGCCCTGGAATGAATAATAAAGCTTATCTGGAGTGATGTAGTGCGGATCTCCCCAAGCTACACACTGTCCAAACTCTTTAGGATGGCATCCTAGGACTCCATCCACCACTTTGCATTCAGTGTTGGCTCCACAGGGGCTGTCGTGGCAGGTGGTTATACCATTGGCACCACATATGCACTTCTTCTGGCAAAGACTGTCGGAGTAGAACTCTTGCCCTGCTTTGTAATAGGTGTTCCCGAAGACACAGCCACAATTTGACATTGACACACAGTCCCCACCACTGCGAATGAAGCCATTGTCACAGTAGCATCCTTCAGTATAAGACGGCACACAAGATGTTGGAGCAGTCAGACCAAAGCAGGTGGCAGGGCAACCATTTCCGAGGAGCTCATAATGACTGTTTGAAGGGCAGGTCATGTCTGAGAATACAAAAGGTGGGGTGTAAATTAAAGATTATCTTTAATTAGCCAAATACAGACATGTGTATGCAGCACATAGCATTTTATTGTGACTGATTCACTACTATTTTCCCATATTTGTGGTTTTGGTTACGATCGACAATTCCTGGTGCCCCTGCATTTATATTGATTTTAATTCTACTATTGTGAGTATTGAGGCTATGTTAACCCTTTTTTTGGGACATAATTTACCCCAATTTTTGTAACTTTGCATTACACTTATATATCTCTTTTTCGTCATTATGCTAGGTCTTTGTTAACCCCCTGCAGCCACAATTGTGGCAGCGTTGGGCTGTTGTTTCCCCAGGAGGGTTTTGGTGCTATATCCACCTTTGGGGGTTGTCCGGGTAGGTATTGGGGTGTGTGAAGTTACTCGTTATGGGGAGCCTTTTAAGCCATGTCCTGCTTCCAGCACTTCAATTAAAACATGTTAATGATTTAATTTTCTATGTATGATTTTTCGTAACCATTTATTAAGATATAATTTTGTGTCTTTTATAGAGTCAACATACTTGTACGGGTCATTAATTATTACTTCCCCTGAAGAAGCCAATGTTTGGCGAAACTTGTACGGATTTATCACCTGTAACTATAATTGGCTGTATGTACATTTTTACTCTGTGACTATTAAAGCGGTTCTGCACCCATTTCATTTAGTAAATCTCTTTGCCTTCCAAATCAGGCAAAGAGTACTAAATAAAATGTTTTTTTTTTTTTTACTTACCTTGTAATTGATGACTTCCGGTCTTCTCTCTCTTCGGCGGCGGGCGGGGTCTCTGCGTCGATCGTCGTCACGCCGCACTGTCTCCTGGGATCTGGTGTCATTGATCCCAGGAGTCAGTGCGGGCATCTTCCGAAATCTCGCGAGATTTCGGCCACATCTTCCGAAATCTCACGAGATTTCGGCCACATCTTCCAAAATCTCGTGAGATGTCGGTAGATGTGCCGTTACTGCGCACGCGCGAGTAACGGCGGTGCATGCTGGGCCATCTAAAGTGCCTGTGGGGTTTCCCATGCCCACAGGCAAGATGGACCCCAGCAGACAAGAAGAAGACAAGAAGAAGATGAAGATGAAAACCGGCGGCGATCGAGATGGAAGATGGAACAGGTAAGTCCCCCAATTGAGCTATATGCCCTTGGCATATAGCCCAAAAATAAAAATAAAAAAATAAGAGTGCAGAACCGCTTTAATGCACCTGTGCATGTATTGTATGTATAAAACTTTTAAATTAATAAAAATATATACTTTTAATGTATCATCTGTATCCATATGTTCCTTGGCACCACTATAATCCCCTTTCCCTATCCCTCCTCACTTTGTTAAACATAAATTTGGGATGAGGTGCCATATATTGTGAGGACTTTCCAGCCGTACTCTATTTTTTCTGACAAAGCAATTTATGTTCTTGGACAAATCGGCATGGTGTTCCACTTGGTTCAAGAGTAAGTTAAAAACCTTGCATGTGTAACACCCTCACTGTTGCTAGAGTGGGTAAATGTAATTTGGTTCCCCTGCCGGCAGAGGAGTATGTGTTAATTTTGTTTAGGAGGCTGTGCAGTGTTTCAAAAGTTGTGGCTCTGTTGTCTCCCCCTGTCTTCTAGAACTCTTTAGATATTTCCTGAACATAGTAGGTGGAGGGACAGAGGCTGTAGCCTGAATATTTATGGAGTTTCCACCATTCCCTCGGGAGGCAGGGCCTAGAAGGTGGGGAGACAGCTCATAAATTCTCAGAAGTCTGACAATCTGAGAGCAGAGTCCAGGATTCAGCCATCTGAAGGTGACCCCTGTGCTAGGGCCTCTGCCCCCTGGGACAGAGGAGAGAGAGAGAGGAAATAAGTTTGAGGATATCACCCAGCTAGTGTCTCAGCTAGGCCTAGCTGCAGACCTCAAACCATGCCAGAAGCAGCCAGTTCAGCAGAGACGCCAGTGCACCAGCTTTCTGGATGATAGGAGATACTTAATGGCCAGATGTACAGAATGAACCGGAAGTGATGTAAGAGGTGTCCACAACGCTGTCTACATCGTTTGCACCATTATTGCTTTTATTACCATTTTAAATGTAATGCCGCGTACACACGGTCGGAATTTCCGATGGAAATGGTCCGATGGGAGCTTTTCAATGGATTTTCTGACCGTGTGTATGCCCATCGGTCTTTTTCTGTCGGAATTTCCGACGGACTTTGGATTGAGAGCCTGTTCTCAATTTTTCCGACGTAAAACCTTTCTATCGGATTTTCCGATCGTGTGTATGCAATTCCGACATGCAAAATTCCGATGCATGCTCGGAAACAATTCGACGCATGCTCGGAAGCATTAAACTTCCCTTTTATAGTGATGTCGAACGTGTTTTATGCCGCTGTGTTACTGACTGTCGGAATTTGGTGTGACCGTGTGTAGGCAAGACAGTTTGAGCGAAATTCCATCGGAATTCCGACGGGAAAACCATCAGAGCTTTTTCCGATGAGAATTCCGACCATATGTATGCGGCATAAGAGTCCATTTTGGCCTTTAATAAATTCTGTTTATTTAAACCTTTTTTTTTACGCTATGGGTGGTTTGTCCTTTATCCTTACATAACGTTTGAAAACATTGGAACCATCATATGATTGGGAGCCCTGAAAGTCGGTGACACCATTGGAAATCCTCAACCGAGTCCAGTATCATCAGGAACCGAAATTTCCTTGAGGGATTTGGAGTTGGAGATTGGATCTTTCTCTAGGAGATCGATAAGGCTGACTATATTCCTCATTGAGATAAGAGCTCTGGGAGCATTACATTTACAAGAACCATAAAGATTTTTCATAGAAGAATAGTTTGTCACATATTTTTGACACGTTACCTGAAAGGACTATTTTTTGAATATTGCACATTTATTTGTCACAGATATTATTATTATCTTATTTGTCACAATATTGTCATACATTGTATTTAGATATAGGAAGTTGCGCTGATCACTATTCATTCATAGTGGGTGAAGGGACAGAGGCTGCAGTCTGAATATTTATGGAGTTTCCACCATTCCCTTGGGAAGCAGGGCCCAGAAGGTGGGGAGACAGCTCATAAATACTCAGAAGTCTGCCAATCTGAGAGCAGAGTCCAGGGTTCAGCCATCTGAAGGTGATCCCTGTGCTAGGGGCTCTGCCCCCTGGGACAGAGGAGAGAGAGAGAAAGGAGAGTAAGAATAAAATAAGCTTGCGGATATCACCCAGCTAGTGTCACAGCTAGGCCTGGCTGCAGACTTCAAGCCACGCCAGAAGCAGCCTGTTCAGCAGAGAAGCCAGTGCACCATCTTTCTGGATGCTAGGAGATACTTAAATGGACTGAGTGAGTACACACCAGCCATCATACCCGAAGCAACAGAGAGGATAGTGTAGTGCAATACCGTACATGTCTGGGACCAAAGGAAACAGCTTTAGGGCAGTGCAAGACAGCCAGGAGAACCCCATCATATCTCTACTTTGGGTCTAGAGCAGCCAGGTGCCATGCAATACAGCCAGGAGATGACTCTTCATTACTGATTTTTGGAACTTCATTTCAGCTGCACCATTACTCCCACTTATGTGCAGCATATGTCAGTTGGACTTTAGCAGCCAGAGACATTAGCAGTTCCTCATTCATTTGTTTACAGGTTTACTCAGTTTTGGGGCATCCCATGTACATCAATCCCTATCAAAGTTCTTTGTTTGCAAAATAAACGCCAAAAACACCTTTTTGAGCCGACTGGAGTGTGTGTGTGTAAAATTATTTTTGCCTGGCTGTGGGAGCTTTGTGTGGTTAATGATTTAGGAAAACAGTAGAATTTTTCTATTGATCTTTCTAGTTCCTTTAATGGATGTATCCTTTTTTTCGTCTCTAAACACCATGCTCAGGGTCATAACTCAATATTAAGCTATTAAAATAATCCACAATGCTTTCCAAACTTCCGGGCAGAGCAGAGGAACCTACAGGAAAGTTGTTCTTGACATAGCACACAGCACACTAGAAAACAATACCTGGATACTTTCACAGGTGGAAAGACCAAGTTCAAGGATCTACTAGATTGATTCATGCTTTAACAGTGACTGGTGGCTATTGGGCAGTTTGAGTGGTTCCATTTCTTGGAAGAGTACACTAGATGTTGCATACTCATGTCCTTCTCAAAATTGGAGAAAGTGTTCTTATTTCTATAAAGTGACTTACCACAGAAAGATGGTGTTCTCCAATCCTTAATTGTGGATCCATTCCGTTGACACTCAAAAACATAGGAAGCCACAATGTCACAGATAACTGACTGGAGACCTTTATATTCACATCCATCAAACACGCAGTCATCAAAGAAAGGTTTTGGGTCAATGGAGGCATGACATTGCCCAAATGGTCCATCAGACTTCATGAGAAGGCCACAGTACTTGTCGCTCTTGTAGACCTCTCTTTGTTCATCCTTGCACTGTGGACAGTCAGCGCATTCATCATTACACCCAGCAAACTCTCCAACTTTCCAGTGGTCTCCAAATTCCTTTGCATTTTTGGCTGTTACCCCGTCTCTTTTGACAAAGTCATCAGATGGATTTCCATTGTTGTTGCCACAAAGACCATTAACGGCGCCTGTGTAGGTGCTTGGTAAGGTCACACGTACATAATTCCAACTACCATAGCTTAAGCCCATGCCAAAACGTGTTTGTAGAATAGTAAGAGCCCCCGAGGAGTAGGCCCTGGTTCCTGTTGGTTCATGAAAGTAGGGCAAGTCCTTCAATATGCCATCAACCTAAGAAAATGTTCATATAAGCACAAGTTATAGCTTGTTAAAGCTTAAAATAGTAATGTTTAGCACAAAGGAGAAAAGCAGGTAAACAGGATTAATATTTTTTTTTTTTTACACAATTTTCGAAATTACGTTAAAAAAACAATAATTCTTCTGATGTCCCGTGTCGGATATTCATATGGAAAAAGTCAGATCGGATTATGTTGTCGGAAAATCCGATCGTGTGTGGGCTTTAGCGGACTTTTTTCATCAGAAAATTTGAAAAATTAAAAAAAAAGCAGGATCTCAAATTTTCCGACAACAAAATCCAATCTGACTTTTTCCGATCATGTGTAGAGAATTCCGACAGACAAAGTGCCACGCATGCTCAGATCAAATTACAAGACCAAAGCTATTGGCTACTAGCCTCTACGTAGTTCCGTCGTACACAACGAACGTCACCAACTTTGTCCGACCGTCTGTATGCAACACCAGTTTCGGACAAAATCCGTTGGATAAAAACGGATGGATTTTGTGGTCGGAATTTCCGACCGTGTGTACAAGGCATAACACGTGCAGCAAAATGTCTGTCAAATTTCTGAACAATTTTGACCACATTTCCAAAACACTAATGCCCTGCACATAAGATCGGACATTCCGACAACAAAATCCCATGTTTTTTTTTCCGACAGATGTTGGCTCAAACTTGTCTTGCATACACACGGTCACACAAAGTTGGTTGGAAACTCCAAATGTCAAGAACGCGGTGACGTCCAACACGTAGGACAAGCCGAGAAAAATGAAACTCAATAGCCAGTGCTGCTCTTCTGCTTGATTCCGAGCATGCGTGGCACTTTGTCTGTCGGAATTCTCTACACACGATCGGAATTTGCGCAAATGGATTTTGTTGTTGGAAAATTTGAGAACTAGATCTCAAATTTTGTGCGACGGAAATTCCGATGGAAACTGTCCGATGGAGCCTACACACGGTCCGAATTTCCGACAACAAGCTCCGATCGCACATTTTCCGTCGGAAAGTCCGACCGTGTGTACGGGGCATAACTATATACATAGAGACCATGGGGGTTATTTACTAAAACTGGAGAGTGCAAAATCTGGTACAACTGCATAGAAACCAACCATCTTCCAGGTTTTATTGCCAAAGCTTAATTGAACAAGCTAAAGTTAGAAGTTGATTGGCTACCATGCACATCTGCACCAGATTCTGAATGCTCCAGTCTTCATAAATATCGCCCCCCCCCCCCCCCCCCCATGTCTGGTAATAAGTTTAGCTTTTAGTTCTTGCTAATGAACGTTATTGTTACATGTTCACTTGTTAGCATGGCCTAGGAAAATAAAAATAGTGAGCTTTTGCAACTTGTGGTGCCCCAAAATATTCAAATGGTCTGTAGAAAAGTCAGGTGGAAGTGAATGAGATGCACCAGGTATCTTGTTGGCTGAACAGAGGAACAGGGAAATGAAAGGAAAGTACATATAAGGAGCTAGTGGGGCTGCCATAGGCATGCACACAGGGTGTGCCAGGTGTGCCTGGGAACATCCTAATCACCCTGTGCTGTACAGATTCCCCCTAATGCTTGGCTGCAGAAAAAGGGATTGTGGAATCTCTGTCCTCAGTCCCTTTTCTCTGTCTCAATAGTGAGACATCAGGGGTTTATTTAGACCCCTGATATTTCACCAACGTTCTCCAATGGGGCTCCTAAAAAGTTGTAAAAAAAAAGAAGAAAAAAATGATTGTAAAAAATTATTTAAAAAATGGTAAGTAATAATAAAAAATAATAAAAATAAACTACTGACTCCAAGCTCTGCCCTACTGCTCTGCTGAGATATATATATTATACATGCATGTGTGTTTGGTCTTTTGGGTGCACACCCTAATGCAATAAGCTGCGCAAACCTATGGGGGCTGCCATTAAACTGAAAGGCCTGTTTCACACAGGCTTTGGCTTGTTAAAGAACAGTGGGGGGAGATTTACTAAAACTGGAGAGTGCAAAATCAGGTGCAGCTCGAAATAGAAACCAATCAGTTTCCAGATTTTATCGTCAAAGCTTAATTGAACAAGCTGAAGCTAGAAGCTGATTGGCTCCCACGCACAGCTGCACCAGATTCTAAGTGCTCCAATTTTAGTAAATAGTAAATCTCCCCCACTGTAAGCAACAAGCTTTGACATATTATTTGTAGACTTTTCAGCAAGCTTTGTTGAAGCTTTTTAAGTACCATTCAGCTCCAGTTTGTAAATGCCGAACACCGATCCCACTGGGAGTGTTGACTGTCATTTAAAACAAGCTGCTAGCAGGATTCAGATCTTCCTTAAAGTGGTTGTATAGGTTTGTTTTTTTGTTTTTTTTTTAAATAACAAACATGTTATACTTACCTCCACTGTGCAGTTCATTTTGCACAGAGTGGCTCTGATCCTGCTGTTCTTGGGTCCCACGATGGCTGTCTCGGCTCCTCCCAGCTAAAGCTAACCCCCTCTGGGAAGCTCTTTCCCGAGGGGGTTAGCTTGTGGGCACGCTCCTGTTTCATACATTGGGCGTCCATAGACGCCAAGTGTATGACTCGGTCCCACCACGCCTGCGACCGCGTCATTGGAATCTGATTGACAGCAGCGCGAGCCAATGGCATCCAGTGCCTCCACCCTACATTTTACAAAAATTTCATAAAGGACAGACACACCCAAAGTATTAAGAAACGTACAGAATTCTGCTTTTCTCCACTAGCCAGTATACTAAAGTGTTTACATCTATGAATTAAAACTATACCATGAATAGGTATTCCATACCATAATCCGTTGTGGGTAATCTCTACTCATGGTCATGGTGTGGTTGTCCAGTTGCAAGGTCACACTTTTGGTGAAGGACACAGCTGCGTTACCGCGCTTTTCATTTTCAACAGTGATGGAGAAGTGGGTCAACGATGGGTCGGTTACGTTTACTAGCTGGTAGATGCAAGCGCCCATAAATGAAAATCTCTTTTTATCAAATGTATCATGATGAGGATCTCCATGGGTTGTACAGGTTGAAAATGCTTTGGGATGACAGCCTCGTATTCCATTGATCACCGCGCAGGCCTCGGTCGTTTTGCATTTGTTTGGTTGGCAAACCACCTTTCCGAGGCTAGACTCGCACTGGCAAAGTGTGCTACATGTCTCATCATACCAGGACTGGTTAGGCTCATAATATCGCCCGTTGTGGTGGCAGCCACAGCTTGAAACAGGCACGCACTTATCCCCACTAAGGACCATTCCATCATTGCACTCACAGGTCTCTGCACAGGATTTTGTGCATCTGGCTGGGGTGTTTTTGTCAGAGCAAGTAGCTGGACAAGCATTTCCACAGGCGTTGTAATGACTGTTTTCAATGTTACATACCATTGCTGAAAGATTGGGAAAAAAAATGAAATGTTATGTTAATCATTGTAAAAAAAGCTTTATTCGATCCCCGAGATCACGGATGTCTCCGTGACCCTAAATTTCCAATTGTGCATCCTGTATGCCGATATACCCGGGGCTATCCCCCCCCAACAAAAACTGATCCACACTCTTTTTAGTGCCATTCAATGGGCAATAGCACTGAACTGGAAGAACCCCTCAGTGCCATGGCCACAGGTTATGACCCGAATGGAGTCTATCAGGTTGATGGAAAGGATCCATCACACTCTCATGGACACCATACACATCTTTGATGGTAAATGGAACAAATGGTCTGCTTTTCAACTAAGTAGGGCTTCTCAGGACCAATAAGGTACCGAATACCGAGGATAACTTTCCCCCTCGGCCACAATTTGAAGCGGTATACCCTATGTAAGTCAAGCAGTGTTACCCATTATTTTGATGTGTGTTTTTTTTTCTTTTCCCCCATCTCTCCCCTCCTTGGTTTTTCCTTTTATTTTTTTTTATTTTTTTTCTCAAGGTTGAACTAGTTCAGGTCTGTCTATAGGCCTAGTTACTTTGTTGCTGAATTGGACGCATCATCCATGCTCATGTTCAATTCTTCATAATTTGAGTGGTACTTATATCCGCGGATGTTAAATACAAGCATGTATGAATCTCTCTTGTACAAGATCTGTAACTTACCTGTACACTCTGTTTTTGCATTGTTCTCTTGTTTGTTTTCTTAAACCAATAAAAACGTTTGTAAACGAAAAAAGCTTTATTCGAATATACGCTGTTCAGAAACTCTAGAGAAAGTAACACTGCAATAATAATAATAATGCCCTAGCAATAGAAAATTGAGCTCTACTTACGGCAATCAGTAGCTGTCCTCCAATCATAAACCTTAACACCTTCATTTAAGCATATCTTGACATAAGTATCTAAAGCTTGACATAGAATTGTCTTCGCTCCATCGTTCATGCAGACATCAAAGAGACAGGCATCAAAAAACTTCTCTGGGTTGACTTTTTTGATGCAGTCTCTGAATGGACCGTCCTTTTTGAGAAGGAAGCCACACTGATCATCACCTCTATACTGAGCCTTATTCTCCTCATTACAGTTTGGACAATGCCCAGGACAAACATCAAAACAGAACGGATCTTGATCATCTTCTTTCCATTCTCTTATCCAGTCTGTGATTGAAGATAGTGATGCCCCGTTAGGACCTCTCTGGTCATCATTTGGATCCTGATTGAAGTTTCCACACATCCCAGAAGTTGCATTGTAATAACTACTAGGAACGCTCACTGTAGCCAACCAGTTCCAGTCATAGCTAACGATTACATTATTCCGAGCTTCCACTATGGCTGTCATTCCACTCTGGTATAGTTTCAGTCTTCCATCAGCAAGAGTGAGTGGCAGATTGGTCAGTTCACCGTTGACCTATGAAGAGAATATTCATTAAATTACTATGTCCAAAGAAGGAACAATGCATGCTTGGAAAACCCCAACACTCTTGCTATCTGGGATGAGGCTATCTGACTCCACTATTTCTCTTTTTCCTCCAAGCTGGCTCAGGCTGACTCCTCTTCTGGTGGTTCCTCAGCTAAGCCTAACTGAGACCTCAAAGCTGGACGGGACACCTGAGGCTTTTCTCCCTCTTCTCTTTGCCCCAGGGGCGGAGCCCCCAGCATGAGGGTCACCTCCAGATGACTGGACCATGGACAAGAAGGAACAATGCATGCTTGGAAAACCCCAACACTCTAGTTCATACAATTAAAAAACATAGTTTTACACATTATGGGAAATACAAAATGACTCAATGGATCAATTTAAAAAAAAGTAACCTGTGGGTTAAGTATTATTTTCCAAGGAACTTTGATATGAGATCCCTAACATGCTAATTCTAGACATGTGCAATTTGTTTTTGTTTTTTTTTTGTTTTTCGTTTTTTTTTGTTTTTTTCGTTCGTTCGTTTTCGTACGAATGAACGAATGATTCGCTAAAAATTTTAACGAATAACGAATCCTTCGTATCGAACGAATCCGATTAACGAATCGTTCGAATCGAGCGACGCCGAAAAACAAGTTTTACACATTATGGGAAATACAATGCAAAATGACTAAATGGATCAATTAAAAAAAAGTAACCTGTGGGTTAAGTATTATTTTCCAAGGAACTTTGATATGAGATCCCTAACATGCTAATTCTAGACATGTGCAATTCGTTTTTTTTTTTTTTTCGTTTTTTTTCGTTTTTTTCGTCCGTTCGTTTTCGAATAACGAATCGTTCGAATCCGATTAACGAATCGTCCGAATCGAACGAATCCGAAAAAACAACGAAAATCCGAAAAAACCCAATTAGAAACAACGAATGTACAAATGAAGAAAATCCGAAAAAAACGAAAACAGGAACGAAAATGAACGAAAAATTTGTACATTCGTAACTTTTTTTTTTTGTTGAATTGGTAATTTTCCGTGTCTCTTACAATGGTGCTGCTTAAGTGCCTCGAATGGATTGAACGAAAAAATTCGTAAATTCGTAACTTTTTTTTTTTTTATTCGATTCGTAATTTTCCGTGTCTCTTACAATGGCGTTGCTTAACGTGCTTCGAATGGATTCGTACATTTGTAACTTTTTTTTTCGATTCGTAATTTTCTGTGTCTCTTAAAAGGTAATAATAGCATACACATTACATAAAATTATGAATTATGCTCCGATTACAATCTACGAATGTTACGAATGTTACGAATGTACGAATAAATACGAATGCGTCCGAATTTCGAATAAACGAAAAAAAACGAATCAACGAAAAATAACTTTTACGAATGTACGAATCGTTACGAATACGAACACCGACGACTTACGAATTTACGAATCGTTACGGATCAACGGAAACTAAAAAAAACGAAACGGAAATAAACTAATTTTTTTCAGAACGAAAAAAACAAAACGAAAATAAACAAATTTTTTTGTTGTGCACATGTCTAGCTAATTCTGATCTCAATACATACTTGTTCAAAGAAGGAACAATGCATGCTTGGAAAACTCCAACACTCTTTTTCATACAATTGAAAAACATAGTTTTACACATTATGGGAAATACAAAATGACTCAATGGATCAATTTAAAAAAAAGTAACCTGTGGGTTAAGTATTATTTTCCAAGGAACTTTGATATGAGATCCCTAACATGCTAATTCTAGACATGTGCAATTTGTTTAGTTTTTTTTCGTTTTTCGTTTTTTTTCGTTTTTTTCGTTCGTTCGTTTTCGTACGAATGATTTGCTAAAAATTTTAACGAATAACGAATCGTTCGAATCGAACGAATCCGATTAACGAATCGTTCGAATCCAACGATTCCGAAAAACAACGAAAATCCGAAAAAAAACAAATTAGAAACAACGAATCTACGAATGAAGAAAATCCGAAAAATGAAAACGGGAACCACGAAAATGAACGAAAAAATTTGAACTTTTTTTTTTTTGTTGAATTGGTAATTTTCCGTGTCCCTTACAATGGTGCTGCTTAACGTGCCTCGAATGTATTGAACGAAAAAATTCGTAAATTCGTAACTTTTTTTTTTTTTTTTTTTTTTTTTTTCGATTCGTAATTTTCCGTGTCTCTTACAATGGCGCTGCTTAACGTGCTTCGAATGGATTGAACGAAAAAATTTGTACATTCGTAACTTTTTTTTTTCGATTCGTAATTTTCTGTGTCTCTTAAAATGTAATAATAGCATACACATTACATAAATTCACGACTTGACTACGCAAACTCCCTTTACATAGGTTTACCCCAATATCAACTTGCGCGCTTACAACTTATCCAAAACACGGCGGCAAGGCTGATAACAGGAAAAAAAACCCTGGGAATCCATTTCCCCTTCCCTGAGGAGCCTACACTGGCTAACCGTAAAGAATCGGGTCACATTCAAGACCCTCTGCCTCACCTACAAATGCACCCATGGAGACGCCCCCCAATACCTTCTCGAGAAAAGAAAAAACACTACACGCCCCATCGCAGTCTCCGATCGTCTAACCAAAACCTCCTCCTCATTCCCAAATCCCGCTACAAATCTAAGGGGGAACGGAGATTCGCTGTCCAAGGACCACGGCTATGGAACGCTCTACTGAACGATATCCGCATGGAAGAAAACCATCAGGCCTTCAGGAAAAAAATCAAGACCTACCTCTTCTAAGAAGCTTGACAACAAAGCACGAATACAGCGCCTTGAGGCGATTCAGTTCGCATTGTAGCGCTATACAAATTATTCATTCATTCATTCATAAAATTATGAATTATGCTCCGATTACGAATCTACGAATGTTACGAATGTTACGAATGTACAAATAAACACGAATGCGTCCGAATTTCGAATAAACGAAAATTAAACTAACGAAAAAACGAATCAACGAACAATAACTCTTACGAATGTACGAATCATTACGAATACGAACACCGACGACTTACGAATTTACGAATCGTTACGAATCAACGGAAACGAAAAAAACAAAACGAAAATAAACGAATCGTTACGAATCAACGGAAACGAAAAAAACGAAACGAAAATAAACACATTTTTTTGTTGTGCACATGTCTAGCTAATTCTGATCTCAATACATACTTGTTCAAAGAGACAGAAGTGGGGCTGCAGCAAACAAAAAGCTCTCCTTATCTAGTTCATTCCAAACGTCACCTAACAACAGACCCTTTATTTTAACCCTTTATGGTTGCCCACTTTTCCCTCTCCTTCACTCTGATTTCTTCTTCCATTGTATCTTTCTCTGTTCTCCTCATCTTCTGCCTCCCTATCCATTCCCCACTGTAAACACCAAAATCATATGCTTCTTCAATCAACAGAGCATTCCCACCACCCTGGAGAAATTCCTTGCGTGGTCTACTATGTAAAAACAACGCCTATGTAGTACCCTTCTAGTTTCCTAGCTGGTAAGTAAATTTAGCTTTGGTTCCACTGTAGAGCAAGGTTTGATTGATCACGCCTGCTCATGTTTTAACAGGCTGCTACTCTGCTACCTCCCCAGCATACTAAAAACTCACTGTAGTTCCAGAACATGGACGGAGAGGCGGAGGCTGCAGCTTGATTGTTCACAGGACTTGATTATTCATGGGACTACCACCAATCCCTGGGTAGGCAGGCCCAGAAGGTGGGGGGAGAGTACATAAATAGTCTGAGGCCTGAGTGGCAGGGGAGCAGAGTCGATGGTCCAGTCATCTGGAGGTGACCCTCATGCTGGGGGCTGCGCCCCTGGGGCAAAGAGAAGAGGGAGAAAAGCCTCAGGTGTCCCATCCAGCTTTGAGGGCTCAGTTAGGCTTAGCTGAGGAACCACCAGAGCAAGAGTCAGCCTGAGCCAGCTTGGAGGAAAGAGAGAAATAGTGGAGTCAGATAGCCTCATCCCAGATAGCAAGGATAACTTGCTGCAAATTTGTGGCAGTCTTGAATTGTAAGTCTGTTAACTTGCTGCACATTTTCAATGGCAAGTTGTACACTTGCAGAGCACTTGAAGCACAAGTTCTAGTTGACACTTTTTCAATTTGTAGCAAATTTGCATGGCAAGAGAAAGTTGCAGTGGTGAGTCTACAGCAAGAGCTTTGCAAGTCTACAACATGAAAATTCAGCCACAGTGACCCACTGTGGTGGCACAACATAACTAAACAAGAACTTGCAGCAGACTTGCAGAATGTTTGCAAAGAAATTTGATCTGGAGTCATGCAATGCGGACTTGCTGCAACTGTACAACAAACTTGTGAAGCCTGGCAAGTCTAGCAATAGCTTAGCAAGTCGTTTTCAAACTTGTAGCACAATTGCTTGCTATCTGGGATGTGTGGGACTGAGAGACTTCAAGCTGTGGCTTGAATATTCATGGGAGTTCTACCATTCCCTGGGGAGGCAGGCCCAGAAGGTGGGAAAAGAGTCTGAGACCCTATTGCTGCTAGGTCAAAAAAGGAAACCCCCTAGGTTTGGGACTTTATTTAAACCACCACATTGAACCAGAGTATGTAAAAAAAAAATAGTTTTTATTAGAATATCTAAAAGAATGATCACCTATTGTCTAAAATAGGACACACAATGCACAAAAACAAAAAAAAACACATAAAGAAAAAATACAAACAAAACCACAATGGTAGCACTAGAACTCTCGTGGAGGTGGAATATCCCCCAGAAAAACCCGACGCGTTTCTTACAGTTGTAGAACTTTCATCAGGGGTAGAGAGTGGTGAGATTAGTGATACAGTTATCGCTCATAAAGGAGCAGACATCCATATACGGGATGAGTTTCCAAGAAGACGGAGCGAGATGTACACACCTCCTAGATATCATAAGGTTACTGAATTTGGGTCACGTGTAAAAGGCCAATGAGTTGAAAATTTAGTACCCCACATATGTAGGTCCAATATAGTTTTCTATGGGTCCTCACTGGTCCAGGTATGAAGCTAACAGTGCCACAGAGCCCAGATAGCCTCAAGGCAGATGCAGGATAAGCTAACATGTGTCAACAATCCAGCCAATTCCACCAGTTGGATGAGTATCCAATACGGGAAGAATGTTCAGATATATAAGGTTATAATAGCCCGTGTGTGTGGTCCCAAATAAAAGGAGAGAGGGAACGGCGGAGACGGAGTCCCTATAGCAGTGTGCTGCTAGGTGAAAGTGCTAACCACTACACCACTGTGCTGCCTAGTAGATCAGTCCACACAACTGGAAATCACAGGCTAAGATAACATTAGCAATGCTTAAAATATAAATAGGCTGATATAGGAGGGGTTGAGAACACTTGACTTGCAAAGCTACAAACTCAGAATTAAGTGTTCCCAGAAAACCAACATATTTACCACAATTTCCATGCTAAATTCTCCACTTTGACTAAAGAGTACTAAAACATTTCAGTATTTCTTTCTTTTAACAAATTAAAGATGAAGGGTTGGAAAAGCTTACTCGTATCTTATTAAAGTCTCCAATTTGCATGGCAATGTTGATATCATACATGACCACGTTCACCCTTCTGACATAAGAAACAGCTGGAGTTCCTCTGTTTTCATTCTTGATGGTAACCTTGAATGGCTCCAGAGTTTTATCATGGCCAGCGTACTGTGCTAAAACATAGGTGCAGGTGCCTTGGTGATCATACTCCTTGCCGTCAAACGTGAGGCAATGGGGGTCCCCCCACGCATAGCACAGACCATTGTAATCCGGAACACAAACTGCTTCCTCATTCTCAACTCTACAGCTCTCCTTGGCACGGCAGGTTTTGTATTTGCATGGATCTAAAAATGAAAAATAATGTGAAACTTATATACAATTCCAAACATTTACAGTTCTTGCTAGAACAGAATAGAATGAAAATTAGACATGTATGATTTATTTTGTTACGAATCGAAATTGTAAAAAAAATTTGAAAATGATTTTGAATTAAAACTCGAAAATTAATTTGAATTGGAAATGGAAACATATTGCAATAAATACAGTAAGGTATAAAAGTGAAATAAGATGATTCCTACTTAGACTTCTGAATAGAATAGAAAATAATAAAATGAATCGAAAATAAAAGAATAGAAAAAGAAGATGATAGAACAGAATACAATAAAATAAAATAACCAATATAGCAATCTAACGAAATTTGAACCAATTTGAAAACAACAAATACATTTTTGAATGGATTTGAAATAAATTAATATATGAAACGAATTCTAAAAATGAATCATTCTAACATAACGAATATGACGAAACAAAATGATTAACTTAAAGTGGAGTTCTACCCAACTTTACTACTTGATCTTAAACTAAAGACCACACCTCCACCCCTCGTTTATTGGATATACGGATTTTTTTCTTACCTTCTATGAAATACAAAGGTGTACTTTCGCCCCAGCCTCGCCGCGGCGAGGTACATAAATTCCTCTTCTGCCTTGCCCCTCCTCATTCCCCCCGCTGGCCTCTGGGACCAGTGTGTGTCCCAGAAGATGACGGGGCCATTCAGAAAGTGCCGCATGCCAAGTAGGAAACCGGCTGTAAAGCCTGAGGGCTCCCCTTTCGGTTTCCCTTAGTTGCAATGACGGCACCTGCACCCGAGCCGATGGGCGAATCAGCCACGGGGGGGGGGTGACATTGCGGGCTCTCTGGACAGGTAAGTGTCCTTATTAAAGGTCAGCAGCTACAGTATTTGTTGACTTTAAAAAAAAGTTACATTTTGAGGGTGAAACTCCGCTTTAATGAACAAATTGAAAAGAAACACATTTTTCTTTTGTACACATTTCTAGGGGAAATGTTAAAATGGAGACACTAGTTCAGCAACAGTTGTCCAAGAGAGGATTTCCCTCATTGAGAGACTCTTCTCTCGATTCCTGTTGGGTCTACCAAATAAGACGTTAAGATAAAGCTCTCCAAAGAGACCCATGGGGCAAATTTAATTGTCAGGGGTCTAACCCCTCCCTACTCTTTCCACCTTCAAAAATTTTTTGATGGGTGGAACTCCGCTTTAATGAACAAATCGAAAAGAAACACATTTTTCTTTTGTACATATTTCTAGGAGAAATATTAAAATGGAGACACTACTTCAGCAACAGTTGCCCAAGAGAGGATTTCCCTCATGGAGAGACTCTTCTCTCGATTCCTGTTGGGTCTACCAAATATGACATTAATATAAAGCTCCCCAATGAGACCCATGGGGCAAATTTAATTGTCAGGGGTCTAACCCCCTCCGTACTCTTTCCAAAATAAAAAAAAGTGCAGCTGATGCAATTCATTTACAGATGAATTTCAAGACTTCCGTAGAAGTTCTTCACCAGTTCACCTGACCGCTCTCACCTTTGTTGACACAAGTCCTCAAACCATCCCGAATTTGACATATCTCATCCTCGGCACAGCTCTGGTTCTGGCAGCGCACTCCAAAGATTGGATTACAACTGCACTCTTGACTGCAGTCCTCACTTAGGACGGTTTCGCCAGCCTAAAAAAAAGGGTGGTGATACCGGATTAGAGTTTGCACCTTCAGCTATCCAATAATCCAAAATAATAATGCATTTCTCTTCTTTTTTTTACCTTCAAATATCTTTTCTTATAAATGCAACCGCATTTGTCCATACTAACGCACTGATCGCCATCAAAGACGTAGCCAGGGTCACACTCACATCCCTCAAAACACTCTTCCCGGCAAGAGCTGGATGCCAGGAGGCCATAGCAGGAGACAGCGCAAGATCGGGTACATACACTGTAGTGGCTGTTTATTGGACAGGTAAGTGCTGCGGGGTATCAGATACAAAAGATTTAAAAAGGTATAACAAAAATGTATTATTCCAAAATTATTAAATTAGAATTCTATGCAACAAAAAAAAAATGCATTACCATACAAGTCATGAATTGCTTGCTTAAATACTGTAATAATAATTATTTAAGACCCATATCTTATGCACATCAGGCTGAGTATGAGAGGGTCTGCACTGTGATCCAATGCCTGGAATCTATAGTGTGTGACTTTATCATGAAACCATTGAAAAAGTAGATCTGTGTCAATGGTAAGTTGTATCTCCAAGCTCCAAAGTTTGCTTCCTTTGCTTAGCCTAAAAAGGAAGGATCATCCTACAGCGGCAGAACAAAGCCTGGGGGAATGGTTGCATTCCCAACAGATTCCAGAAACCAGTTCACCAAAGTCTATCCATCTAAATGATTAGTTTTGGTTGAACAAAATCTGTGAAGGTACTTCCAGTTCTGACATTCCTCACCTATGTGTACAAAACATTGTTTTTTTTGCTAGAAAACTACTTAGAATGCCCAAACATTATATATATTGTACAGGACGCAGTGGCTGGGTCCTGGAAGGACGCTATGTTTCCCCTCTGTTTGGTCTGTGATCCCTTTAAGGGAACAAAAAGGGTTAACTCACCTGTCAGAGGAGGTGGGTTTAAAAACAAGACAGGAAGTTGCAGATGGGTGTGGAGGAGTGCAGAGGAGATAGTGGTTTGTGTTTGGCTTGATTTGCAGCAACCAAAGTCAACAGCAGCGTTCGGCCTGGAAGCCTCCTAGCAGATGAAGTCACCTGCGACAGCACCCCAGGACTGTGTTTGATTGCGATAGCAATTAGGGACTTTTGATAGTCGGTGAGACTGAAACCTTTTTCTTTTGTTTTGCTGCTGTGAAGCTGTTTAAGTTTAATAAAACCTCCTTTTGAACTAAAAGCCTGTGTCCTGCGGTCTAGCTGGTCCCCCGAACTTTACAAGTGGTGCTCGGATGCGGGCAGGACAGAGTAACAGGCGTGTTTTTTTTTTTTGCTGGCTTTTGCATTTGAATTTAAAACTGACATTTAAAGGGACAGTACAGTGAATTTATGTCCTGGGTTAAAGCTGCCCAAACCCTGAAAGCTGAAGCAATGGAGGAACTAATTAAACAACTGTCCCTGGCTAATATACAAGCGCAGACCCGCCATGAGGAAGCTAATCAGCGCTTAGCAACTCAGCTGGAGGTACAGCAAGAAAATACTCGCCTGTTGGTGGCTCAGTTGGCAGCACAGCAAGCAACCCAGCAAGGGGTTATGCAGGCTCAGGTGACTGCCTTAAAAGAAGTAGTACCGCAGTTGTCTCAGGGGCGTGAGCAAGCGGCTGTTGCCCCTGGCAACCAGGTGACCGTGAGGGCAAGCCATTTTTTTGCAGAAATTGTCCCTGAGTGATGATGTAGAGGCATTTCTTGCTACATTTGAGAGGACGGCAGAGAGAGAAGGGTGGCCCCAGGACCAGTGGGCCGGCCTAATTGCCCCTTTTCTCACCGGAGATCCTCAAAAAGCCTACTTCGACCTGCCACCAGAGGACGCTAAAGACTATCAAAAACTAAAGGCAGAAATACTGGCTCGTTTGGGGGTGACTACGGCCGTTCGGGCCCAACGAGTGCACCAATGGAAGTATTGTCCAGATCGTCCACCACGGTCTCAAATGCATGACCTGGTGCAACTGGTAAAAAAATGGCTGCAGCCCGAAGTGTTGTCGGGCCCCCAAATCGTGGAGCGGGTCGTCCTGGACCGATACCTACGGTCACTGCCAGACGACCTTCAACGGTGGGTCAGCCATGGAGACCCCAAAACAGTGAACCTCCTTGTCGAGATGGTAGAGCGATATACAGTGGTGGAGGATCTGCTTGGCCCTACCAAGCGCCAAGGGCCCAGTCTGCCACGGCCTATTCGATCGACTGCCACCCTTCGAAAGGATGTCCCCTGGAGCCCTGGAATCAACACCCCGGAAGGTCAAGAGTCACTCCCAGTACCTCCTCAGCGATCTGTTCCTGTTCGGAGAGGAGGGGATGTACAATGTTGGCGATGTCATTCCTGGGGCCATACCCGGGCCCACTGCCCACTGCAAGAGGAGCCCATGGAATGCGGGGTTCTTCGGAGGGGGTCTTTTTATGCTCATAGAGCATGTACCACACACCTTGACCGCGGAGAAGAGAAATTTGAGTGTGTAGTCCAAGTGAACCACCTCCCTGCCTGGGCTTTGCTGGACTCCGGAAGCATGGTAACCCTTGTTCATCCTAGAGTACTTGGGAAGATCGGTCCGGTAAGAAAAACTTTACGGGTTGTATGCATTCACGGGGACACTAGAGAGTACCCTCTCATCTCGGTGTCCATCTCCACAGCATATGGCACTGGTACTCAAGAGGTGGGGGTGGTAAAGAACTTGATACATGATGTTATCATAGGACGAGACTGTCCATTTTTTGAAAAACTGTGGGGACAAGGAGAACTATCTGAACGATCCCAAGACTGGGGAGAAACTAGTTCCTCTGTTCCTATGGTTGAGGGTAATAACCCTGAGATGCCAAATGAACCTAATGTGGATCCAGTTGATACAAATGCTAATGATTGGGTTAGTGGTGATGAAAGTAGTGCTGATACTGTGAAGGGTGTCAAAATGTGTGGTTCGCAGACCTACCTGAACACTGAGGAGGGGGAACCTTCCCCACTTCAGGTAATGCTGGGTGAAGAGGATGAGGAAGTGGCCTCTACCCCTGCCCTGCCGGATTTGGGTGTTCCCCAGGGGACATTTGGTACTGCCCAGATGCAGGACCCCACTTTGGCCCGTGCACGGGAACAAGTTGTAGTATTAAATGGGGTACCCCAAGAGCCAGGTGCGAATGAGCGGTGGCCCCACTTTGCCATATATAATGAATTGCTTTATCGGGTTACCAAAGTGAGAGAAAATGTGGTAGAACAATTATTGGTACCCCAACAGTATAGACGCAAGGTCCTGGACCTGGCCCATGATGATGTTTTAGGGGGACACCTGGGAGTTGAAAAGACGGAGGCACGGATCACCGACCGGTTTTACTGGCCAGGTCTGAAAGCAGAGGTAAGAAGATACTGTGCCTCTTGTCCCACCTGTCAGTTGACCGCGCCGGTGACCCACTTCCGGAGCCCTTTGGTCCCTCTGCCCATAATTGAGGTCCCATTCGAGAGAATAGCCATGGATATAGTGGGTCCTTTGGTAAAGTCAGCTCGAGGTCACTCTTACATACTGGTGATCCTTGACTATGCCACCCGGTATCCTGAAGCGCTACCTCTGCGGAATACCTCCTCTAAGGCTATTGCTCGGGAATTATTCCAGTTGTTTACACGGACTGGTTTTCCCAAGGAAATACTCACGGACCAGGGCACCCCGTTTATGTCGAGGGTTATGGCTGGTGTGTGCAAGCTGTTCCGGATTAAACAGCTGCGCACATCGGTCTACCATCCACAAACGGATGGGTTGGTAGAGCGCTTTAATAAGACCCTTAAGTCTATGCTCAAGCGGGTTGTACAAAGGGATGGGAAAGACTGGGACTGCCTGTTACCCGCTCTCCTATTTGCTATCCGGGAAGTGCCCCAGGCCTCCACTGGGTTTTCGCCCTTTGAGTTGGTATATGGGCGGAGACCTCGCGGACTACTGGATTTTGTTAAAGAGGAATGGGAAAGTGAACCTATTCAGCATAAGAGTGTTCTTGAATATGTTTCCCAAATGCAGGAGAGGATCCGAACTGTGATGCCTCTAGTCAAAGAACATTTGCAAAAAGCCCAGGAGGCTCAACGACGGGTCTATAATAGGGCTGCTAGAATAAGGAACTTCCAAGTGGGGGATCGAGTAGCGGTGTTGATCCCCACTGTGGAAAGTAAATTCTTGGCCAGGTGGCAAGGCCCCTTTGAAGTTGTAGAAAAAGTGGGAGAGGTAAATTATAGAGTCCACCAACCAGGTAAGAGGAAACCCTATCAGATATATCATGTAAACTTGTTAAAGCCCTGGACAGACAGGGAACCGGTGACCTCCCTGGCTGGTGCAAGACTTGAGCCTAGGGTTGGGGTGGAGAGTGTCCAAGTAGCAAATACCCTGTCTAGAGTCCAAAGTCAGCAGGCAAAGGAGTTCTTGCAGAGAAATAAAGAGAAATTTTCAGACTTGCCAGGGCTCACTAGTGTCATAGAGCATGATATGAGGAAGTGAAGAAGATGTTGGACCTGGAGATTATTGAGGAATCACAGAGTGAGTGGTCAAGCCCGATTGTGTTGGTACCGAAGCCCAACGGGACTCTGCGATTCTGCAATGATTTCCGGAAACTAAATGAAGTTTCACGGTTTGATGCCTACCCCATGCCCCGGGTAGATGAGCTTATTGAGAGACTAGGTCCAGCCAGGTATATCACTACATTAGACCTTACCAAGGGGTATTGGCAAATCCCGTTGACTAAGGCTGCTAGAGAGAAAACTGCTTTTTCTACCCCAGAGGGAAGTTTTCAGTACAAGAGAATGCCTTTTGGATTGCAAACTGCTCCAGCCACATTTCAGAGGGCAATGGATAGGATTTTACGTCCTCATCGGGAGTATGCCTCAGTATACTTGGATGACATAGTCATTTTTAGCAGAGACTGGGAGTCACACTTGCCCAAAGTCCAGGCAGTACTAGACTCTCTTTGGAAGGAGGGGTTTACAATAAACCCGGAAAAGTGTGCTTTGGGAATGGAGGAGGTGAAATACCTGGGCTATGTTGTGGGTAGAGGGGTAGTAAAACCTCAGGTCAACAAGGTAGAGGCTGTACAGAATTGGCCCCGCCCCCTCACAAAAAAACAGGTACGTGCATTCCTGGGTATGGTGGGATACTACAGGAGGTTTGTACCCAACTTTGCCACGTTGGCAGCTCCATTGACCGATCTGACTAAGGGTCGGAAATCGGTCATGGTGGAGTGGAATGCAGACGCTGAGAAAGCTTTTTTGGAGCTCAAATCGGCACTGTGCCAACACCCTGTCCTAGTAGCACCCAATTTTTCAAAAGAGTTTGTTGTACAGACTGATGCTTCCGATGTAGGATTGGGAGCAGTTTTGTCACAGGTTATTCATGGCGAGGAGCACCCAGTAGTCTTCCTCAGTAGGAAGTTAACACCAGCGGAGAAAAACTACGCTATAATTGAACGAGAGTGTCTGGCCATTAAGTGGGCTCTGGAATCCCTCAGATATTACCTCTTGGGGAGGAAGTTTAGGCTGATTTCTGACCATGCCCCTTTAACATGGCTGAGACAAGGTAAAGGGACTAATGCCAGGGTTACCCGGTGGTTCCTGGCACTCCAGGAATTTAAATTTGTAGTGGAGCATAGGCCCGGGAGACTGCATCAAAATGCAGATGCCCTCTCCCGAGTCCATTGTTTGAGCTCCACGGTTGCCTCCACCTCCTTGGCGTTGGGGCACAGGGGGGGGATATGTACAGGACGCAGTGGCTGGGTCCTGGAAGGACGCTATGTTTCCCCTCTGTTTGGTCTGTGATCCCTTTAAGGGAACAAAAAGGGTTAACTCACCTGTCAGAGGAGGTGGGTTTAAAAACAAGACAGGAAGTTGCAGATGGGTGTGGAGGAGTGCAGAGGAGATAGTGGTTTGTGTTTGGCTTGATTTGCAGCAACCAAAGTCAACAGCAGCGTTCGGCCTGGAAGCCTCCTAGCAGATGAAGTCACCTGCGACAGCACCCCAGGACTGTGTTTGATTGCGATAGCAATTAGGGACTTTTGATAGTCGGTGAGACTGAAACCTTTTTCTTTTGTTTTGCTGCTGTGAAGCTGTTTAAGTTTAATAAAACCTCCTTTTGAACTAAAAGCCTGTGTCCTGCGGTCTAGCTGGTCCCCCGAACTTTACAATATATACACAATATTACCAAAATTATTGGGACGCCTGCCCTTACACGCACATGAACTTTAATGGCATCCCAGTCTTAGTCCGGAAGGTTCAATATTGAGTTGGCCCACCCTTTGCAGCTATAACAGCTTCAACTCTTCTGGGGAAGGCTGTCCGCAAGGTTTAGGAGTGTGTCTATGGGAACGTTTGACCATTCTTCCAGAAGCACATTTGTGAGGTCAGGCACTGATTTTGGACGAGAAGGTCTGGCTCGTAGTCTCCGCTCTAATTCATCCCAAAGGTTTCGATGGGGTTGAGGTCAGGACTTTGTGCAGGCCAGTCAAGTTCCTCCACCCCAAACCCACAAATCTGTGTCTTTATGGTCCTTGCTTTGTGTACTGGTCCAAATCATTTGGTGGAGGGGGAATTATGGTGTGGGGGTTGTATTTTAGGGGTTGGGTTTGGCCCCTTAGTTCCAGTGAAGGGAGCTCTTAAGGCGTCGGCATACCAAGACATGTTGGACAATTTCATGCTCCCAACTTTGTGGGAACAGTTTGGGGATGGTCCCTTCCTGTTCCAACGTGACTGCACACCAGTGCACAAGCCAAGGTCCATAAAGACATGCGTTGGGGTTTCTCAATTGATGCATTTAAGGAACAGTATTATTGCCATCCATAGTATACAATGTTATATGGAAATATTTGTAATTTTTTTCTATACTCTATAACTCATTTTAATGGTTAATAAGGAATAAAAATTTTTTTTTTTTTTTTAAATTTCACTAGTTTCTGTACTTTTTGGCACGATAAAATCCCATATCTGCCTTTCTTTTTTGATTACAATCATTGTTGGGATGTGGTGCCGCTTCATGCCAATTGGGATTTGGACCATGGCGCCAAACTACATTTCCTAAAACTCTCCATAGGCAACACTTTACAGGTTACCAGTTGAGAGCTAAAGAGGCACTAAAATGATTTCCCTTGCTCTGACGTTCACAGTGATACCTCACATGAATGGCGCGATTGCCATTGACATATGCAAACAGACGTTAAATTGCGTGTGAGCACAGGTGAACAGGGGCATGTTAATTCTTTTTTATTTTAATATTTATTTTATGTAAAAAAAAAATGTAACACTGTATCTTTATTTCTTTTTTAATCTCTTTTATTGCTATCACAGGGAATGAGCAATATCCCTTGTGATAGCGTTTACCATGACAGGCGTTTTTTTTTTACCTATTTTTCTTTTATTTTTGTTTATCTCTTTTATTACTATCAGACAGAAGGGATGAGCAGCAACCCTTGTGATAGCATGGACTATGAAAGGTCCTCTTTATGGAGGGATATGGGGTCTATTAGACTCCATATCTCTCCCTGGCCTCTAAAGCAGTGGTCTAAAAACTGTGGCTCGGGGGGCCTGATGCGGCCCTTTGCTTGCCTTTATCAGGCCCTTGGGGCACTATACCTCCCACTGACACCAACTCTGACACCAACAATGGGGTATCATTCCGGTTACAGACATCAACAACGGGGCACTATTCCTCCCATTTGACACCTTCAATGGGGCACTTATCCTCCCATTGACGCCAATGCATTGCTTATTCCCACAGGACAAATTCTACTTCCTATGGTCACAGTACAGCCCCCCTAAAGTCTGAAGGACAGTAAACTGGCCCTTTGTTTAGAAAGTTTGGAGACCTCTGTTCTAAAGCATCTAGAAATAGCTAGAAATAGCTTATTTACACAAGACTCAAATTCTCGTTGCTTCCGGTTCCTGATGTAATACAGTGGGAGGAACAACATCAGTTCCTCTCACTGTGTACCAGGAATCAGAAGCCGCTAGTCTCATACCCACCAGGCTACCCAATCACACAAGAGAGCCTGATGAAGGCAGCAGCGGCGACCCCCTTCCGCCTCCTGTAAAAGCAATTCAGTGGCTTCTTAGCTGCTAGGATTACTTTTACATTGAAGGGATTGTCAACCCTAAAAAGTTATATCTTGAGCATTGCTGCAGCGATGACCAAGATATCACCTTTCCAATCCAGCGATGTACCGGTACGTCACTGGACAAGAATCAGTTAGTGACTAGCTAAGACTCTGTAGCACAGCCATTCTCAACCAGGGTTCAGTGGAACCCCGGGGTTCCTCCAGAGGTTACTAGTTCCTTGAGCTGTGGCTGATGAACCACCTATTTGATGATGCCTACAGAGTTAAAGGTTCAGCACCACTTCAGCAGAGCCAGCAGCATGACACCAAATATCTTTTTAGCTGTCTTTAAGGGTGGCATTCTAAACACCACTTTAAGAGGGACCTTCTTCCTATTGACCACTAATATAAGGAGCATTGTTTCCATTGAGCCCTAATGATTTGGTTTTAGTAAGGGTTCCTCGAGACATGACAATTATTTTTGGGGTTCCTCTAGGGTTAAAAGGTTGAGAAAGCCTGCTGTAGTAGTTAATCAAGTTCAACTGAACTTGTTCTGTAATTCTGAAAACTGGAGAGGAGTTGTACATGTTGGTGGAACCTTGGTTGAATTTTTCTAACTACTATTAGCTATACCATGACCATGGGCGTCCGCAGGTAGGGGCAAGGGGGGTCAAGTCCCCCCCCCCCCTGGAATCAGGGATTGGATCTTAAATTCAGCACAGTTGCGTCGCTATCGGGGTGCGGGCAGCCCGCTCCCAGGAGCCATCCGCCAGTGGGGTGCTGTCAAGCCCCCCCATCTGTGTAGTGTGACTTCGGCTCTTTTCACTGCTCAGTCCAGCAGAGAATTCAGCGGCGCTGTGACAGGAGAAAGGTGAGCTGCGGCTATCAGAGTTTTCCCCAGCTCGCCCCCTATATCCTGTCAGGGAGAAGAGACGGCGGCTCTCACCAGGTTCCTCCTGCCCAGCTTCCTGCCCGCACCGTTCCTTCCCAATAGCCATAACTGAGGGCCAATCAAAGGCGACTAGCATCATGGGACATGTAGTCCCCAAAGATTGGCGGCCCCATTTTCTACAGGGAGGAGGCTACAGTTCGATCAAGAGAAAGTTTGAGAGACTGAAGCCTGGAAAAAAGCTGAGGGAGAGAGTTCTATAGGACAAAGAACGAGGAGTGTGCCACGCAGAAGCCAGACAGAGAGCCACGCTGCCCAGCGCCACCAGAGAGAGAAAGACTGAGCCACTACCAGGGTACAGACATGCTACACTACTGACCAGAGTCGCCCCCCAGGGAACCCAGAGTGAGCGATCGTCCAGCCGGAGGGATCACTGCTGTCGTTTCGCTGGGTCTGGTAAGAGGGCCTGTTGGCCATTATCCATTACTTATCCTAGGGACTGTAATATGTCTGCAGACTCTGACCATAATAATGTGATAATGACATTGTCGAAAAGGGGCGGTGCATGAGTGACACTAAAATGATGCCCCCCTGAAAAAAGTTCTGCGGACGCCCATGACCATGACCTGAATAAAAGAGAACCATCAACGACTAGCTAAGGACATAAAGACACTTGGAGGGATGTAGATGGAACGATCACTGAAAAAGGCAGTTTCAGGCATAAGCTAAAGTCTTATGCCCCGTACACACGGTCGGAAATTCCGACCACAAAATCCGTCGGATTTTTTCCGACAGATTTTGTCCGACACTGGTGTTGCATACACACGGTCGGACAAAGTTGTCGGAAAATTCGATCATTCTGAACGTGGTGACGTTCGTTGCCTACGACGGGACTACGTAGAGGCTAGTAGCCAATAGCTTTGGTCTTGTAATGTGATCTGAGCATGAGTGGCACTTTGTCCGTCGGAATTCGCTACACACGATCGGAAAAAGTCCGATAGGACTTTGTTGTCGGAAAATTTGAGAGCAGGAGATAAAACTTTGTCCGTCGGAAAATCCGACGGAAAAAGTCCGATGGAGCCTACACACGGTCGGAATTTCCGACAACTTTGTCCGATAGGACATTTTCCGTCGGAAAATCCGACCGTGTGTATGGGGCAATACAGTATGTCAATTTGCAAAACAGGACTTACGACAATTGGCGGTGTTCCTCCAAGCTCCAACATTTGCACCCTTCTCTTGGCATATTGCTGTGTAGGCTTGCAGGCTGGAGCATAACGCTTCCTGACCACCACCTCCGTTACACACGTCAAACACACAGCTCTTGACATAATTTTCTGGATTTACCAAGGGAAGACATTCTTTGAATGGACCCTGAGGATCTGAAATCATTCCACATTTTTTTGGTGAATTGGCCAGAGCAGAGTCAGCTTGATCACACTTTGGACACTGATCACCCGAGCATCCTCTGCAGTTTGATCTTTTTTTATCTATTGACCAGGACTCTCCAAAAACCGACACGTCATTGACGGCAGTGCCGTTCGGAAGGCGGATGTCATCGGCGGGATTTTTGTTGAAATTTCCACAGAGGCCTTCGGTCAATCCACGGAAGGTGCTCGGTATCCAGACAGACACATAATACTGCTGGTCAAACATGACTGTGATCCCTTCTTTAGTCCAAACGATGATGTTATTCCCTTGGCGGTTTATCCAAAAGTCTCGAGACTGGATGGGAAGGTTGTATTTCTCTCCATTTATCTAAAAATTGGAAATAAGAAATATAGATGTTGAACAATGTATGAAACACTGAGTGTCGTAAAATTGATGCTCAAGTGCGGAGAAAAGGAAATAAAACCAGATGGCGCTGAAATGTTTTTGCCAAATCTAAACTCTCTAGAGCAGGGGAACAAACTCTATTTTATTGTGGCCCATATCAGCATTATGGTTGCCCTCAAAGATCCGTAAGACTAGATGTCCAGAGCACCCCACCCCCACTTACATTGGATGTCAAACGCCCCATCACCATCAGAGGTTAAGTCCCCAACCGTCCTTTACACAACAGTGCACCCCCTTACCTTGTGCTGCTTCTGGGAAAAAAGCAGGTGGTGAGCTGGGAAGCAGAAAGGGCAGGGTCTGGCGGAGGACCAGAGGAGGGCTGGAGTTAGCTGCCAGGGTCTGCTGAATGCTGAGACCAGGGGAAGGGGAGATGAGGGAGTACTGTGGCTGCACAGAGAGGAGCGGGATCTGGTGGGGGAGTTCTGTCCTCCTCTCCGGTGCCTACTCCTGAGATGGGCAAGGGGGCGGGGGGGGGGTGCAGAGACGAGCATCTCCATGACTGCATTTAAAAGTGCAGGATCTGGCAGAGGAGTTCTGTCCTTCTCTCTGCTGCCAACTACTAAGACAATGTGGGGGTGGAGGGTGCAGGAGAGGTGTGAGGGTCAGATGAAATGGCCTGGCGGGCCGCATTTGGCTCGCAGACCTTGCATTTGACACATTTGTTCTAGAGATTACACCTATACCAAGACAACTCAACGGCAAAGGAGAAAGGAAAAACAAAGACCTACTGGTCATTTGGATAAAGTAGAAAAACATCCAAATCTAATGATATCAAGTTTGCTCTTTGCACTAAGTATCATAAACAATTGACTTTTTAAAAAAAAAAAATAGTTTTCACTTTTTTTTTTATGGAAACACAGACATATGTACTTGGGGGGAGAACTGAGCTGCTGAGAGATCAATTTAAGACTTTAGTTCTCCCACTGTGAACTTGGAGGATGAATTGCTCCACAATTTCTGCAGCTACGGGGGGTCAGTGAAGGCTTGTTCAAAAGCACATTTATTGCTTATGTGCATACTTTAATGTCCATAGCCTGGTAGACATGTGCACAACAAAAAAATTTGTTTATTTTCGGTTCGTTTTTTTTTCGTTTCCGTTGATTCGTAACGATTCGTACATTCGTAAGTCGTCGTTATTTGGATTCGTAACGATTCGTACATTCGTAAGTCGTCGGTGTTCGTATTCGTAACGATTCGTACATTCGGAAGAGTTATTTTTTCGTTGATTCGTTTTTTCGTTAGTTTAATTTTCGGACGCATTCGTATTTATTCGTAGATTCGTAACATTCGTAGATTCGTAATCGGAGCATAATTCATAATTTTATGTAATGTGTATGCTATTATTACATTTTAATAATTTACGAATTGAAAAAAAAAGTCAGGAATCGAAAAAACAAGTTACGAATCGAAAAAAAAAGTTACGAATGTATGAATTTTTTTTGTTCAATAGAGACACGGAAAATTACAAATCAAAAAAAATAAAAAAAAAGTTACGAATCGAAAAAAAAAGTTACGAATCGAAAAAAAAAAGTTACGAATCGGAAAAAAAAAAAGTTACGAATCGAAAAAAAAGTTACGAATGTTCAAATTTTTTTGTTCAATCCATTCGAAGCACGTTTAGCAGCACCATTGTAAGGGACACGGAAAATTACCAATTCAACAAAAAAAAAAAGTTACGAATGTACAAATTTTTTCGTTCGTTTTCGTTTTTCGGATTTTCTTCATTAGTACATTCGTTGTTTCTAATTAGTTTTTTTTCGGATTTTCGTTGTTTTTCGGATTCATTCGATTTGAATGATTCGTTAATCGGATTCGTACGATTCTAACGATTCGTTATTCGGATTCGTACGATTCGAACGATTCGTTATTCGGATTCGTACGATTCGAACGATTCGTTATTCGGATTCGTACGATTCAAACGATTCGTTATTCGGATTCGTACGATTCAAACGATTCGTTCATTCGTACGAAAACGAATGAACGAAAATAACGAAAAAAAAACGAAAAAGGAAAAAAAACGAAATGAATTGCACATGTCTATAACCTGGCCACAAATGACTTTAAGTCAACAGCGAATGTGCTACCTTATATGAAAATAATCACATTTACCCTAAGCAGCAGGCAGAACTCCTACATTTAACAAGTTATTTAAAGCAGATCTTCACCCTCCCCTATTGTTTTTTTTTTCTTTTTTACACCACTTACTGGATAGTGTGTTGTCCACATTTCAGATACTCACCCACCCAGAGTATCCAGCATTGTCCCACTGAGATCCTGTTGTCTCCTACCACCACTTGATCATATTGTTATGATGCCATTGTTTGTGACGTCATTGAGAGGACCACTGGCTCTTTAGGGCTTAGCCGGTGCACCTCCCAACGATGTGCTGCTAGACATGCATATCCAAGGAGGCACAGCAAGCACTGTGAACATCTTTCACCTAAGAGAGTGACATGCATGGGGGGGGGGGGGGGGGGGCGCAATGGACAGGTCCATGTATTGTAAAATCTTGGCCGAGAACCTTCTTCCCTCAGCCAGAA
The DNA here is from genome assembly GCA_028564925.1 of Lithobates sylvaticus. Taxonomy (NCBI): domain Eukaryota; kingdom Metazoa; phylum Chordata; class Amphibia; order Anura; family Ranidae; genus Lithobates; species Lithobates sylvaticus. Next base: position 12,588,947 of record CM053035.1, read on the forward strand.
CACTGAATATGGGACATGAATGGGTCTTCCAGCATGACAATGACCCAAAATATACCCACAAGGCAACAAAGAAGTGGCTCAAGAAGAAGCACCTTAAGGTCATGGAGTGGCCTAGTCAGTCTACAGACCTTAATCCTATAGGAAATTTATGGAGGGGGCTGAAACTTTGAATTGCCAAGCAACAGCCAAAAAAACCTTAAGGATTCAGAGAAGATCTGTAAGGAAGAGTGGACCAAAAGCCCCCCTGAGATGTCTGCAAACCTGGTCACCACCTACAAGAAACGTCTGACCTCTGTGATCGCCAACAAGGGTTTCTCCACCAAGTTATAAGCCATGGTTTGCTTGGGGATAAATTATTTATTTGACATCACTGAACTGCAACTTCATTTATAGCATTTGTTTTATGTTTTTTTTTTTTGGATTTTTGGTTGATATTCTATCCCCAACCCTTCATTTCTTTGTAAGTGGGCAAACATTAGACATGTGCACAATAGAAAAATGTGTTTAGTTTCGTTTCATTTCTGTTCGTTTCCGTTGATTCGTAACGATTCGTAATTTCGTAAGTCGTCGGTGTTCGTATTCGTAACGATTCGTATTTTCGTAAGAGTTTAATTTTCGTTTATTCGAAATTCGGACGCATTTGTATTTTCGTAGATTTAGTTACATTCGTACTTTTGTAAGATTGATTTATTCGTACTTTCGTAACATTGTTTTTGTAGATTCGTAATCGGAGAATAATTCATAATTTTATGTAATGTGTATGCTATTATTACATTGTAAGAGACACGGAAAATTCCGAATCGAAAAAAAAAAGTTACGAATGTACAAATTTTTTCGTCCAACCCATTCGAAGCACGTTAAGCAGCGCCATTGTAAGAGACACGGAAAATTACGAATCGAAAAAAAAAAAAGTTACGAATGTACGAATTTTTTCGTTCAATCCATTCGAAGCACGTTAAGCAGCGCCATTGTAAGAGACACGGAAAATTACGAATCGAAAAAAAAAAAAAGTTACGAATGTACGAATTTTTTCGTTCAATCCATTCGAAGCACGTTAAGCAGCGCCATTGTAAGGGACACGGAAAATTACCAATTCAACAATTTTTTTTTTACGAATGTACGAATTTTTTCGTTCATTTTGATTTTCGTTGTTCCTGTTTTCGTTTTTCGGATTTTCTTCTTTCGTAGTTTCGTTGTTTCTAATTTGGTTATTTCGGATTTTCATTGTTTTTCATATTCGTTCGATTCGATAATTCGTTATTCGTTAAAATTTTTAGCGAATCATTCATTCATTCATACGATAACGAATGAATGAATATAACAAATTTTAACGGAAAACAAATAAAAACAAAACTAATTGCACATGTCTAGCAAACATACAAAATCTGAAGAGGATCAAATATTTATTTTCCCCACTATATATATATATATATATATATATTTACACAAATGCACAATGCGTATATATTATAGGCTTGCAATCAGCCATCACTGTTGAATAATTGAAAGAAATATATCATAAGTGCCCAAGTGACCAGTTATTTTACTCACCATTGTTGCAGTCCTTCCTCTCCCTCTCTCCAAATGTATTGCATAATTTCCCGATCTCACTGTGACTGATTTGGTTACCGCCATTTTTTTATAGGGTTCATTTTCCACTGTCACTTCAAATGTAATACTTTTAATCCTAATAAGTATGTAGGCGCAGGTGCCCTGGAATGAGTAATACAGTTCATCTGGAGTGATGTAGTGCGGATCTCCCCAAGCTACACACTGTCCAAACTCCTCTGGATGGCATCCTAGGACTCCATCCGCCACTTTGCACTCAGCATTGGCTCCACAGCGGCTGTCCTGACAGGTTGTTCTACCATCGGCACCACATGTACATTTCCTCTGGCATAGGTTGTCGGCGTAGAAATCTTGCCCTGCTTTGTAGTAGGTGTTCTCAAAGACACAGCCACATTCTGCTACTGACACACAGTCCTCTCCACTGAGGATGAAGCCATTGTCGCAGTAGCATCCTTCGGTGTAGGACGGTACACAAGATGGTGGAGCAATCAGACCAAAGCAAGTTGCAGGGCAACTGTTTCCAAGGAGTTCGTAGTGGCTGTTCGGGGAGCAGGTCATTTCTGAGAACACAAAATACAAAATACACATTAAAGATGTTCCTTATTTTTTAAATACATAAATATAGGATAATAAATGTACAACAAAACTTAACAACAAATGTGTTAATAGGTTATGTACAAGATCAATTTATGTTGGAGATGGGGATTGGGCTTTCAGGGTACCCAGACAAATGTTACAACATGGTTAAAAAAATGAATATTCATATATATGCAGCCCTCAAAATTTACACTCGCCTGCTCGCATTTTGCGAGCAAATTTTGAGGGCTGGCGAGGAAGGGCTGTCTGGGAGCGAGGGGGGGGGGCGAGCACTGCCGGCCGGCGAGTCCCTTTCCCAGTGCTCATGAAGGGGAAGAGAGAGGACAGAGCCGGCCAGATGATATGAGCGCAGGGAACATTACTAGCGGCGCCGGCTTTGATTTAAATCGCCGTGTGCTCCCTGCGCTGGCTTTCACACACAGCCCCGCCCCCTGGTCCCGGGGAATTTGATAGACAGATCACCCGTCCAACAAGGGTAGAGTGATGTGTATCAAAGTTCCCTGGCCAGGGGACGGGGCTGTACGAGCGGCGGGAACACACGGCAATTTAAATCAAAGCTGTTCCAGCATGTCCCTCAGCGCTCATATCATCCGGCCAGCAATGATCTTCTTCTCTGCTCCCCTTCATTCAGGACACAGGTAGGCAGCATTAGTGGACAAGTGTTAGGCTGCACTGGTGTTAAAGTGTGAGGCTGCATTGGTGGACAAGTGTGTGGCTGCATTGGTGTTAAAGTGTTAGGCTGCATTGGTGGTCACGGGTGAGGCTGCATTGGTGGACACGGGTGAGGCTGCATTGGTGGACACGGGTGAGGCTGCATTGGTGGACACGGGTGAGGCTGCATTGGTGGACAAGTGTGAGGCTGCATTGGTGTTAAAGTGTTAGGCTGCATTGGTGTTAAAGTGTTAGGCTGCATTGGTGGTCACGGGTGAGGCTGCATTGGTGGACACGGGTGAGGCTGCATTGGTGGACATGGGTGAGGCTGCATTGGTGGACACGGGTGAGGCTGCATTGATGGACACGGGTGAGGCTGCATCGGATGCAACCGAATGTCCGAAAGATGCAAAATTCGACCGAATTTCGATTTGTTTTACGAAACAAATTGCACATGTCTACAAGCTCCCTTGGATGTCTCAGCTACTTAATTTACCATTGAGGCAATATAGTCCTTCACAATTTGTTTAATTCAATATGTACAATATGTGCTTGATAGCGTTGGAGATCAAGGGATCTTGGGCAGGATACAATTTTTTTAAGTTTATACACAAATTCTAGCCCAAGACCTCCTCTGTACATGATTTTATTATATTATTGTATATACTCGAGTATAAGCCGAGTTTTTCAGCACATTTTTTTTGTGCTGAAGGTGCCCCCCTCGGCTTATACTCAAGTCAAGCACTTTTCTGCAGCAGAGAATTACATTTTCCGACCCGACTTTGGGGACTTTGGGGCCCCGTATCTCAGGGCCACTTGGTGCTAGGAACCCCAAAGTTGGTGTGCAAACCCAGTGAGACTAGCACTACAACATATAAAATATGGGGTTCCTAGCACCAAGTGGCCCCGAGATACAGGGCCCCAAGGTCGGTCAACTGTGTCCATCTGCAGCAATGTCATTTCACTTTGGGTCCAGATACCAATTTTGGCTGCAGCTAAGGGGCATCTAGGAACCCTTAACTACCAAGTTTGAAGTTCGGGGAACCTATGGCTGCAAATGGGCACAGTGAGGCATGCAAATGGGCACAGTGAGGCTGCAAATGGACATTGTTGACCCTCTTTTCCACTTACAGTAGCTGCTCATTTCTCACTCTAGGTTTATACTCGAGTCAATATGTTTTCCCAGTTTTTTGTGGTAAAATTAGGTGCCTCGGCTTATATTCGTGTCGGCTTATACTTGAGTATATACGGTATGTCTAATACATTTATGTATTTTTGAATCATATTTGAATACTGTGAACGTCCATTCCATATCTCCACCATACAATCTATGTTAAGATGTGATGCTGGTATATAGCCCAGAAACTTCCTTTAATGAATTCATATGCAAGATAAAGACCATCCAATGCATCTAGGCACTCTTTGATTTCTTCAGAGGAAGTTCATATTGTACAATGAAATTATTATTGTACAATAATTGTGGACAATATTTGGAGACTATCTTGTTTTGATCATCTTGAATAAAGTGTGTGTAGGAATATAAATAATTCCCATGGTACATACATACAAATCTTAAGAAAAGAAGGAAGGCAAATAATTTTTTGAAACCTCAAGGCTTATTGGTGAAAAATAGTTTTTTTTGGATATATGTACTTTATCTACAAATGACTTATCTTATCGCAAACACCTACTGGGTACATGTGAGTTGTATAGCTGTAGGCAACCCCCTAAAAGATCTTCTTTGTTTGATGGTTGAATAGAGATCTGCGCAATGTTTTTTTGTTTGTGTCTTTTTCTCTTCTATATCATACCAGAGCAAGATACCAGGAGGAACCAAACGGAAAAAAAGCCCCACATTCCCAGCATAAAGGGAAGTTTCTTTTTTCTCTCTTTTTTTTTCAGTTCTAGCATTTCTAATTGTGTCCCGGATATCATTAGTGGATGTGAAGAGTTATTTCATTAATTATCTAACTCATTTAATGGACTGTTATCACCTATGGGATTAATATAATATTTAATTGGCGGCCGCTTACCCATTAATTCATCAATTAATTGGCTAATCCATCAGGTCAAGCCTGTATTGGCTTTTGGAATTTATATATCCCCATATGCATCACTGGCATAAACTGGATATTTCCTTTCTTTGACACATTAAAACACATACTTGTTTTTACTCACATTTTGAAGCACTTTATTTATTTAAAACACATTGTATCTACTTTTAACACATTGTGTATTTATTTATTTATTAAATTGGTTACAACCTCATTGTAACTTGAAGTTTATATATATTTTTGTGCACCTGGGATTGTCATGCAAGCACTTATATATTTTACTATACCACGACATTTGTCTTTTAACCTCACCTGCTGATCTAAATAGACTAAGGTTGATATTGCGCACTATTTATACTCTAGTATTTATTTGCATATTCTTTTAAGTGTAGGACACACTTTAATGGTGCAGCATATCATTTGGTCATCTTATCTATTTTATTTGGTTTTCAAAAAAAATTTTTTTTTATATTTTTAATTCTCCTATCAGCGCTTTAGTACTCACTTTGCACATTTTATAAGTCACACAGTGTAGCTCAGCCTTGAAGATTGATGGCTTCTTGTAGGAGCCTATTAACCTATTTGCACACTAATATTTATAAGAAACAGAGCCTGAGAACAATGCCTAAGACAAAGCTTACCGCAGAAAGATGGAGTCCTCCATTCCTTGACCGTGGAACCATTTTTCTGACACTCAGAAACATAGGAGGCAAGGATGTTGCAGACAACTGCCTGGTGACCCTTGTAGGAACAGGCATCAGATTTGCAGTCCTCGAAGAATGAAGTTGGGTCAACAGAAGCGTGACATTGACCGAATGGTCCATCAGGTTTGATAAGAAGACCACAATACTGGTCACCCTTGTAGGTGTCCTTCTCTGCGTCAGTGCATTTTGGGCAGTTGGTGCACTCGCTTGTGCATCCTTTTACTTCTCCCACCTTCCAGTGGTCACCAAATTCTTCGCTAGTTTTGGCTTTAACACCGTTGCCAATAGTGAAATCATCAGAGCCATCTGCATTGTTGTTGCCACATAAACCACTAACAGCTCCGGCGTACGTGTTTGGCAAGGTGACACGTACATAACCCCTTCCGTCAGAAGTCAGTTTTAAGTTGAAGTCTGTCGTGAGGACCAAATCAAATCCTGATATGTAGGCGATGATCTTCGTTGACTCAAAATAGTACGGTAAGCATGTATATTGTCCATCAACCTAAAATAAAGATAGGTAGATTTCATATTTATTAAAATGCTTTTCCTACAACAGCTTCCAATTCTTGTCACTATGGCTGCTCTGTCTCCCTCCTTTTTTTTAGGGGACTTACTTAACTAAAAGCCGACTTATTGGCAATTGTAAGCTTGCTCGCTATAGTTAAAACATCATGCAGTGTATTATTATTTAAAGAGGAAGTAAAGCCGTTTAAAAAAAAAAATAGGAACCTGCAAGGCAAAGGCATAATGAGCTAGTATGCATAGCATACTAGCTCATTATGAATAACTTGCCTGAGAACGAAGCCCCCGAAGCGACCCTCGTCCACATCCTCCTCCGCCGCCATCGATACAGGAGTGACTTCCGGGTCTCGCCGCTCCAGCGCTGTGATTCGCTGGAGCGGCGATGACGTCACTCCCGCGCATGCGCACAAGAGCGGCATATCGATGTGATGCGCCGTAGATAGCGGTGCCTGTTCTTTTCTAAATATCTCCTAAACCATGTAGGTTTAGGAGATATTTATTGGACCTACAGATAAGCCTTAATCTAGGCGTACCTGTAGGTCAAAGTGGTCCCAGAGGGTTTACTTCCACTTTAAGAAAATTATTTTTGGTGCATCTGCACAAAATTTGCTAGGACTGCAAATCGTAAACTTGCCTAGTGGTAGTGGCAAACCCAAATCTTGTCCCTATTTAGAACGCCTGTAAGATTTTTATTGCTTTCTAGAGTTGTTGCCAAAATAAGAAAGTACCGTATATACTCGCGTATAGTCCGACCCAAATATAAGCCGAGGCACCTAATTTTACCACAAAAAAAAAAAAAAACTTATTGACTCCAGTATAAGCCTAGGGTGAGAAATGTGCAGCTACTGTAAGAGGAAAAGAGGGTTAACAATTCCCATTTGCAGCCTCACTGTGCCCATTTGCATGCCTCACTGTGCCCATTTGCAGCCATAGGTCCCCCAAACTTCAAACTTGGTAGTTAAGGGTTCCTAGATGCCCCCTATCTGCAGCCACAATTTGGGGTCTCTGGACCCAAGGGGTTCTGAAATAACATTGCTGCAGATGGACACAGTTGACCGACTTTGGGGCCCGGTATCTTGGGGCCACCTGGTGCTAGGAACCCTAAACTCAGTCGAACTAGCACTACAACATATCCAAAGATGGGGTTCCTATTACCAAGTGGCCCTGAGATACGGGGCCCCAAAAGTCGGTTCGGAAAATGTCAAGCACTTTTCTGCAGCAGAGAATGACATTTCCCGAACCGACTTTGGGGCCCCGTATCTCGGGGCAACTTAGTGCTAGGAACTCCATTGGATATGTTGTAGTGTTGGTTCCACTGGGTTGGCACACCAAATTTGGGGTTCCTAGCACCAAGAGGCCCCGAGATACGGGGCCCCAAACCCGGGCCGGAAAATGTAATTTTCTGCTGCAGAAAAGTGCTTGACTCCCGTATAAGCAGAGGGGGGCACTTTCAGCACAATAAAATGTGCTGAAAAACTCGGCTTATGCTCGAGTATATATACGGTATATATATATATAAAGCTTCCACCTGAAATATCTGTTAAAGTGACAACTGTCTCATTTCTTCTAGAACGCATAAAAGATACCAAAAGGGAAGTAAGACCCTTTTGCGCAGCTGTCCAAACCTCACCCATGGAGTTCTAAAGCGATAATAGAAAGTTTTGACTAATTCAAATTGACTGTGAGTATCTAAAATGAAACATTTTTAAAGGATTGCTTAATATTTAATACTCCAAATTTCTCTTCAGTTTTGAAATTCCAGCTCTTTGAATCCTTTAAGTGCCACACACTGGACAATAAAATGTAACAGATGATATTTCTTTTACATCAAAGGTCAAAAAAAGAAAATATACAATTTTCCTAATTGCCATACCTGTATCTTCATTGGAAATTCTTTACTGATGGTTATGGTTTTGTTGTAGACCTCCAACGTCACAGCTTTAGTAAAGGCCACTGCTCTGTTACCCCGGTGTTCATTCTGGACTCTGATGGCAAACTTGACCAGGGAAGGGTCATCTGAGGTTACCTTTACCAGCTGGTAGATGCAGGTTTTCGTAAGACTAAATCTCAGCTTGTCGAATGTGGTATAGTGAAGATCACCAGAGACTCTGCATGTTGTGTACTGAGTAGGATAGCAGCCTCGTTTCCCATCGACCAACATACACTTCTCACTTTTTTTACAGCTTGTTGGCTGGCAAACGGTCATACCTAATCCTGGATCGCATTTGCAGAGCACAGTACATTTCTCATCGTACCAAGACTGGTCGGGCTCATAATACCGTCCATTGTATTGGCAACCACAGCTTGAGACGGGCACACATGTGTCCCCACTTAGTACCATGCCCTGTTTACACTCACAGGCTTCTACGCAGGGTTTTTTACATTTTGATGGAGCTGTTCTGTCAGAGCAAGTGGCCTGGCAGGCATTTCCACAGGCAGTATAATGACTGTTCGGATCTTCACATGTCTTTGCTGAAATGGATAAATGAAAATTGTGATCAGCAATACTCTGTATCTGTAGCAAGCTATTATCACAATAGTTCTTAACAATATAAAACAACATTTTCATCAGTTCTTTATTTAATTTATACCGTGCTACCATTTTCATTAGTCCCCTCAACATACAATGCCTGTTTTTTTAGGTGCCGTATATACTCGAGTATAAGCCGAGTTTTTCAGCACATTTTTTTTTGTGTGCTGAAAATGCCCCCCTCGGCTTATACTCGTGTCAAGCACAAAGTGGCTGTAAAATATCGTAATAATTTGCTTATTCTGTGTAAGCTTTCAAATGATGATTGTGAGACGAATTCCTTAAAATATTTATGAGTCAGCGATAAATCAAAAAGTGTGTTTTATTGTACACACCAAAATAGAAAATAAATAAAGATCAAAGACCAGACAACCCTTAAAATTGGCGCCGAAAGATAAGCACACCTTCCCCCCTCCCTAACTGCACCCATCCGAAGGAGGGTATTACGAGAGAGAGAGAGGAAGAAGGGATTACCTTCCACATTCCAATATGTTTCAGACACATCACATCTTAGCCAACATCTGTTTTCACTTTAAACATATCAATAGTGAAATCCTACCCACAGGAAATGGGTGAGAAGCAGACAGACTTTTCTTCAAACAAAATACCAGTTACATAGGACTTCTTAATAAACATATATAATATTACAATGTCCATCAAACATCTAAAACAGCTTTTAAAACTCAAACCCAGCGGAATATCACATCTGAAACCTATTAAAAACAAAAACTCATTCACACTAATTAAGGGGAAACTCTGCAGAGAAATATTTTTTAAACCAAATTAAATTTTGAATATTAAGAATATAACAGTGGCCCCGAGATACGGGGCCCCAAAGTCGGTTCGGAAAATGTCATTCTCTGCTGCAGAAAAGTGCTTGACATTTTCCGAACCGGCTTTGGGGCCTCCTATCTCAGGGCCACTTGGTGCTAGGATATGTTATAGTGCTAGTTCCACTGGGTTGGCACACCAAATTTGGGGATCCTAGCACCAAGTGGCCCCGAGATATGGGTCAACTGTGTCCATCTGCAGCAATGTCATTTCGGGACCCTTTGGCTGCAGCTAGGGGGCATCTAGGAACCCTTAACTACCAAGTTTGAAGTTCGGGGGACCTATGGCTGCAAATAGGCACAGTGAGGCATTCAAATGGGCACAGTGAAGCTGCAAATGGGCATTGTTGACCCTCTTTTCCACTTACAGTAGCTGCGTATTTCATACCCTAGGCTTATACTCGAGTCAATACGTTTTCCCATTTTTTTGTGGTAAAATTAGGTGCCTCGGCTTATATTCGGGTTAGTTTATACTCAAGTATATATGGTAGAATTATTTGGCATACATGTATGCCCTGCTAAATTGATAAATATCTCAAAAGAAACTTTAACCACTTGCCGTCCAGCGACGCACTGGTGCATCGCTGGATTGGATGGGTGATATCACAGTCATGGTTACAGCTGCAGCAATGATCGAGATATCATTATTTAGGCTATGGCACAGGATGTATAGGTAAATCTTCCCAATGGGATACAGATGGCATAAAAAAATCTGACATGGGTTATAACCCTCCCTTACTCCATCCAAAATGAAACACAAAGTTTTTCCTACAGTTCTATGATAAGGAGGAAAAAAGGATTGAGCCATTTTGAAAGGGAACCACCAAAAATGAAATTCAGATTCGGCTTTGGACATCTAAATTTCTGAAACGTGGCCCAAATATTAACTTTAGTAGCATGACTTGCTTCAACCCTTTTATCTATTACATATTCGTATGAATAATTCCCCCGTACACACGGTCGGAAAATCCGACCACAAAATCCATCGGATTTTTTCCGACGGATTTTGTCCGATACTGGTGTTGCATACACACGGTAGGACAAAGTTGTCGGAAAATCCGATCATTCTGAACGTGGTGACGTTTGTTGCGTACGATGGAACTACGTAGAGGCTTGTAGCCAATAGCTTTGGTCTTGTAATGTGATCTGAGCATGCGTGGCACTTTGTCCGTCGGAATTCGCTACACACGATCGGAAAAAGTCCGATAGGACTTTGTTGTCGGAAAATTTGAGAGCAGTAGATAAAACTTTGTCCGTCGGATTTTCCGATGGAGCCTACACACGGTCGGAATTTCCGACAACATTGTGCGATAGGACATTTTCCGTCGGAAAATCCGACCGTGTGTACGGGGCATTAGTTTGTATCCTACAATGTAATAAATGTAATAAAATTAAATAAAAGTGCACTTACTACAATTACTAGGTGTCCTCCAGTCATACAGTTTAATCCCTTCATTAAGACAAGCAGTCGCAAACGTCTCCAGGGCTTGACACAGAATGACTTTAGCACCATTGTTTGCACAAACATCAAACAAACAGGAATCAAAAACCTTGTTGGGGCTGATTTTCCCGATGCATTCTCGGAAAGGGCCATCTTCTTTGACAATTAAACCACAGTGATGATCTCCCCTGTACTGATCCTTCTTCTTTTCATCGCAGGTTGAACACTGACCAGGACAAGAGTCGAAACAGAAATGATCTTGGTCGTCCTCTTTGCATGCTACGAGCCAGTCGGTGATAGAGCTAATTGATGTTCCATCGCGAGCTCTTTGGTCATCGTTTGGATCCTGGTTGAAGTTGCCACAGAGACCAAAAATCAAGCTGTAATAGCTGCTGGGGATGGTCACGGTACAGAGCCAGTTCCAGTCAAATGTTGCCGTGATACCATTCTCTGCCTCCAAAGTTGCTGTGAAGCCACTTTGATATGCATTGAGTTTTCCGTTGGCAAGTTTGGCTGGCAAATTGGTTAACTCACCATTAACCTGGCAAAATAGTGAAAATATCAGTTGCATTGCACATTGTTTAAATGAAACAAAAAATTGCAAGACATTGTTTAACCGCTTCCCGACCGCCTCCTGCACAAATACGTCAGCAGAATGGCATGGCCAGGCAAAACCACGTACAGGCACGTGGCCCTTTAATTGCCTGGCCGTGGGTCGCGACCCGGTCGGGAGCTCCGTGACCCCGGCCGTGGGACAAGCGGACCCGATCGCTGCTGGTGTCCCGCGATCGGGTCACAGAGCTGAAGAACGGGGAGAGGTCTGTCTAAACAAACCTCTCCCCGCGCTTCCTACTCAGCCTGTCACTGATCGGCTGTTCCCTGTCATCGGGAAAGCCGATCAATGACATCAGACGTCAGCCCCGCCCCCTAATGTAAAAAACACACACACGTCACAGCCCATAACCCCTCCCCCTAGTGGTTAACTCTTTCACCGCCAGTGTCATTTATACAGGAATCAATGCATTTAAATAGCACTGATTGCTGTATAAATGACAATGGTCCCAAAAATGTGTCAAAAATGTCCGCCATAATGTCGCAGTCACAATAAAAATCGCTGATCGCCGCCATTACTAGTAAAAAAAAAAATATTAATAAAAATGCTATAAAACTATTCCCTATTTTGTAAACGCTATAACTTTTGCGCAAACCAATCAATAATCGCTAATTGCAATTTTTTTTTACCAAAAATATGTAGAAGAATACGTATCGACCTAAACTGAGGAAAAAAAAAATTTTTTTATATATATTTTTTGGGGATATTTATTATAGCAAAAAGCAAAAAATATTGCATTTTTTTCAAAATTGTCGCTTTATTTTTGTTTATAGCGCAAAAAATAAAAACTGCAGGGGCGATCAAATACCACCAAAAGAAAGCTCTATTTGTGGGAAAAAAAGGACGCCAATTTTGTTTGGGAGCCACGTCGCAAGACCGCGCAATTGTCAGTTAAAGTGACGCAGTGCCGAATCGCAAAAAGGGGCCTGGTCCTTTGGCTGCCAATTGGTCCGGGGCTGAAGTGGTTAAAGGTTTATACCACTTTAAACTGATAATTCAGAGTTTGGTGGTTATTAGACATGTGCATTCGTTTTCGTCCGAATGCATTTTTTGTCCGAATTTCAGGTATTTTCGTTATCGTTTTAACAAACGATAACGAAAGTGCAGAATCTGAAAAACGAAAAAGATCCGACATAAACAAATGCTTTATTTTTGTTTTCGTTGTGACAACAGTTCGCTATAGATAGGAGATTCGACATGACGCTGGCAATAACAATCTGTGTCTATCGAACCTGTGGTCGAATGTGCCTAACCTTAACTTTATTAGTCAAAGATTATTCTACATAGAGAGAAAAGATTTGACATAGAGAGGAAAGATTCGACATAGAGAGGAAAGATTTGACATAGAGAGGAAAGATTCGACATAGAGAGAAAGATTCGACATAGAGAGAAAAGATTCGACATAGAGAGGAAAGATTCGACATAGAGAGGAAATATCGCTGCTGGAATTGGGTGGGGGAAGTAAAATAAAAATAATGATGATGATGAATGTTATTGGCTGATTGTAACCAAAGAGGAGGAGCAGTAAAATAGCTAGAACTAAGTACACACGTACAGCCAAAGTTCTAAGAAGATAAACTATACAGAGTCATACAATTTAGCTGCTCCGTCGAATCTTCTTTGAACATTCGACAGACAACATAAGCCTTCAATGACAGATTCAACCTTAATTCATTTGGATTTTCGAATGAATCCAATTTTTAACAAAAAACTAAATAAATAAAAACGAATTTCGGGAGTTACTAAAAAAAAAAATTTCTGTTATCGAAAAACCTACTTACTCGTATTGCAGGAAATTCTCCAGTTTGTACTGAAACCCTAATGTTATACATAGTGAGTTCCATCTTCTTCACAAAGGAGAAATCTTGAGATCCTCTGTTCTCATTTTTGGTGGTAAGCTTGAATGGCTCCAGGCCCGTGTCGTTACCGGTGTACTGAGCCAAGATGTAGTTGCAGGTGCCCTGAGCGTCATATTCTTTGCCATCCAAACTCTTGTAGTGAGGATCGCCCCATGCCCAACACAGGCCGTTGTAGTCCGGCACACAAACGGCAACTCCCTCTTGGACTCGGCAGCTCTCCTTCACGCGGCAGGTTTTGGACTTGCAGGGATCTATAACACCAAAAAAATGATTGTAAGACAACAAAGTTGGGTGGCAGAAAATAATAGCAATTGAACAACAAATTTGCATCAGCCCCCCGAAAGGATTTTTTTCAGTGTTGGGGATTTTAATATGTATTGCCTGTTTTAAGGAGACCATGCTACTATCTTAAAAAGCATAGAATTTTACATGCTCACTTTTCATAGTTACTAAGGTTGGATAAAGACATCAGTCCATTCAGTTCAACCTGAGTGTCTACAATTGTCCCCATCCCTGTACATTGCCAACTCACATTGGTCCCTACCCTCAAGGAGCCCACAATCCAAGGTCCCCATTCATATACTAGGGCCAATTTATTTTTGGACGGAAGCCAATTAACCTACCTGCATGTCTTTGGATTGTGGGAGGAAACCAGAGTACCCGGAGGAAACCCACGCATGCAAACTCCAGGCAGGTAGTGTCGTGGTTGGGATTCGAACCAGCGACTCTTCTTACTGCTAGGTGAGAGGGCTAACCACTACACCACTGTGCCACCCTAAAACTTTTGTGTTTTTCCTTTCCATAAATATTTTCTATCCACTTGCAATGGGCCTTTAAAGTTGCTAAAAATTCAGATTTTAGAACAGTCCTCTCCCTCTTTGCACCTCATAGCCCTCTCGTCTTCTGGGCGGGTCTAGTTACTCTCTGTGCTGGCCCAGCTCCTCTGCTCCATCCTGGGGCAGGAGTGAGTGAGTGAGTAAGTAAGTAAGGGAGGGAGGGAGGAGTGAAAGGGAATATTGTAGCGTGTCTCTTGAGAGCCAGCTAGGGCTATAGACATTCCATCCAAGATGGTGGCACTCAACGGCAGTCTCAAGGCATGTGGCTGTCTATACAAAGGGTGCTTTTACAGGTAAGCAACATGCATAAATATGTTAAATTAACAAAAAAAAATAATGCTAAAACATTTCTTGAAATGAGTGGTCCAGCTACATGGTCTCTATAATGTCCCCCCTTAAGAAAAATTTCATAGAATAAATAATAAAAAATAGACATTTCATAAATTTCTACTTTTGATAAAAAAAAAAAAAGCAAAAATATTCCATTAGAAAATAAATTGAATAAATATTTGAAGTTAAAATCTGACAACTTCAGACCTTTAGTTGTTATGGGAAAGGGCAGCATGACTATGTAAATGGCCCTCCATACTTCCCTATCATCTCTTGGGATTGGTGGAATGTCAGGTTGGCATTTCATCCTCCGTAATACAGTTGCACTCTCCATAACACAGCCTCCCTAACACAATTGTACCAAACTCACCAGGGTTGACACAAGCTCGGAGACCATCCACGATCAGACACTTATCATTCGCTGAGCAGGTCTTGTTACGGCAAGAGACTCCTGAGACAGGATTGCACGCACACTCTTGACTGCAGTCATCGTTCAACACAACTTCATTAGCCTGCAGAAAAATGCAGAAAGTTAGGTCATTTGTTACATGCAGGTTTATCCAGAATTCAGATAGATCAGCCATTCTCAACCAGGGTTTCCGTGGAACCCTAAGGTTCCTCCAGAGGTGGCTAGGGGTTACTTGAGCTGTGGCTTTACCTCCTGTTTGATGGTGCCTACATAGTTCTGAGCCAATGCCACTTGGAGGAGCCAGTGGTATGATACCAATGATCTTTATAGCACTCTGTAAGGGGGCTATTCTTACACTGACCACCAAAGTAAGGGGCATTGTTCCTAATGACCCCCAATGAATGGGTTTTATCAGGGGTTCCCTGAGACCTGAAAATAATTTGAAGGGTTCCCCTGGGCTAAAAAGGTTGAGAAAGGCTGAGATAGATGGTCAATCAATCTGCAAAGATACACTATAGTACCAAAAGTGTTGGGACACCTGCCTTTACATGCACATGAACTTTAATGGCATCCCAGCCTTAGTCCGTAGGGTTCAATATTGAGTGGTGCGATTTTGCCGCAATTCTCGGCCTCGATTTTTGCCACGATATTGCCACGATTTCGAGGAATGCCTGTGTAAGTGCCATCAAAATCGGACCAAAGTAGTACAGGGACTACTTTGAAGTCGGAACAACTTGAAGTCGTACTAATATGAATGGATGTCATTGGAAATCAAGGGGAACGACTTGTCATGCTACTTTGCAGTCCCAAATCGTGGGACAAGTCATATAAGTGTGAAAGGGGCCTTAGTGCTTAGACTCACATCGGATGAGCCCACGTCATCCACCAGGGTGACCTTCTGCTGCACTTATCCAGCTGGTTGATGAGAGCCTCTCTACCGCTATAGCTACTGGTCTACGAGCCTGACCCCTGACCGTGACACCTATGTTAGGGCTTGATAAAGACTGTCAGATCTTAGCAAGACTATGAACTAGACATGTGCAATTTGTTTCGTTTTTTTCCGTTTTTCGTTTTTTTTCTGGTTTTTTCGTTATACTCGTTCATTCGTTATGGTACGAATGAACGAATGATTCGCTAAAAATGTTAACGAATAACAAATTATCGAATCGAACGAATATGAAAAACAACGAAAATCCAAAATAACCAAATTAGAAACAACGAAACTACGAAAGAAGAAAATCCGAAAAACGAAAACAGGAACAACGAAAATCAAAATGAATGAAAAAATTTGTACATTCGTAACTTTTTTTTTTGTTGTTGAATTGGTAATTTTCCGTGTCCCTTACAATGGCGCTGCTTAACGTGCCTCGAATGGATTGAACGAAAAAATTCGTACATTCGTAACTTTTTTTTTTTCGATTCGTAATTTTCCGTGTCTCTTACAATGGCGCTGATTAACGTGCTTCGAATGGATTGAACAAAAAAAATGTGTACATTCGTAACTTTTTTTTTTTTTTTCGTAATTTTCCGTGTCTCTTACAATGGCGCTGCTTAACGTGCTTCGAATTGATTGAATGAAAAAATTCGTACATTCGTAACTTTTTTTTTCGATTCATAATTTTCCATGTCTCTTAAAATTTAATAGTAGCATACACATTACATAAAATTATGAATTATGCTCCGATTACGAATCTACGAAAACAATGTTACGAAAGTATGAATAAATCAATCTAACGAAAGTACGAATGTAACTAAATCTACGAAAATACGAATGCGTCCGAATTTCGAATAAACGAAAATTAAACTAACAGAAAAATGAATCAACGAAAAAATAACTCTTACGAAAATACGAATCGTTACGAATACGAACACCGACGACTTACGAATTTACGAATCGCTACGAATCAACGGAAACGAAAAAAACTAAACGAAAATAAACAAATGTTTTTGTTGTGCACATGTCTATTATGAACTGCCATCCATGGGGAGATAACCTGCCAGAGATATTCACCCTTAGCCAAATAATAATGTTTACACTCTAGAGGAGCATCTTTCCTTTCTCCAGATACTATGTTCAAGGTATAGTGATAAACTCTTGTAGGATACTATGGATTTATGGCTTTTGCCTTGGATTCTTTTGGGTTGGGGGGTGTCAATGGGTATGAAGAGGTCTGTAGGTGAATGGATGATATGTTTCAATTATTTTTTTTATTAGCAAAAATTACTTTCAAAACAGAAATTAAAAAAGAACACACTACGCTGAGAGCCGAGGATATTTAAAGTAGGTAATTTTTTAGGGGGATAAATTAAGGACAGTAGACATAGTAAAATAGATACGGACCCCAAAATATTGAGTCCCAATGAAGTTAATAAATGGATATTTTAAGAATATAATACTAAAGTTCGGTATTAGTTAAACTGAGGTATTGGGTAAGATCTATAAAGGATCAAGGGTTTTTGGAGACACATGGGAGGAGAGTAAGAATAGAATCTCGTTGAGAGAACAATAGAAATGATAGGGGAGGAGGGGAGGAGAAGAAAATGGGAGAAGAAGAAATATTTTGTATAAGTGAAGGGAACGGTTTAACGAAGGAGGTAGGGGGAGGGAGGGAGGGGAAGAGGAGGGGGAGGGGGAAGAATAAATAAACAAATAAATAAATCTTTCAAAGGTAGAGAAGGAAGGAGAGGGAATGGGAGGAAGTGAGACGGGACTGAGAGTTAAGAATGGGTAAGATGTGGGGGAGAGAGGAGGGGGATGTGAGGAAGAGGGAGCGGGAGAAGGGGAAAAGGGAACGCTGCGGTAGTATTACGAGATTATAAAGACAGTCGGGGGGATGGACGGGAGGAGCCGGGCGCCTCCGCTAACTCAGATCCAGTACCCCATATAGTTTAGCACCCACAGAAACCACAGGTTAGTGGCATAGAGGTGGGTGCTCCTATTTTGGAGGGAGGTGGGTGTTTGGGTAAGGGAAACCTTTTTTTTTTTTTATTTTTTTTTTTTTTTTTTCCCCTTTTTTTTTTTTTTTTTTTTTGTTTTTTTGTTAGTGGTCATATGTTCAACCCTTAAGAGATGGAGGGAATAAAGGTGACCTCACTAAATGTTAAAGGACTAAATGTCCCAGAGAAGAGAAGGATGCTTCTAAACGATCTGAAAAGATGGGGTACAGACATAGCATTTGTGCAGGAGACGCATTTCAGGGAGGGTGGATTCCCCCTCCTACAGAATAGATTTTTTCCATGTGTATATCACGCCTGTAATCAAGAGGCAAAATCCAAAGGGGTATAGATCTTAATTTCTAATCGGATTCCTTGGTTACTTATAGACAAACGTCTAGATAAAAATGGTAGATTTCTCTTCCTTAAAGGATCCATAGGAAGTGTTAAAGTAACTCTGGCCACGTTGTATTCACCAAATGTCCATCAAGACGCCTTCATGAGGAAAGTATTGTCAGAATTAACAAACTTTACAGAAGGGAAATTGATTCTAGGGGGAGATTTAAATATCCCCTTAGATCCAAGTCTAGACACTTCCTCAGGGACTTCCGCGGTAGCAGGGGGCATCAGGAAGGGCATATTGCGGAAGCTGCACGAAGTACGATTGGTAGATGTTTGGAGGATTATGCATGCAAAGGAAAGAGATTACACTTTTTTTTCTAATCCTCACCAAGTATACTCCCGCATAGACCTATTCCTGATACCACACTACTTACTTACTTCAGTACTGGAAGTTCATGTGGGGAGTATAACGTGGTCAGACCATGCCCCGGTCACCCTGTGCCTCTCTCTGTCGGACGCGGTCTATTCCCCGGAGAGAAGATGGCGTCTAAATGAGAGCCTGTTGCAGATCCCCGATATTCGGGAAGATGTAGCAAAAGAGATGACAGCGTACTTCCAGACGAATGACACCCCGGGGATGGACCCGGGTACGATATGGGAGGCACATAAGGCGGTGATCCGGGGGATTTTGATTAAGCATGGATCCAGATTGAAGAGGGACAGAGAAAGACAGATAGGGAAATTACTGGAGGAGGTCCGAGTATTGGAGCTCCAGCACAAGAGGACACAGGCACCAGCTTTGGGGATAGAATTGGCACATGTGAGGCGACAGATTACAGATATTCTCCGTTTTAAAGCGAAAGCAGCACTACAACTGGGTAGAAAGGCATCTTATGAATGGGAAAATAAATGCAGTAAATTACTGGCAGGGAAACTTAAGGGAAAAAATGCTACAGTGTATGTACCCCAAATAAAGAGGAAAGATGGCCGATTAACATCATTGCCAAAAGAAATAGCCCAAGTATTTGGAGAATATTATTCCACGTTATATAATCTAGCACCATCATCAGTCCCTAGGACATTTTTAGAGGAATATCTTCATACAACGCGTTTACCGCGGATATCATCATTAGATCGGCTAAAATTGGAAGCACCAATTTCCATTGAGGAGTTAAATGTAGTGTTAAAAACAGCAAAACCCGGGAAGGCTCCAGGCCCGGATGGATTTTCCATACAATATTACAAAAATTTTTTCCCACTGCTTGGTACTCAGATGATAAAGATGTTTAATGAGATGGGTCAGACTGCCGCATTCCCCCGAGATGCGCTCTTAGCACATATTACGGTGATCCCAAAGAGTGGGAAGGATCCGGCGGAGTGCGGCAGTTATAGGCCTATCTCTTTATTAAACGTAGACCTGAAACTTTTTACGAAGATATTGGCCTCACGATTGCAACCACTGCTGGGCCAATTGGTAGATTTAGATCAAGTAGGATTTATTCCATCGCGTGAAGCGAGGGACAACACCATTAAGGTACTCAATTTGGTCCATTATGCGAATAAAATAAATATCCCCTGCGTCTTCTTGAGCACAGACGCCGAAAAGGCGTTCGATAGAGTAAATTGGCGTTTTCTGTTTGAAGTCCTAAGGCATGTGGGATTGGGGGAACATATGATTCAGTGGATTTCAAGTGTTTACACCACCCCACATGCTTCGGTGAGAGTAAACGGAGTCTTTTCGAAACCGTTTGAGATTTCGAACGGTACACGCCAGGGCTGTCCTCTCTCACCGTTGCTTTTTGCTTTATCGATAGAGCCATTATTAAGTAAGATCCGACAAAACCCGGATATCCAGGGGTTACAATTGGGAGATCATAACTATAAAGTCTCAGCGTATGCAGACGACTTGCTGTTCTCCTTGTCTAATCCACACGTGTCATTACCCAATCTTATGAAGGAGTTTGAAATCTATAGCACCCTATCAAATTTGAAAATAAACTATACTAAATCGGAAGCGATGGGGGTCTCATTACATCCTAGTCTGCGCAACTCCATCCAACCAAATTTTAAGTTTAAGTGGGTAGTGGCGGCGCTAAATTATTTGGGTACCCAAATACCATCGAATGACAGAGACACCTTTAAAATAAATTTTCCACCGTTATATAAAATAGTAGAGTCCTTATTAGAGAAATGGCATCATGGATTACATTCGTGGTTCGGTCGGTGCAGTATTATTAAAATGAGCATCCTACCAAAGTTTTTATATCTTTTTCAGGCACTACCGATTAAGATCCCGGCAGTTTTTCTTCGCCAAATTGGTTCACTTTTTACTAAATTTATATGGGCAAGGAAACGGCCAAGGATTAGTAGAGGTCTGATGACGATGCCCAAAGGTCATGGTGGAGTAACAGCCCCAGACATATCGAAATACTATCAAGCAGTACATCTGGGCAGGGTAGTAGATTGGTGTAGACACAAAGAGTTTAAACGGTGGATAGGCATGGAGCAACAGTTTAGTCCGGTACCTCTGCAAAGAGCACCGTGGTGCTATGTAGCATTACCGGCCTCTCTTAAAAAACACCCTACAATAGGCCCTACGCTGCGAATAAGTGCAAAAATTTGCTGTAACCCTAAATACTCATCAAGACAATCTCCATTGTTCCCTATTCTGGGAAATCCTGACTTTCCGCCAGGGATGGAGCCAGGAGCTTTCAGGAATTTGTTGAAAAGGGGATGTTTCCAGGTTTCACATTTCCTTTCCTCAGATTCCTGGCCTACAATTGCAGATTTGATACAACCAGGAGGGCCTTTCGAAATAAAACTTTGGCAGGCGCTACAGTTAAGCCATTTTTTGAAATCATTGGGAACGCCGATAAATTATCGGCGTCAATTAACCATATTTGAACAATGTTTTGAAGGAAAAGAACCACTCCCTCGGATAATCTCTAAAATGTATACGTTTTTAAATACCCCCGTAGAAGATTACGTAATGGAAAGTATTAATAAATGGGAAAGAGACCTTAACAAGATTTTTACCCCGGCGCAGCGTAAGAACATTATCTACCTTACACTAAATACGTCAATATGTACACGAGTCCAGGAATGCAATTATAAAGTATTGACGCAATGGTATCTTACCCCATCAAGGCTGAGTAGATTCTCGACAGGGGCCTCAGATCGCTGTTGG
Source organism: Lithobates sylvaticus (assembly GCA_028564925.1). Lineage (NCBI taxonomy): Eukaryota > Metazoa > Chordata > Amphibia > Anura > Ranidae > Lithobates > Lithobates sylvaticus. The sequence continues at coordinate 12,610,355 of CM053035.1, forward strand.
CGATGTGAGGAGGAACGTGGGACGTTGTTTCATATCTTTTGGACCTGCCCTAAGATTAGACAGTATTGGACAGATGTTCAGTTGATCTCTCAAAAACTTACCGATTTTGAAATACCAACAGACCCCGCCTTCTTTTTACTACATAGTTCACAAATTCCGGTACAGAAATATAAGAAGTCAGTGCTGTGCCACTTGATAAATGCAGCCAAAGCCTGTATCACCTTGTGCTGGAGGGACTCTAGGCCGCCCACTATTGCAAGATGGCTGAATAAGGTCAGAGAGCTAGGGGCCATGGAGGATCTTGTCCTCTCGGCCCAAGACAAGAAAGAACAATATAATAAAACCTGGTCAGAATGGAATCGATTTATATATTCAGAGGAAGGAAAGAAGAGATTGACAGAAGATTCGGGGGAGTAGAGGCTTGTTTGTGAGTTTATCTAGGATGTATATGTATATGTATGTATGTATGTGTCTGTGTATGTATATGTGTGTATGTATGTATATGAGTATGTAGGTGTGCATGTGTATGCGTATGTATGTGTATACATGTATGGGTGTGTGTGTATGTGTATATATATATACATGTATGTATATTTGTGCATTTATGTGTACATGCAGTTGTGTACATACATGGGTGAAGTGCGTGCACATGTACGTATATAGACCAAATCCCTCCATCTATAGGGTTGAACAGAAGGGGGGGGGGAAGGAGGGTAGGGGGTAAGAGATAGGTTAAATTTATTTATTTATTTATTTATTTATTTATTTATTTTCCCTTTTTTTTATTTATTTTTTTTATTTATTTATATTTTTTTTTTTTTTTTTTTTTTTTTTTTTTTTTTTGGGGTAGGGTATATTGTTTTATTGAGTTTTTGACAGGAATGGGTTTAGTAAAAGATAAAATTAAAAAGAGGTTTAAAGAGTCCATTAAGGGGAAGGTTGAAGAGATGATGGAGATGCTCTACTTTCTCCTTCTTTCCCTATGGAGACATGCACATAGGTATTACATAGGTAATGAATTACATAGGTATCACATGAATTACATAGGTAATGAAGACGTATATGAGTTTGTTTTAGACAATTATGGAATTCTAAGCCAGTATGAAATGAATAGCTGTCAAAGAAAATGTGTAATGTTATATATTTGGAAATTTGAATTTACTTTATATTAGATGTTTTGCCTCTTTTTTGAATAAATAAAGAATTAAAAAAAAAAAATAAAAATAAAAAAGAACACACTGAACAATGACCTGAATAATGGCAACTGTATCATTAGACAGAACCACCAAAAGTAGGACGTCTATAATCAAGAATGAAAAATATGAAGTGGTAATGTAACTGTAATGCCGCGTACACAGGACCGGACTTTCCGGCAGAAAAGGTCTGACGGAATCATTCCGTCGGATATTCCGATCGTGTGTGGGCTGACTTTTTTCTTCAAAAATTCAGACGGACCTAGAAATAGAACACGCTTTAAATCTTTCCTACGGAATCAATTTCTATCGGGAAAACCGTTTGTCTGTGTGCTGGTCCGACAGGACCAAATACGACGCTAGGGCAGCTATTGGCTACTGGCTATTGAACTTCCTTTTCTAGTCCCGTCGTACGTCATCGCGCTCGAAAATTAACGGACTTTGGTGTGATCGTGTGTGGGCAAGTCCATTCGGACGGAACTCTGTCGGGAAGACCTTCAGAGTTTATTCTGACGGAAAGTCCGTTCTTGTGTACGCGGCATAAGTTTTGCTTGAGGAAAGTTTGGGTGAGATCTTAAAGAGTTTTCCCTGTTGGGTTTGGAAAGTGAGATATTGTACCTGGTAGTATACTCCATTTTCATTGCATCCGCATTGGTTCAACAGCAAGCAGTTTGACCCATCAAAGAAGTAGCCTTCGTCACACTCGCAACCTTCATCGCACAAGTCGGAGCACTCGTAGATATCGGACATCGCGGCGCAGGTGGTGGAGCACATGTCCGCGCAGACCTTGTACTGACTGTGAGGGCCGCAGTTCATTGCTTTATAACAATAAAAATGGTCATCAGTACATCAAACATAATATTCAAAATTGACAAAGTAGATTTGTTAAAAAAAAAAAGCACATTATAATATGGTGGACCCGTCATCAGATATATTCACTAATTTTTCACCGAAAATGGCTTTTCCTTTCAGAAGGACGGCTCCCTCATTTTTCAGGCATCACCCAGGATAACCATTAACTTCCCGGACTGAGATGTTGGCTCGGAGGTGACGCGGTCATGTAAATCCTGGTGTTTGTGCAGATTTTGGTTGATGTCTGACACAGACCAATCCATAAGGCTGCATTCACACCTGAACGCAGCGTCTTTGAGCGATTTTCCCTACATTTTTTTGGTGTTTTTTTTTTGCGCGACTTGCGCATTTGTATACAGTGTTTTTTGGGCTTTGCCATTTTTTTTAATAGCCAATAGAGAAAACTATTATCTGTTACATCATTTGTTGCTAGGTATTTCAGCTTTTTTTTAGCTTTTCCATTAGCTTTTATTTCTTCTTTTATTATTATTATTAATTTATTATAATGTTTTTTCATTAGGGTAAGAAATTCTAGTTCCACCAAATAAATTATTATTATTATTATTATTATTATTATTATTATTATTATTATTTATAATGTATTTTTTGTTAGAGTTTGGGTGTTTATTGTTTCTTATTATTATTATTAGTATTATTAATAGTATTATTATTATTATTATTATTAATAATGATAATAATACTAATAATAATAATACTAATAATAATAATAATAATAATAATACTACATTTAATACTTTTTATGGTTAGAGGTTAATTATTATTTGTTAATGTATTATTACATATTATAAATTTATTTTACTTATTTATGATGATTTTTAGTTATTTGTGTATTTATTTTACATTTATTTATTCATATATTATTACTATTTTATTTAAAAAAAATTCCCTTTGAGCAGAACATTGCACAAAAACGCGCCAAAAAACGCGCAAATACGCACAAAAATGTGCGAATTTCCATTCATTTCTATGAGAATAGAAACGCGCCAAAAACACCCAAGTCTACCCGATTTGAGCGACAAAAAAAGCTCCAGAACTTGTTTGAGCTTCAGGCATTAGGCTTCAGGCAACATGGAGTCGAGATGTGAACCATCTCCATAGGGGATCATTGATTTTTTATTTTTTTTTCCTCCTCCAGCGTCTTTGAGCTTCAAGCTACAAAACGCTCAGGTGTGAAGGCAGCCTAAAGAAGCCTCCCAGCTTGTGACTACAATGCCGCAATCTGATCACTGGGGGAGAGGCGACTAAAGAAACGCTTCCTCCTGATTGGAGCAGGCTGATGGTATCAGCTGTAGGTCGAAGTCATTTGGCCTAGACTTTGCCTAGGTGGAGGTAGGTCGAAGTCAATTGGCCTAGACTTTGCCTAGGTGGAGGTAGGTCGAAGTAATTTGGCCTAGACTTTTCCTAGGTGGAGGTAGGTCGAAGTAATTTGGCCTAGACTTTTCCTAGGTGGAGGTAGGTCGAAGTAATTTGGCCTAGACTTTGCCTAGGTGGAGGTAGGTCGAAGTAATTTGGCCTAGACTTTTCCTAGGTGGAGGTAGGTCGAAGTAATTTGGCCTAGACTTTTCCTAGGTGGAGGTAGGTCGAAGTAATTTGGCCTAGACTTTTCCTAGGTGGAGGTAGGTCGAAGTAATGTGGCCTAGACTTTGCCTAGGTGGAGGTGAAGGTGGAGGTGGAGGTGGAGCTTTTATGAAAAATAATACCAATGGTGTATAATCTGATAGTCATGTGAATTTGAACTTAGAGGTCCACTTTGAAAAAAATTGGAACAACTTAGAACTCTAATTTTCCTACTTACGGCAGAAAGAATCAGTCCTCCATGTAACATCTTTGACCCCGGCATACCGGCAAGCATCAGCATAGACGTAGACGCTGGTACATAACACGCTGCTATCTTCTCCATTGGTTTGGCATAAGTCAGAGATACATTCTTCTACGTAGGAGGCGGGATCGACGACAGAATGGCATTTCGCGAATGGACCAGATGGATCGTTAATGATACCACAGTAGACACTGCCCGAGAATACCTTCTGCTTCTCCGGTGGACACGAAGGACAAGGTTTGGCCTTGCTTCCGCAATCGCCGCATTTGTCTCTCGTCTCTCCCGGTGCTCTCCACTTCTTTCCAAATTCGGCGACGTCGCTGGAGGCTGGCCCGTCATCGCCCTCCTTTCCGTTGTAGTTGCCGCAAAGGCCGCACACGGCATTCTTGTAGTTGCCCGGAGCGGTGACGGTGGCGTAACTCACGTGGTCAAACCGGACTTGCAGGCCATAGGTGGTTTTGATAAGCGTGCCTTTGCCATAACATTCTGCTCTAACTTTGCCATTTAGTAAAGTTGCCGGAAGCCTGGTGGTCGTACCATTTATCTAAAAAAAAAAAAAAAATAGATAAATAAATAGAATAGAAAAAAAACACATATATGAGCTGATCGTGCTGCACACCCCCAAAACATATAACCCTTTTATGACTACTGTATATACTCGAGTATAAGCCGACCCGAATATAAGCCGAGGCACCTAATTTTACCACAAAAAAATGTGAAAACTTATTGACTCGAGTATAAGCCTAGGGTGAGAAATGCACAGCTACTGTAAGTGGAAAAGAGGGTGAACAATGCCCATATACAGCCTCACTGTGCCCATTTGCAGCCATAGGTCCCCCAAACTTCAAACTCGGTAGTTAAGGGTTCCTAGAGGCCCCCTAGCTGCAGCTAAAATTTGGCGTCTCTGAACCGTAAGGGTCCCGAAATGACATTGCTGCAGATGGACACAGTTGACCGAATTTGGGGCCTCGTATCTCGGGACCACTTGGTGCTAGGAACCCCCAAATTTGGTGTGCAAACCCAGTGGAATTAGCACTATAACATATCCAAAGATGGGGTTCCTTGCGGGAGATACGGGGGCCCCAAAGTAGGTTCAGAAAATGTCCTTCTCTGCTGCAGAAAAGTGCTTGACATTTTCTGAACCAACTTTGGGGCCCCATCTCTCGGGGCCACTTGGTGCTAGGAACCCCAAATTTGGTGTGCAAACCCAGTGGAACCAACACTACAACATAAGCCTATATCTAGCACCAAGTGTCCCCGAAATACAGGGCCCCGAAGTCAGTTCGGAAAATGTCAAGCACTTTTCTGCAGCAGAGAATGACATTTTCCGAACAGACTTTGGGGCCCCGTATCTCGGGGACACTTGGTGCTAGGAACCCCATCTGGATATGTTGTAGTGCTAGTTCCACTGGGTTTGCACACCAAATTTGGGGTTCCTAGCACTAAGTGGCCCCGAGATACGGGGCCCCAAAGTCAGTTCGGAAAATGTCAAGCACTTTTCTGCAGCAGAGAATAACATTTTCTGAACCGACTTTAGGGCCCACGTATCTCAGGGCCACTCTGTGCTAGGAACCCCATCTTTGGATATGTTGTAGTGCCAGTTCCACTGGGTTTGTACACCCAATTTTGGGTTCATAGCACCAAGTGGCCCCAAGATACAGGGCCCCAAATTCGGTTCGGAAAATGTCATTCTCTGCTGCAGAAAAGTGCTTGACATTTTCCGAACCGACTTTGGGTGTCCTGTACCTTGGGGCCACTTTGTGCTAGGAACCCCATCTTTTGATATGTTGTAGTGCTAATTCCACTGGGTTTGCACACCATTTGGGGGTTCCTAGCACCAAGTGGCCCCAAAGTCGGTTCGGAAAATGTCATTCTCTGCTGCAGAAAAATGCTTGACTTGAGCATAAGCCGAGGGGGGCATTTTCAGCACAAAAAAAAATGTGCTGAAAAACTCAGCTCATTAATGCAGCCTTGTCAGTATCCACCTGCAGCCCTGTCATTTCTACCTGCAGCCATGTCAGTGTCCACCTGCAGGCATGTCAGTTCCACCTGCAGGCATGTCAGTTCCACCTGCAGCCCTGTCAGTTCTACCTGCAGCCATGTCAGTGTCCACCTGCAGGCATGTCAGTTCCACCTGCAGCCTTGTCAGTGTCCACCTGCAGGCATGTCAGTTCCACCTGCAGGCATGTCAGTTCCACCTGCAGCCATGTCAGTTCCACCTGCAGGCATGTCAGTTCCACCTGCAGGCATGTCAGTTCCACCTGCAGCCCTGTCAGTTCTACCTGCAGCCATGTCAGTGTCCACCTGCAGGCATGTCAGTTCCACCTGCAGCCCTGTCAGTTCTACCTGCAGCCATGTCAGTGTCCACCTGCAGGCATGTCAGTTCCACCTGCAGCCATGTCAGTGTCCACCTGCAGGCATGTCAGTTCCACCTGCAGGCATGTCAGTTCCACCTGCAGCCATGTCAGTTCCACCTGCAGGCATGTCAGTTCCACCTGCAGGCATGTCAGTTCCACCTGCAGCCCTGTCAGTTCTACCTGCAGCCATGTCAGTGTCCACCTGCAGGCATGTCAGTTCCACCTGCAGCCCTGTCAGTTCTACCTGCAGCCATGTCAGTGTCCACCTGCAGGCATGTCAGTTCCACCTGCAGCCATGTCAGTGTCCACCTGCAGGCATGTTAGTTCCACCTGCAGGCATGTCAGTTCCACCTGCAGCCCTGTCAGTTCTACCTGCAGCCATGTCAGTGTCCACCTGCAGGCATGTCAGTTCCACCTGCAGCCATGTCAGTGTCCACCTGCAGGCATGTTAGTTCCACCTGCAGGCATGTCAGTTCCACCTGCAGCCCTGTCAGTTCTACCTGCAGCCATGTCAGTGTCCACCTGCAGGCATGTCAGTTCCACCTGCAGGCATGTCAGTTCCACCTGCAGGCATGTCAGTTCCACCTGCAGGCATGTCAGTTCCACCTGCAGCCATGTCAGTTCCACCTGCAGCCATGTCAGTTCCACCTGCAGCCATGTCAGTTCCACCTGCAGCCTTGCCCCAGTGTCATTTGCAGAATTAAAAAATGGCGCTGCCAAGATACAGAGCCGGATGTCCTGTGTATCTCGGCGGCGCTCGATAGTTCTCATCGTCTTTCGGCGGCTTTCGGACGCTCTCGACGGCTTTCGGCCGTTCTCGGCGGCTTTCGGCCGCTCACACGGGGCGAAAGTGGCCGAAAGCCACCGAAAACGTCCGAAAGAGGCCAAAAGCCTCCGTGAGCGTCCGAAAGCTGCGAGAATGGCCGAGGATCGGCGTATAACACGCACCCAAGATTTTCGCCTGTTTTTAAGGGGAAAAAAATGCATGTTATACGCCGATAAATACGGCAGTTTTTCTTTCAAATTTTCAAATTTACGAATTTACTAATTTTCGAATTTAGGAATTGCAATCATAACGAATGACCCGAAAAAAACAAAAACAAAAAAAAACGAATGGAACGAAAACTAAAACAAACACATTTTTCGTCAGTGCACATGTCTATGTGTAATTCATCTCATATTGATTTACATACAATATTTTAAAGTGACACACATGTGTCAATATGGCAGTCTGACACTTTTTGTTGCTAAAATTCAACAGTATAAGCTTTATTTCCATGAACCTCAACAACATTACCTCAACAACACCTCTTCGTTGACGTCTAAGGGTCAGACTGAATCCGTGGGTTTCTACTGTCACCGCTTCAATCACTCTAGAACTGGAACCTTGTTTCTCGTGATTTATTGTCACCCTGAACCCTTCCAGCTTCTTGTCATTTCCAGGCGCACTGCCGCTACAGCTCTGGGCTAGTACATAAGAACACTGCCCTTGAAATCTGTAGGAGAGTCCATCGAAGGACCTGTAATTGGAATATCCCGATGCTTTGCAAGTGGCCGAGCCTAAGGGATGGCATCCAAGTACTGCCTTTTCTACGCGGCATTCCTCGTCGGTGCTGCAGGGCGAAGGAGCGCAGCTCATGACTCCACCGGTGGTGCAAGTACATTTCTGGGAGCAGGTGCTTCCGTCATAAAGGCTTTCCCCGAGAGAGTAATAGGCACCATTGTAGCTGCAGCCGCACTGGGAGATCGGGACGCAGTCTCCACCGCTAAGTAGGTAGCCGTCGTTACAGACACAACCTTCCGTACAATTCCCACTGCAGGCATCTGGTGAACTGAGACCATCGCAGGTGACCGGACAAGGATTGGCGCAGACCTCATATCGGCTGTGTGCAGGACAGGAACGTGCTGCAAGAAATTAAATTTGATTTAAATAGAATCAATCAATCAATCTATATACCAATCTATTTCTCTGGGGGAATCTCAGGTTTGCAGTAGGTTGATGGTTAGGATTACAGTTTAGGGTGTGGTGTTTGCTCGTGTCTGGTTTATGGTTGGGTTTAGGGTTAGGAGACTCAAATTGAAGGTGTAGGGCAGGGATATTCAATTAGCGGACCTCCAGCTGTTGCAAAACTGCAAGTCCCATCATGCCTCTGCCTCTGGGGTGTCATGCTTGTGGCTGTCAGAGTCTTGCTATGCCTCATGGGACTTGTAGTTCTGCAACAGCTGGAGGTCCGCTAATTGCATATCCCTGGTGTAGGGTTTGGGAGTAAGCTATGCCCCCGTACACACGGTTGGATATTCCGATGGGAAAAGTCTGATCGGATTATGTTGCCGGAAAATCCGATCGTGTGCGGGCTCTAGCATTCGGAACGATCGGATTTTCCTACAACTTTGTCCGACCGTGTGTATGCAACACCAGTTTCGGACAAAATCCATCGGAAAAAAATCATACGGATTTTGTGGTCGGAATTTCCGACCGTGTGTACGGGGGCTTAGACTTTCCGACGGCAAATGTGCGATCGGAGCTTGTTGTTGGAAATTCCGACCGTGTGTAGGCTCCATCGGACTTTTTCCATCGGAATTTTCGACACACAAAATTTGAGATCTCTAACTCAAATTTTCCGACAACGAAACCCGTTGTCGTAAATTTCCGATCGTGTGTACACAATTCCAACGCACAAAGTTCCACGCATGCTCGGAAATCAAGCAGAAGAGCCGCACTGGCTATTGAACTTAATTTTTCTTGGCTCGACGTACGTCACTGCGTTCTTGACGTTCGGAATTGACCGCGTGTATGCAAGACAAGTTTGAGCCAACATCGGTCGGAAAAAAAAACATGGATTTTGTTGTCGGAAAATCCTATCGTGTGTACAGGGCATATGTGTAAGTTACTTAGAATTTGGTTTTCAAGTTTGTTTAATGCGTACTGGAATATTATATCTCCTACAACCATAGGAACCAAAAGTGAAGAACCAAAATAAAAGGTAAGGAACATTCCTTCAAATTTAAAAAAATGGAGGTGCCAATTCTTGTGTCAATGTTCCTGCACAAAAATCAACTGCAAGTATCTATCTATCTATCTATCTATCTATCTATCTATCTATCTATCTATCTATCTATCTATCTATCTATCTATCTATCTATCTATCTATCTATCTATCTATCTATCTATCTATCTATCTATCTATCTATCCATCTATCCATCCATCTATCTATCCATCTATCTATCTTCACTCTATGACCAACATTTTGTGGACACCTGCATTATATCATCAGTAGTATGTGGAAAGTCTTCCAAATGAGTTAATTTGCTTCAGGTGAAGAGTACTGTTAATGCTTTTTAGCATACAAATACAACTGTGCACTTCCAACCTTGCACCCAACAGTTTGGGGAAGGCCCTTTTCTGCTCCGGCATGACTGTGTCTTTGCAAGCAATGGGGTTGATTTACTAAAGGCACATAGACCCTGCAGGTGCAGTTGCTCCAGCGCTTAGTAAATGAGGTAAAGCTTCCCTATGCAAAGAATACCCAATCACGTGCAAGGAAAAGAAAAACAGAATTTTTGCTTGCGCATGATTGAATGATGGAAGTCAGCAGACCTTCCTCTTATTTTTCTAAGCTCTGGAGCAACTACACTTTGAAAGTGCACTACCTATTTGCCTTTAGTCAATGAACCCTACTGTTGGCGACAATGAGACATGGATTGACCATTTGGCAGAGGAACTCAAGCTTCCTGTGTCACGCCGGTTTCCTATTGCCTGAACCACCAGGGAACTTTCTTTTTGGTAGAATCCTTGTTAGGTTCTACTCCAATAGTTTATTACAAAGAATTGATATATAGAATATTGACATACATAAAAATATATATAGAGGTAAAAACAGAACTGGAATGTTCGAACAGTGCTTAATGTCTATACAAATTTCTCTGATTTTGTAATTGTTATTACATGTATAGGTACTTACATTTTGATATATTACCTTACTATGATATTTTTTATATAGAATAGGAATGTTGTTATACTCTCACCTCTGAAGAAGGAGGAAACTACCAATCTCCGAAACGCGTCGGGTGTGAGATAACTTTCATGAAACACATTCATACTTTGTACCTTGCAAATTAAGCACTGTTCGAACATTCCAGTTCTTTTTTTACCTCTATATATATTTTTATGTATGTCAATGTTCTATATATCAATTCTTTGTAATAAACGTTTTTCAATTCATACTACTTAGTTTTCAATCTGGGGTTACAAGTCTTTATGCCTTAAAAGTCCAACCCATAGGGGATCCTTTCTCTCTTTTTCTTGACTATAGGATGCGGCATATAATATAAAAATTCCCCTTTCATATATGTGTAGTCCATGCTAAGCCTAGAAAGTCTTCTACTCCAATAGTTTGGATGTTGGCTCCACCCTGGGACCAGCTGTTGGTAGTCACCTGATCAGTGACCCTATAAATCTTCACTTCCCTTCCTGTCCTTGCCCTAGTATAGGTTCCTGTTCGTGCTAGTTTGGTCGATGCTATTTGTTTCTGGTTGCTGACTTTGCTTGTTCCTGACTCTGATTCTTGGATTACCCCTTGGATTTACGCTGATCTTGTGGTTGCTGACTTTGCTTGTTCCTGACTCTGATTCTTGGATTACCCTTTGGATTTACGCTGTTCTCGTTGCCAACCCTGCCTGTTTCCGACACTGCCTTCTGGTTGACCCCTGTATACTTCTGCCTTGGTCCGCTGTCTTGGATTGTCCTTTCACCTACCAGGTTCCTGTCTTCAGCCTCTATTAACCGTGAGTTATTTGCTGGTGGTTCCTTATTAGGCTGTTTGCACCATCTATTGCGGTTCCTTTATACTGGCTGCAGGAACTCAACCATCCCTCCACCTGATACTGGGATAACAAGACTACCGGTCAGGAAACCGGAGTGACGGTTGGGATCTCCTGGCAGACCTGATACCCGGCACAGAGCCCTTAGCACAACCCTACTGAACACCATTGTGATGAATTGGAACCCTGATTGTGAGCCAGGTCTTTTGATCCAACATCAGTACCTGACCTCACAAATGGGCACAAATTCCCACAAAAAACACTCCAAAATCTTTGTGGAAAGCCTTGCCAGGAGAGTTAAGGGCTTTATGGCCACAAGTGCCAGGCTAACTCCATATTAATGGTCATGGGTTGTCCAACAAACTCATATAAGTGTGATTGTAAGGTTTCCACAAATGTTTGGACATATACTGTATATCTCTCTCTATCTCTATCATAATATAAAAAATAATATTTAAAAAGCTAAATCAGAATTATTCCAAGTTTATAAAACTAGTTAAGCTAATCATTATAAAAATAAAATCACTTACGACAGAAGTCTTGTCTCCTCCAGGGTTGTACAGTTACCCCTGCAGCCTGACAAGCCATCACGTATGTTGTTATGACGGAGCAGAATATACTTTGACGGTTTTCCAGGATGCAGGAGTCATAGACACAGCTTGTAAAATACGGCTCTGGGTCTACAAGCGCATGGCAGTCACGGAATGGACCTCGTTGACTAACCAAGACCCCGCACTCGGTGGCTCCCTCTCTTTGCCTTCTCTCTTCAGATTGGAGATTGTTACAGACAGGGTTTCCCTCATCTCTGCAATTTAACACTTCGGCTACCTTCCAGCTCTTTCCGAAAGTTGTTATGTCCGTAACAGTCTTCCCTCCTTTAGGCATCAAGTCGTCTTTGGGGTTCTTGTTAAAGTTTCCGCAGAGTCCATTGACAGCATTGGCGTAAGTGCCTGGAATTGCAACTCCGACAACACTGTTATAATCATAAGTGACCTGCAGGCCAAAGGAGAACATCAAAACAATGGAGGAGGGATTGAGATACGTGCTGAACAGGCCATTGGGAGATCTATAGGGCAGATTTTGCAGTGTGTTGTTCACCTATGGGAACAAAAAAAGAAAAGAGATTTTGTTAACATCAGAAAATGTTCCGCCATGCACAAAGAAAGAAACTACACAACAGTTTTACAGCTGTATGTAGGCAGGTGCAGTCTATTTTCTCCACTGCAGGTGGTGCTCATCTGTAGTGGCAATGCAGGTGGAGGAGGAAGTCGGGAGGAGCCTCGTTCCTCTATGATCTCCTCAGTCACAAAGAGGCACCATCCGTTTTGATACTGGTGTCCCATGTGACTTTGGCAGCCATCTTTGGTCAGGCAGAGTCTATTTAAGGCACATATTTTTGCATGTGGATAGAATAAGGATAGGTCACTCGTCTGTCAGGGACAGGGCTTAGGATCAGAATGAAGTTCCAGATGAGTAGGGAAAGTGCAGGGACACTCCACCCGTCATGGAAGCCTCCCTATTTGGGTACAGACTGACAAGGCTGCATTCCGCCCCTTGAGACAGATGCTGTTGGCACACCCAGGACCTACTGCTACTACTCATCTCTGTATATTCTGTGAGAGCGACTGGGCAGGTTATCTTCCCACCAGGCTTGTTATGTATTACTGAGCTTCAATTTCAATACAGTTCTCTTTTCTGTAATTGGACTCTGATGCCACGTACACACGGTCGGAATTCTAGTTGGAAAAAGCTCTGATGGTTTTCCCGTCGGAATTCCGACGGAATTTCGCTCAAACTGTCTTGCCTACACAGGGTCAATCCAAATTCCGACAGTCAATAACACTGCGGCTTACAACACGTTCAACGGCACTATAAAAGGGAAGTTTAATGCTTCCGACCATGCGTCGAATTGTTTCCGAGCATGCGTCGGAATTTTGCATGTCGGAATTGCATACACACGATCGGAAAATCCGATAGAAAGGTTTTCCGAAGGAAAAATTAAGAACAGGGTCTCAATCCAAAGTCCGTTGGAAATTCCGATAGAAAAAGACCGATAGGGAATACACACGGTCTGAAAATCAGATGAAAAGCTCCCATCGGACTGTTTCCAACGGAAATTCCGACCGTGTGTACGCGGCATTAGCGTTTACTGATGAAACATCATGCTGCACCTACTCACACTTATAAGGCAGAACTAGACTCTCTCAATCAACATAAACCATTTTTAATCCTCATGCTGCTTGCATTAGTAAATAGATAGGAAGGTATAATATATTTACCTGTTTTAACCTTATTTTTAAGGTTGCTGCCTGGTTTCTGGCCTAAAATGATGTCAGAAGTCTTCATGGGAGAAAAGGAGGGGGGGGGGCTTTCTCAGCTAAGCACACCTTCCTGTTTGCATGCTTGAGCTAAGGGCAGATGGATTCCAGGAATCAAATGATACACAAATCATCTGCCCTTACTTAAGATGGCCACTGTTTTCAGTTTGTGGTGCTAATTTACACTTTACAGATACCTCTTTAAATCATAAGTAATCTTAGTTACAGAGAGAGAGAGGGGTGAGAGAGAGAGAGAGAGAGGGGGGGGTGAGAGAGAGGGGGGTAAAAGAGAGACTGTGGTGGTGACATATAGGGGGTGAGAGAGAGAGATGGGGTGACAGAGTGGATGAGAGAAAGAGATGAGGGGATAGAAAGAGGAGGGGTGAGAGAGAGGGGGAGAAAGAGAGGGGTCAGAGAGAGAGGGGGGAAGAGATGGGGGGGGGTGGGGGCAGAGAGAGGGAGGTGGGGTTGAGAAAGAGAAAAAGAGAGGTGAGAAAGAGAGGGGGGAGTAAAGAGGTAGGGGGAGATAGAGAGAGAGGGTGAGAGAGAGAGGGGGTGAGAGAGAGAGGGGTGAGAGAGAGAGAGGGGGGAGTGAGATAGAGAGGGGGGAAGAGATTGGGTGAGAAAGAGAGAGGGGGTTTGTGTGAGAGAGGGGGGTGAGAGAGAGGGGGGAAGAGATGGGGTGAGAAAGAGAGAGGAGGTTTGAGAAAGAGAGGGGGCTGGGAGGGAGGGGGTGAAGGTTCTTTCACCCCCCCCCCAAAAAAAACGACACTGGGCTCTCACCTCGCAGCCCGCTGGCTCCTTTTTACCAGCTGTGTGTAGCGAGGCTGCCGGGGCACAAACACATCCTGGACCTGCGATCCTCCGACCTGCTCTGCCAAGTAAGCTACTTCCGGAGCTGTAGCCACCGCTGCCTCCTGCTTCCAATTTGCTCCCCTGTCACCAAACGGTCAGTCTGCAGCCACCCCCCAGTGTTACCCCACTGACGGGTGTCACCTGGGCTGGGTCCAGAAACCCTGCACCCCCATAATGACACCACTGCTCGTAGTGTCGCTTCTGCCTAGGGGCAGTGCTACCCTCCTGAAAAATGCTGCCCAAGACAAATGCCTTTCTTGCCTCATGATAGATACACCCCTGGTTGGAAGTGACCTGGGGGAGGGAGTCTTTAAACACAAGTTTCTGATTAGCAATGGTCCTGTCTGGCAGGACTGGTGACCTGATTATTTTATCTGATGCAGTTGTGTAACACTTTCAGGTCTTGTCTCTCCCACAGACAGTGACTGGACAGTGAAAGGAGGAGCAGCAGACCAGTGTGCTTCTCTCTCTGTCACTGTGCTCTTTCCTCCTATAAGCATTTTCCTTGTTAGTACATGAGCACTACAACACAACAGATTGGTTCCTTGTGCTGATTCTCCCTCTCTTACCCTGAGCTCTGCTGTACAGGGACTGCAATAGGCCAAACCCAGGTAAAATTCACATACTAAAGCCCCATACACACGGTCGGATTTTCCGATGGATTCTGTCCTATCGGACAATGTTGTCGGAAATTCCGACCGTGTGTAGGCACCATCAGACAGTTTCCATCGGATTGTCCGACGGACAAAGTCCTATCTCCTGCTGGATAGATTTTTTGACAACAAAGTCCGATCACACCAAATCCGATCGTGTGTAGCGTAGTCCGACGGACAAAGTGCTACGCATGCTCAGATCACATTACAAGACCAAAGCTATTGGCTACTAGCCTCTACGTAGTCCCGTCGTAGGCAACAAACGTCACCACGTTCAGAATGATCGGATTTTCCGACAACTTTGTCCGACTGTGTGTATGCAACACCAACATCGGACAAAGTACGACGGACAGGATCCGACGGAACTGGTCCTCGGATAATCCGAGCGTTTAGACTACTTGCTTTGAACATAATACATTTAGTATTTTTTTGTGCAGAGATGCATTCATGGGTATTTTTTATACCTGTCGGGAGTTCAGTTGTAAAGGTTCAGACACAATATAACGTTGCAATACTTACAATAACTTTATTGGGATACTGTCTGTTGACTTCAAACTCTGTGCCATAGGCGCTGATATAAACTGCACTTGTGTACGAGACTCTGACATTGCCTCGGTTTTGATTCCGAACGCGGACTTGGAAGTCGGTAAGCCCTCGACTTTGGTCACTGAGGCCTACCAACAAATACACACAGGTCCCCTGGAAGTCCATCCTGAAATTATCAAATGTTATGTAGTGCGGGTCCCCGAAGCCTACGCACAACCCATAGGAGGTTGGGTAGCAGTCAAGGATGCCGTTCCTCACAGCGCACTCTTCTCCAGCTCGGCAAGGACTGGTTTTACATTCCACCTTCTGAGTCTGAGGGTTGCACACACACTTCTGCCGGCACGCCGTGTCATTCCAGAACTCTTCGTTGGGGGAGTAGGTGAAACCATTGTACCTGCAACCACAGTTTTTCTTCGGAACACACTTGCCCTGGCTTAAAACAAACCCAGCATTGCACTCGCAGGTCTCCACGCATGACTCGACACAAACAGACGCGCCTTCTGGATCATCGCAGGTTGCTGGGCAAGCACTGCCACAGGATTTGTAGGTGCTGTCTGTGGGGCAAGGTAAGGCTGAAAATGGAAAGGAAGACTTTAATATATTTGATTCGGAGAGGACTCGGAAAATGGAAACGTTTTCATCATTCATTGTCCTATTACAATCTAAGGTCCTCGAAAAGAACTCCATCCAAAAATGACAACATAAAAATGAACAACCCATCAAAAGACACATACAACCACTTCCAGCCCAAGGATGTCATATGACGTCTTTGACTTTCAGTGGGAATATCTGATTGATGGGTGCAGCTACAGGCATCATTCAGATATCCAGAAAGTCAGACAACAAACATTTGTTGGCGGAAAATTCGAAAACCTTCTAGCCAACATTTATTGGCGTAAATCAGACAACAAATTTTCGATGGAGCATACACACGGTCGGACTTTCCGCCAACAACCTCACATTCAACATTGGTTGTCGGAAAATCTGACCCTGTGTACGGGGCATTACTTTTTGTCCTGGTGACAATGGTCTCCAGAAGAAATAAAGGGGTTGATGCCCCTAATGGGGATGGGGACAAATGTTGGCCAGCAAGTTCTCAAATTTTCCGCCAACAAATGTTTGTTCTCGGACTTTCCCGATCGCGTGAACACAAGTGCGTTGGACAAAAGTCCACGCATGCTCGGAATCAAGTACAAGCCGGAAGCGATCCGCCTTGTAAAACTAGCGTTCGTAATGGAGACATCACGTACGTCTTGTACGTCACTATGTTCGTAATTGTTGGCCAACATTTGTGTGACCGTGTGTATGCAAGACAATTTGGAGCCAACATCCTTCGAACAAAAATCCACAGTTTTGTTGTCGGAAAGTCCGATCTTGTGTACGGGGCATAAGAAGAAATCTTTAATTTTTGAGCTGTCATGAAGGCAAGAGTTGAGGAGAAGTCTTCCAGCGGGGCACCTGTTCTGGTGACCATTGTGTAAAATGGGAATTCCCTGCAGGGAGATTTGCTCTCACTTCCTGTTGCATCTCCAAGGCAGAAAATGATGGGCATTTCCCCAGCCTGACACAGGCAGCAAAAAAATACTTGATAGCAGTTGTATTCCTACCTTACTCTAAAAAAAAATTGGGCTATACAGTACATATTCTTTAAATGCATAGTACTATATAGCCCCATACACACGGTCGGAAAATCTGACCACCAAATCCATCGGATTTGGTCCGACGGATTTAGTCCGACACTGGTGTTGCATACACACGGTCGGACAAAGTTGTCGGAAAATCCGATCATTCTGAACGTGGTGACGTTTGTTGCGTACGACGGGACTACGTAGAGGCTAGTAGCCAATAGCTTTGGTCTTGTAATGTGATCTGAGCATGCGTGGCACTTTGTCCGTCGGAATTCGCTACACACGATCGGATTTGGTGTGATCGGACTTTGTTGTCGGAAAATCTATCCAGCAGGAGATAGAACTTTGTCCGTCGGACAATCCGATGGAAACTGTCCGATGGTGCCTACACACGGTCGGAATTTCCGACAACATTGTCCGATAGGACAGAATCCATCGGAAAATCCGACCGTGTGTATGGGGCTTATGACTGGCTGGAGGGTGCCTTCAACAGAAACTACTTACGGCATCCCGCTGTATCTCTCCACTGCCCAATCTTCACTCCTGCCCGTTGGCAGGCATCGGCATAGGTATTGACCGCTTGACATGACATCTGCTTGTAGCCAATGTTGATGCACACATCGAACACACAGTTTTCCATGTACATCTTTGGGTCTAGAACTGAATGGCAACTGCTGAATGGACCATTGGCTTTGCTGATCAGCCCACAGAAGTCATCGGTTATGTACTGTTGGGCAATGGTGGGTGGGCAGC
Source organism: Lithobates sylvaticus (assembly GCA_028564925.1). Lineage (NCBI taxonomy): Eukaryota > Metazoa > Chordata > Amphibia > Anura > Ranidae > Lithobates > Lithobates sylvaticus. The sequence goes on from CM053035.1 coordinate 12,628,172, forward strand.
TGAGGCAGGGGCCGTGGCAATCATGCCAGCACAATGTGCCATCTTCTACCTGCCAACACAAGACAGACAACCATCAACAGTTACACAATTAGACAAAGGAAGCCCCTAAACAAGGTGTTTGATAGTAGACTATATCTTACCGCCCAGCTGGTGCCCAAGGCAATGGGGTTGGCAGCTTTGGTCCCAGAAGGAGTAAGGAAGTCATCTGCTGAATTTTGGTTATAATTTCCACACATGCCACACATCTTTCCAGCATAGCGCCTTGTGAGCTCCATCCACAAGTAATGGTTCCAATCATAAGACATCATCATATCATTCCCGAGCTGTATAATGGCAGCGTACCCACTCTGGAATATTGTTAGAGTCCCATTCAACAGTGATATAGGGAGCTGTCTTAGGCAGTTGTCCACCTGGAAAAAAATGACCAAGAAAAGAAAAATGGCGTCAAGAGTCAAGCGTTAAACAACATCGATATCAGCTTTTATTAGTAAAAATGTCCTTCTTCTGATTCACCATGATAAAAGGACGGAGTCATTCATTTTTTCTTTTGTGGTAGACACAGAGTATATTGTGTGTTAGATTAGATGTAGCCCAGATTTCTTATTTAGCTAAAGACATGCCCTGGGGTGCCATGGTCACCAAGGGCACTACATACAGTACCAGCCATGACCATTTATTCATTCTACTTATAGGCATTTAAAGCCTGTCAGTCAATACTCCACCCTCCCGTTCCTCCAGCACACGACTATGTAAGTTTCAGCTACCGTCAATTGGCCTATCCAGAACTCCACCTTGTTTTCGGCTGCTCCCACTACAACCCCCTAGAAGGCTAGAGAAAGACGTAGGGTAATTATCCTTTGTATACAGAGAAATGGTGATCAAGATAATAAGTAGGGCCAGGTTTTTCACTAGGCCTCATAGGGCCAGGGCCATTTCAAATTGATGTTTGCCATTGGTACTCATAGGCTTAAAAAGCCTGTCAGGCAATATTTGTTCCTCCAGCATATGCATATGTACATTTTCAGCTCCCATGCCTTTAGCAGGCCCACTATGTTTCCAGTTACTCCCACTATCTTCCCACAGAATGCTAGAGAGAGGGGTTGGACACATGTCCCATGTAGACAGTGGAATAGACAGTGAAAGAAGGACACGCAGTGACAGTTACCGCTGATTGTGGCTCTTTAGACCCAATGCTGATTATGTCATTGCAATATTGATTGCGTCTCTGTGGACATTTTAATGGTTGTGTCATAATGGAATCAATTGTGTTTCTAATAGTGTTGGGCAAACGGTTCAGACCGAGCATAAGTTCAGCCCGAACATTGCCAAATCTGGGAACTTACGGGGCGCTCAGCGGGACGTTCGCCCATCAAGCACCCCTCAATGCACTGCACACTGCACAGTGCATTCTAAGCCCTGATTGGGCAAGGCTTTGCCCAATCAGGCAAGGCTTTGCCCAATCAGGGCGCAATGAATAGCTGGTTGGTAAGGAGTGGGCCGGGAAGCCGGCTGCTGCATCCTTAACAACGGATGAGTCATCAGCTGTCAACAGGCTTCTCCACTAACGGCAGAATGAAAAGAAAAATAGAAAAAGACAAATGGTGTGGGGGTCTTCCCCAGTCCATAGCAGGTCCTTGTCTGAGCCAGGAAAGCGGGGGATGAGCGAGCGCCCCCCCCCTCCAGAACCATACCAGGCCACATGCCCTCAACATGGGGGAGTGCCCTGCACCCCCACTCCAAAGCACCTTGCTATCATGTTGATGGGGACAAGGGCCTGTTCCCCACAACCCTGGGCTGTGGTTGGGGGGGTCTGCGAGCAGGGGGCTTATCAAAATCTGGAAGCCCTCTTTGAAAAGAGGGCCCCAGGATCCCACCCCCCCCCCATGTGAATGAGTATGGGGTACATTGTAACCCTACTCATTCACCAAAAAAAAAAGTGTCAAAAAGAAATAAAAAAACACACACTTTTTGACAATTCCTTTATTAAAAATAAAAAAAAAACATTGTCTCCCGATGTAGATCCATCGTAAATTATGACGCCCGACATCACCGTGGGACCTGAAAAAAAAAAAGCTCCATCCGCGACGAAGGCTAACTGCCGACTGCCTGCTTCGCCATTTGACAGTTCTTAAATAGGTAAGGGGCGGGGCCACCTGGCGACGTCACCTGGTGGCAATCCTCCATGTGACGTCGTCGACCCAGTATGCACCGGCCCAACACTAGTTTCTGATTCCAAATTTACTATTTATTAATAATATATTGAGAAGTTAATGTTTATGTGTTTATTTGCCCTGCTATTTGTGCAATTCTGTTTTTAATACAATTGATAATCCGCTTTGTCTATTGTCATTTATTCACATTTACGTAGAACATTGTCCTGTGAGGGTGAATGTGATAGAGGGGGGGGGGGGGGGGGGTAACAGCAAGAAAGGATGACATAACGTAGCTGGCCCAGGAGAGCAAAAGGTATAAATCCAGTCCTGAGTACTACTTACCCTCACATAGCCATGCTCTCCTTTCTTGACCACAATGGTATGACCACCTGTTTGTAATGTGACTTGACCCACATAAGAAACTCTAAGATTTCCACGGTTATCACTCTTGAATTGAACTGAGAACGTCGGCAGATCTTTGTCAGCAACATCCCCACAGACTGTGGCAAACGTGTATGTGCATGTCCCCATGAAGTCGTAATACACTCTATCAAAGGTTCGGAAGTGAGGATCTCCAGACGCCCAGCACAAGTCCACCTGTGGTTTGACGCATTTGGGTTTCCCGTTCTCCATGATGCACACTTGACGTGAAGGGCAAGCCGTATTTCTGCAAGTGGGGGGTGGAGGACCTGGATCTTAATCAGACACAAATTTAGATAAATCATTAAAATTGCCTAAGATTCAAGTAAATGCAAACTTATTATGTGGTCCTCTTTAGGCATGTGGGCCTATGGAACCCATTTAGCAAAACATGGTTTACTTTAGCCACTTGCTTACTGGGCACTTAAATCCCCCTCCTATCCAGACCAATTTTCAGCTTTCGGCGCTGACTCCTTTTGAATGACAATTGCGCGGTCATACAACACTGTACCCATTTTTTCCCCCAAATAGAGCTTTCTTTTGGTGGTATTTGATCACCTCTGCGATTTTTATTTTTTGTTAAAAAAAATTTAAAAGACCAAATAATAAAAAAAAAAAATAATAATCTTTTTAATTTTGTTATAAATAATTTAAATGGGTAATTTTTGTCCGTCATTGATGTACGCTGATGAGGCGGCAGTGACGGGCACCGATAGGTGGCAGTGATGGGCACTGATGGGTGGCAGTGATGGGCACTGATGGGTTACACTGATAGGCAGCACTTTTAGGCGGCACTGATTGGCAGCACTGATTGGCAGCACTGGTGGGCATTGATAGGTGGCACTTGAGGGCATTGATAGGTGGCACTTGTGATAGGTGGCACTTGTGGGCATTGATAGGTGGCACTTGTGGGCATTGTTAGGTGGCACTTATGGGGCATTTACAGGTGGCACTTATTGGCATTGACAGGTGGCATTTGTGGGCATTGACAGGTGGCATTTGTGGCCATTACATGAGGCATAATTGCCTCTGACTTTTCGGGACCAATGTCCCTTTAAGATGAGCTGGTGATCGCCTTTTTTTTTCTCCTCCGCTGTCAGCGTGAGGAGAAAAAAAAAACGATCACCGAGCTTTTGTTTTGATCATGTGATCAGCTGTCATTGGCTGACAGCTGATCACATGGTAAGGGGCCGGGACCCGCCCCTTACTCGGATCGCTGATCACCCGAGTCTCAGTGACTCGGTGATCACAGGGCGCGCAGGGAGCGTGCACAGGGGAGGACGTCATATGACGGCCTCCCGGGAATTGAGATCCGCGCTGTGGCCGTCATTCGGCCATAGCGCAGATGCTAAGTGGTTAGATAACCAAAATAACACTTGAATATGTCTATAATGAAGTAAGATTTATTCCAAATTCTTGGATTGCTAAACAGTGGAGAGACATTTATAGGCATCATTCTGGATTGTTATGTAATGACATTCCAAACTATACTTATAATACACATTAAATCATAAACCATTCAAGTAAATCCTGTGGATAACATTGCAGTTGCCCCACCCAAATATGAATTTAGGTTCATACATGAGTATACCCAGTCACACATTTTCTGGACTCCATCCACTGAAATTGGATGTACCGTTTTTTTTCTAATCAATTCTCTCTGCACATACAAACTGACTGCAACTGTCTCCTGATGAAGTGGGTGTTGCCCCACGAAATGCATAGCGTTTGCATATGTATCATTATTGTGGGATCCTGAATGTACATTGGTGAAACGGTGACCTCACTTTTACACAATGAATGTCAATCTGTACTTCTTATTTTTTTTTATGCAAATCTAATACATTTTGTATTTTTACTTTCAAAGTTTTTATTATTATCAAAAAACAAAAAAGAAAATAAACAAAAAATCAGATACAGTCGATGCATAAAGGCAAGTTACATAGCGCCAAAACTTAAAGCGGGATTCCGCGGACCTATCGTTTTTTTTTTTGGTCTCATTGATATCTGTTTCTACTATTACTGTAGCACTCACTTGTTCCTTTTTTTTTTCCCGGATCGCCGATTTCGTCCTGTATTCTAACTTTAAAAAAATCCTCCCAGCCGTTTCCATTTTGCTTGTGGGCATTTGAAACCCACAAGCACTTAGTTCCGGGATCCGGTGAATGCTGTGCTCCCGGCATTCACCGTTCGATCCCGCGCATGCTCAGTTATATCAGTGAGCAGCGCTGTAACCTCGTCACGTCACGAGATTTCAGGATGATGGCGTCCCCCCACTGCTTCTAGTAGACTGTAACACAGCTCCCAGGGGTCATTGCGGAGACGGGGAAAGGCGAAAACCACGCCTACTCCCACGGGAGGAGAGCCCGGAAGTCATTCTAAGAATGCCTACTAAAAAGGTAATTAATGCATCATTTTTTTTTTAATGGTCGTTTGAGCATCTACTATAATAAGTGATTTAAATAAGATTAAGTTGTCATTTTGAGTACCAAACCGCTTTAAGCTTAAACTATATTGCCTCTAGTAGGCATGGAAGTGGTGTATTCCATGGCATATTTGAAAAGCCACCCAAGGTATGTTGAGAATGACAAGACCGAGGCATCCCAGGTGTTACCTCGTGGTACACGTGCCCTGCAATTCCTGGCTCCAGTTGCCCTGGGAAGCTCCCTCGACACCCCTAAAGGGATCAAACTGTGCTGGGACAGCACCCCCCCGAGACCCCTGGAGCATGGTCAATTCCAATGGGAGGCATAGAGCACCATGTGTGTTAAATTGAAAAGTGCGCTCAGCCTAAGTGTCCCCAGGGGGTGGTTTTAACCCACTTCAATCCGGGGGCACTTGCACTTCACTGATAAACGGTACGTATTATATGGCCACATTATACCTACGTGAGGTGGGTCCAAAAAACAAAAATAGAAGAGGAAGAAGAGAGGGGGCAGAGGAGAGGAAAGAGGACGAGGAGCCATTTAACAGGTATTGGGTTGGAGATAAACTGTAATGCTTACTTGTTATGTTTTCATTCCAGGGATGAGGGAGATACCCACGTGATTGGCCCAGGGACATTTTGTATTTTTATACATGTTGCACTATTTTATAGAGCACCACTCCTCAAAGTCTCTTGGGCAAAATGTTCTCAGTTTTTTCTGTTGTGTAGTATTTTGGAGTGCTGCTCTGGTCGGAGCCCGAAGGGCTTCTCTTTTTGTTTGTGTTCTAATTCCACCCACTCTATCCAAAACAAATAAAGAGTTTTGCCTTTAGTTATATTTTAACCCAGTTGAAGTTAGAAGCTGATTGGCTCCCATGCATAGCTGCACCAGATTTTGCACTCTCCAATTTTAGTAAATGGTAAGTCCCAATCAACTCCAATATCTACTTTCTTCAAAAAATAATAAAAATAAGATTTGGGCTATGGATTTGCTTTAAACCTTTCATGGCGACTATATGCGGCCCCACTAGACTGGACTTTTTTTTTTTTCGTGGGGGCGCATTTTTGCACGTATCTCCTTTTGTGATGGCACACTCCCAACACAGAGCCCTGGGTCCCGCACTAACGATCGGGACCTGGAACTCCCGTTTCCAGGTCACCTGATCGCTGTGATAGCCTCTGATTGGCTATCACATTGATCAATCACTGTAAATCCCGCTCCCATGTTTTCTTTCTCTGTTAATGGAGGAGAAAGGTACTATCTCTCTCTCTCCTTGCCGAGAAAAAAAAGTGTGTAAAAAAATAAAATAATACTAAAAAAATAAAATACAAAAAACACAACCTACCTCAAGGCTTGATCTAGGTCAATGCCAGGGTTAGTGCTGGGGTCAAGGTCAGGGTCAAAGGTCAGGGTTTTTTTTGTTTCAGTGTCAGTCATGTCGCGTACACATGAGCGGAATTTCCGTCGGAAAAATCTTGGATGGTTTTTCCGATGGAATTCCGCTCAAGCTTGGCTTGCATACACACGGTCACACAAAAGTTTGCTGAACTTTCGACCGTTAGGAACGCAGTGACGAACAATACTATGCCAAGCCGAGAAAATTAAGTTCAAGGCTTCCGAGCATGTGTCAAATTGTTTCCGAGCATGCGTAGGAATTTTGCGTGTCTGAATTGGTACAGACGATCGGAATCTCCGATCGGAAATTTTTCCGACCGAAAAATTTAGAACATGCTCTCAATCTTTTGCTGGCTGGGATGCCGCCAGCAAAAGTCTGATGGAGCATACACACGGTCGCATTTTCGGACCAAAAGCTCTCATCGGACTTTTGCTGGAGGAATTTCCGCTCATGTGTACGGGGCATTAGTGTCAGTGTTTTAGGAAGGATAAAAAAAAGTGAACTTTTGTTTTTGGGCTGTACTATGGGTACATACAACAAGTAACATATACATATGTGGTACCGCTGTGATCATCAGAAGAATAATTTGGGTTGTTCTTTGGTGAAAGGTTATGGTAGTAGCAAGTACAGCTAATTTTTTTATTACTATTCTGGGTCAGTTTTCCTTTGAAAAAAAAAAAAAAAAACCTGAGATATACATTACTATTTGCCACCAAAAGAAAGCCCAATTTGTCTTGGAAAAAAAACAGGAATGAATCCACCTGGATGCATAAAGTAGTTGTGATGATATGTATGGTTTTACTAACACAAGTCAAAGTTCCAAAATTGTGCTTTAGGCTTTTAGATTTGTTTTACCCATAGGTGCAAAGGAGTTAATTCAAAAGCATTTAAATTAAAAAAATAATCTTTCAATAGAATACCTTTGACACAGGCTCCTACACTGCCGTAGCTGTAGACCGAACTGATTCCGAAACTCTGCAGGCCAAATTTTTTATTCTCATGTTCAATTCTGTGAGAGGTTGCAGAATTTCCATAATTGTACTCGAGCCAGCTGAATTCCGTACTCGGAATCGACTTCCACTCGGGATCCGTAAGGCTTTTCCCATCTAAAGTGATGCCTTCCATTGCAGCATTCTCGGCTATTATGGTAAAATAGTTGTCAATGCTTCGTTGTCCAAATACGGCGTATGCTGAGCAGTAGCTATCGACGTCTAAGATATTCATCATGAACGGGGAATACTCATACCTTCTGCCTTTTCCACCTGAGCTGAGGAAAATGACTTGCACTCCGTTATTCGCTTCAATTTTTAATGGCGCGCTTGATATGTCAAGCTCTAAGACCTGACCCTCCACCATATTTTGCTTCTCTTGTTTATCACCAGAGGTGTAGGTCACTTCAGTGGGACCAGCGGAAATAATCGCCACGGTGTCTGATTTCTGTTGTGATAATATAGAGACTGGTGCCACCAGGTAGCTAATTCCCCAGCTGGGCACAGGCAAGAGTTGCTCAAAGGCATGATTACACTTGGTGTTTTTTTGGGCACAAGTGTTTCCACTCAACACAGCCACTGGTTTGTTGGAAACCACTTTAGAACCTGAAAGATCTTCTGGGCTGAGAAGCTGAAGGCCTTCCATAGTAGCTAAGGCTATGGTAATAACACTATTTGGTCTATATCCTTTCCCATTAAACTGAATAAATCCTTTGTTGTGAATCTCAACAGTGGTTGCTTCAGTCGCCAACACAGAGAAGACCTTAGAGGAACCAGAAGATCCAGTTTTGGGGGTGTAAAGGTAATAAACAGTCCCTAAACTGGACACTGGGAGCAAAACCGTTGTCTCAGCTGTACGGAATTTTTCATGAAGCATAACGACAATGATGGGAGAGGTAGCTTTGATGTAGACTGTTTTCGTAAAAACACTACTTCCTCTAACCTCCGTTGATGTTGGAAGAGTCAGAGTCAGGGCATTTTTATTTTGTATCTCAAAGGTTGTCCTGAAGGATTCCCCCATCACAATGACGGTGACTGTGGTGTTATCATGAAGGCCGGTCACCCGAAGAATACATTTCTGACCAGATAAACCATTCGCCCCATTCTGCATGAAGGTGGTGATGAACTCCGTCCCTGCAGGACCTGTCCACCCAATATCTGAAAGAAAAGAAAAAATAAAGAAGAAATGCGTTGATTTAAAACATTTTAAAAATGTATTGAAAACAGTTAATGAATAATCCTGGCACTGCTCATACCCTTTCCCCCTCCCAACTAATCACTGGGTTAGTGTTTTTTTAATTCTAAATTTCGTTTTCATTTCATTTTATTAAATTTTTTCAGTTTTCCGGGTCATTCCTAATGATCGCAATTCATAAATTTGTAAATTCGAAAAAAATTGGTAAATTAGAAGATTCGTAAACTCGTAAATTTGAAAATTTGAAAATTTGAAAATTCAAAAAGAAGAAATAAAATCTGAAAATTTGAAAGAATAACTAACTAACTAACTAACTAATAATAACTAACTATTACATTATAGGTATTGGAATTTCCTTTCAAACTTGGCTGTCTCATTTTATAATTTTTTTTCCATTTTTCGGGTCATTCGTTATGATCGCAATTGGTAAATTCGTAAATTTGTAAATTCAAGAATTGGTTAATTCTAAAATTCGGAAATTTGAAAATTAAAAAATTCATAAATTTGAAAATTTAAAAATTCATAAATTTGAAAATTTGAAAATTAAAAAAGAAGAAAGAATAACTATTTAACTAACTAACTAACTAACTAACTAACTAACTAACTAACTAACTAACTAACTATTAAATTATGGGTATTGGAATTTCCTTTCAAATTTGTCTGTTAGTGAACTTAAGGAATACAAATTTATCCAAAGTTACGAATTATCCAAAATAACGATTGCCGTATCTAAATGAATGGAACAGAACACATTAATAATAAATAACAATAATAATAATAATAAAAACATTTATTATTATTATTAATTCAGTAAAACATGCAAAAATTTTTTTTAAAAGCCAGCAGCTACAAAAACTGCAGCTGCTGACTTTTAATAAATGGACACTTACCTGTCACAGGTTCCAGCGATGTCGGCAGCAGAGGCCGTTCAATCGACCTGCTCTCTGCTGCTGCCGGCGCCATTCTCGTGAGGGAATCAGGAAGTGAAGCTTGCGGCTTCACTTCCCGGTTCCCTACTGCGCATGCGCGACTCGCGCGGCGCAATGAGAATAGTCTGCGCTGTCTGTTGGGACCCGTGTGTGTCCCGGCAGACAGCGCGCCGGGACAGGAAGTGATGTAAACTCCTGTGGGAGTTTATGCCCGGAAGTGGGTGCAGATACCTGTCTTAGACAGGTATCTGCCCCCCCTCCCCCCTAAAAGGTACCAAAAGTGACACCGGAGGGGGGGAGGGTTCCAAAAAGCAGAAGTTCCACTTTAGGGTGGAATCCCGCTTTAAGTTCCATTCGTTTAGTCATGGCATTCGTTATTTCGGGTTAATTCGTAACTTTGGATAAATTCATATTCGTTACGTTCACTTAAGGCCAAATTTGAAAGGAAATTCCAATACCTATAATTTAATAGTTAGTAAAAGTTAACTAATTATTAGTTATTTCAGTTCAGTAACCGGTGCGCAGTTATTTCAGATTTTCTGAATTTACATATTTACGAATTTTCGATTTTCGAGATTTTAGTTAAACAGGTTTTCGTTAATTCGGATATCTCGAAATTAACAAATTTGTCGAAAGTCGCTAAAAAACGAATTTGGGAACTTAATGAATTGCACACGTCTACTGGAAACTGTGCAACTGAGACACAGACAGTGGAGCTGGGTTAATGTATAAAAGATCTTCTTAAAGATTAGTGCACATTATTGCATGCACGGGTGCGTTTTATGCGCATTCCTGAGTGTCTCATGTAGGGCAGCCCATTTATTTCAGTATGCTACCCTACTAGTAAGAAATGACCCTTGGCACCCTGCAACACCATGCTGTTTGGCGTGCTTGAAAACATGCATGTTTACAGATACATGGGGGTGCCATTATGTCAGGGCTGGGCTCAGCCCTTCCTTCTCTGAGCTGGCCGCTCAGCTGTCAGCTAATTGCCAGCTCCTATCTCTCCAGTTACTCAGCTGTTGATGATCCTGCTCGTCAGTCCTGCCTACTTAAGCCATCCAGTCCAGAGTCCTTCGCCTTGGTCACATCACAGAAACTATCTCCTGCATTCCTGTTTAAAGACTGGCTTTGCTGACATCCAATCTGGCTCCAGATCCTGCTTGCTGTTCTACTACATTGATGCCTGACTTCTGGCTTTGCTGACTATCCGTTCCGGTTACTGAACTTTGGCTATGTTTTGATTACGTTTGTTCTTTTTACTTTTATTATTAAACAAGTGCAATTTAACTGTACTTCTGTTTTGGTCTAATTTCATGGTTTCTGACACATTAAGAACCAATGGCACCTCCCCGCGTTTTCTGCTGAAGAGCAGAGTGTATCTCTGCTTGTTGGGAGAGCGCAAGCTTTTGCACGCATTTCTGACTCGCATAGATGTGAACCAAGGGCTAAAGTTTTTTTTTTTTTAACCCTGCTGAACAGGTGAGAGGGAGCGAGGGGTGGCAGTAGGTTAGGATTTGCCCAGAGATGGTAAAATTACCTAATGGGCTATCCTTCAACATTTTGTCCATTTATCAGCTAACCATAAAACAAGTATATATATTTTTTTAAACAGAGTACCAAGTAAAAAACGAATTTCCCCACAATCCTAAAATGCTAAAAAAAAAACGAATTTCCCCACAATCCTAAAAAGTAGAAAAACAAGCTAAGCTCTCTAACTAATGCACACAGACTCCGAAACACATGGCCAGGAATCTAAAATCTAAAGTAGTCTTCAAGGAACACTGGTCACGAAATATCAGGTTCATACATCCTTTAACAGTCTTCACTGATTTCATTCTTAGACTAATATATTTTTTTTATTGTTTTTAAAGATTGAATTCTTACCCAAAAAAGCTGCGATCAGCGTACATAGCAAGAGAATCCCATGGGCCCCCATTTCTGAAAGTAAACAAAATAAACATATAAATAAAATAGTATAAAGATAACGTTAAATGTAAGTAATTTTTACAATACCATAACTTGATAATAATAAAAAAATATCCATAACTTAAAAAAAAAAAAATCATGTTTTTTAGTTTGGTAAATATGAAACATTGTACATACTGTACATTTTTCAAAATTACATTTGTAGGTGCTTTTGCCTTCCTTTCTAGGCTTAAAAAAAGTGTCTTTTCTAACTGAGCTCAATAGAGTCAATTACAGAGAGAGAGTCTAAAAGCAAGCAGTTTGAGTTGTGCTCTTTCTCTCTCTCTCTCTCTCTCTCTCTCTCTCTCTCTCTCGTTAAAAATATGTACTTACATTTATTCATAACAGTCTCATGGGAGGATTTAAAACATAACTTTATTACACATATATATATATATATATATATATATATATATATATATATACATACAGTATCTCACAAAAGTGAGTACACCCCTCACATTTTTGTAAGTATTTTATTCTGACTTTTCATGTGACAACACTGAAGAAATGACACTTGTCTACAATGTAAAGTAGTGAGTGTACAGCTTGTATAACAGTGTAAATTTGCTGTCCTCTCAAAAATACTCAACACACAGCCATTAATGTCTAAACCGCTGGCAACAAAAGTGAGTACACCCCTAAGTGAAAAGGTCCAATTTGGGCCCAATTAGCCCAAATCTCAACCAGATCTCAAATTTTGTGTGACGGAAATTCCTATGGAAATTGTGTGATGGAGCCTACACACGCTTGGAATTTCCGACAACAAGGTCCTATCACACATTTTAAATCGGAAACTCCTATCATGTGTACAGGGCATTAGAGCGGCAAGGATGTGGAATTCCCTTGCACAGGCGGTGGTCTCAGTGGGGGGCATTGATAGTTTCAAGAAACTATTAGATAAGCGCCTGAACGACCGCAACATACAGGGATATACAATGTAATACTAACATATAATCACACACATAGGTTGGACTTGATGGACTTGTGCCTTTTTTCAACCTCACCTACTATGTAACTATGTACCATATATACTTGAGTATAAGCCGAGTTTTTCAGCACATTTTTTGTGCTGAAAATGCCCCCCTGAGCTTATACTCGAGTCAAGCACTTTTCTGCAGCAGAGAATGACATTTTCCGACCCAACTTTGGGGCCCCGTATCTCGGGGCCACTTGGTGCTAGGAACCCCAATTTGGTGTGCAAATCCAGTGGAACTAGCACTACAACATATCCAAATATGGGGCTCCTAAGTCGGTTCAGGAAATGTCATTCTCTTCTGCAGAAAAGTGCTTGACATTTTCTGAACCGACTTTGGGGCCCCGTATCTCTTGGCCACTTGGAGCTAGGAATCCCATATTGGGATTTGTTGTAGTGCTAGTTCCACTGGATTTGCACACCAAATTGTGATTCCTAGCACTAAGTGGCCCCAAGATACGGGGCCCCAAAGTCGGTCAACTTTGTCCATCTGCAGCAATGTCATTTCAGAGACCCCAAATTATGGCTGCAGCTAAGGGGCATCTAGGAACCCTTAACTACCAAGTTTGAAGTTCAGGGAACCTATGGCTGCAAATGGGCACAGTGAGGCATGCAAATGGGCACAGTGAGGCATGCAAATGGGCACAGTGAGGCCTGCAAATGGGCACAGTGAGGCTGCAAATGGGCATTGTTGATCCTCTTTTCCACTTACAGTAGCTGCGCATTTCTCACCCTAGGCTTATACTGGAGTCAATAAGATTTCCCATTTTTTTGTGGTAAAATTAGGTGCCTCGGCTTATATTCGGGTTGGCTTATACTCAAGTATATACGGTAACTATGTAACTTCGTAACTATGTATGCACAAAGCAGTGGTGATGATATATACGGTTTTACTAACACATATCAAATTTGCAAAATTGAGCTTAGGCATTTCGATTTGTTTTACCGTTAGGTGCGAAGGGGTTAAAAAAAACAATTGAAATTCCAGCGATCATAATATAGGAAAAATATTAAATACAGTTATCATGCAGTCATTCATTTTATCATTTGAAAACATTGTATTGTTTACCTTTCGCCAGTCTTACAGGTGGATACATTAAATGCAGGTGAAGGATTCTTTACAGTCCATGCACAACAATTCACCATCCTGGATATAATCAGACTGACCGGCACTTACTAATAGTCAGATTCTGTTTTTTTACATCTCCTCTTCACTTCTCTCATTACAAATCTGTCCTTGACATCCCATAATTACCATGAGCCAGCCTAACGCATATTATATGTAGACATACATAGTCATTGCTATAAATATTATTCATGCCACAGAACCTGCTCTATAATTTATTAACAGGATCCTTCTCTGTAGGAACGGGTTATTAAAACTGGAATGAAAGTGTAATCGCCCCAATTAAAATTCTTAATTTTATTTGAACATTAAAAGCCGATTGGTTAGTCTGGGGGACTGACTCTTCATAGTTTGAGAGAGTTACGAGACTAGATCCGATGAATGTAAAGCCTCGTAACACACGATTGGGATTGTTGGCCAACAAAGCGTCAGACTTTTGTCCCGAAGGGCGAGTGTTGGGAACTTGTCTTGCATACAAACGGTACTGTAAGGTAAACTGGACCTCCACCACTAAAAGGCCGGTGCGGATGCCTGCTCATGCTCGTACACATTGCACTCATGATAATATTCCTAGGCAAAGGACCAACATAATGCCCGCAACGCCAGTTCATCGCGCACGGGTATGTGCGCGTGCGCACGTCTGTGCGCGAGCGCGCACCAATTAGCACTTGGCATCCAGTGGCCTATTTAAACTGCTCTGTCACGGTAAACAAGTGCTGGACGATCTTCAGCTTCTTCCTGACCAAGACCTGATCCGCTGTTCCTGTTTGTTCGTGTATGACCCGGCTCGCCTTTGGACTTCACCTCTGCTTACTCCTTTACTCTGTTACCTGGTATCTTGACTTTGGCTCCTTTATTGGACTCGATCTGCATACTGACTTGGTACCTCATTTCCCGGCTGTTACCCGACCTTGGCCTGCCTTCTGGACTCGCTTTGCCTGCTGATTCGGTACCCTGCTGCCTGGTTGTTTCCGACTACTGCTCTTCTCCTGGTTCCGCTCCTGTCCACGCTCTGGTGCCAAGCTGCTGCTACTTCTTGCTCCAAGGACCGTGACTGCCAGCTCTACCCACCTACAGAGGGGACACCACCAGCCAGCTACCCGGCACTCGTGCCACTCCTGGCCTTTACACTTTCTGTTCCCACCTTGGGAGTGTAGGAGGGAGGAGCAAGGGAGGCCTCCATCACATTCCAGTCTCCACCAGGTACGTAATAGGTACACAATTGTCGGCCAACAAACACGAACGTAGCGACTTACTACGTGGAATTTCAGGTCTGGAGCGCCACCCTTTGGGCACCTTCTGCTAATGTTGTGTTTGGTGAGCATTGATTGCGTGGCATGCGTGTTTGTACATTGGAATTTTGTGTGATGGACTTGTGTACAGACGACTCGAAAATCTGCCAACACACGTTGTCCGGCGAAAATTTACTAGCCTGCCACCCAACATTTGTTGGCGGAAAGTTGGACAACAGTTGTCTGAAGGAGCGTACCAATGGTTCGGATTTTAGGCCAACAGTCTATCATCACACAATTCCCTGTCGAAAATCCGATTGTGTGTAGGAGGCTTAAAGGGGTTGTAAAGGTACATGTTTTTTAACCTTAATGCATTCTATGCATTAAGGTGAAAAAACATCAGACGATTAGCGGCCCCCCAGCCCCCCTTCCCCCCCCATTTACTTACCTGAGCCCTCAAAAGTCCTGTGTCGTGAACCCGCTGGCTTCTCGACCGGGCTTTTTGGCTCTTCTCGGCTCATTCATTGGATGATTGATAGCAGTGCAGCCATTGGCTCCCGCTGCTGTCAATCAAATCAATGACGTGGAGCGCCAGGGGGGCAGGGCCGAGTGATACAGCTATACTGTATCACTGTATCACGGGAAAGCTTACCCCCTTGGGAGAGCACTTCCCAGAACGGGGGTTAGCTGATGCGAGGAGGAGCTGAGACAGCCGCCGAGGGACCCCAGAATACGAGGATCTGGGCCACTCTGTGCAAATCGAGCTGCACAGTGGAGGTAAGTATGACATGTTTGTTCTTAAAAACAAAAGGAACCTTTACATCCCCTTTAAGGCTCAGGTAGGGAAGCCCCTTTAAGACTCCACACAGAGGCAACTAGACATGTGCACAACAAAAAAATTTGTTTATTTTCGTTTCGTTTTTTTAGTTTCCGTTGATTCGTAACGATTCGTAAATTCGTAAGTCGTCGGTGTTCGTATTCGTAGCGATTCGTAAATTCATAAGTCGTCGGTGTTCATATTCGTAACGATTCGTATATTCTTAAGAGTTATTTTTTCGTTGATTCGTTTTTCTGTTAGTTTAATGTTCATTTATTCGAAATTCGGACGCATTCGTATTTTCGTACATTTAGTTACATTCGTACTTTCGTTAGATTGATTTATTCGTACTTTCGTAACATTGTTTTCGTAGATTCGTAATCGGAGCATAATTCATAATGTTATGTAATGTGTATGCTATTTTTACATTTTAAGAGACACGGAAAATTACGAATCGAAAAAAAAAAGTTACGAATGTACGAATTTTTTTGTTCAATCCATTCGAAGCACGTTAAGCAACGCCATTGTAAGAGACACGAAAAATTACGAATCGAAAAAAAAAAAAAAAAAAAAATGTTACGAATGTACGAATTTTTTCCTTCAATCCATTCGAAGCACGTTATGCAGCGCCATTGTAAGAGACACAAAAAATTACGAATCGAAAAAAAAAAGTTACGAATGTACGAATTTTTTCGTTCAATCCATTCGAAGCACGTTAAGCAGCGCCATTGTAAGAGACACGGAAAATTACGAATCAAAATAAAAAAAAAAAGTTACGAATGTACAAATTTTTTCGTTCATTTTGATTTTCGTTGTTCCTGTTTTCGTTTTTCGGATTTTCTTCTTTCGTAGTTTCGTTGTTTCTAATTTGGTTATTTCGGATTTTCGTTATTTTTCGTATTCGTTCGATTCGAACGATTCGTTAAAATTTTTAGCGAATCGTTCGTTCATTCGTACGATAACGAATGAACGAATATAACGAAAAAAAAAAACGAAAAACGGAAAAAAAAACTAAACAAATTGCACATGTCTAGAGGCAACTAACTCTACAACGTGAGGATCAGCAGAGCTTCTGTTACCGAAAACAGGGGATTAGCTGCAGTTTGGAAACTTTCCACCAGGGTGTAGACTTGGCGTTTAGGAAACCAGTCCGACAACTCTAACCACTAGGCGTGGAGAGAAGGAGTAATGAGATCTAATGACAGAAGTACCTGAATAATAAGTGGAACTGACAGGCAATTTGTTTTCTAATACGTCTCAGCTTATGCGCTGTCACTAAACATTGACTGTTCAATTGAGGGCAAAAGGGGTCATTGCAAGGTGGTGATTAAATCATGAATATTAATAGGTTGGAAAGGACAAAAAAAAAAGTAATTAATTTTGACCTCCTGCTGTATTGCAACACTTTTGCTTAAATATGTATGGGCTGTGCAAATAGATGATAATAATAATAATTATAATATAATAATAGTACTAAATAATAATAATAATAACTGCAATAAGTACCGTATATACTTGAGTATAAGCCGAGTTTTTCAGTACATTTTTTTGTGCTGACAATGCCTCCTCCTTATACTCGAGTCAAGCACTTTTCTGCAGCAGAAAATTACATTTTCCAAACCGACTTTTGGGCCCCGTATCTCGGGGCCACTTGATGCTAGGAACCCAAAATTTGGTGTGCACATCCAGTGGAACCAACACTACAACATATCCAAAGCTGGAGATACGGGGCCCCAAAGTCGGTTCGGAAAATGTTATTCTCTGCTGCAGAAAAGTGCTTTACATTTTCCGAACCGACTTTGGGGCCCCGTATCTCGGGGGCCAATTGGTGCTAGGAACCTCAGCTTGGATATGTTGTAGTGCTGGTTCCACTGATTTTGCACACCACTCTGGGTTCCTACCACCAAGTGTCCCCGAGATACGGGGCCCCAAAGTCGGTCAATTGTGTCCATCTGCAGCAATGTCATTTCGGGGACCCTTTGGGTCCAGAGTCCCCAAATTTTGGCTGCAGCTAGGGGGCATCTAGGAACCCTTAACTACAGGGTTTGAAGTTCGGGGGACCTATGGCTGCAAAATAGGCACAGTGAGGCATGCAAATGGGCACAGTGAGGCATTGTTGACCCTCTTTTCCACTTACAGTAGCTGCGCATTTCTCACCCTAGGCTTATACTCGAGTCAATACGTTTTCCAATTTTTTTTGTGGAAAAATTAGGTGCCTCGGCTTATATTCGGGTCGGCTTATACTCTTGTATATATGGTATAAAGGATACATTTAATCGTATAAAGATTTACCCTTCTACAAAATATGTCAGATCCACCCAATTTTGGCAGACATATTGCTATGATTGTTATTATTGGAGACGTAACATACATTTCTGAATGACTGGCCAAGGTCAGTCTGCTCATGCGCCACCATTGCATGAAAGACTCATTCAGGGCCGACATCTGCAATGATAATACATTGCAAATATTTAGGCCCCTGTTCACATAGGTGGACCAATCGTGGTCCACCAGTACATTTTTTTAAGCAGACCCAATTGGACCATCCATTGCCCTTAAAGAAGCAGCGGGTGTGTCCGTTGACACCCGTCGACATCTGATCCGATTCTATCCCCTAAAAACAGACAAATAGGGAATCCGTTCCTCATCTGTTTGGTGGATCAGATGGCCATCGGGTGTAAACGGACAGGTGTACACCCGACTGCCCATAGAGGACAGCTGGCTGTGTCTAAGCAGAGTGGACACGGACAAGCCATCCTCCGGCTTAGCAGGGATCAGTGGACAGATTCTCCTGGTGGAGTTCACCCCATGTGAAAAAGGTCATGTGTGATGAGCCTCAAACATGAACAGAGGATCCAGGAATTAGCCCATTCAATATGGAAGAGCGCCTCACCCCACGACTAAATCAGCATTTAATCCTTGCAGTATGAGGGGTTCCCTTAGCAAAGGTAGAGTTTAGCCAATTTTCGGCATTGGGTCTTAAAAGAACTCTATCGACTTAAAAAATTGACCCTTTGAGATTTACAGCTAATCCATAAGCCTTCTCCACCCCACCAGTACAGTTTTTGCTCTGCCATTGGTTGATTTAGAACGGTGATGGGGCATTATCACTCTTGCAGTTAAAGCACAAGGCAATGGAAGATCATGTCTGGTGAGCCCCAGAAATGAACAGAGGAACCAGCTTTTAACCCATTCAGTATGGAGGAAGGGCCTCACCCTAATACCTTGTACACATGGTCGGAATTTCCGACGGGAAAAAGTCTGATCGGATTATGTTGTCGGAAAATCCGATCGTGTGTGAGCTCTATCGGACTTTTTCCATCGGAATTTCCGACCGAAAAAGTTTGAGAGCTGGATCTAAAATTTTCCGACAACAAAATCCGATCTGTGTTGAGAATTCCGACGCACAAAGTGAAACGCATGCGCATAAAAAATTGTGGAGATGAAAGCTATTGGCTACTGGCCTCTACGTAGTTCCGTCGTACGTTTTGTACGTCACCTCGTTCCGAACAATCAGATTTTCCGACAACTTTGTGCGACCGTGTATGCAAGACAAGTTTCGACCAAAATCCGTCGGAAAAAATCTGACCCGTCGGAATGTCTGACCATGTGTACAAGGCATAAGATTAAACCAGGATTTAACGTTTGAAGTATGTGGGGGCCCTCAGCAAAGGTAGTGTTTGTCCAATTTTTGGAGTTCCAGCCTTATTCACCCCACCAGTAAAAAAAATTTCCCTGCCATTGGCTGACTTAGAACAGCGAGGTCCATTATCACTTTTGCAGTTAAAGCACAAGCCAGTGGAAGATCATGTGTGGTGAGCTTCAGAAATGAACAGAGAAACCAGGACTTAACCGTTTCAGTATAAGGGAGGGGCCTCATCCCTAGACTAAACCGGAATTTAACTTGCAGTATGTGGGAGGCCCTCGGCAAAAGTCGAGTTTGTCCAGTTTTCGGCATTAAGTCTTAAAATAACCTTTATTGCCTTAATGAATTGGCCCTTTGAGATTCCCTTTTCTTTATCGATGATTACATTTTAATTTATTGCTGTTAACATGTTTTTTTACCAAACAGATCTCAACATCAATCACTCACGTTACGACAATATGTCTTAGTTTTATTATGGCATTATGTATGTAATTATGTAATTATTCCGTATTATTCCTTGTTTGGTTAGTTTCTTGTGTGTGCTGCTCAGTGTACTTAGTTATTTGGTCTTGTAGGTACGTTATTGTTGTAATTGTTGGGTTTGGCACGGTTCTCAGAGTTTCGCTGACACTTTCCGCAATCTCTTTAAAGATAATTGCGTTAGAATAATTTTTACTCTTTGCTGTTTCCTGCAGCTTGCAAGAAATCAGATTGGCCGTGTGAATCACAGAACCCTTTTATTAGTAACGGCATGAGTCAGCAAGAAAGATCTTGGATTATGTCAATGACGTATTATATGTTTTATGCCTATTAATATGATAGCTGGGCAGCAAGCCAGGGACTTAGCAGAATGAAGAGGATCAGTTTTTTTTTTTTTAAGGCAAATTTAAAGTGTTTCTAAAGGCAAAACTTATTATTATTATTTTAGACAGAGGCGTGAGGGGTTAGAGCCTCTGTTAGGCTTGTATTCCTTCCAATAAAAATGCTCACCCCCCCCCTCCAGGGCTGTGGATTTGCTTTGGTTTCATTGTTCAGTTCAGGGAGGCAGCAGCCAAAAGTTCCTCTCAATAAATTGTCTAGGGCAGTGATGGCGAACATTTTTGAGCCCGAGTGCCCAAACTGAAATAAATACATTGGTTTTGTGTTGCAAAGTGCCAACACGACAATTCGCGAGAGAGGGGGGCTGAGCGAAAGAGAGGGGTTGTGTGAGAGAGAGGGGACAGCGAGAGAGGGGTGTGAGACAGATGCTAAGAGAGAGGGGCAACAGAGAGAGAGGGGCTGAGAGAGAGAGGTGTGAGAGAAATGCTGAGAGAGAGGAGAAACAGAGAGAGGGAGGAGGGACAGAGAGAGAGAGGGGGGTGTGAGAGATATGCGGAGAGAAAGAGGGAACAGAGAGAGGGAGAGGGGCTGAGAGAGAGGGAGGGGGGCTGAGAAAGGGGGAGAGGGGACAGAGAGAGAGGGGTGTGAGAGAGATGCTGAGAGAGAGGGGCAGAGAAAGAGGGGTGTGAGAGAAATGCTGAGAGAGGTGAACTGAGAGAGAGAGGAGGAACAGAGAGAGGGAGGTGGACAGAGAGAGAGAGAGCGGTGTGAGAGATATGCTGAGAGAGAGGGGGCTGAGAGGGACGGGGCTGAGAGAGAGGGAGGGGCAGAGAAAGAGGGGGTAAGAGAGAGGGAGAGGGGACAGAGAGAGATAGGTGTAAGAGAGATGCTGAGAGAGAGGGGCAACAGAGAGAGGAAGAGGGCCGAGAGAGCGGGGAGTGAGAGAAATGCTGAAAGAGAGGAGGAACAGAGAGAGGGAGGGAGGACAGAGAGAGAAGAGGGACAGAGCGAGAGGGGTACGAGAGAGATGCTGAGAGAGGGTTGAGCTGAGAGGAAGAGGGGGGATGGAAAAACAGGGGGGGCTGAAGGAGAGGGAGGGGGGCTGAGAGGAGAGAGAGACCTCTAGCTCGGTCCTGGACCCCCTCGTGTGCCCACAGTGATGGCTCTGCATGCCAGCTGTGGCACGCGTGCCATAGGTTCGCCATCACTGGTCTAGGGGTTGCTTTTCTTTGAAGTTTATTGCTGACTAACTGAGATAGGACATAGGGAGCTGTGGGATACTTCAAAACCCTGAGCAGTAACCAAAAGGACACTCTTCACTCTGTAGCTACTCCTAGGAGCCATCCCTTCAGCTATGGACAACACTGAGACACCATATGCAATGTCCCAGGCCAGGCAAACTTTAGCTCTAATACACAAGGGGTTGCAGCAGCAGCAGCAGTAGAGGCCAGAATCCTGCATACAGATCTTTAATCGCAGTGTTCCTGGAGACTTGGATGCCGCTTCCCAATATCCAAAGACTTTCCTTAGTGAGGCTTCCAGACAAGATCCTCAGAAGAAAATCTCTTATATAGCTGTAGCAAGTCTCAGCAAGCAGGGCCCCCAGCTCAGCAGAAGCTGGGACCTCGGTGAACACAGACAGACTTTCGGCTGGGCTGCCCGGAAGGGCAGCAGCCTTTCAGACTGGGAACGTCTCCTCCTGGACAAGAACAGGGCTGCCTTACGCTCCAGATTATTTATGCCTTCTGCTGCCACCTACTGGGCACCCTCCACCAGGGATTGGCTGAGACTGCATAAATATTCAGAGTGCTAATCTGCATCCTCCCAACCCACTGTATTCTATATTCCTCCAGAAAGCAGGGGAGAGCAATCAAAACTGCAGTCTGCAGAGCTCAGAACAGTCCAAAGCAATCTGTCAGGGGTGGGCTCAGTCATTCCTTCTCAGGCTGCTCCGCTGTCGGTTAATTGCCAGCTCTAAACTTTCCACAGTGACTCACCTGGTGATGATATCCTGCTCGTCAGTCCTGCTGGCTACTTAAGCTGTTCAGTCCAGAGCCTCTCTGCCTTCGCCTGGTCAACATATCAGAGACTCTCTCCTGTGTACCTGTGAAAGACTTGCTTGGCTGACGTTCCTTTTGGTTCATAATACTGCTTGCTGTTCCACTACGCTGATTCTCCGGTTTCCTGATTTCCTGGCTAGTGCTGAAGTACGCTGATCCCTGGCTCCCTGACATCCTGACTTGTCTGACTATCTGTTCCAGTTACCGAACTCTACCGAAGTCATGTTTTGAATATGTTTTCTCTGTTTACCCTTTACTATTGTTTTTAAACTAGTGTGATTTTTACTGCACTTCTGTCTCGGTCTGATTTACGGTTTCTGACACAATCATAAACTGCTTCACTGATTACAGTGGAGCCAAAGAGAATTGAATTTACCTAACCTTCCTAGCAGCCTATCTAGGAGGGTTCTACATAGACAAAAACACCACAAAGTCTCACAAGTCCATAAACAGTTTAGTAATTGCAAGGTTCTTAAGAAAAGTCAATGCAGTTTTAGGGCTACAGAGGAGTTCTCTTCATCAGAGCTTCATGCTTTTGAATGAAGAGAATCTGGACAAAAGAAGAGATCTTCGGGGATAATCAGTAACATGACCCTCACCAACCAGTAGGCTGTTGTTGCTTTTGTTACTGTTTATGTTTCCATGGGGTGATCTACTCTCTCTGTTTGGAAAATGCACTGGATTATACAAGAGTGTAGGCAGGTTGCCTACTGTGAATTAGCTGGCTTTTGGCTATCCAAGTCAGGGAGAAGGGGTTAATGTTTTACCGCCTTCCTTTTGTCAAGTTCGGGGGCTTTTTGGGGTCCGGCCTCCCATTCTGTGGATTAGAAAAGAGAGAGGGGTCCAGGTCTCCAGGGAATGGGAACTATCCAAGAGGAGTGTTGCAACTCTTTTGGACACCATCATTATGGACACTACCACTGCCATCTATGGACTTTACCCATAAGGACTCCACTTGTACAGGTACGATGGGGCAGCCGTAGCTAGAATTAGTTAGGGAAAGGACATTTTACTCTGTTGCAACTGTTATGCCAATTTACATAAAGCTACATAGTTAGTCAGGTTGAAAAAAGACACAAGTCCATCTAGTTCAACCAAAAAAAAAAAAGTCATGCAAACCCATATATACAATCCTATACCCACAGTTGATCCAGAGGAAGGCGAATAACCCCAGCAAAGCATGATCCAATTTTCTACAGCAGGGTAAAAAATTCCTTCCTGATCCTCCGAGAGGCAATCAGATATTCCCTGGATCAACTTTACCTATAAATGTTAGTATCCATTTATATTATGTACACCTAGGAAATAATCCAGACCTTTCCTAAAGCAATCTACTGAGCTGGCCAGAACCGCCTCTGGAGGGAAACTATTCCACATTTACACAGCTCTTACTGTGAAGAAACCTTTCCGTATTTGGAGAAGAAATCTCCTTTTCTCTATAAAAAAGAGTGCCCCCCTGCCCCTTGTCCTCTGTGATGACCTTAAAATGAATAACTCAACACCAGATTCACTATATGGATGACTTCATATGTATTTGTACATGTTGATCATGTTCCCCCTTAATCTCCTCTTCTCAAGAGAATAAATTCAGTTCCTCTAATCTTTCCTCATCTATCCAGTTTGGTTGTCCTTCTCTGCACTTTCTCCAGTTCCCCAATATCCTTTTTGTGAACTGGTGCCCATTTTGATTAAACTGCTTTGAGCCTGGTCTGAAGTTATCTAAAGGGGTGAATGTTGGTGTATACCAAAGAACCTGGGTCTCTAAAGCACTATGGGGTATGAGTAACATCACTTCAAAAGGTTAACTCATAAAGGCAAGGAAGAGGATGTAGTTGCTATGGGTAACCAAATGAATGAACAGCTACAGCGCGTGGTACCTGGTTAGGTGACAGATCCTCCAGCAGCGAGGGGGGTCGGTGCACTGGCTCCCTCCCTAGCAGTCTTTCTCCTCTGTGTCAGGTCACCTGAGGCCAGGTGACAGATGCACACCGTTGGAGTCAGGAGTACACCACTAAGGTAGTGGACCCTACGGCTGACTGCTGCGGATGGAGCTCTGGGTGGTTCAGGTAGTCAGGTCCACTGGAGAACCAACACGGATCCCACTGGGAGCTAGAGCATAAGATTCCCCAGGGCACAGAGTCTAAGAGCCAGCAGAGCCCCTAGTGGTGAGGATGGACTGCGCTGCAACTGACTCCAGGTCGCGGCCCCCAGGGTCTCCCAGCTCACGGTAGGCAACTGGAGGATAGAGAGGAAGCAGCAATCCAGGACAACAAGACATAGTCGGGAGATAAGCCAAAGGTCGGGGCAACTAGCAGACAAGGATTAGACAAAGAACACGACAAAGGTCAGGGTAACAAGCAGACAGGGATAGTCAAAGAACAAGCCAAGATCGGTGAACAGAACGTAGAGCACATGGCAAGAAACCCACAGGAAGCCAACCACACAATATTGATCAGCAAGGCTTGGCTTGCAGTGCACAGGTTAATATAGTGTTCCTAGTTAGAGGCTGGGGTGGATCCACGCTTGAGGGAAGATTACTTAAGCATACAGGTGAACATAGACTGGCCTCTAAGCTGAACACAACAGAAAGGTGAGCAAAGAGTCATCACACTCTGGCCACCGGGAGCAGACTAGCGTTATGGAGATTCAGGCCTGATCACGAGGTACGGGAAGGCAAGAGGTAATGACCACACATGAGGCTAGCTATGTGGCCCATTGACTAGGTGCAATCTGTGTGAAACGCGTTAACATTTGTATTGTCATCTCGTGTCTTGGGCTCGTGGTGTACATTTCATCTGGATTTTACCCAATAAAGCTTGCATTTATCGAAAGGACTGCACTGCGGTCAACCCCTCCTTTACATTTACTCAGTGCAATGTCTGGGAGTTTTTCAGGTTACTTGTTTAATAAAACTGTATATGAGGCATAATGCTGAGCATACTGAACAATAGATTAATGCCGCATACACACGGTCGGATTTTCCGACGGGAAATGTTCGATGTGAGCTTGTTGTCGGAAAGTATGACCGTGTGTATGCTCCATCGAACATTTGCTGTCGGAATTTCCACCAACAAATGTTTGAGAGCAGCTTCTGAAATTTTCAGCCAACAAAACTTGTTGTCGCGGAAAGTCCGATTGTGTGTACACAAGTCCGTCGCACAAAAGTTCACGCATGCTCTGAATCCAGCAGAAGGAGCCGCACTGGCAGCGAGGAGAGCCTGTGGCCAATTATAGCCAATTATAGCTCAGGGGGGTTTAGTACACGCCCCACACTATATAAGGCCGCCAGCGCGGCGGCCTTGTGTAGTGTGTTCCGGCGTACAGGGAGAGAGCAGGATAGGCAGGGACAGTGTGTTATTTACTCAGGCCTCTGCAGGAGTTAGTGTGTGTTCTGTGCCTCCAGCACAATATACACCTGTATCTACCCATATTAGCTGGTGTTCTCTAATACAGCCATCTGCAGGAGTTAGTGTGTGTTGTGTGCCTCCAGCACAGCACAGTATACACCTGTATCTACCCTTATTTGCTGGGTATATAGGGTTTTAGGTATAGGGTTTTATTTTGGGTGCAGGGTTCCCCTTACTATCCATACAAGACCCAAAGGGACTGGTAATGGGCTGGGGTGGGGGGGGGGGGGTGAGCCATGCCATTTTTCTCAAGGATATTCATCCATATTGCCAGGACAAGACATGACATTAAAGCCGCAAGCAGTTTTAAATGGCTTTTTTTCCTTTACAAATGTCATTTTGTGCAGGGACAGTTCTAATCACGGGAAACACATGCCACTTCACAGGCATACTTTAGACACCCCCCAGGTACCATAATTAAAGGAATATTTCACTTTTTTTCACTTTATGCATCATTAAAATGACTGCTCCCGAAAAAACGTCAGTTTTTGAAACTTCTTTTTGCATTGATACATGTCCCCTGGGGCAGGACCCGGGTCCCCAAACCCTTTTTTAGGACAATAACATGCATATTGGCCATTATAATTAGCACTTTAGATTGCAAACGTTCGCATCCATTGTAATTAATTGGGTTCTAACGTTCGCGCAAACTTTTGGTCCGTTCGTAGGTTCTGGTGCGAACCGAACCGGGGGGGGGGGTGTTCGGCTCATCCCTACTTGTATGTTCTCACGTTTGGAATTTTTGGCCAACATTTGTGTGACCGTGTGTATGCAAGACAAGTTTGAGCCAACAACCTTCGAACAAAAAATCCACGGTTTTGTTGATTGTGTGTACGCGGCATTAGGCTTTACATTCTCCATAAAAAAATAAAATTATAGCATGAATGTGGCAGGTCCGGTAAAACCGGATTGCTTGCACAATGAAAAATTACGACAGATACACTGGAAGTATGGAAGTTCACAAAAGTACTTTAAGGGCATCCCAGTCTTAAGCCTCATACACACGGTCGGATTTTCCGATGGATTCTGCCCTATCGGACAATGTTGTCGGAAATTCCGACCGTGTGTAGGCTCCATCGGACAGTTTCCATCGGATTGTCCGACGGACAAAGTTCTATCTCCTGCTGGAAAAATTTTCCGACAACAAAGTCCGATCACACCAATTCCGATCGTGTGTAGCGAATTCCGACGGACAAAGTGCCACGCATGCTCAGATCACATTACAAGACCAAAGCTATTGGCTACTAGCCTCTACGTAGTCCCGTCGTAGGCAACAAACGTCACCACGTTCAGAATGATCGGATTTTCCGACAACTTTGTCCGACCGTGTGTATGCAACACCAGTGTCGGACAAAATCCAACTTTTTCCGACCGTGTGTACGGGGCATTACAGTGCCGGGACAAGGTCATCTAGAGCCCAGGGCAAAAATGACAAATTGTGCCCCCCCCAAGATGTATGAGAATTATGTGTCAGCAAAATACCCCCCCCCCCTGAAAAAATCTAAATCAAGCACTAATCTGCATGCTTACCCCTAACAGTAATTTCCCCCTCCTCCCAATAAAAATCTGCCTCCTACTGAAATTCCTTAGCAAAGATCCCCCACCACCAAACCCCCCCCCCCAGCTCAAATCCTCTCATTCCCCATATGCCCACAGCACAAATCCACTCCCCCACCCCGAAAAAAAATTCCCCCCTCCTAGTACAAATCCTCTACCCCTCAAATTTCCCCCTCTGAGCACAAATCCTCTCCCCATCCCAGCACAAATTCTCCCCAATCCCCCATCCTACCACAAATCTCCCCCAAATTTCCCCTCCTAGCACAAATGCCCCCAATTATCCCCTTCCCCCCACCATTTTACCTTTTCTAGCACACCTCCCCAAATTTCCCCACCTATAATAATTATTATCCCCTGCCGCCCCACAAATTTCCCCTTCCAACACAAATCCCCTCCCCCCCCAACCTCCTTGTTGTGCCCCCCCACCTCACATGATACCACAGTGCCTAGGGCAGCCGCACCTCCTGCCCACCCCTTGTCCCGGCCCTGCAGTCTTATGCCTTGTACACACAATCGGACATTCCGACCACAAAATCCGTCTGATTTTTTCTGACAGATTTTGCCCGAAACACACGGTCGCACAAAGTTGTCGGAAAATCCGATCATTCCAAACAAGGTGACGTACAACACATACGACGGGACTACGTAGAGACCAGTAGCCAATAGCTTTCATCCCCAAATTAATTCTGAGCATGCGTGGCACTTTGTGCATCAGAATTCTACACACGCGATCCGAAAAAGCCAGAACGGATTTTGTTGTTGGAAAATTTTAGGTCCTGCTCTCAAATTTTTTTAGACAGAAAAAGCCTGCTAGAGCCCACACACGATCGGATTCTCCGACAACATAATCCAATCGGACTTTTACCATTGGAATTTCCGACCGTGTGTACGGGGCATTAGTCCATAGGGTTCAATATTGAGTTGGCCCACCCTTTGCAGCTATAACAGCTTCAACTCTTCTGGGAAGGCCGTCCACAAGGTTTAGGAATGTGTCTATGGGAATGTTTTGACCATTCTTCCAGAAGTGCATTTGTGAGGTCAGGTTCTGATGTTGGACGAGAAGGCCTGGCTTGCAGTCTCTGCTCTTATTAATCCCAAAGGTGTTCTATCGGGTTGAGGCCAGTCAAGTTTCTCCACACCAAACTCGCTCATCCATGTCTTTATGAACCATTTGGTGGAGGGGGGATTATAGTGGGGGGTTGTTTTTCAGGGGTTGGGTTTGGCCCCTTAGTTCCAGTGAAGGGAACTCTTAAGGCAGCAGCATACCAAGACATTTTTGACAATTTCATGCTCCCATCATTGTGGGAACAGTTTGGGGATGACCCCTTCCTGTTCCAACATGACTGGGCACCAGTGCACAAAGCAAGGTCTATAAAGACATGGATGAGTGAGTTTGGGGTGGAGGAACTTGATTGGCCTGCACAGAGTCCTGACCCCAACAACTTTGGGATGCATTAGAGCGGAGACTGCAAGCCAGGCCTTCTCGTCCAACATCATTACCTGACCTCACAAAAGTGCTTCTGGAAGAATGGTCAAACCTTCCCATAGACACACTCCTAAACCTTGTGGACGGCCTTCCCAGAAGAGTTGAAGCTGTTATAGCTGCGGGGGGGGGGGGGGGGGGGGACGACTCAATATTGAACCCTACGGACTAATGCCCAGTACACACGGTCGGGAATTTCGACCACAAAATCCGTCTGAATTTTTTCCAACGGATTTTGTCCGACACTGGTGTTGCATACACACGGTCAGACAAAGTTGTCGGAAAATCCGATCATTCTGAACGTGGTGACGGAACTATATAGAGGCTAGTAGCCAATAGCTTTGGTCTCATAATTTGATCTGAGCATGCGTAGCACTTTGTCTGTCGGAATTCTTTACACACGATCGGAAAAAGTCTGATCGTTTTTTGTTGTTGGAAAATTTGAGAGCAGGATGCCCCGTAAACACGGTCGGAAATTCCGACGGAAAAAGTCAGATGGTACCCACACATTTATTAATAATTTTTTTTATTAGTAATGGTGGCGATCAGCAATTTTTTTTATCATGACGGCGACATTATGGCGGACACATCGGACACTTTTTTTTGCACGATTTTTGGACCATTCACATTTATACAGCGATCAGTGTGCGATTAAAAATGCATTGATTACTGTGTAAATGTGACTGGCAGTGAATGGGTTAACCACTAGGGGGCTCTGTAGGGGTTTAGTGTGTCCTAGGGAGTGATTCTAACTGTGGGGGGAGGCGTGGCTATGTGTGACACATCACTGATCACAGCTCCCGATCACAGGGAGCTGTGATCAGTGACAGTGTCACTAGGCAGAATGGGGAGATACTTGTTTACTTCAGCATTTCCCCTGTTCTTCCTCTCTGTGAGACGATCGTGGGTATCCCCGCAGACATTGAGTACACGGGACCCGCGATCCTACTAACGGAGCTCGCGGCAGGGTAGCGCGCGCGCACCAGTGGCGTGCACGTGACCACACGGCGGCAAATTCAAAGGGGTGTACAGGTACGCCCATTTGCCCAGCCGTGCCATTCTGCCGAGGTATATGTACGGCAAGTGGTTAAAAGTCAGCAGCTACAGTATTTGTAGCTGCTGACTTTAAAAAAAAATTTGGGGGGGAGGGGGAGCCCGGAGCTCCTTTTTAAGAAGGATCAAATTGGCATGGGCTTGCCAGTCCTATAATGTTGGTCGATATGGACATGCTCAGTTCAATGCAATGATTTTTCAAGCGACAAATAGAAGCCCCTGGTGGGCACGCATGCCCGCTTCTTAAAGGGCAACATACAGGTACAGTACCTGCCGCCAAAATTGAGTTTCCAGTGGGATGGGATCGCGCTCGGGAATTAACCGCTGCGAGGCTGTGGTTCTCGCGCTCACTGCCCCCACGAGATGCCACGCATCCATAGGAACCCATTGGGGGAGGCAAGCGGGAGGAGCGACAGAGCTCGGCGCTGGCTCCCACGACGGGGCTCGCAGGTGTCAATCTCGGCGCTAACAGATCGACACAATATCGGCGGCACCTACTGTACGTGATTCTGCCTGTACGTGCCCTTCTGCCGCAGTATATCTGCATAAAAACTGTATATCTATATAAAAACTGTCCCTTTTTCAAATCTGGTCTTATAATATTAAATGATTACTACTACTACTACTACTACTACTACTATCACCATTAACTCTTAAGCCCCATACACACGCGCGGATTATCCGAGGACCAGGTCCGTCAGACCATGTCCGTCATACTTTGTCTGATGTTGGTTTTGCTTACACACGGTCGGACAAAGTTGTCGGAAAATCCGATCATTCTGAACGTGGTGACGTTTGTTGCCTACGACGGGACTACGTAGAGGCTAGTAGCCAATAGCTTTGGTCTTGTAATGTGATCTGAGCATGCGTAGCACTTTGTCCGGTCGGAATTCGCTACACACGATCGGATTTGGTGTGATCGGACTTTGTTGTCAAAAAATCTATCCAGCAGGAGATAGGACTTTGTCCGTCAGACAATCTGATGGAAACTGTCCGATGGTGCCTACACACGGTCTGATTTTCCGACAACATTGTCCGATAGGACAGAATCCATCGGAAAATCCTACCGTGTGTATGGGGCTTTATTATTATCCATTGTAAGTTATACAAAGATTTGTTGGCATTACCCATTCCAGTGTCAAATCAGATATTATAATGTTAGTTTTTTTTCATTATATTGCCTATTATTACCTATAAAAATGACACGTGTGCCCGTCTTGTCTGTCCTATTACCAGTCTTGCTACTGTTACCAAGAATGTGGTCTGCACCTTGCTCAAAACTCCTGCATGCTACTCATGAAAACACTGATATACTTAAGATGCTTACCTGCTCCTCTCCTGCCCAGGATTAAGAGTTCACTGGCACATGCCAGTGTTTATAAGGGTTACCAGCGAGCACAGGGCACGGCTCAAATGGCTATTTGCATAAAAGAAGCATTAAGCTCAGGTCCACCCATCATAACTTATTAAAGAAAGACACATTCTGAGTCCAGACGACAGTGCCTGGCAGAGGACCAAGGTCCGACTTCACAACAAGATCATGATCTAATCAAGATTAAAATGTTAGTGTGTCAGGTCTCTTTTGTATGATTGTATATTAATAGAGTTATTACTTCTCACACCCCGTAAAAATGAAAAATATGCTAATTAGCTTCAATTAAAGATGCAAGGTACACCCAAAATGAGGAAACGTATACTTTAAATAAAGTAACGTGAATAGCTGGTGCTTTCATTTCATGAAGTTAAAAAAGCGGTTCTGCACTCTTTTTTTTTTTTTTGGGCTATATGCCAAGGGCATATAGCTCAATTGGGGGACTTACCTGTTCCATCTTCCATCTCGATCGCCGCCGGTTTTCATCTTCATCTTCTTCTTGTCTTCTTCTTGTCTGCTGGGGTCCATCTTGCCTGTGGGCATGTGAAACCCCACAGGCACTTTAGATGGCCCAGCATGCACCGCCGTTACTCGCGCGTGCGCAGTAACGGCACATCTGCCGACATCTCACGAGATTTCGGACGATGTGGCCGAAATCTCACGAGATTTCGGAAGATGTGGCCGAAATCTCGCGAGATTTCGGAAGATGCCCGCACTGACTCCTGGGATCAATGACACCAGATCCCAGGAGACAGTGCGGCGTGACGACGATCGACGCAGAGACCCCGCCCGCCGCCGAAGAGAGAGAAGACCGGAAGTCATCAATTACAAGGTAAGTAAAAAAAAAAAAAAAAAAAACATTTCATTTAGTACTCTTTGCCTGATTTGGAAGGCAAAGAGATTTACTAAATGAAATGGGTGCAGAACCGCTTTAACATTTCTAACATTTCTACTAAACTGGCTATCGAATCCTGGCTTCTTCTTCCATATGCTTTTCCATAATCGCCTTTTGGAAACATGGACTAGACTCGACAGATGCTATTGGTCTAAACTGATGATGAAGAAATATGTTTTTTTAATTTTTTGGAGATATTTATTAGAGCAAAAAGTTAAAAATATATATTTTTTTTCAAAATTGTTGTTTTTTTTTGTCTGTTTATAGCGCAAAAAAAAAAAAAATACCACCAAAATAAAGCTCTATTTGTGGGAAAAAAAAGGACATCAATTCTGTTTGGGTACAATGTCGCAGGACCGCGCAATTTTCAGTTAAATTGACGCAGTGCCGTATCGCAAAAAAAATGGACTGGTCATTAAGGGGGTAAATGCTTCCGGGGCTGAAGTGGTTAAAGAAACTTGTCTATCGTCTTTTTTTAATTTTTTTTAATTTTTTTTTTTACGTTTTTTTTTTTTTTTTTTATTGTGCCAAATATCAATAATTTTATGGACCAAAAGCTGATATCATCTCTCATTGCCAAGTCACGTTTACCAATTACCAAATCCAGAAGTGTTTTGTTTTAATTACTGTGCAATGTAGATTCAATTTACTGGAAGAATGTATATACAGTATAATAATCCTGAGGTTCTCCTCCTCCTGTCAAAGTTTTGGAATTAATGATGGACAATGTTTTTGACCCAATAAAAAGATTGGGCAAGTCACTTACACCTTGCCAAAGAGACACTATTATTATTCCAATTATACATGTAAGGCCAAAAGTATTTTAAAAAGTTTATACTTTGTATAGTTAATTGTACCCAGATGGACCTGAGTGTCAAATATTATCTCTATACCAATATTCACATACAGGTTTACTGCAGAGGGATGAATGATATGGAAGGATCACATGGACAGGATGGCTGTCCATATGATCCAATAGGATCACATGGACAGGACGGCTCTCCCTTTAGGGTCTGCAGCTTTCATTGACTAATAAGTACACCTCCGGAGAAAAGTACATAGAAATAACTGGCTATGGACTGATTTGGTTTCTTTATTCCCTTCTCAACATGACCTGTATGAATATACTGGTCTCATTGGGTCCCGAGCCCCCTACTTTGTAGAAGCCATGATTTCCATACACTGCACTGATGATGGCCAAAAACTTGAAACAACTGTATGCAGTTTTAAATAAATGTCTTTTTTAATATAGGGCTATATTCATGGGCGTCCACAGAACTTTTTTCAGGGGGGGCATCATTTTAGGGTCACCCATTGCGCCGCCCCTTTTTGACAATGTCATTATCACATTGTCATGGTCAGAGACTGCAGGCGTAGTACAGTCCCTAGGATAAGTAATGGATAATGGCTGACATGCCCTCTTACCAGACCCAGCGAAACTACAGAAGTAATCCCTCCGGCTGGACGATCGCTCACTCTGGGTTCCCCGGGGGTCGATTCTGGTCAGTAGTGTACCATGTCTGTACCCTGGCAGTGACTCAGTTTTTCTCTCTCTGGTGACGCTGGGTAGCGTGGCTTTCTCTCTGGTGGCACTGGGTAGCTTGTCTCTATCGCTGGTGGCGCTGGGTAGTGTGGCTTTTTTCTCTGGTAGCGCTGGGTAGTGTGGCTCTCTGGTGGCACTGGGTAGCATGGCTCTCTGGTGGCACTGGGTAGCATGGCTCTCTGGTGGCACTGGGTAGTGTGGTGTTCTCTCTGGTTGTGTTGGGTAGTGTGGCGCTCTCTCTGGTGGCACTGGGCAGCGTGGCACTCTCTCTGGTGACACTGGGCAGCGTGGCGCTCTCTCTGGTGACACTGGGCAGAGTGGTGCTCTCTCTGGTGACACTGTGCAGCGTGGCCCTCTCTGGTGACACTGGGCAGTGTGGCGCTCTCTGGCTTCCGCCTCTTTGTTTGTCCTGTAGCACTCAGTCTCTCAGCTTTTTCCAGGCTGCAGTCTCACAATCCCTCTCTTAATCGAGCTGTAGCCTCCTCCCTGTGGAAAATGGGGCCATCAATCCTCAGGACTACATGTCCCATGATGCTCTCCTCTCCTAGTCTCCTTTGATTGGCCCTCAGTTATGGCCAATAGGGAAGGAATGGAGTGGGTAGGAAGCTGGGTGGGGAACCAGGTGAGAGCCGCCATCTCTTCTCCCTGACAGGAGAAAGGGGGGCGATCGGGGGAAACCCCTAACAGCCCCCCCTTTGGGGGAGCCCCATCTAGTACTTGGGTAGGCCTTGCTTCAGCAGGCCTCCGGAAAAAAGGGTTGCACCTGCACATACATAGGTTGGACTCACACACATAGGTTGGACTTGATGCACTTGGGTCTTTCTTCAACCTCACCTACTATGTATCTATGTAACTATGCACCTGGCTTCGGCTAGGTGAACCGCCGAGTACCACAGCCCCTGGAGCCTTGTGCCCCAGTGGATTAGGGCCAGGGTCCTTTCTCTTTCGGAGGAGCACCCTTTGTACGCCCTGCGCACTTTTTTCGTGTGATCACTTTTTTATGCATCTGGTGTTAGGTTTTGTAAGTGTGTTTCACTACACCATGGAGCTTTATTATATTAGGCTTGGGATTAGGTTCAGGGTGTTCATCTGGCTGTTGGGGTGTAAAGGAAAGATTTACATGTCTCCGCACATTGTGATACAGATTCCTTTAACCACCTGAGACCCAGAGTACGTCATATGACGTCTTTTTGGTCTCAGGGGTATATCTGAATGATGCCTGTAGCTACAGACATCATTCAGATATTGCCGGTTTCAGCCGGCAATTCCCTGCACCATAAGAACGATCATAGCGGCTGTTCCGCCGCTTGATCGTTCTTACGGGTGCTTCTACCGACTCACCGCTTCCATCGGTGAGTCGGACTCGGGATCCGCCGGCACCGGATGATGATCATAGAGATTTCCGGCGGACCAGATGGTCGCCGGAGTCTCTTTGATCGTTCGGAGGCCAGGCGCAATGTTATGACGTCACGCCCGGCCTCTGCATTCAAAAAACGGCGCCGCCTCCGCTGGGAAGCGGTGATCGTTTTTTTTTTTTTTTTTTTTTGATTTTAGGCTTCCCAGCCTAGAGGTGAGATGTGGGGTCTTATTGACCTCATATCTCACTGTAATAGGTCCGATCATGTAATATTCCTATTACAAGGGATGTTTACATTCCTTGTAATAGGAATAAAAGTAATCAAATATATATTTTTTTTTTTAAGTTGTTGAACTAAAAAAATAAAGTAAAATGAACAATAAAAAGAAAAAAAAAAAAAATTTTTAAAGCGCCCTGTCCCTGCGAGCTCGTACGCAGAAGCGAACGCATACGTAAGTCCTGCCCACATATGAAAACGGTGTTCAAACCACACATGTGAGGTATCGCTGCGAACTTTAGAGCGAGAGCAATAATTCTAGCCCTAGACCTCCTCTGTAACTCAAAATATGTAACCAGTAAAAAATGTTAAAGCGTCGACTATGGGCATTTTTAAATACCAAAGTTTGGCGCCATTCCACAAGCGCATGCAATTTTGAAGCGTGACATGTTGGGTATCTATTTACTCGGCGTATCTTCATCTTTCACATTATGCAAAAAAATTGGGCTAACTTCACTGTTTTGTTTTTTTTTAAAGCAGGAAACTGTTTTTTTTTCTGAAAAAAACGCGTTCGAAAAATTGCTGCGCAAATACCGTGCGAGATAAAAAGTTGCAACGACCGCCATTGTATTCTTTAGGGTCTTTGCTAAAAAAACATTTATAATGTTTGGGGGTTCTATGTAATTTTCTAGCAAAAAAATTTGGAATTTTACATGTAGGAGAGAAATGTCAGAATTGGACTGGATCTCAGGTGGTTAATGTAGCAATAAATGATCACAGTAGGAAGCACCCATATTGCATGCAAGTAATACTGCCTTATATTAGCATTGATTTGACGTATTTAAATGTTGTTTTCCATAGAATATTGAGAGAGACAACACAAGCCGGTGCCTCTGTTTCACTGCCCACCTCTTGCCCGTTCTTTGAACTACCAGTGAGAACAGGAACACAGTTGTAAAACCAGCTTTCAGTTCTCTCCTTCTTGTAACCTTACCCGTCACTCCCACCCACCAGTTTGGAGACTGTTCACCTTCATTGCAAGCAGGGCCGTCTTTAACCGCTTCAGCACCGGGCCATTTTACACCCTTCCTTACCAGAGCACTTTTTGCGATTCGGCACTGCGTCGCTTTAACTAACAATTGCGCGGTCGTGCGACGTTACACCCAAACAAAATTGACGTCCTTTTTTTCCCACAAATAGAGCTTTCTTTTTGGTGGTATTTGATCACCTCTGGGGTTTTTATTTTTTGCGCTATAAACAAAAGAAGAGCGACAATTTTGAAAAAAAAACACAATATTTTTTACTTTTTGCTATAATAAATATCCCATTTTTTTTAAAAAACTATTTTTTTACTCAGTTTAGGCCGATACGTATTCTTCAACATATTTTTGGTAAAAAAAATCGCAATAAGCGTATATTGATCGGTTTGCGCAAAAGTTATAGCGTCTACAAAATAGGGTATAGATTTATTGCATTTTTTTTTTTTTTTTTTTTTACTAGTAATGGCGGCGATCTGCGATTTTTTTTCCGTCACTGCGACATTGCGGCGGACACTTCGGACACTTTTGACACATTTTTGGGACCATTCACATTTACACAGCGATCGTTGCTATAAAATTGCATTGATTACTGTGTAAATGTGACTGGCAGGGAAGGGGTTAACACTAGGGGGCGCTGCAGGGGTTAATGTGTTCCCTATAGGAGTGATTCTAACTGTGGGGGGAGGGGACTCACAATGGGAGGAGACCCGATCGGTGTTCCTCCGTACTGGGATCACATGATCGGTCTCCTCGCCACTGACAGGACATGGAGCTGTGTGTTTACACACACAGCTCCATGGTCCCGCACGGTCCCGTTGTTTTAACGGGCAATCGCGGGTGCCCGGCGGACATCTCGGCCGCCGGGCACTCGCACCGGGTCCCAAGCGACGCAGCGGCCGGGAATGGGAGGACGTCATATGACGCCCACCCAGGATGGGAGATCCACCTTGTGGGCGTCATATGACTATGGGCGGGTATTGAAGTGGTTAATATTGATTGGACCCTGGGCAAAACTTTTCTTGCCCCCCCCTTCATGCAGTTTTGCTCTCCACCTGCTCTGAGACATACTATAAATAGCAGCTAGACACCAAATCAGTTTACTGAATCAGATCAGGCAGCTATTTTGTAATTGGTTGCCAGAGGTTACAGTGTATCATTACCACTCACTGACTGGTTGCCAGAGGTTACAGCACATATTACTGCTCACTGATTAGTTGCTAGAGGTTACAGCACATGATTTCTGCTTGTTTATTAGTTGCTAGAGATTACTGTGGATGTGACCTCAGGGGGGCATGATATACATATCAATGCTGCCGGCCGCCGCTATTTACATATGAATGCCGGTAATTTACATGTAAACAGAGGGTCTGCAGGTGGGTCATCTGTACACAACAATAGGGCAGAGCTGGGCAGCATTAGTAGCAGCACTTCACACTGAGATATTGGAACACAGCCCAGGACTAAAACCTTAAGGGATGAGGGAATTTAACCCAGAATAGTTAGCAAGTATGAGGCAGCTGCTTTGGGCCCCACAACAATGACAGGGCCCAGGGCAGTTGCCCCTTTTGCCCTGCCTTAAAAACGGCCCTGATTGCAAGCCTTGTTTCAGCTGGTGTGTGTCAGATAATAGTTTGCCTGCAACCTTTAGAATTTAATTAAGCACTTGTGTTTATATTGAGGTTAAAGGCAGAGAAAATATTTATGTTGCGTCACATTCTAAGCGGGTTACATATACAATGTCAGTTCGTTCCATAGGGTCATGTGTTTGCTGCATTCTGATTGACCCCACTGGCTCATTAAATGTGAATCAGGATATTTCATTCCTCAGACATGTTGGCGGAGAACAAAAGACGTTTATTTATTTACCTGCTCAGTGTATTTCCTCATTCTGTGCGCTGGGATTTTCCCGCAGCGAACTGATTAGATTTGGTTATTAACTTCTGGCAACCCATAATGCTAAAGAAAATATTAACTGTAGTGTTTGTAAAATGTTTTTTTTATCCATTATGTAGACATCGAACCATCAAGACCATCGTGAAACAAAGAACCTCTTTCAGAAGTTTAATCCCCATTCTGTTGAATGTGATCCAGGCTGGAGGTGATTATTTTAATTGCATGGTTGGTCAGGGGTTAAGGCAACTATTCTCAACCGAGGTTACTTGAAACCTTGGTGTTCCTCCAGGCATTGCTGGGGTACCTTGAGCTGTGGTTGATTGGCCTAACATTTGATGGTGTATATATAACAAATGGTTGTAAAGTCAGAGTAGGATTACAGCCAGCCCCTCT
This sequence comes from Lithobates sylvaticus, assembly GCA_028564925.1. Classification (NCBI taxonomy): domain Eukaryota; kingdom Metazoa; phylum Chordata; class Amphibia; order Anura; family Ranidae; genus Lithobates; species Lithobates sylvaticus. Next base: position 12,666,534 of record CM053035.1, read on the forward strand.
GTTATAACAAGATATACTACTACACAGTGTAAATGTTTGTTCAAATTGATTGCAATAAATACCTTATTTCAGATCGCCTCTGTGTGGTCACGTGACCTGCCGCCGCTCTCCTCCCTGAAATAAGGGCTACAGCGAGAGGGGCTGAGATCCCCTTCTGACGTCGGACAGGAGGTCATGTGACCACTGTGCTGTCCGCTCAGCCCCTCCTGCTGTAGATCAGGGGAGGAGAGCCATGGGAGGTGACTGCATATAGGCGATCTGAAAGAAGGTAATTAGCGGCAGCATTTTAAACAAACACTTACACTGTCTGTAAGGGGCTGGAAGTAACCCTACTCTGACTTTATTGCCAGCTACTAATAGCAGCAGGAGGGGAGGGGAGGGGATGGATGGGGAGGAGATCACTTACACGAGGAGCTGACAGGCAGGGAGGAAGGGGGAGAGGAGGGAGATAGGAGAGACTGCGGGATGACAGAGGCATGTAAACTGACCACGGTATCATGGATCCGCAGCCATGATTACCGTGGTCAGTTTACATAGGGGGACACAGGAACAGGCAGAATCAACCAGTTTTTTTACATCATAGAAATGGACAGATTAGACAGCACAGGCACTATGCTGTTCAACCTACTTTAAAGGAACAGGATCTCTTTTTTTTTTTTTTTAGTTACAACCTCTTTAAAGTGTCTGTAAAGGGTATTTTTTTATATTAAATAATAAGCATGCTATACCAATGGTATGGTATTACACAGGGCAGCCCAAAACCTCATTTTCTGGGGTTTCCCTGCTGGTGCTCTTACTCCTCCTCTTCTCTGTGTGCCATCATAAGAAGCCGATTCCCATTGCACACGAGCGGGTTCGTTCCCAAGCCCAGCTAAGTGTGCTCGGCTTGGCCCTTCCCCCGCTCCCTCCTAACAGGATCTGATTGAGCTATTGGCTCTTGCTGCTGTCCTGTGAGGAGAGAGAGAGAGACCAGTGCCGCTGAAGACTGGCACAGCGATGGATCAAAATAGGACTTAGGTAAGTATAAAGGGAGGTGACGGGGCAATACAACTAGTGAGACACTTTTTACCTTAATGCAGGGAATGCATTAAAGTAAAAGAAAGTCTAGCCTTTAGAACTACTTTAAGACCAACATTCGTTAGCAGAACCAGCTGCATGACATCAATGATCTTTTTCAGCTGTCTACAAGGTTGGCAAGGTTGACATTCAGATAAAAGGGGCCACTGGCCATCGATTTATTGGTTTTAGAGGGGGTTCCCCAAGTCCTGAAAATAATTTTGAGGGTTCTTTTGGGGTAATGAAAATAAAAAAGATAATACTAAAGCCCCATACACACGGTCGGACTTTTTCATGGATTCTGTCCGATCGGACAATGTTGTTGAAAAATCAGACCGTGTGTATGCACCATCGGACAGTGTACGTCGGATTGTCCGACGGACAAAGTCTTATCTCCTGCTGGAAAGATTTGCCGACAACGCGGTCCGATCACACCAAATCCGATCGTGTGTACGGTTGTCCGACCGGACAAAGTGCTACGCATGCTCAGATCACATTACAAGACCAAAGCTATTGGCTACTAGCCTCTACGTAGTCCCGTCGTAGGCAACAAACGTCACCACGTTCAGAATGATCGGATTTTCCGACAACTTTGTCCGACCGTGTGTACGCAAAACCAACATCAGACAAAGTATGACGGACAGGATCCGACCGACCTGGTCCGCGGATTGTCCGACCGTGTGTATGGGGCTTTATTGTTAGGACTGTGAAATGTTTTTATTCTAATGCCCCGTACACGCGGTCTCAAATTTTCCGACAACAAATCCGATCAGACTTTTTCCGATCGCGTGTAGAGAATTCTGACGCACAAAGTGCCATGCATGCTCAGATCAAATTACGAGACCAAAGCTGTTGGCTATGTAGTTCCGTCGTACGCAACGATCCTCACCATGTTCAGAATGATCGGATTTTCCGACAACTTTGTCTGACCGTGTGTATGCACCACCAGCGTTGGACAAAATCTGTCGGAAAAAATCCGACGGATTTTGTGGTCGGAATTTCCGACCGTGTGTACGGGGCATTAGACCTTGCAGGAGACCATTGTGGAACAAAGAACCCTTTTCAGAAGTCTAATCTGCATTCTGTTCGATGAGATCCAGGCTGAAGGTAAATTTTTTAAACTGCATAGTTGGCCAGTGGTTAAAGCAGCCATTCTCAATCAGGGTTCTTTGGAACCTTAAAGGTCCCCCAGAGGTCACTGGATTACCTTGAGCTGTGGCTGATTGACTTCACTTTTGATGGTGTCTACATAGTTAAGGCCTACACCACTTGGCAGGGGGAGCTGCATGACATCAGTGATCCTTTTGCTGTCTGCAAGGTTGACATTCAGACAACCACTGTAAAGGGGGCATTATTTCCACTGGCTATACGATTAATAGTTTTAGAAGGGGGTTCCACAGGAATATTTCAAAGGTTCTTCTGGTTTAATTAAAATAAACAAGAACATTTTAATTATTAAGATTGGGAAATGATTTTATCAATTATGTGGGCTTTGAAGGAGACCATTGTGGAACAAAGAACCCCTTTCAGAAATCTAATCCCCATTATGTTGGATGTAGTCCAGGCTGAAGGTGAATATTTGAATTTCTTGGTTGGCCAGCAGTTAAAGCAGCCATTCAACCAGGGTTCCTTGTAATTCTAGGGTTCTTCCAGTGGTTGCTGGGGTACCTTGAGCTGAGCTGACTGACTTCACATTTGATGGAGGAAAGGTCTACACCACTTGACAGAGCCAAATGCATGACTTCAGTGATATTTTTAGCTGTCTGCAAGATTTTCATTTAGACCACCACTGAAAACGGGTTATTCTTCTCACTGGCCACCAATTTGTTGTGTTTAGCAGGGTGTTTTCTCAAGACCTGAAAATGATTTCAAGGGTTCTCCTGGGGTACAATGGTTGAGAAAGTTAAATTAGTATTGGATGTGAAGTGCAGTCCCTGCAACAGGAGCGGAACGGACTTGGCCACACGGTCACTCCAAAAGTCCGCCGGATTCTAACGTGATGACGTACGACCAGACTAGAATAAGGAAGTTCATAGCCAGTAGCCAATAGCTGCCCTAGCATTGTTTTTAGTCTGTCAGACTAGCACACAGACGAACGGATTGTCCACTAGAAAGCCGAGTCTGGCGGACAAATTTGAAGCCAGTCTTATTTCTAGGTCCGCCGGACTTTTGGGAAGAAAAAGTCCGCTGGAGCCCACACATGATCGAATTGTCCGACGGACTCTGGTCCGCCGGACCAAGTTTGCCGGAAGGTCCGATCGTGTGTACGCAGCATAACAGTGCATAAAAAAGGTTTCAGTTTGCCACTTATCTTATTATTTTATGGATTTGCTCAAGTGCACCTGGCAATCAACATCAGATTTCCCACTTGATAAGCAGAGATATTTTTCCCCAACAAACCACAATAACAGCTTTGACTGTATCGGGTGTGGTGTGTATCAACCTCACGTGTGTTGAGAGTCAATATTTAACCTTGTTAGGTTAATCCTCTAACAAAAGAACCTCCGCTGTATATCCATCAGTTAGGCTTTGTTATTGTGAAACTATTTTTAATACCTTAATTTGTTTATTTCCTTTTTGTGAAGATACCTTTTGTTTTTCTGCCAGGCGATCGGAACGATTGGTCTGGTTATTTCCATTAATTAGGCCAAAATCAAGGCCACAGCCAGATAGGTGCCTCCAGGAAGGGAAAGCTTACCTTTTTATAAAGCATTAGTATATTCGTATTCAGTAGATTTGGCTGTATCTCGGTTAAGTACAGAAAACTGCAATGGAATAAAGTCTAATTGTAACAATATCTACTTTGAGGGTCTTAATAGGTGCTTCCATTGACAGCCATGCTGTCTCTAATGCCTAGACAAGTCCAAATCAAGCCACCTTTAGGGCCATCAGGAGACACTAGCCTTAATAAAGCCTTAACACACTTCCTTTAGTGCATCAACAGCTCAATACCTGAAGAAGGGGGAGGATTCTCCTCCCCAAAACACAGTGGCTCTGTTTGTGGCTCCTAACCATTAAATGTTTTAAAAAGTACTTAAACAAGATGAACTTTTGTACCACGGTCAGGGGTCAGGCTTGGAGACAAGTAGTTATTGTAGTAGAGAGATTTCCACCGACCAGCTGGATAAGTCAGCAGGTCACCCTGGCAGATAATGTGGGCTCCACCTCGGTGCGGGGTCTAAGCACTAACTGGTATTCACCAGAGCTCTTGATAGTAGCGATGGGCTTTTCAGTGTGATGGTACCAGATTGCGGTCCTCAGGATCGCCCCACCAGGAGGTGAGCAAGCTGGGGTTCAGTAGCAGATATAGCAGATAGAGATCAAGCAGAAGCGTAGTCAGTAAACAAGCCAAAAGTCGCTAACAAGTGGTTGCAAGCTAAGGTCGGTAAGGAGTGGTAGTGGAGATAAGGACAGCTGCAGGTACACAAAGAATCAATATATTGGCTGGAGAGAGCACAATAATCAGGCAAACAGGAAGTGCAGAGACATGGCTTAAATCAAGAAGTTCATGGGAGGATCAAATAGTTCAAGGTTCATCAGAAACAAGAGACAAGGCAATATTTTATTCTAAGGCTTCATGTACACTACAGCTCTTAAACTTGAGTTAAGGAGCTTTTGGCGCTTTTTTGTCAAAGTTCCTAAACTCAACTCCATAAAAGCCTAAGGGGGTTATTTACGAAAGGCAAACCACTTTGCACTACAAGTGCAAACTACAAGTGCAAAGTGCACTGGAAATTGCACTTGGGAGTGCAGTCGCTGTAGATCCAAGGGGGACATGCAAGGAAAATAAAAAACAGCATTTTAGCTTGACCATGATTGGATAATAAAATCAGCAGAGCTTCTCCTCATTTCAGTGCAATTTCAAGTGCACTTTGCACTTGTAGTTTGCATTGTAGTGCAAAGTGGATTTGCCTTTCGTAAATAACCCCCTATGTGTCAATGTACACATAGGCTTTTAGCAGTGTTTAGGCTGCTGCGGTTAGGAGAGCTTTTTGACCGCTGGCCAAATTTTGGCAAAATTACAGTAAAATAGCGGCACAATTTTGTTGCGCTTTTAGCGTTTTCCAGACATCAAAGTAGGCTATCTGTACATGAAGCCTAAAGCCCCGTACACACGGTCGGACTTTCCGATGTCAAATGTTCGATGGGAGCTTGTTGTTGGAAATTCCGACCGTGTGTAGGCTCCATTGGACAGTTTCCATCGGAATTTCCGTCGCACAAAATTTTGAGATCTGGTTCTCAAATTTTCCGACAACAAAATCCATTGTCGGAACTTCCGATCGTGTGTACACAAGTCCGATGCACAAAGTTCCACGCATGCTCGGAATCAAGCAGAAGAGCCGCACTGGCTATTGAACTTCATTTTTCTCGGCTTGTCGTACGTGTTGTACGTCACCGCGTTCTTGGCGATCGCAATTTCCGACAAGCTTTGTGTGACCGTGTGTATGCAAGACAAGTTTGAGCCAACATGTGTCAGAAAAAATCCATGGATTTTGTTGTCGGAATGTCCGATCAATGTCCGATCGTGTGTATGCAGCATAAGAGGCCAGACAAGGAGCTGTTCAGCATCTCAGGTGGCTTTGCAAGAATAGTTGCTACCAGATGCAGCCGAGGTTGTGTGTTCAGATCCTGGTCCTGACACAGTTGATCCTTATTAAGCATCCAAGAATTGAATGTCTGGGGAGCACTCCCTATATCGCTATCAGAGAGGTAGCAGTCTAGGACCAGAATAGGGTCCAGCTGTACTATATTTCAGTTACTGATCTGCTTCTTTGAAGGAAAAAGCAATTTATGGTATATTAATTAGAATAGGTTTTCTCTTATGTTAACTGCTATCATACACGCATCAAGTCCAAATCAAGAACTCATTTTAGAGATGCCCAATATACGTTCCCTAATGGTGGCCAAACTAATTGTAATGCTTGAGCAGCACAAACTGAGGTCTAATGGGCTGAGGTGTTCCATTTGTACTCTCAATGGCAGTCAAGCCATCTTTAATGACTTGATCAGTACTAATTGAGGGTCTTATAGAAACAAGGCCCAATTTGTATTCCCAGAGGTATCTTGCAAAGTATGGGGTTTCCCGCAGGGTAGGTAGGGAATCTTCATTACCGTATATACTTGAGTATAGGCCGACCCGAATATAAGCCGAGGCCCCTAATTTACCACAAAAAAAACTGGGAAAACGTATTGACTCGTGTATAAGCAGAGGGTGAGAAATGCAGCAGCTACTGTAGGTGCAAAAGAGGGTCAACAATGCCCATCTGCAGCTGCATGCCCCCCTGTGTCCTGTACATACCCCCCTGTGTCCTTTGCAGCCTACCTGTGCCGATCTGCATTCTCTGTCCCCATTGCATTCTACCTGTGCCGATCTGCATCCTGTGTCCCCCTTTGCATTCTACCTGTGCCGATCTGCATCCTGTGTCCCCATTGCATTCTTCCTGTGCCGATCTGCATTCTGTGTCCCCATTGCATTCTTCCTGTGCTGATCTGCATCCTGTGTCCCCATTGCATTCTTCCTGTGCCGATCAGCGGCCATTCCAATGTTCAAAAGCTGCGCCTCCTCCTCGTCCTCATCCATGATAGGAGGAACACTCTGTTTTCCCAGCAGTCAGTGTTCCGTGTTCCGCCTATCACGGACATCCTCTCATCCTGGTCCATGAGATGAGAATGACAGGATGTCCGTGCTAGGCGGAACACTGAACACTGACTCACTGCTGGGAAAATTTGTGTTCCTCCTATCACAGACGAGGAGGAGGAGGAGGCGCGGCATTTGAACACTGCAATGGCCGCCGTCTGTCTGCATGACACGCTGCTCAGGTAGGCAGACGGCGGTGACTTGAGTATAAGCCGAGGGGGGCACTTTCAGCCCTAAAAAAAGGGCTGAAAATCTCGGCTTATACTCGAGTATACACGGTGGTACCCGAGCAGATGTGAAGACCCGAGAACTTAAGAATAGAGTCCCCAAGAGATTAAAAAAAAAAACTGACTGAATGGTTTTGAAGAGACATTGGAGATGATTTACTAGGCAAATAGGCTGTTGACTTTGCAAGGGTATTTTCCCCAGATCTTAGTGAATGAGGTGACGCTCTGCTAACTTCCATCAGCCAATCATGGACAAGCAAAAACATGCTTTTTTTTCCTGCCTGTGATTGGGTATTCTTTGCAAAGTGAAATTTCACCACATTCACTATGTTCTTGGTATAAGTACCGTATTTATCGGCGTATAACACGCACTTTTCCCCCCTTAAAATAGCGAGTGCCACCGAAAAAGACCGAAGCGCCGCCGAAAAAGACCGAAGCGCCGCCGAAAAAGACTGAAGCGCCGCCGAAAAAGACCGAGCCGATTGTTCGGCTCCGCTCGTAGTCCCGCCTCCCTGCGCTCGCTCCTGAAACAGCAGGGAGGCGGGACTCTGACCGGAGCCGAACAGTCGGCTCGGTCTTTTTCGGCGGCGCTTCGGTCTTTATCTGTGGCGCTCCGGTCGTTCTGTCTCGGCGGCTGGAAATTGAAACGTGGGCAAGGCTGCAAATGACGCTGGCAAGCTACAAAATGACACTGGGCAAGCTGCAAATGACACTGGGCAAGCTACAAATGACACTGGGCAAGCTGCAAATGACACTGGGCAAGCTACAAATGACACTGGGCAAGCTGCAAATTGACACTGGGCAAGCTGCAAATGACACTGGGAAAGCTGCAAATGACGCTGGGCAAGGCTGCAAATGATGCTGGGCAGGCTGCAAATGACGCTGGGCAAGGCTGCAAATGAGGCTGGGCAAGCTGCAAATGACGCTGGGCAAGGCTGCAAATGACGCTTAAATTTAAGTTTTTTTTTTCCCTAAACTTCTCTCCTAAAACTTTTTTTCCTTAAAATGGCCTCCTAAACTTGGGGTGCGTGTTATACGCCTGTGCGTGTTAAACACCGATAAATACGGTAAATAGCATATTTTCCTTCAGTAAATCAATGCCATTCCTGCTTGCATATTAGCCTATTTAGGGCAAAGCAATGGTACCTCATAATAGTCCCTCTCACCTATGTACTTTCTCTTGTCACCTCCTTGCTTGTCACATCCTTTTTCCATCAGTACATTCACAGGGCTTCCATGTATAGTGGGGTATGTTACCTGTTCGGTGTCCTCCAGGTCCCCCATATTCAGGCCTGAACACTGTCACACATAGAGATGCAACAGCATAATTCACTAACCCCTCTCTGGTATTCATGATATTCTCCCACCACCTATTGGAAACACCTCCCCAGGAATTGGCTGTATCCTTTTAAATATTCAAGCCCCGCCTCTCTATACTTTCTATCTCTAGAATATTCTAGAAAGCAGGAAGAAGTAATCACATCAGCAGCCTGCGAGGCAGTGAGCAGACTAGAGCAATCAACCCCATCTCCACTGACGACAGAGGAGCTAAACTAAATTTACCTAGCATCCTACACTGACTGGGAGGGTGCTACATGGTCATTGTGCAACAGGCTCTTCCCCAGCTTGCGTGAACACCAAATCACATCTGAAACAGCCTTTTGGCCAACAGCCAACAATTTTTGAGGATCTTAAAAGTTCAGATGTCAGTTACTGATGACAACTAAACTTTAAAGTGGTTGTAAACCCTGTACAAGCACTTCTACATACAGGTAAGCCTATATTAAGGCCTACCTGCAGGTACTGGAAATATCTCCTAAACCTGTACGGTTTAGGAGATATTTAGCATATACGCTTGCGCCCATAAGCGCAAGCACACTAAAGAAAGGGCACGATGGTCCCGTTTCTAAAGGGCCCGTGCCGTGACTGCCGGCTCCCACGCGCATGCGCAGGAGCGCATGCGCAGGAGTGACGTCACACGACTACGGCCAGTCAGAGGGCCAGAGTCCGTGGCCCCATCAGGGTTTACTTCCTCTTTAAATAGACAGATAAGGCAAAAATGGATTGGTAAAAAAACCCCAATAAGACCAGCAAAGTCCACATGGAAGCCTTCAGCATTGACTCCCTTCTTATCAGTTTAACCTGCATAGATGGTTCTCTTTAAAAGGCTGGATTTAAGCCCAGGATTCAATTACCTAACTAGTTGCATCGTTTAGAAACTTTGCCTACAAAACCTGTTCTACCTAGAGGAACGTGCACAACAAATGGATACTAAGATTAGGGAACTGAAACCAACTATGCATCTTCTGTTGATTTTACTGTTTGTTGTCATCATGGGCAGGAATGTAGATCCAACCAGATGACAGGTGTCAACGGTGGAGGATGAATAGGTCCTCATGCTGAGTCCTGCCTATATATTGACTTGTTCTTAGCACAGGTCAATCACTGATTCTCAACAAGCATGAAACAAATAAGCTCAGAGGGAAACCAAACATCCTGATCTTGTTCCAGGCCAGTGAAAGTATTAAAGCAAATATTATTAGCTACCTTGATAGCCGGACAACTGTTTTTTTTTTCGAAAGAAAATTAAAGTAGATCTAAATGCCCTCCTCGGTCCTTCCAAGATCTTCTGCTCTCCAGCTCCCTTGTCCCCTCCTCCCATGCTCGCCTCCAGGAATTCTCCAGAGCTTCTCCCATGCTTTGGAACTCCCTGCCCCAATCTGTCCGACTGTCTCCTAATCTTTACATCTTTAGACGATTACTGAACCATTTTCTGTTTGAACTATATACATTCAACATGAACAACAAAGATTCTACAAAGCATCGAAAAACATACAAACGTCAAATCTTTGGCTTATGGTGTCTGTCGAAAGTTCTAAGAAGATTCGACGGAGCAGCTAAACTATACAGAGTCGTACAGTTTATCTGCTCCGTCGAATCTTCTTTGAACATTCGACAGACACCATAAGCCTTCAATGACAGATTCGACCTTAATTCATTTGGATTTTCGAACGAATGCAATTTTTAACGAAAAACGAAATAAATAGAAACTAATTTCGGGAGTAACTAAATATATTTATTTTATTTTAATTTATTTTAATATTTATTTTATTTATTTTTCGGACGAAAACAAAATTCCGAAATATTTCAGTGTGCACATGTCTAGCTGTTACTAGATTAAAAATACATTTGCACGGTCAGATTTTAATGTGTGTGGTCTTCTTAAAGTAATTAACTTGCTTATAGAAGAATCAACTTATTCAGTGTCTCCTTGTAATCCAGAAATAATACAAGGATGCCAGACATGTATACTGTTGATCTCTGGCCAGGAGAGTTTGGCACTCAGAGGAATAGCAAGCATAAAAAATTTACTCTATTAGCTGGCAGCAATCCCAGATCTCTAATTAACTGAACTCATAGAACAAAAAGTCAAGTTTCATTTACGCAAGTGAAGACTCTACTTAGCAAAATGCCCTTCAAACAATGAAACATACATAGTCCCTTCCATTTACTTTATACATATCATGGGTGTCCGCAGAACTTTTTTCAGGGGGGGGGCATCAGTTTAAGGTCACCCATGCTCTGACCCTTTTCGACAATATCATTATCACATTAGCACGGTGAGAGACTGCAGACGTAGTACAGGAGATGGTCAGAGACTACAGACATGGCACAAGAAACTGTCAGACTGCTGACATCACACAAGAAACTGTCAGAGACTGCGGACATGGCACAAGAGACTGTAAGAGACTGCGGACATGGCACAAGAGACTGTAAGAGACTGCGGACATGGCACAAGAGATGACCAGAGACTGCATATATGGCCCAAGAGACTGTCAGAAACTGCATATATGGCTCAAGAGACTGCAGGGGTGACAGCAAGAGACAGAGGGGGTGACAGAGAGAAAGAGGGTGACAGAAAGAGACAGAGGGGGTGACAGAGGGAAAGGGGGTGACCGAAAGAGACAGAGGCGGGTGACAGAGAGAGAGAGGGGGGTGACAGAGAGAGAGGGGGTGAAAAAGACAGAGGGGTGACAGAGAGAGAGGGGTTGACAAAGAGGGGTGATGGGGGGTCAGAGAGAGGGACCCCCTAGCCCTGTCTGCAGTCCCTCAATTGTCCCTATGTCCCAGTGGTGTGTGTAATGCTCAGTATGGTACCTTGCATGCCAGTAGGATGTCCATGATGGCCAGCAGCTGGCATGACCCGTTTTCATTCTGGGTGAGGACAGGAGGTGCTCTGTTCCTTCCATCGGATCTGTGATGTAACATGGAGCGGTCCCTGGCTGCTTGAATTTCCTGCCCGTTCTTGTTCTCTGAACCCCCGGTCAATCTGTCCTCCAGGCCTGGGATCAGTGAGGAGGTTTAAGGAGTCCAGGGGTTCCAGGCTCTGGGAGGTGCTGGGGACATTATGCCCGCTGTTCCTTGCGTGTCTCCTTTCCTGTGGCTTCCTTCTCCTGGGCTGCTCGCTCACACTATGTAGACCGGGTGACGTCATCCTGCCCACCCCTTGAGGCCTACGCTGTCCCGCTCCTCACACCAGCTGTCACGACCCTGCTAAACTGTGTACAGGTGCAAGCAGGGCCGGCAATAGGATAAAGACCAAGTGGGGAACTCCTGATCCAATCCCTGATTGCGGGGGGGGGCACTTGCCCCCCCAGCCCCTACCTGCGGACGCCCATGATTGTGCGACAGAATTCAATTTTAGTTGCAATTCTTCCAGGATGTGCACTCATTTTGCAAGCAATTCTGTTATTTTTTTTTACTATGGAGAATATTCTGGAGTTAAAGCCTTGGTCCATTTTTTTTTCAGTTTTCAATAGTAGGGAAGACCCTCGCCATGCCAACATCCAAAATATATATTCAAGGATTGACCAAGTCAAAAAATGTACGGACTTTGTGGACACATAATGAGAGAGTAGAATCAGTTTATAAAGTATACATTTTATTATAACATAGTTAAACATAGTTTAACATAGTTAAAAAAACATATAAACAACATACAAACAACATACAAACAACACCCTGTGTGGACACAGTTACCAGTTACCCAATAATGCAGTTATAGAGGACTGGACCTACGGTACAAATATTCATTTAATACTGTATCAAGGTAAAATAAAAATTTCTGATCAAGTAATGCCTCCAAAAACTTGCTCATCGACGCGTTTCACAAAAATATTAGCTTCCTCAAGACAGATACTGGGTAGGTGCTGCTATATTTAAAAACAAGAAAGTACATGTGTTCAATGTAGTATATATCTATATAAATATGAATTACGATTGTTACAGCATTTCTCCAGGAGGAGTACATATACACAGAAACTAATTACATATAAACATAACGTGTAAGCTTGGCTGCTGAAATTATTTAAATGGGCTCGGAAGGAAAGCCCGGTTTGCATGAGAAGTCAATGGGACCCGGCAGATTTTATACACATGGTTTGGCGGTGCCCAAAATTATTTGTGTACTGGCAGCCTATTATAGATACTATTAATAGAGCTTATCAAACACAAGTTGTACCAGTCCCCTGGGTGTGTATCCTATGGAATGTAGATGAGGAATTGTATCCTAATGAGACATGGATGACAATACCCAGGCTTCTATTTGTCGCTTGAAAAATCATTGCTTTGAAACGAGCATCTCCATATCCACCAACATTAGAGGACTGGCGAGCCCATGCCAATTTGATCCTTCTTAGCCCCCGTACACACGGTGGGAAATTCCGACGAAAAATGTCTGATCGGACCATGTTGTCGGAAAATCCGCCCGTGTATGGGCTCCATCAGACTTTTTCCGTTGAGAGCAGGATCTCAAAATCCGATCGGACTTTTTCCGATCGTGTGTCGAGAATTCAGACGGACAAAGTGCCACGCATGCTCAGATCAAATTACGAGACCAAAGCTATTGGCTAATAGCCTCTACGTAGTTCCACCGTACGCAACGAACGTCACCGCGTTCAGAATGATCGAGTTTTCTGACAACATTGTCCGACCGTGTGTATGCAACACCAGTGTCGGACAGTCCCTTCATCACCATCCCCTGTGCTACTATACAGTCCTGTCATCCCAATCCCCTGTACTGCTATATAGTCCTGTCATTCCCATCCCCTATCAATCAACCAGGATAACTACTCCTGGCAAGTAAATTTGTGAGGTGTTCCCTGCCTACGTTACAGGGTGCTACACTCCTATACAGTCCCATCATCCCCATCCCCTGTACTCCTATACAGTCCCGCCATCCCCATCCCCTGTACTCCTATACAGTCCCGTCATCCCCATCCGCTGTACTCCTATACAGTCCCGTCATCCCCATCCGCTGTACTCCTATACAGTCCCTTCATCCCCATCCCCTGTACTCCTATACAGTCCCTTCATCCCTATCCCCTGTACTCCTATACAGTCCTGTCATTCCCATCCCCTGTACTCCTATACAGTCCCATCATCCCCATCCCATTTACTCCTATAGAGTCCGGTCATCCCCATCCCCTGTACTCCTATTCAGTCCTGTCATCCCCATCCCCTGTACTCCTATACAGTCCCGTCATCCCCATCCCCTTTACTCCTATAGAGTCCCGTCATCCACATCCCCTGTACTCCTATTCAGTCCTGTCATCCCCATCCCCTGTACTCCTATACAGTCCCTTCATCCCTATCCCCTGTACTCCTATACAGTCCCATCATCCCCATCCCCTGTACTACTATACAGTCTCTTCATTCCCATCCCCTGTACTCCTATACAGTCCCTTCATCCCCATCCCCTGTACTCCTATACAGTCCCGTCATCCCCATCCCCTATCAATCAACCAGGATAACTACTCCTGGCAAGTCAATTTGTGAAGTGTTCCCTGCCTAAGCTACAGGGTGCTACACTCCTATACAGTCCCATCATCCCCATCCCTTGTACTCCAATACAGTCTCATCATCCCCATCCCATGTACTCCTATACAGTCCCGTCATCCCCTGTACTCCTATACAGTCCTCTCATCCCCATCCCCTGTACTCCTATACAGTCCCGTCATCCCCTGTACTCCTATACAGTCCTCTCATCCCCATCCCCTGTACTCCTATACAGTCCTCTCATCCCCATCCCCTGTACTCCTATACAGTCCTTTCATCCCCATCCCCTGTACTCCTATACAGACCCATCATCCCCATATGCTGTACTCCTATACAGTCCAGTCATCCCCATCCCCTGTGCTCCTATACAGTCCTCTCATCCCCATCCCCTGTACTCCTATACAGTCCTTTCATCCCCATCCCCTGTACTCCTATACAGACCCATCATCCCCATATGCTGTACTCCTATACAGTCTTGTCGTCCCCATCCCCTGTACTCCTATACATTCCCGTAATCCCCATCCCCTGTACTCCAATACAGTCTCATCATCCCCATCCCCTGTACTCCTATACAGTCCCGTCATCCCCTGTGCTCCTATACAGTCCTCTCATTCCCATCCCTGTACTCCTATACAGTCCCTTCTTCCCCATCCCCTGTACTCCAATACAGTCTCATCATCCCCATCCCCTGTACTCCTATACAGTCCTGTCATCCCCATTCCATGTACTCCAATACAGTCCCGTCATCATCATCCCCTGTGCTCCTATACAGTCCCATCATCCCCATCCCCTGTACTTCAATACAGTCCTGTCATCCCCATCCCCTGTACTCCAATACAGTCTCATCATCCCCATCCCCTGTACTCCAATACAGTCCCGTGATCCCCTGTGCTCCTATACAGTCCCATCATCCCCATCCCCTGTACTTCAATACAGTCCTGTCATCCCCATCCCCTGTACTCCAATACAGTCTCATCATCCCCATCCCCTGTACTCCAATACAGTCCCGTGATCCCCTGTGCTCCTATACAGTCTCGTCATCCCCATCCCCTGTACTCCTATAGAGTCCCGTCATCCCCTGTGCTCCTATACAGTCCTCTCATCCCCATCCCTGTACTCCAATACAGTCTCATCATTCCCATCCCCTGTACTCCTATACAGTCCTGTCATTCCCATCCCCTGTACTCCAATACAGTCCCGTCATCACCATCCCCTGTACTCCTATACAGTCCTGCCATCCCCACCCCCTGTACTCCAATACAGTCCTGTGATCCCCTGTACTCCAATACAGTCTCATCATCCCCATCCCCTGTACTCCTATACAGTCCTGTCATCCCCATCCCCTGTACTCCAATACAGTCCCGTCATCACCATTCCCTGTGCTCCTATACAGTCCCATCATCCCCATCCCCTGTACTCCAATACAGTCCTGTCATCCCCATCCCCTGTACTCCAATACAGTCTCATCATCCCCATCCCCTGTACTCCAATACAGTCCTCTCATTCCCATCCCCTGTGCTCCTATACAGTCTCATCATCCCCATCCCCTGTACTCCTATACAGTCCCGTCATCCCCTGTACTCCTATACAGTCCTGTCATCCCCATCCCCTGTACTCCAATACAGTCTCGTCATCACCACCCCCTATACTCCTATACAGTCTCATCATCCCCATCCCCTGTACTCCTATACAGTCCTGTCATCCCCATCCCCTGTACTCCAATACAGTCTCGTCATCACCACCCCCTATACTCCAATACAGTCTCATCATCCCCATCCCCTGTACTCCAATACAGTCCTGTCATCCCCATCTCCTGTGCTCCTATACAGTCTCATCATCCCCATCCCCTGTACTCCAATACAGTCCCGTCATCCCCATCCCCTGTACTCCAATACAGTCCCGTCATCCCCTGTACTCCAATACAGTCCTGTCATCCCCATCCCCTGTACTCCTATAGAGTCCCGTCATCCCCATGCCCTGTACTCCTATACAATCCCTATAGGAGTTTAATGCATGAAGGTAAAAAAAAAACTTCAGCCTTTAGAACCACTTTGATGTAAAATTAATACATCATAGACAGCAATGACTTCCGATAACGTATCCAAAATCAAACGATTCCTGGTAATTATGCAGTTCCAGTATTACAGTTTCTGACGTTATCATTAGAAAGTACACTTTAAATGATTAAAGGTTGAGTAGGCTATAAAAATAAGTTCCTTTGGTAATACATCAAATTACCGTCTACCGTAATTGTACAAGGATTGTACAAAACACCGCAGCCCTGTGTGCTTAATCGACCTTCTTCGCTTGTTGAATCACGCCCGGCCCTGTAATAATGTTTTTAAACAAGTTCTACTAAACGGCTAAAACAGGATCTGTTACATAAGAGCTCATAGTAAGTAAAAGATTTACACGACTTTCCCCCAGGAGTTACACATTTTTTCAGTGAAATCCAATTAGACAAATGTATAAATCTGGAGTAAATCGTGTGTAAATATATTAATAAATTAAAGAAAAATTCTAAATAAAACGTGAACAATTAAAAAAAAAAAAAAGTATGATTCTTGAGTAAATGGCGATGTAAATCTTGTGTAAAAAAATATTTATAAAAATACTCCTTGGCATATATTTAAAAAAAATTGTAAAAATTGACCAATTAAAAAATAAAATAAAAGTAGGAATTTTAAATTAACCACTTCACGCCCGCGCGGATGCCAATTGCCGGGAGGGCGTCTCTCCAGTGCTCGAGCGGCCTGCGCGCCCCCTGCTGGGCACGTGCGGCGCACTCTGTGATCAGCGAGTCTATGAGACTAAGGCCCCTTTCACACCTAAGCGTTTTTCTGGCGCTACATTGCTTAACTACTTCCCACCCCATATACGGCCGGGTGGGAGCCGTCTACTTCTGATCGGACGTTCCGGAACGTCCTTCAGAAGTAGAGGGATCGCGCGCGCGCGCGCGTGCCCGCGCAGCGGCGCGATCCCGATGTGGCCGTGTCACCCGGACACGGCGCATCTCGGATCGGCAGGAGGGCTCGGTGATTGGCCCTCCTGATCACATGACGGCCGTGTCGAATCACAGCCATCATGTGATGTAAGCAAACAGCCGGTTGCTAGGCAATCGGCCCTCCTCTCCTCACACGGAAGTCGTCGGTGAGGAGAGCGGATCGCTGCAGCCGGCTGGTGATCAGTGAGTATTAGCTGTTTTTTTTACAGCTTTTTACTCACTGATCCCCAGTAGTGTCCCCACAGTGTAAACACACATGTCCCCACACATGTCCCCAAAACACACATGTCCCCAAATAATAAAAACACATGTCCCCAAATAAAAACACATGTCCCCAAATAATAAAAACACATGTCCCCAAATAATAAAAACACATGTCCCCAAATAATAAAAACACATGTCCCTCACATATGTCCCAGTAAAATAACATGTGCCAATGATTATCTGCACACATATGTCCGTGATCACCTGCACACATCTGTACATGATCATTTGCGTACATATGTCCGTGATCACGCGAACCAATTATTATACACTTAACGGAATTTTTTTTACTAAAAACATGTAGCAGAATATATTTTGGCTTAAATTTATAACAAAATTTGATTTTATTGGATTTCTTTTAAAAAAGAAAGGAGAAAATATTGTTTTTTTTTCAAAATTTCCGCTATGTTTTCGCTTATATCGCAAAAAATTAAAAACGGAGTCGCGAATAAATACCACCAAACTAAAGCTCTATTTGTGCGAACAAAATGATAAAAAATTCATTTGGTTACAGCATTGCATGACCGCGCAATTGTCACTGAAAGTGCGAGAGCGCTGAAAGCTGAAAATTGGTCTGGGCAGGAAGGGTGTTTAAGTGCACAGTAAGCAAGTGGTTAAAATAGCGCCTGTATAGCGCCTGAAAAAAGCGGGTCCTTTCACTCCAGTGTGAAAGCCGGCGGGCTTTCACACTGGAGCGGTGCGCTAGCAGGACGGTAAAAAAAGTCCTGCTAGCAGCATCTTTGGAGCGGTGAAGGAGCCGTGTATTCACCGCTCCTATACCGCTCTAGACATGTGCACAACTTAAAAATTTGTTTATTTTCGTTTCTTTCGTTTCCGTTGATTCGTAACGATTCGTAAATTCGTAAGTCGTCGGTGTTCGTATTCGTAACGATTCGTATTTTCGTAAGAGTTATTTTTTCGTTGATTCGCTTTTACGTTTAATTTTCGTTTATTCGTTTATTCGAAATTCGGACGCATTCATATTTATTCGTATTTTCGTAACATTGTTTTCGTAGATTCGTAATCGGAGCATAATTCATAATGTTATGTAATGTGTATGCTTATATTACATTGTAAGAGACACGGAAAATTACGAATCGAAAAAAAAAGTTGCGAATGTACGAATTTTTTCGTTCAATCCATTCGAAGCACGTTAAGCAGCGCCATTGTAAGAGACACGGAAAATTACGAATCGAAAAAAAATAAAAAAAATTACGAATGTACAAATTTTTTCGTTCAATCCATTCGAAGCACGTTAAGCAGCGCCATTGTAAGAGACACGGAAAATTACGAATCGCAAAAAAAAAAAAAAGTTACGAATGTACGAATTTTTTCGTTCAATCCATTCGAAGCACGTTAAGCAGCGCCATTGTAAGAGAATCGGAAAATTACCAATTCAACAACAAAAAAAAAAGTTATGAATGTACGAATTTTTTCGTTCAATCCATTCGAGGCACGTTAAGCAGCGCTATTGTAAGGGACACGGAAAATTACCAATTCAACAAAAAAAAAATAAGTTCCGAATGTACAAATTTTTCATTTTGATTTTCGTTGTTCCTGTTTTCGTTTTTCGGATTTTCTTCTTTCGTAGATTCGTTGTTTCTAATTTGTTATTTTTTTTCGGATTTTCGTTGTTTTCGGATTCGTTCGATTCGAACGATTCGTTATTCGTTAAAATTTTTAGCGAATCGTTCGTTCATTCGTAGGATAACGAATGAACGAATATAACGAAAAAAAACGAAAAACGAAAAAAAATGAAACGAATTGCACATGTCTATACCGCTCCTACCCACTGAAATCAATGGGACAGCGCTGCAATACCGCTGGCAAAGCGCCGCTGCAGCAACGCTTTGCAGAGGGTTTTAACCCTTTTTTGCCGCTAGCGGGGGTTAAAACGGCGGCTAAAACAACGGTAAAGCAGCGCTTTAAAGCACTGCTCACTGATTGGTTGCTATAGGTTACAGCACATCTTCTCCTCACTGCTGGGGGTATGATATACATATGAATGCCGCCTTTATTTACATATCAATGCCACGGCCTCCGCTATTTACATATGATTGATGGTTATTTACATGTAAACACGGGGTCTGCAGGTGAGTCATCTGTACACAACAATAGGGCAGAGCTGGGCAGCATTAATAGCAGCACTTCACACTGAGATACCGGGACACAGCACAGGACTAAAACTTCAAGGGACGAGGGAATTTAAACTGGAATAGTTGGCAAGTATGAGGCAGCTGCTTTGGGCCCCACAACAATCACAGGGCCCAGGGCAGCTGCCCTGCCTTAACCGCTTCCCGACCGACTCCTGTAGATATACGTCTACAGAATGGCACGGCTAGGCAAAGGCACGTATATATACGTTCCCCTTTAATTGCCTAGCCGTGGGGTCGCGCACGCGCCGCCGCCTGCGCGCTCGCGACCCGGTCGGGAGCTCCGTGACCACGGCCGCGGGACCAGCGGACCCCGATCGCCGCTGGTGTCCCGCTATCGGGTCACAGAGCTGAAGAACGGGGAGAGGTCTGTGTAAACAAACCTCTCCCCGCGCTTCCTACACTGCCTGTCACTGATCTGCTGTTCCCTGTCATCGGGAACAGCCGATCAGTGACGTCAGACGTCAGCCACGCCCCCTACTGTAAAAAAACACACAACATGTCACACTAACTCCTCCCCGCCCCCTAGTGGTTAACTCCGTCACTGCCAGTGTCATTTACACAGGAATCAGTGCATTTAAATAGCACTGATTTCTGCATAAATGACAATGGTCCCAAAAAATGTGTCAAAAATGTCCGATGTGTCCGCCATAATGTCGCAGTCACAATAAAAATCGCTGATCGCCGCCATTACTAGTAAAAAAAAAAAAAATATTAATTAAAATGCTATAACTTTTGCGCAAACCAATCAATAATCGCTAATTGCGATTTTTTTTACCAAAAATATGTAGAAGAATACGTATCGGTCTAAAAAATTTTTTTTATATATTTTTAGGGGATATTTATTATAGCAAAAAGTAAAAAATATTGCATTTTTTTCAAAATTGTCGCTATATTTTTGTTTATAGCGCAAAAAATAAAAACCGCAGAGACGATCAAATACCACCAAAAGAAAGCTCTATTTGTGGGGAAAAAAAGGACGCCAATTTTGTTTGGTAGCCACGTCGCACGACCGCGCAATTGTCAGGTAAAGCGACGCAGTGCTGAATCGCAAAAAGTGCTCTGGTAAGGAAGGGGGTAAAATCGCTCGGTGCTGAAGTGGTTAATAGCAGCACTTCACATTGAGATATCGTTACACAGCACAGGACTAAAACTTCAAGGGACGAGGGAATTTAAACTGGAATAGTTGGCAAGTATGAGGCAGCTGCTTTGGGCCCCACAATAATGACAGGGCCCAGGGCAGCTGCCCCTTTTGCCCTGCCTTAAAGTCGGCCCTGCCAGCCGCCACTGCACTGAAATATATATATATTTTTTTTTAATTGGAAAATTGGCCAATTTTGTAAAGATTTTTTAAAATAAAAACATATTTAAAGCGGTTCTGCACTCTGAAAAAAAATTTTTTTTTTTTAGGACGTAATATAAAGTGTGCTTACCTTTATTAGGGGACTCACCTGTTCCATCTTCCATCTCGATCGCCGCCGGTTTTCGTCCGATGAAGTTCCTCGTCTTCTTCTTTAGTGCTGGGGGCCATCTTGCCTGTGGGCATGTGAAACACCCACAGGAACTTTAGATGGCCCAGCATGCACCGCCGTTACTCGCGCGTGCGCAGTAACGGCACATCTGCCGACATCTCACGAGATTTCGGCAGATGTGGCCGAAATCTCGGGAGATTTCGGAAGATGTGGCCGAAATCTCGCGAGATTTCGGAAGATGCCCGCACTGACTCCTGGGATCAATGACACCAGATCCCAGGAGACAGTGCGCCGTGACGACGATCGACGCAGAGACCCCCCCGCCGCCGCAGAGAGAGAAGACCGGAAGTCTTCAATTACAAGGTAAGTAAAAAAAAAAAAAAAAAAAAAACATTTCATTTAGTACTCTTTGCCTGATTTGGAAGGCAAAGAGATTTACTAAATGAAAAGGGTGCAGAACCGCTTTAACACAAATCTGAGGAGCAATCATTATAGTTTATTTAAAAAGTCCAGTCACTGCTCTATAGCCACTGGAAGAATCAAGGAGGATGGCAGATAAGGTTTCACTGGCTGCATACTTCCTCCAGGCCAACAAAACACGGATGCATGACACACCTTGAAAGAATTCCATGTCGAAATTAAAAATTCGAAAGGTAGACACCCAAAGATGGAACTTGTTTTTTCGAATCTTGCTCAACACAATATCAGGCTACACGAGGATAGGTTAGGATTTCAGCAATGGACTTTTGAACCCGACCCAGCTAATTTTCTACGAGTTACATTTAAAACCAGGTATTGCCAACATTTGTCTATAGTGTGCAGCGTGATAGAGCAACCAAGGATATGCCCTCTGGTGACTATATACTGACATTGATACAAAAAAAAATGTGAGCAAAAGTGGAGTTGTTGATAACCAACCCGATTACCAACCCGAATAACCAACCCGATTACTTGGCTACGTGTTTGGCTCACTCACTGACTTTACCCACCCGCCTATTCTGGCACTCCTCTCCTACATGTAAAAATCATCAATTTTTTGGTTAGAAAATTACTCAGAACCCCCAAACATTATATATATTTTTTTTAGCAGACACCCTAGGGAATAAAATGGTGGTCGTTGCAACTTTTTATGTCACACGGTATTTGCGCATTTTTTTTTGGAAAATAAACTGTTTCATGAATTAAAAAATAACAAAACGTTAAAGTTAGCCCGATTTTTTTTTTGTATAATGTGAAAAATTAAGTTACGCCGAGTAAATAGATTTACCCAACATGTCACGTTTTAAAATTGCGCACACTCATGGAATGGCGCCAAACTTCGGTACCTAAAAATCTCCATAGGCAATGCTTTAACATTTTTTACAGGTTACCAGTTCAGAGTTACAGAAGAGGTCTAGTGCTAGAATTATTGATCTCGCTCTAACACACGCGGCGATACCTCACATGTGTGGTTTGAACGGCGTTCACATATGTGGGGGCGGGACTTACATGTGCGTTCGCTTCTGTGCGTGAACTACCGGTGACAGGGGCGCTTGAAATTTTTATTTTTTTTTACACTTTCTCTTTTAATTTTTTTTAATTTTTTTTAATTTTTTTTAATTTTTTTTGTAAACATCCCTTGTAATAGGAATGGTGTGTGACAGGTCCTCTTTATGGAGAGATGTGGGGTCAATAAGACCCCACATCTCTCCTCCAGGCTGGAAAGCGTGAGATCAAAAAAAAATTCTCGATCCCATGCTTTTCAGCTGCAATCGCAGCATTGGGGTAGGGCTTATATTGCAGCCATCACCGACAATCACGCTAGTGCCGCGTACACAGGATCAGACTTTCCGGCGGGATTGTCCGCCGGACAATCCGACCGTGTGTGGGGCTTTTTCTTCTCAAAAGTCCGGCGGACCTAGTTTGAAGTTTTGACTTAAAATTGTCCACCGGATTCGGCAGTCCGGCAGACAATCCCGCTGTCTGTGTGCTAGTCCGCGGGACTTTTGAAATGAACGGACTTGCCCCACACACGGAGTAAAGTCCGTTCATTTAGAACGTGACTCCAGGTAGACGGGACTAGCGAAGGAAGTGAATGCCGCCGCTAGCCCCGTCACCTGGTATGGATTTAAAGGGAATGCCTATGCCTACTCACTCGTCCCCACCCCCTTTCCTGACTGGCCTGGCTGCATGCTCGGATAAGGGTCTGATATGGATTTGGGGGGACCCCCACACCATTCTTTTGGCGTAGGGATTCCCTTTAAATCCATACCAGGTGACAGGGCTAGCGGCGGCATTCACTTCCTTTGCTAGTCCCGTCTACCTGGAGTCACGTTCTAACTGAACGGACTTTACTCCGTGGGTGGGGCAAGTCCGTTTATTTCAAAAGTCCCGTGGACTTCAGTCAAAAAGTCCGGGCGTGTGTGGGCAAGTCCACACGTTCGGAAAGTCCGGCGGACCTCCGCTGGAAAGTCCGGCGGACCTCCGCTGGACAATCCGGCCGAAAAGTCTGATCGTGTGTACGACATGTGCACAATAGAAAAATTTGTTTATTTTCGTTTCGTTTCTTTCGTTTCCGTTGATTCGTAACGATTCGTAAATTCGGAAGTCGTCGGTGTTCGTATTCGTAACGATTCGTATTTTCGTAAGAGTTATTTTTTCGTTGATTCATTCTTCCGTTAGTTTAATTTTCGTTTATTCGAAATTCTTACGCATTCGTATTTTCGTAGATTTAGTTACATTCGTACTTTCGTTAGATTGATTTATTCGTACTTTCGTAACATTGTTTTCGTAGATTCGTAATCGGAGCATAATTCATAATTGTATGTAATGTGTATGCTATTATTACATTGTAAGAGACACGGAAAATTACGAATCGAAAAAAAAAAGTTACGATGTACGAATTTTTTCTTTCAATCCATTCGAAGCACGTTAAGCAGCGCCATTGTAAGAGACACGGAAAATTATGAATCGCAAAAAAAAAAAGTTACGAATGTACGATTTTTTTTTTCGTTCAATCCATTCGAAGCACGTTAAGCAGCGCCATTGTAAGAGACACGGAAAATTACGAATCAAAAAAAAAAAAAAAAAAAATTACGAATGTACGAATTTTTTCGTTCAATCCATTCGAAGCACGTTAAGCAGCGCCATTGTAAGGGACACGGAAAATTACCAATTCAACAAAAAAAAAAGTTACGAATCTACGAATTTTTTCGTTCATTTTGATTTTCGTTGTTCCTGTTTTCGTTTTTCGGATTTTCTTCTTTCGTAGTTTCGTTGTTTCTAATTTGGTTATTTCGGATTTTCGTTGTTTTTTGGATTCGTTCGATTCGAACATTCGTTATTCGTTAAAATTTTTAGCGAATCGTTCGTTCATTCGTACGATAACGAATGAACGAATATAACGAATTTTAACGGAAAACTAAAAAAAAAACGAAACTAATTGCACACGTCTAGTGTACGTGGCTTAGGTCTTATTTTCGGGGAAACAGGGTAGATCTAGCCCTGGAAGAGACCCATTACAGATGACTACAACCCCGAAGCATCAGCACTTTGAAAATAATGATTAAATCTGGGATAGCAGCCATGTTTTAAAGAACTATGTGAGATGGGGATCGGATGGAGGGATTCTTAACTCCATACAGAATATACAACAGATCCTGGAGAAAAACTCTAAAGCCCCATACACACGGTCGGACAATCCGCGGACCAGGTCCGTCGGACCATGTCCGTCATACTTTGTCCGATGTTGGTTTTGCGTACACACGGTCGGACAAAGTTGTCGGAAAATCCGATCATTCTGAACGTGGTGACGTTTGTTGCCTACGACGGGACTACGTAGAGGCTAGTAGCCAATAGCTTTGGTCTTGTAATGTGATCTGAGCATGCGTAGCACTTTGTCCGGTCGGACAACCGTACACACGATCGGATTTGGTGTGATCGGACCGGGTTGACGGCAAATCTTTCCAGCAGGAGATAAGACTTTGTCCGACGGACAAACCGACGAACACTGTCCGATGGTGCATACACACGGTCTGATTTTTCAACAACCTTGTCCGATCGGACCAAATTGATGAAAAAGTCCGACCGTGTGTATGGGGCTTAAGCTGAAGATCCAGTGTGTCTATTAATAAGTCCAGAGTATCTGCACATCGTGTTTAGCTTCTCCCTTAATTAGGATGAGAATATATACACTATTAATCGGTTATATAACTCTAAGCTGTGAACTCATTTACAAATTGGATGTTATTATCCTTCATTACTAACCCCATTCACATTTATATTATGTGATTGTAGCCAAAGAGGAAGGAGAAATCTTCATTAAAGGATGTCTTGAACCAAACAGCTAAATGCACAGGCCCGTGGTACCTGAGCCATCCTGTCCACTGATGGCCACTCACCAGTAACAAGATCACTAAATACAGCTAATAAACCAAATCGGTTTCCTTGGCATCTTTGGCCGGACTATCTAACAAAAGAGCAATGTCTTGTTGGTCCAAGAACATACCCAATCCCATGGCTCTGCTCCAGACTTGCTCCTTTATTCCCACATAGACAACCAGGGTGCTGGCTACCACATATCGTCTCCACTCTCAGCCAAAAGTACAAGATATAAGCTGCACTCCAAAGCCTACTTATTTTTAAAGAGGAGTTCTCCTTAAAAAAAAAAAAAAAAAGGTCAGCAGCTACAAATACTACAGTTGCTGACTTTTAATAATCGGACACTTACCTGTCCCAGGGTCCAGTGATGCGGGGGAACGAAGCCCCGCTCATCCTCCCTCCGCTCGGCGGCGCCGGCATCCTAACTGTGGGCACCCGGCTGTGTCTTCACAGCGGGGCACCCATTGCACGTGCGCTAGCGGCGCCGCGAGCCGTGATTGGCCGCGCAGTCATCTGGGACCTGTCATGTGTCCTAGATGACTGACAGGAGGGAGGGAGCAGAGCTGAGCCCTTCCTGCACCGAAGGGAAGTGATGTCACCAGCCCAGGCACTGAAGGAGGCAGACTACGAGGGGCCCCCCTTATTTTACCCTTAGGCACGAAAAGGTTAAATAACATTAAATGATACATGGCTTGTGTAGCAATTGAATATGTATGGAAGAGCCCTGGGGCCATCATAAAAAAAATATACAGAATTCTGAGTTTGAAAGTCAGAATTATGAGTTTCAAAAGTCAGAATTCTGAGATTCAAAGTCAGAATTCTGACTTTGAAAGTCAGAATTCTGACTTTCAAAGTCAGAATTCTGAGATTGAAAGTCAGAATTGTAAGTTTTAAAAAAAATCTACAGAATTCTGAGTTTGAAAGTCAGAATTCTGAAATTCAAAAGTCAGAATTCTGAGATTCAAAGTCAGAATTTTGAGATTCAAAGCCAGAATTGTAAGTTTAAAAAAAAATCTACAGAATTCTAAGTTTAAAAGTCAGAATTCTGAGATTTAAAGTCAGAATTCTGAGATTCAAAGTCAGAATTCTCGGTTGAAAAGTCACAATTCTGAGTTTAAAAGTCACAATTCTGAGTTTCAAAATCAGAATTCTGAGTTTCAAAAGTCAGAATTCTTAGATTCAGAGTCAGAATTCTGAGATTCAAAGTCACAATTCTGAGTTTAAAAGTCAGAATTCTGTAAAAAAAAAAAAAAATTATTTCAAAATTATAATTATGTATTTTTTTTTGTATGATGGCTCCAGGGCTCTTCCTTACATTTGCTATATTATTTTTGTATTTTCTATATTTTTTTTTTACACAGAAGTGAAGTTATGCTTTAAGGGCATGTATCAACTGGTAACATTTGCTTTCATTTGTTTTCAGTATGTTTCAATTTGTTTATTGCTTTCATTTGTTTTCAGCAGGCATTTCATTTCAAATTAAGATACATTGTACGTGCAGTAGACGTCCTTCTAAAGCCCCATACACACGCGCGGATTATCCGAGGACCAGGTCCGTCGGATCATGTCCGTTGTACTTTGTCTGATGTTGGTGTTGCATACACACGGTCGGACAAAGTTGTCGGAAAATCCGATCATTCTGAACGTGGTGACGTTTGTTGCCTACGACGGGACTACGTAGAGGCTAGTAGCCAATAGCTTTGGTCTTGTAATGTGATCTGAGCATGCGTGGCACTTTGTCCGTCGGAATTCGCTACACACGATCGGATTTGGTGTGATCGGACTTTGTTGTCAAAAAATCTATCCAGCAGGAGATAGGACTTTGTCCGTCGGACAATCCGACGTACACTGTCCGATGGTGCCTACACACGGTCGGATTTTACGACAACATTGTCCGATAGGACAGAATTTATCGGAAAATCCGACCGTGTGTATGGGGCTTTAGATGTATTGACTCAAAGTTTCAACTTTTTGTTTAACATTTTTCATACTCTGGAAGTCTCATATTTTTTCTGCAGGGTTTAAATTATCACTCATCAGCCAAAAGATTTTTTTTTTTTTTAATGGATCGCCGCATGATGTTTATCACCTAATTTAAATAATTGTAGGTGTTGTTGGTACTTTAGATGGTTGATACAGGAGATATTATTAAAAGGGATTAGGAGAACAATAGGAGCTTGACGTTTAACAAAATGCATATCACCAACTCAATCTAAACTATTATTATTATACAATATTACACAATATTTAGCGCCAACAGTTTACGCAGCGCTTTACAATGTAGAGGGGGGGCAACACAATTACAGTTCAATACAATAGGTACAGGAGGGCCCGGCTCGTAGAGCTTACATTCTAAAGGGAGGGGGTGGTGGTACAAAAGGTAATAGATGTGGGAAATGATTTGATGGGGGTGGCTCGGGGACAGTTGTTAGGTGGGTGTGGGATAGGCTTCCCTGAATAAGTGAGCTTTCAGGGACCTCCTAAAGGTGGACAGGTTAGAGGGCTGATCGGATATACTGGGGCAGGGAGCTCCAGAGGATGGAAGAGGCTCTGGAGAAGTCCTGAAGATGAGCATGAGAGGAGGTAACAAGGCAGCTAGAGAGCAGGAGGTCCTGGGAGGAGCGGAGGGGACGGTTTGGGCGATATCTGGAGATGAGGTTGGTGATGTAGCTGGGGGCGATGTTGTGGATGGCCTTGTAGGTTGTGGTTAGCATTTTGAATTTTATACGGTGGGGTAGGGGGAATACTGTTATTATTGACTGATAGACATGTGCAATTTGTTTAGTTCCAAATAAATTTTTAATGTATTTTGACAAATTCGTTAATTTGGAAATATCTGAATTATGAAAACTGGTTTAACAAATTTTACCGAATATATTCTTAAATTTGATTATTCGTCAATTCATACATTCGTAAATTCGTAAATTAGTAAATTCATAAATTTTTTAAATTCGGAAATTGAAAAATTATGAAATCTGAAATAATAATTAACTAATAATAACTTAACTGTTCAATTGTAGGTATTCTAATTTCCTTTAAAATTTTCTTTCGAATTTCCTTTCCATATGAATTTACGAATTTTCAAATTTACGAATGTACGAATTTATGAATGTACGAAAGTACGAGTTTACAAATGTACGAATTTACGAATTGGGATCATAACGAATGACCCGAAAAACTAAAAAAAAAAAAAAACGAATGAAACTAAAACAAAAACAAACACATTTTTTGCCAGTGCACATGTCTATTTGTGGCATACACTGTATAAAATGAGGACATACAAGTGCTATAATAAATAGCATAATAAATCTCAAACCTCAAAAATGTCAAAATGTCCCAATTGGGCCCAAAGTGTCAATATTTTGTGTGGTCATCATTATTTTCCAGCACTGCCCTTTGGCATGGAGGTCACCAGAGCTTCACAGGTTGCCACTGGAGTCCTCTTCCCCTCCTCCATGACGACATCACAGAGCTGGTGGATGTTAGAGACCTTGCGCTCCTCCACCTTTCGTTTGAGGATGTCCCACAGATGATCAATAGGGTTTAGGTCTGGAGACATGCTTGGCCAGTCCATCACCTTTACCCTCAGCTTATTTAGCAAGGCATTGGTCGCCTTGGAGGTGTGTTTGCGGTCGTTATCATGTTGGAATACTGCCCTGCGGCCCAGCCCAGAGCTTTTGCAGCATTTAATAACTGTATCAACATGGATTGATTGTACTGCTTACTAGACATTGGGGTAAGATGGAAGGAGTACTGCCCCTGGGTTGTCAGGTAGGGAAAAGGCATTAGCTTTTTGTATTATCTCTAGGACTGGTCGCCAGATGGAATTCTTCTTTAAAGTGGTAGTAAACCCGTTTTTTTTTAAACCACCTGCAAGACAAAGCCATAATGAGCTAGTATGACTAGCATACTAGCTCATTATGCTCATTATGCATCATTTACCTAAGATTGGGTCCCCCAAAGCCGTCCTTGTCTCCCCCTCTTGCCGCAGCCATCTCTCCACAGATACCCGGAAGGCCAGAGCAGCGAAGACATCGCTCCGCGCATGCGCGCGGTGGACTTCAAATCCGGCAAATGGGGATTAACCCTGTGAATGCACCGTTGTATACGGCGCACATGCGCTGTAGACAACGTTGTAAAACTTTTGGGCAAATATCTCCTAAACCGTGTAGGTTTAGGAGATATTTCTTGTACCTACAGGTAAGCCTTAATCTAGGCTTACCTGTAGGTGCTAGACATGTGCAATTGGTTTAGTTCCGAATTTGTTTTCCGTTCAAATTTGTTATATTCGTTCATTCGTTATCGTACGAATGAACGAATGATTCGCTAAAAATTCTAACGAATAACGAACTATCGAAACTAACGAATATGGAAAACAACGAAAATACGAAATAATTAAATTAAAAACAACGAAACTACGAAAGAATGAAAATCCGAAAAACAAAAACAGAAACGACGAAAATCAAAATGAACGAAAAAATTTGTACATTCGTAACTTTTTTTTTGTTTGTTGATTCGTAATTTTTCGTGTCTCTTACAATGGCGCTGCTTAACGTGCTTCGAATGGATTGAACGAAAAAATTCGTACATTCGTAACTTTTTTTTTTGATTCGTAATTTTCCGTGTCTCTTACAATGGCGCTGCTTAACGTGCTTCGAATGGATTGAACGAAAAAATTCGTACATTCGTAACTTTTTTTTTTTTTTTTTCTGATTCGTAATTTTCCGTGTCTCTTACAATGTAATAATAGCATACACATTACATAACATTATGAATTATGCTTCGATTACGAATCTACGAAAACAATGTTACGAAAGTACGAATAAATCAATCTTACGAAAGTACAAATGTAACTAAATCTACGAAAACACGAATGCGTCCGAATACAAAATACAACGAAAATACGAATTTCGAATAAACGAAAAAATGGAAAAACGAATCAACGAAAAAATAACTCTACGAAAATACGAACGAGTCCGAATACGAACACCGACGACTTACGAATTTACGAATCGTTACGAATCAATGTAAACAAATAGAAACGAAACAAAACTAAACAAATTTTTCTATTGTGCACATGTCTAGTAGGTGCAAGTTGTAATGGAGGGTATACAACCACTTTAATGGTACCACCAAAACTTTTTTTTTAACTGGTTCCACTCTCCTCCTAGTTGTAAAAAAATAAATAAAATTACCCCCAAATCCCCACTGTAGCCAAATAAATAGTTGGAGTTACATCTGCAGCAAATCGATAAATAGAATAAAGATTTTGACTCTCATTAGAAGGATTAAGGTTTATGACTTTGGCTAGATGTCAAGCTATTGTTTTCAAATTGGCTCATAAAAACAGAAAGAGATAATGATGGTGATTACATTTTTATCAGTGGCCCAAATCATAAAATGGCCCATATAGCAATTATATATATCATACAATACTCCATGCTAACTTAAAAGGAGATTAGAGAGAGATGGAAAGGCCGGGAGAGACCCAATCACTCTTCAGTCCTCCCACTACTATTGGGACACTCTTCCTGAAGAAATGGCCATTTGCCATCAGGAAATTAATTAATTTTGTAACAAGTTCTTTTATTTTTTTTAATCAATCAGTGCTTTTCTTTTGGATGTATCCACTTGAACTTGTGTCTTTCTTCCCATTCTTTGGGTGATGCTTTTTTATAGGCAAATACTAGACATGTGCAATTCGTTTCGTTTTTTTTTTTTTTTTTTTTTTTTTGTTATTTTCATTCATTCGTTATCGTACGAATGAACGAACGATTCGCTAAAAATTTTAACGAATAACAAATCGTTCAAATCCGAAAACAATGAAAATCCGAAAAAAACAAATTAGAAACAATGAATCTACGAATGAAGAAAATCCGAAAAACGAAAACAGGAACAACGAAAATCAAATGAACGAAAAAATTCGTACATTCGTAACTTTTTTTTTTGTTGAATTGGTAATTTTCCGTGTCCCTTACAATGGTGCTGCTTAACGTGCCTTGAATGGATTGAACGAAAAAATTTGTACATTCGTAACTTTTTTTTTTTTTTTTTTTTCCGATTCGTAATTTTCCGTGTCTCTTACAATGGCGCTGCTTAACGTGCTTCAAATGGATTGAACGAAAAAATTCGTACATTCGTAACTTTTTTTTTCGATTCGTAATTTTCTGTGTCTCTTAAAATGTAATAATAGCATACACATTACATAAAATTATGAATTATGCTCCGATTACGAATCTACGAATGTTACGAATGTTACGAAAGTACGAATAAATATGAATTTCGAATAAACGAATAAACGAAAATGAAACTAACGGAAAAACGAATCAACGAAAAAATAACTCTTACGAAAATACGAATCGTTACGAATACGAACACCGACGACTTACGAATTTACGAATCGTTACGAATACGAACACCGACGACTTACGAATTTATGAATCGTTACGAATCAACGGAAACGAAAAAAACAAAACGAAAATAAACAAATTTTTTTGTTGTGCACATGTCTAGCAAATACACAAATAGATATTTTTTTTAATTATTATTATTATTATTATTATATAATTAAATCTTAAGAATATTCAAGTGTGGTGCTAGTCCAAATTATATGTGTAAAACAATATACGTAACACCTTAACCACTTAAGCCCCGGACCATTTGGCTGGCTAAAGACCAGAGCACTTTTTGCGATTCAGCACTGCGTCGCTTTAACTGACAATTGCGCGGTCGTGCGACGCGGCTCCCAAACAAAACTGACGTCCTTTTTTTCCCACAAATAGAGCTTTATTTTGGTGGTATTTGATCACTTTTGCGGTTTTTATTTTTTGCGTTATAAACAAAAATAGAGCGACAATTTTGAAAAAAATGCATTCTTTTTTACTTTTTGCTATAATAAATATCCCCAAAAAATATATAAAATAACAATTGTTTTCCTCAGTTTAGGCTGATACGTATTCTTCTACATATTTGTGGTAAAAAAAATCACAATCATGTAGTTTAACCTACCTTTGAATCTAAAAGCCTAGTGGGGTTCAAGGGTCCTTGATCCTTTAAATGTAATGGAGGGGAGGGATCATCATCTCTAACACAGTATGTTCCCGATTGGGGTGTTGGAGGTGAGGGTCCCCCTCGCTATACTTGAAACCCATTCCATGACTAGGATGTATAGCCTATGAGCCTGGAATCCTGTATAGGACAGGTTTATGATTGTTCATGTTGCTTCACATTATTGCTCATGTACTCAGCATCTATACTTTTCAACATGACATTTTGGGGATGTTCCCCACAGTTTTTCTATATATGCTTCAAATATACTGTATCTTTGTCTTTGTTAAAACAATAAACATTTATTGAAAGTAAAAAATCACAATAAGCTTTTATTGATTGGTTTGCGCAAAAGTAATAGCGTCTACAAAATAGGGGTTCGTTTTATGGCATTTTTATTAATAATTTTTTTTTTTACTAGTAATGGCGGCGATCTGCGATTTTTATCGTGACATTATGGCGGACACATCGGACAATTTTGAGACATTTTTGAGACCATTGTCATTTTTACAGCGATCGGTGCTATAAAATTGCACTGATTACTGTAAAAATGACACTGGCAGTGAAGGGGTTAACCACTAGGGGACTAGGGAATGGTTAAGTGTGTCCTAGGGAGTTATTCTGACTGTTAGGGGGCGTGGCTACGAATGACACTTCACTGATCACCGCTCCCGATCACAGGAAGCTATGATCAGTGACAGTGTCACTAGGCAGAACGAGGTGATGCTCGTTTACATTAGCATCTCCCCGTTCTTTAGCTCCGTGAGACGATCGCGGGTATCCCCGCGGACATCGAGCCCATGGGACTCGTGATCCTACTCACGAAGCTCCCGGCAGGGTTGTGCAAGCACCGCCGGTGGCGCGCACGTGACCACGCGGCGCCAAATTCAAAGAGACGTACCTGTACGCCCATTTGCCTGTCTGTGCCATTCTGCCAACGTATATGTAAATGCGGTGGTCGGCAAGCGGTTAAATGTGCAAATAAATCATCTGAATGATAAAGTACTAGGTGCAAAAAACAATTATTGAATCTGCATACAATTCATAAATGTGAAAACACTAAATAGTCCATAAATGTGAAAAACGTTGTGAATAATAAATTACCCGTGAGGGACAAAGCAAAAAAAAAAAAAAAATAGTCCAAAAATGAAATTAGATCACAGAAGACTGAATAAAATTCAAGGATAACATTGAAGTTATAGTCGACATCTGAAGGATTGACCACCATCCAATAATAAATCACAGTAGATTGTGCATCCACTACTGATAAGGAAGATTGGGTACTCGTAACAGACTATGTGGCCCCAATGCCAGCGGCACGGAGTCAAACCGGCATGGAACTGGGAATGTGGACACTCTCAGGAAACAGCATATGAGGTCAGCTTCCGTTCCACCTTGTCACCAGACAAAGTCCTTTCATGAAAGAAAAAGGTTGCCACATAGTGTAAAACCATAAACTATGGGTTTATTGTAAAAGGTAGAACACTTACATCAATGATGATATAAACAGGCAAGATAAGATATATGATCACAGGTATATTCCAAAAGCGCAGTAACATGGAGCTAGTTCAGTCTACCCGACCGGTTTCGTCCAATAGAACATCATTTGGGGCGTTTTGAAATTGATATAATTAAATCTGACCTCCGGCCTTCCCTTCAGTCTTGCACAGTTGTACCGGCTCCTCTCCTAGACTGAAATGGCTTCCTCTGATATGCTGCATGCTGTAAGCTGAGTATTATAAGCTGCAGCAAGTCAGATAGAGCCCATCTCATTTCCTGACTATAGGACATCCATCTAGCCATCTCCTCCCCAGCCTGCCCAGCATGCCCGTTCAATAACAGCCGGCCGTTAGACTGACTTCTGTTCAAGAGGCTGCTGTACACATGGTCCAAATTTCTGCCGGTTTCTGGTGAACCGGATGATATCGGCTGATATTTGACCCATGTATAGCCTTTAAGAATGAGGTGACAGGTCCTCTTATGCTAAATTCACATGATCAGACTTTCCAACAACAAAACTGTGTGTAAGGAAAGGCTGGCTGGGAACAGTAGTTCCTTATCTGTCTGTGCGTGCCTGCGGTGCCCGGGCGAATGCGCGCGCACGGGTGTGTGCGTGTGCGCACGGTTACCGGCACCAGGCTGGCTATTTAAACCTAGTTCTCCCCTCAGTTATTGCTCCTTGATCTACAGCATTCCTGTGTTTATCTTCTGACCCGATCTGATCTTATATTGACCCAGCCTGACCTGTGACCTTTCCTGCCTTCTGCTTGCCTCTGACCTCCGGCTTGTCTACGACTCTGCAACTGCAACTGCCTCATCCTCTGGCTTGCTCCACAATCCCGTCACTGCCTCCTGAATCTGTTCCTGTAACGACCATCTGGTTTGACCCGGATTGCCTGACTTCTCTGTGTGCCTGCTCCTGAGGGACTTGTCTGTTCCTGTGTGCCCTGCTACCTGCTGGTTCCTGTCTCCTGCTGCCAAGGTCTGCTGATCCCGATACAGCTTCTTGAGGGCTGCCTGATCCATCCTCTGGCTGTTGATCCTGCCAGGCACTCATGCTACCTTCGACTCCCATGCCTCCTGTCACCACGTTCCCATTACGAACGTGGTGACGTCAAAGACGTGCGACGCCCCGATAAAAAGGAATTTCAATAGTCATGTGATATCTCCATTACGAACGTTAGTTTTACAAGACTGAGCGCTTCCGGCTCGTATTTGATTCCGAGCATGCGTGAACTTTTGTGCGACGGACTTGTGTAGACACGATTGGAAATTCCGACAACAGAGTTTTGTTGGCGGAAAATTTGAGAACCTGCTAGCCAAAATTTGTTGGCAGAAAGTCCGACAACAAATGTTCAATGGAGCATACACACGGTCGGACTTTCAGCCAACAAGCTCACATCCAACATTTCCAGTCGGAAAATCCAACCGTGTGAACGCGGCATTAGAGTTGATGTTTACAAACTGATAAGATTAAGATATGATAACATCTGGGCTAAATTATGCCAACGCGGTACAACAACATCCAGACCGCATCATTGCAGCAACTCATTGTTCATTATACCGCCCTGAACAAAAGGAAATGAATATGTAATACATTCATCTTTGTAATTGACAATAAATGATTTGATTAATTATTGAATGGCTTTTCTTCACTCCATTGTTATTATAGCTCAGTGATGTAGGTCACAGATACCATTCTTTATTTTAGAGAGGACTAAAAAAAAGTGCCCATACAGTGCCTTGAAAAAGTAGCCATACCCCTTGAAATTTTCCACATTTTGTCTCGTTACAACCAAAAACTTATTTTATTGGGATTTTATGTGATGGACCAACACAAAGTGGCTCATTATTGAGAAGTGGATGGTAAAATGATAAATGTTTTTCCAATTTTTTTACAAATAAATATGTGAAAAGTGTGGGGGGCATTTGTATGGCGCCCCCCGGAGTCAATACTTTGTAGAACCTGCTTTCACTGCAATTATAGCTGCAAGTCTTTTTGGAGATGTCTCTACCAGCTTTGCACATCTAGAGAGGGACATTTTTGCTCATTCTTCTTTGCAAAATATCTCAAGCTCTGTCAGATTGGATGGAGAGCATCTGTGAACAGCAAAATTTCAAGTCTTGCCACAGATTCTCAATGTGATTTAGGTCTGAACTGTGACTGGGCCATTCTAACACATGAATATTCTTTGATCTAAGCCATCCCATTGTAGCTCTGGCTGTATGTTTAGGGTCGTTGTCCTGCTGGAAGGTGAACCTCCACCCCAGTCTCAAGTCTTTTGCAGACTCTTATGCCGCGTACACACAAACCAAAATTGTTCAGATGGAATTCCGCTCAAGCTTGGCTTGCATACACACGGTCACACAAAAGTTTTCTGAACTTTCGACATTCAAGAACGTGGTGACATACAACACTACGACGAGCCGAGAAAATGACATTCAATGCTTCCGAACATGCGTCAAATTGTTTCCAAGCATGCACTGCTTCGTGGCACTGGCAGGCGGCACTGGCAGGCGGCACTGGCAGGCAGTACTGCTGGGCACATATGAGGCGGCTTTGCCTCTTCCTCTTCAGGACTAAGGATGAGCCCGGTGTTCGATTCGAACCCATGTTCGAATCGAGCACCGGGTGTTCGCTCGCTCGGCGAGCCCAGAACTATTGGGGCCGCTCGCATCAAATTCGTGTGATGCGAGCGGCCCCGCAATGCATTGCGGCCCGCGCAGTGCAATGCTGGCTGATGATTGGCCAAGCATGCACTGTGACCCCGCATGCTTGGCCAATCACAGCGCCGGCAGCGAGGAGAGCCATAATTGGCTACAGGCAGGATGCCTGTAGCCAATTATAGCTCAGGGGCTTTAGTACACGCCCCACGGTATAAGAGGCCGCCGCGCCGGCGGCCTCGCATATTATGTTTCAGTCAGTGTCAGCGTGTCAGTGTGCTGCTGACTGCTGACAACAATATGTGCTCTATTTCTGGGGATATGTGTGTGCATGCTGTTAGAACAGCATTGCAGTATCACATCTGGGGGGTGTCTATAGGTGGCCTGTGAAGGGGCAGGTTTCCTGTGCTTAGAACTTTCCCTGCAAAAAAGTGTCATTTTTGCAGGAAAAAAGCTATTTAAATTCACTCGCGGCTAATGAATTGATGGCTCCTGTAACACAGAGAACTGTCATTCATTAATAAAAAAAAAAAAAAAAAAGCGTAGGGGTCCCCCCAAATTCAATAACCAGGCCCTTCAGGTCTGGGATGGATATTAAGGGGGATCCCAGCCAAAAAAAAAAAAAAAAAATGGCGTAGGGTCCCCCTCAAAATCCATACCAGACCCTTGAGGTCTGGTATGGATTTTAAGGGGAACCCTAGCCAAAAAAAATGGCGTGGGGTCCCCCTCAAAATCCATACCAGACCCTTATCCGAGCATGCAACCTGGCAGGCCGCAGGAAAAGAGGGGGGGACGAGAGCGGCCCCCCCTCTCGCCTGAACCGTACCAGGCCACATGCCCTCAACATTGGGAGGATGCTTTGGGGGTCTAAGACCCCTAAAGCACCTTGTCCCCATGTTGATGAGGACAAGGGCCTCTTCCCCACAACCGTGCCCGGTGGTTGTGGGGGTCTGCGGGCGGGGGGCTTATCGGAATCTGGAAGCCCCCTTTAACAAGGGGACCCCCAGATCCCGCCCCCCCCTGTGTGAAATGGTAAGGGGGTACAAAAGTACCCCTACCATTTCACCAAAAAAGTGGCAAAAATGGTAAAAATGACAGGAGATAGTCTTTGACAATTCCTTTATTAAAATCTTCTTTCTTCTTTCTTCATCCTTCGGTTTCTTCATCTTCTCCTTCCTTCATCTTCTTCCATCTTCTTCTTCCATTTTCTTCTTCCTCCGATCCGCTTCTTATTGCGCTGGTCTTCTCGTCCTTCTCGTCCGGCATCTTCTTCCGTCGGTGTCGGTATCTTCTTGGGCCGCTCCGCGCAATGGGAGGCTCCCGCTGTGTGAGGCTCCGCTCCATCTGACAGGTCTTTTATAATGGAGGGCACCTGACAGGTCTTTTATAATGGACGCACAGAGACGTCATGGGGAATTCCATGATGGCTTTCCCCATGATGTCAGAGGGGGGCGGGGTCACCAGGTGCCCTCCGTTTTAAAAGACCTGTCAGATGGAGCGGAGCCTCACACAGCGGGAGCCTCCCATTGCGCGGAGCGGCCCAAGAAGACACCGACACCGACACCGACGCCGACGCCGACGGAAGAAGATGCCGGACGAGAAGGACGAGAAGACCAGCGCAAGAAGAAGCGGATCGGAGGAAGAAGAAAATGGAAGAAGAAGATGGAAGAAGATGAAGGAAGGAGAAGATGAAGAAACCGAAGGATGAAGAAAGAAGAAAGAAGATTTTAATAAAGGAATTGTCAAAGACTGTCTCCTGTCATTTTTACCATTTTTGCCACTTTTTTGGTGAAATGGTAGGGGTACTTTTGTACCCCCTTACCATTTCACACAGGGGGGGGGGGCGGGATCTGGGGGTCCCCTTGTTAAAGGGGGCTTCCAGATTCCGATAAGCCCCCCGCCCGCAGACCCCCACAACCACCGGGCACGGTTGTGGGGAAGAGGCCCTTGTCCTCATCAACATGGGGACAAGGTGCTTTAGGGGTCTTAGACCCCCAAAGCATCCTCCCAATGTTGAGGGCATGTGGCCTGGTACGGTTCAGGCGAGAGGGGGGGCCGCTCTCGTCCCCCCCTCTTTTCCTGCGGCCTGCCAGGTTGCGTGCTCGGATAAGGGTCGGGTATGGATTTTGAGGGGGACCCCACGCCATTTTTTTTGGCTAGGGTTCCCCTTAAAATCCATACCAGACCTCAAGGGTCTGGTATGGATTTTGAGGGGGACCCTACGCCATTTTTTTTTTTTTTTTTGGCTGGGATCCCCCTTAATATCCATCCCAGACCTGAAGGGCCTGGTTTTTTTTTTTTTTTTCATTTTTTTTATTTTTTATCAATGACTTTTTTTTATGAATGAGTTTCTGAATCACTGTTCTCTGTGTTACGGGAGCCGTGAATTAACATTAGCCGCGAGTGATTTTAAATAGCTTTTTTACTTTCAAAAATTACACTTTGCGCAGAGACAGTTCTTAACACGGGAAACATGCGCCCCTTCACAGGCATACTACAGACACCCCCCAGGTACGAAATTTAAAGGAATATTACACTTTTATTGTTTCAATTTAAGCATTATTAAAATCACTGCTCCTGAAAAAACGGCCGTTTTTAAAAAAAAAATTTGCATTGATACATGTCCCCTGGGGCAGGACCCAGGTCCCCAAACACTTTTTATGACATTAACATGCATATTAGCCTTTAAAATGAGCACTTTTAATTTCGAACGTTCGCATCCATTATAACTAATAGGGTTCTAAAGCTCGCACGGACTTTAGGTCCGTTCGCGGGTTCTGGTGCGAGCCGAACGGGGGGGTGTTCGGCTCATCCCTATTCAGGACCGTTGTCCCTTCAACAGAAGCCGGTGATCGGCTTTTTTTTCTCCTCATGCCGTGAGAAGAAAAAAAAAACATTACCGATATTCTGTTTACATCACGTGATCAGTTGTCATTGGCTGACAGCTGATCACGTGGTAAGGGGCCGGGATCGACCCCTCACTCCGATCTGTGATCACCCGAGTCTCATTGACTCGGGTGATCACGCGTCCTTCAGGGGAGCGTGGCGTGTGTGCAAAGGGGAGGACGTCTATTGACGGCCTCCTGGCAAAGCAGATCTGCACTGTAGCCATCATTCGGCTATAGTGCGGATCTGAAAAGGTTAAAGTGTACAAGGTGGGGTGGTAAGGTAACATGTACATGGTATTAGCCCAATAGGTCTACATCTCAAACTCAAGTGAGATTGTTGACCATACACTCTCGCATTATCTGTTCCTAATGCCATTTGTCCCCTCACGCTACCAACATAATCTTTTCTCTCTTGCGGGTGACTTTTGGGATGATGTTGCTGGTTGGATTATGCCCTATCCTTTACTTATGGTTCACCAAAGACGTACAAGCCTAGAAGTAAATTTTACCCATGAAGAGGGTCATAAAAAAAAGACTGCTGCCAACCAGGAGGGGGAATTGATCAAAACTGGGGCAGGAAGAATCTGGATGGCAACCAATCAGCTTCTATCTTTTATTTTTGAAGCTTAATTGAACAAGCTGAAGATAGAAGCTGATTGGTTACCAGATTCTTCCTGTTCCAGTTTTGATGAATCCCACCCCAGATGTCACCATCTAGAAATATCAGAGGTTATGTGACATAGCCAGCAATCTCACCACCAGTGTTCTCAGCACCCCAGCCAAGTAACGATTAAATGATAAAATGTAATTAAAGAGAAAACAATGGCATGACCTGTATACAAAATGTTATTAATACTCTCATTATTAAGGTAATGGATTCTGCCAGTAGCGAAACTCCAGACTTGTCTCCAGAAGATCCTTTTAAACATTTCCCAGTATCGATGTCTCTGATTATTCAAACCAAGCACAAACTATGCCAAACACGTAGTTCCTAAGAAACAAATAGAGAATAAGAAGGTTTATGGTACGACTGTACCCAACAATTAAAATATATTATACCGCTTTATAGAATAAAAAGCTGGTGATCCCACCAGTCAACGAGCCTTTCTCCTGCTGCGAATTCCCAAGTTTTTACCGTCACTAATTCTGGAGCAAAGGTGCTCTCTTGGATCCAACCTCCCAACAATGGTAGTCCAGCGAAAGCCTCGGCATTCTCTTTTATGAAATTGAGAATTCATTGTAGCAAAGGACTCTCCATGACACACATATTTAAACATTTAATGTTCAAAAATTAGAAACAATATGACAATACCAGATAATAAAGACAGACTTCTGTGTTTACAAGTAATGGTGGTGAGCAGGCACCAAAGGGCCTGAGCTGGAGATGGTGGAACTGAGTTTCACCAAATTCCAGCTCAAAAAGCCCTGCCCTCTAGGCTTGAAGAACAGCTAATTAAGCAGCATCTGGATGGGATACCAAAAAACAGAAGGGGGAGAAGGTCCCCATGAACTATCTTGATACCAAAAGGACGTACAGTGCCTTGAAAAAGTATTCATACCCCTTGAAATTTCCAACATTTTGTCGTGTTACAACCAAAAACGTAAATGTATTTTATTGGAATTTTATGTTATAGAACAACACAAAGTGGCACATAATTGTGAAGTGGAAGGAAAATGATAAATGTTTTTCAACATTCTTTGCAAATAAATATGTGAAACGTGTGGGGGGGGGCATTGGTATTCAGCCCCCTTTACTCTGATACCCCTAACTAAAATCTAGTGGCACTTTTATTGGGATTTTATGTGATAGGCCAACACAAAGTGTCACCTAATTGTGAAGTGAAAGAAAAATTATAAATTGTTTTCAAAGTTTTTTTACAAATAAATATCTGCAAAGTGTGGGGGGCATTTGTACTGATACCCCTAACTAAAATCTAGTGGAACCAATTG
This sequence comes from Lithobates sylvaticus, assembly GCA_028564925.1. Classification (NCBI taxonomy): domain Eukaryota; kingdom Metazoa; phylum Chordata; class Amphibia; order Anura; family Ranidae; genus Lithobates; species Lithobates sylvaticus. The sequence goes on from CM053035.1 coordinate 12,707,593, forward strand.
CCTTCACAAGTCTCCTAATTAGTAAATAGAGTCCACCAGTGTGTAATTTAATCTCAATATAAATACAGCTGTTCTGTCAAGCCCTCCAAGGTTTGTTAGAGAACCTTAGTGAACAAACAGCATCATGAAGGCCAAGGAACAAACCAGACAGGTCAGGGGTAAAGTTGTGGAGAAGTTTAAAGCAGGGTTAGGTTATAAAAAAATATCCCAAGCTTTGAACATCTCACGGAGCTCTGTTCAATCCATCATCGGAAAATGGAAAGAGTATGGCACAACTGCAAACCTACCAAGACACGGCCGTCCACCTAAACTGACCGGCCGGGCAAGGAGAGCATTCATCAGAGAAGAGCCAAGAGGTCCATGGTGACTCTGGAGGAGCTGCAGAGATCCACAGCTCAGGGGGGAGAATCTGTCCACAGGACAACTATTAGTCGTGTTCTCCCCAAATCTGCCCTTTATGAAAGAGTGACAAGAAGAAAGACATTGGAGAAAGAAAGTCATAAGAAGTCCTGTTTGTAGTTTGTGAGAAGCCATGTGGAGGACACAGCAAACATGTGGAAGAAGGTGCTCCAATCAGATGAGACCAAAATTAAACTTTTTGGCTTAAAAGCAAAATGCTTTGTGTGGGGAAAACTAACACTGCACATCACCCTGAACACACCATCCCCACTGTGAAACATGTATTATTGTAGTGGATATTGAGTTCCCAATTTTGCTAAAAACTCAAAAAAATTTAACGCAAGTTCGGACTTTAACCACTTCAGCCCCGGACCAATTGGCAGCCAAAGGACCAGGCCCCTTTTTGCGATTCAGCACTGCATCACTTTAACTGACAATTGCGCGGTCGTGCGACATGGCTCCCAAACAAAATTGGCGTCCTTTTTTTCCCACAAATAGAGCTTTCTTTTGGTGGTATTTGATCGCCCCTGCGGTTTTTATTTTTTGCGCTATAAACAAAAATATAGCGACAATTTTGAAAAAAATGCAATATTTTTTAATTTTTGCTATAATAAATTTCCCCAAAAAATATATAAAAAAAACATTTTTTTTCCTCAGTTTAGGCCGATACGTATTCTTCTACATATTTTTGGTAAAAAAAATAGCAATTAGCGATTATTGATTGGTTTGCGCAAAAGTTATAGCGTTTACAAAATAGGGGATAGTTTTATAGCATTTTTATTAATATTTTTTTTTTTTACTAGTAATGGCGGCAATCAGCGATTTTTATTGTGACTGCGACATTATGGCGGACACATCGGACATTTTTGACACATTTTTGGGACCATTGTCATTTATACAGAAATCAGTGCTATTTAAATAGCACTGATTCCTATGTAAATGACAGTGAAGGAGTTAACCACTAGGGGCGGGGAGGAGTTAGTGTGACGTGTTGTGTGTTTTTTTACAGTAGGGGGCGTGGCTGACGTCTGACGTCAGTGATTGGCTGTTCCCGATGACAGGGAACAGCAGATCACTGACAGGCAGAGTAGGAAGCGCAGGGAAAGGTTTGTTTACACAGACCTCTCCCCGTTCTTCAGCTCTGTGACCCGATCGCGGGACACCAGCGGCGATCGGGTCCGCTGGTCCCGCGCCCGTGGTCATGGAGCTCCCGACCGGGTCGCAAGTGCGCCGCCGGCGGTGCGCGCGCGACCCCACGGCTAGGCAATTAAAGGGGACGTACCCGTAAGTCCTTTTGCCTAGCCGTGCCCTTCTGAGGACGTAAATATACAGTGGGCGGTCGGGAAGCGGTTAAGGTGCACTTTATTGGTCTACAAGCTTCATATATGTTTCATATACAAGTGTTCGTACAAACAAAAATGATAAATACCATTAATCACATGCTATTACTTATCATTACCGAAGTCAGAGGTGTAATTTGGTATCTAATGATGCATCATTTAAAAGCCATAAAGTTATTGGTCAAAATAAGGTGTCACTGTCATAGGATATTATTGCCATCAATTAGGTTTAGAGTGATGGGACGGGGTTGGGTGGTGTTGGTTTCCCAGGTTGTTTTGGCAGCTCTCATCACTCATATAAGTGATAGGACCATACTTTGCGTCATCCTGACTTATTTATAGCTGAACGTTAGGAAACTGGACAGTCAACTACGTGCAACAGCGGGAACATACACTTTGCTTTTAAATATTTTGTGTTTGTTATAAATGTTTATCAGTTATTGCACTGTATCATTTATTCTGCCATATGTAGGTTGTTGTTTTAACCACTTAAAGCCCAGGCCTTTTTTCTGGCATTTGCTGTAAACCTTGATTTTGTTTTGCTAGATACAGAGTATGAATAGCGATCTGTCATCTCCCCTGCACAGTCCCCTCCCCCCTTCAGGTAGAACACACACTAGGACACACTTAACCCCTTCACTGCCCCCTAGTGGTTAACCCCTTCACTGTCAGTGACATTTATACAGTAATCAATGCATTTTTAATCGCACTGATCGCTGTATTAATGCCAATGGTCCCAAAAACATGTCAAAAGTGTCCGATGTGTCCGCCATAATGTCGCAGTCATGATAAAAATCGCAGATTGCCGCCATTACTAGAAAAAATAAATAATAATAAAAATGCCATAAAACTATCCCCTATTTTGTAGACGCTATAACTTTTGCGCAAACCAATCAATATACACTTATTGCGTTTTTTTTTTCTACCAAAAATATGTAGAAGAATACGTATCGGCCTAAACTGAGGGAAAACATATTTTTTTATATTTTTTTGGGGGATATTAATTATAGCAAAAAGTAAAAAATATTGTGTTTTTTTTTTCAAAATTGTCGCTCTTTTGTTGCTTATAGCGCAAAAAAAAAAAAAAAAACACAGAGGCGATCAAATACCACCAAAATAAAGCTCTATTTGTGAGGAAAAAATACGTCAATTTTGTTGGGGAGCCACGTCGCACGACCGCGCAATTGTCAGTTAAAGCGACGCAGTGCCGAATCGCAAAAAGTGCTCTGGTCGGGAAGGGGGTAAAATCTTCCGGGGCTGAAGCCGTTAAATGTAACCATATTGCTACACTAATGCCGCGTACACACGGTCGGAATTTCCGATGGGAGCTTTTCAGTGGATTTTCCGACCGTGTGTATGCCCATCAGTCTTTTTCTGTCGGAATTTCCGACGGACTTTGGATTGAGAACCTGTTCTCAATTTTTCCGACGGAAAACCTTTCTATCGGATTTTTCGATCGTGTGTATGCAATTCCGACACGCAAAATTCCGACACATGCTTGGAAAAATTTGACGCATGCTCGGAAACAATTTGACGCATGCTCAGAAGCATTAAACTTCCCTTTTATAGTGCTGTCGAACGTGTTTTATGCCGCTGTGTTACAGACCGTCGGAATTTGGTGTGACCGTGTGTAGGCAAGACAGTTTGAGCGAAATTCCGTCGGAATTCCGACGGGAAAACCATCAGAGCTTTTTCCGACGAGAATTCTGACCGTGTGTACGCGGCATTAGAGGCACCTCTCATCTCTTTTATACTCAGTTGTGACATGACACTACTTGTGTATCAAGTCAAAATGTATTTAAAAAATGTGTTGTCTTGCAAAACGCTCTCAAACCAAGTTACTCTCCAACCAAGGTTTTACTGTATATCCAAAAATTTTTTAATAAAAAAACACCTTATAACTATACAGAAATTTATTATCAAGCAAAATTTAAATTTGGAGAACTTTTACCAGAAGTGAAATTGGCAATTTTGCCTAAATACTTTAGCTTGTACGTTATGGCTGTGACTTACGAGTAGACCTATATAGACTCAGTTCTGAACAATGTCCACTTTCTGTGCCAAGAGGCACAGTGACATCTGCAGGATCCTAGATAGTATTACAGTGTATAAAAATAGCGATAAAAGTAAAGCTGTGTATTTCTAATCTGTGATTCCAGATCTGTAATTTAATAATTATTGATATTGGATGTAGTTATGAGGCATTGTTTTAGTGGGGTTAGGTATGTATTATGTATGGTGTGAGTGAGTGTGTGTTGGGGTATTAATGTTTAGTTGGTCTTGTGTGGTGGTTATAGGGGAATTGGGTTGAGCTTGTGATTTTGTATGAGCTTGTCAGTTGAATTGTGCTCATAAGTTTACATACCCTGGCAGAATTTATGAGTTCTTGGCCATTTTTCTGAGAATATGAATGATAACACAAAAACTTTTCTTTCACTCATGGTTAGTGTTTGGCTGAAGCCAATTATTATCAAATCAACTGTGTTTACTCATTTTTTTAAATCATAATCACAACAGAAACTACCCAAATGACCCTGATCAAAAGTTTACATACCCCCGTGATTTTGGCCTGATAACATGCACACAAGCTGACACAAAGGGGTTTGAATGGCTATTAAAGGTAACCCTCCTCACCTGTGATGTGTTTGCTTGTAATTAGTGTGTGTGTATAAAAGGTCAATGAGTTTCTGGACTCCTGACAGACCCTTGCATTTTTCATCCAGTACTGCACTGACATTTCTGGATTCTGAGTCATGGGGGAAAGCAAAAGAATTGTCAAAGGATCTGCGGGAAAATGTAGTTGAACTGTATAAAACAGGAAAGGTTATAATAAGATATCCAAGGAATTGAGAATGCCAATTAGCAGTGTTCAAACTCTAATCTCTAAAGAAGTGGAAAATGAGGGGTTCTGTTGAAACCAAACCACGGTCAGGTAGACCAACTAAAATTTCAGCCACAACTGCCAGGAAATTTGTTTGAGATGCAAAGAAAAAACCCACAAATAACTTCAAGTGAAATACAGGACTCTCTGAAAACATGCAGTGTGGCTGTTTCAAGATGCACAATAAGGAGGCACTTGAAGAAAGATGGGCTGCATGGTCGAGTCGCCAGAAGAAAGACATTACTATGCAAATTCCACAAAGTATCCCACTTACAATACACCAAACAGCACAGAGACAAACCTCAAACCTTCTGGCATAAAGCCATTTGGAGTGATGAGACCAAAATTGAGCTTTTTGGCCACAACCATAAACACTACATTTGGAGAGGAGTCAACAAGGCCTATGATGAAAGGTCCACCATCCCTACTGTGAAACACGGAGGTGGATCGCTGATGTTTTGGGGATGCGTGAGCTACAAAGGCTCAGGAAATTTGTTCAAAATTGTTGGCAAGATGAATGCAGTATGTTATCAAAAAATACTGGAGGAACATTTGCATTCATCCGCCAGGAAGCTGCGCATGGGACGTACTTGGACATTCCAACATGACAATGATCCAAAACACAAGGCCAAGTCCACCTGTCATTGGCTACAGCAGAATAAAGTGAAGGTTCTGGAGCGGCCATCTCAGTCTCCTGACCTCAATATCATTAAGCCACTCTGGGGAGATCTCAAACGTGCCGTTCATGCGAGACAGCCCAAAAATTTACAGGAACTGGAGGCTTTTTGCCAAGAGGAATGGGCAGCTTTACCATCTGAGAAGATAAAGAGAGTCATCCACAAATACCACCAAAGACTTCAAGCTGTCATTGATGCTAAAGGGGGCAATACACAGTATTAAAAACTGGGGTATGTAAACTTTTGATCAGGATCATTTGGGTAGTTTATGTTGCCATTATGATTTAAAAAGAGTAAACACAGTTGATTGATAATAAATGGCTTCAGCCAAACACTAATCATGAGTGAAAGAAAAGTTTTTGTGTTCTCATTCATATTCTCTGAAAAATAGCCAAGAAATCATAAATTCTGCCAGGGTATGTAAACTTATGAGCACAACTGTATATGTGGTTGCAGATGGTACAGTGCAGCCTGGGGGGTCTTTGGTTGGAGCCCCTTTTTTATGGAGAATGAGAATGCTGTCAAAGGTGGGAATGACTAGGGCTTCTTGAGAAAGATATCTAATACCAGCAGTGGGGGGACAAGGTCACCTTGAGCACAGAGCGAACATGCCAAATTTTTATTACAGCCTCCAGCTCTGTCTATTCCTCCTTCCATATCTATACCCAACACGTTTTCTTTTTTTTTTGGTTTCTAAAAAAAATGGGGAAAGTTTAGAACATCTTTCAGCTTTTAATGACATCTGGAGAACTGTTATTCCACGTACCCACGATCGGAATTCTCGTCGGAAAAAGCTCTGATGGTTTTCCCGTCGGAATTCTGACGGAATTTCGCTCAAACTGTCTTGCCTACACACGGTCACACCAAATTCTGACGGTCAATAACACCACGGCATACAACACTTTGGACTGCACTATAAAAGGGAAGTTTAATGCTTCCAAGCATGCGTCGAATTGTTTCTGAGCATGCGTCAGAATTGCATACACACGATCGGAAAATCCAATAGAAAGGTTTTTCGTCGGAAAAATTAAGAACATGCTCTTAATCCAAAGTCCGTCGGAAATGCCGACAGAAAAAGGCCGATGGGTATACACACGGTCGGAAAATCCGATGAAGAGCTCCCATCGGACTGTTTCCATCGGAAATTCCGACCGCGTGTACGCGGCATCAGAGAGATGTCCCCTATACTTCCTGTCCTTTAGAAAACATTTTACCAGGCAGGAAGGCAGGGAAAATTTGAAGCAAGGACACGGATTCCAACGAAAACTCAAACCATAGAATTACAGAGAGGAGCACCAGACCAAAACCAGATCAAAAAAGTCCAAGTTAATTTTAATTGTTGGTAAAAAAAACTTTATATAAAAGTTGACATTGTGTTTCAGTTGCAAAATCACGCCTCCTTGATCAGGACTCAACACAGGATGAAGCTTGGATGGACTCCATGGAGAGTGGCTTCACAGATCTATATTAGAACCAGTATTGAACTCTCGCAATAGAGGAAAAACTTGACAGTACTATTGCCTCCGAAAAGCATTGGTTTTGTTTTATGACTTTTTATCTAACATTTAAAATGATCTTGGACTCTTTCACTTGGTTTTGGCCTAGCGCTCCTTTCTGTTTTTCTTTGGGTAACATTTTTAGTCTTTGTCAGTGTTTAGAGACATTTTCCCTCGCTTCCTGTTTTATTTTTTTATCTTTGTTATTGTTTTATGTTTTATGTATAAATATATAGTACACCCCTCACATTTTTGTAAATATTTTATTCTATCTTTTTATGTGACAACACTGAAGAAATGACACTTGTCTACAATGTAAAGTAGTGAGTGTACAGCTTGATTAACCGCTTCCCGAGGGGCCCACTGTAGATATACGTCTACAGAATGGCACGGCTAGGCAAAAGGACGTGTATATACGTCCCCTTTAATTGCCTAGCCGTGGGGTCGCGCGCGCGACCCGGTCGGGAGCTCCGTGACCACGGCCGCGGGACCAGCGGACCCGATCGCCGCTGGTGTCCCGCGATCGGGTCACAGAGCTGAAGAGCGGTGAGAGGTCTGTGTAAACAAACCTCTCCCCGCGCTTCCTACTCTGCCCGTCATTGATCGGCTGTTCCCTGTCATAGGGAAAGCCGATCAATGATGTCAGACGTCAGCCCCGCCCCCTAAAGTAAAAAAAAAAACACACGTCACACACCATAACCCCTCCCTGCCCCCTAGTGGTTAACTCTTACACTAAATCTGGTTGGTTGGTAATTTATGTTTCCGCTACTACAATATCATACCTCCACCGCGCCAATCATTCCAAAAATGTATGGATAAGTGTATAAAAAAACAACACTATACCTATTAAACTAGTGAAGTGCACCAGCTGCCACTCTAAATAATGTATATATTGAAAATTAGATTATAATCAAACGTGTAGTGAATAAAGTGTTTGAAAAAATATAATCAAGCGGCGCTCATAATATACTTAAATAAAACAATATATAAATAATGAAATAATAAACATAAAAAAATCTATAAATATATAACACCACGTGAAATAATGTTATAGTGAACACACATAAAAGTCCATTAATATCTGTGCTGAAAACATTTTTTATCTTCAAAAGAAATATGTCCACCAAAATATATCCAATAAATGATCTCTTTTATCTTCCACCACACCGACGTGTCTTGTGATCCCTCTAACCCAATGAGACCGCACTCACCAGATGATGTTGCCTCCCACTCTCGTGGTTGGCAAAAGAGCAATTTAACCACACCTGGGTTAATGGTACGATCAATCCAACATATATCTCTCCATATGTGAAAATATAAAATAAACAGTGCTCCACATAGCGTGATTCTGCTATAAAATGATTTATTTCAACAACAAATGCCACACTCACACTTCAATAATTGAACTCACATGTTTCACAGTGAAAATCAGCAAAACCACAGCAAAGATCCACAGCAAACTTGAAAAAGGATAAAACTGGCAATGCGTGAAATGGTCACTTAAGATGCCAAACTATGTTGTATCAGATCTCACCAGCTCCCCAAAGACTCCTCCTGATGTGGATCCTCCTGAAACAATCCCCAACAGCAAAGGAGGAGAGCGGTGAACGGAATAGATCAATATTTTCAAGACCGCCAGAAATACAAATGGATGTTTAGTGTCCGTGTAGCCACGCCCCTGACATGTTTCGTCATAAGACTTCTTCCTAAGGGATTGCCAGTGTAATTTATACAGGAATCAATGCATTTAAATAGCATTGATTGCTGTATAAATGACAATAGTCCCAAAAATGTGTCAAAAATGTCCGATGTGTCTGCCATAATGTCGCAGTCACAATAAAAATCGCTGATCGCCGCCATTACTAGTAAAAAATAAAATATTAATAAAAATGCTATAAAACAATCCCCTATTTTGTAAACGCTATAACTTTTGCGCAAAGCAATCAATAATCGCTAATTGCGATTTTTTTACCAAAAATATGTAGAAGAATACGTATCGGCCTAAACTGAGGAAAAAAAATGTTTTTTTATATATTTTTTGGGGATATTTATTATAGCAAAAAGTAAAAAATATTGCATTTTTTCAAAATTGTAGCTCTATTTTTGTTTATAGCGCAAAAAATAAAAACCGCAGGGGCGATCAAATACCACCAAAAGAAATCTCTATTTGTGGGAAAAAAAGGACGCCAATTTTGTTTGGGAGCCACGTCGCACGGCCGCGCAATTGTCAGTTAAAACGACGCAGTTCCGAATAGCAAAAAGGGGCCTGGTCCTTTGGCTGCCAATTGGTCCGGGGCTGAAGTGGTTAACAGTATAAATTTTCTGTCTCCTCAAAATAACTCAACACACAGCCATTAATGTCTAAACCGCTGGCAACAAAAGTCATGGCTCTGGTCTGAATACCCCAACTATGGGCACATGGCACAAAGTAGCATAGGTGCCAGTACTCAGGTAGTAATAGTCTCCGGTCTGTAGTCAGCAGCAGTGGAGGCACACCAGAAGAGGGCAAGCAATGGCAGGAAAATACCAGGGAACTGGCGTCACTGAGAGATAATAAAAACAGCCTGATCAAAAGTGTCCTGAAGCCTCGGTCAGGGCTACATGTGTTTAGGGGGCCGGTGGGGAGCCAGTGTGGACATGACGAGCTGGAACCTGAGAATCACCAATCCCTGAGAGAGTTTTTGTGTTTGCCCTCCACAACAGTCTCAGTTTTTCATGTGGTCTCTTGGGAAAATGTGTTGCTCTCCCCTGGCATAGTATCACAGCACACTGTGTTTGTAAGCTGGTGTTGGCACAGCATCATGTGTTCCTGAATACATAGTGGAAGCATAATTCTATACTCAAGGCTCACATTGTCAGCAAACAGAACAAAGTCATTCGCTTCTTTCACATCATTCTGTGGGTAAAGTGTTCTTTCTGCCCAATATTATGGCATGTGATTGGCATATGCCAATATTAGTGAGCTCCAACATGTCTGTGACTAGCAAAAGAAGACAAACACAAAAATGAGGAAAACTGTATTTACTTTTCTTGATAAAGTTTTTATTTAATTTCTTTAGTTGGGGCTCCTCGCACGGTGTGCCATGACCCTTAAAGCGGAGTTCCACCCAAATGGGGGAACTTCCGCTTTAAGGGAAGGTGACCCCCTGACATGCCACACTTGGCATGTCATTTTTTTTAGGGGTGGAGCGGATACCCTCTTTTTAAAGGGTCCCAGCTCCCACTTCATCCCGGCACACCACGGCACAGGAAGGGAGATCACCTCTCCCACCCCCTCTCGGCAATCATCTGGGATTCGTCACAAGTCCCAGATGATTGTCCAGCCAGTCACGGCTCGAGGCTCGTGCATGCTCAGTGGGTGCCCGGCTGTGAAGCCACAACCAGGCGCCCACAGTTACGATGCTGGCGCTGTGTTGCATGACCGCGCAATTTTGAATTCATTCAAAGCGTAACTGCGCTGAAAGCTGAAAATTGGTCTGGGCAGGAAGGGGGTGAAAATGCCCGGTATTGAAGTGGTTAAAGTAATTATCTTAAAGGGGTTGTAAAGGTAAAAGTTTTTTTCACCTTAATATATTATATGCATTAAGGTGAAAAAACATCCGTCAATGCCGGGCCGGCCCCCCCAGGCCCCCCGTTATACTTACCTGACCCCTCGAAAGTCCTGCGCCCGCCCCTGACGTCCTCTTCGTGGCTCACCCTGGCCGTTGATTGGCTACAGTGGATGGATTGAAAGCAGCGCAGCCATTGGCTTGCGCTGCTGTCAATCACATCCAATGAGGTGGCACGCCGGGGGGCAGGCCGAGTGATACAGTGAGCTGCTATAGCCGCCAGCTGTATCAAGGGAGCGCGCCCACATGCACTCCACATCATGCGAGGGAGCTCGCATGAAGTTGTGGAGTCCTTGCGGGAGGGAGCCTAAACAGCCACCGAGGGACCCCAGAAGACCAGGTTCGGGGCCACTCTTTGCAAAACCAGCTGCACAGTGGAAGTAAGTATAGCATGTTTGTTATTTAAAAAAAAGAAAAATGTCCTTTAGTGTCCCTTTTAATATACCCTTATTCTATTCTATTCTATTATTGTATATTTACATGTATTTTCTTTTCCATTTTTTCTTTTATTTAAATTTTTATTTATCTATTCACTCTTTTTTTGTTTATAGCGCAAAAAATAAAAACCACAGGGGCTATCAAATTCCACCAAAAGAAAGCAATATTTGTGGGAAAAAAAGACTTTTAATTTTGTTTTGGAGCCACGTCGCATGACCACGCAATTGTCAGTTAAAACGACACAGTGCCGAATTGCAAAAAGTGGTCTGGTCTTAAGCCAACAAAATGGTTCGGTCAGAAAGTGGTTAAAGGAACCTATTTAGAAAATAAAAAACAAACCTTTACAACCCCTTTAATGGCCATCGTTTTGAAATAGGATGTCCAATAAGCTCATATAGATGTGCTGGTAATGTGTCAGCAAACATTCAGCCATACAGTGTATATGCATATGCTTGGTCACTAATCTTTAAAAACCCAGTTCCATGTCTGTCCACAATTATAAGGAACATTGGGATCACAGGCTGGACACAGGGACCACATGCTGGACACAGGCTGGACACAGGCTGGATACAGGGATCACAGGCTGGACACAGGGATCACAGGCTGGACACAGGCTGGACACAGGGATCACAGGCTGGACACAGGCTGGACACAGGGATCACAGGCTGGACACAGGCTGGACACAGGGATCACAGGCTGGACACAGGGATCACAGGCTAGACACAGGCTGGACACAGGGATCACAGGCTGGACACAGGGATCACAGGCTGGACACAGGCTGGACACAGGGATCACAGGCTGGACACAGGCTGGACACAGGCTGGAAACAGGGATCACAGGCTGGACACAGGGATCACAGGCTGGACACAGGCTGAACACAGGCTGGACACAGGCTGAACACAGGCTGGACACTGGCTGAACACAGGCTGGACACTGGCTGGCTGCATTTGATGTAACACAGGCGGGACACAGGCTGGCTGCATTTGATGTGACACAGGTTGGACACAGGGACACTGGCTGGCTGCATTTGATGTGACATAGGCTGGGCACAGGGACACAGGCTGGGCACAGGGACACAGGCTGGAGACAGGGACACAGGCTGGCTGCATTTGATGTGACACAGGCTGGATGCATTTGATGTGACACAGGCTGGATGCATTTGATGTGACACAGGCTGGCTGCATTTGGTGGGACACAGGCTGGATGCATTTGATGTGACACAGGCTGGCTGCATTTGGTGGGACACAGACTGGCTGCATTTGGTGGGACACAGGTAAGGTTGCATTTTTGTGACACAGGCTGCATTTGATGTGACACAGGCTGCATTTAAGAAGGGACTCCAGATGTAAGGACGTACTCCGCTGGGTACACCTGATGGCATCTGGTGGCAGGCAATGTGGCTAGTGACACGCTCAGGGCTCCCACTGACTCTGCATTAAGGTGAGTTGAATAATTTAATTTTATATTACAATGTTATAATAGAAGCAATGCGCTTTAATCATCCTGACACCACAACAACCATGATGATTGAAGTGCTAACACAAGGTGTTTGGAGTATATCTGCTGATTATTAAACTTTCTAGAATACACATATTTCTATTTTTGTGTAGGATCTGGGCCTGCTGTCCCTCCATCCCTCTCTCCCTCTCCCTCCATCCCTCGTTCATCTCAGACGCTAACCACACCACCTTAGAGCCACGCCCACTATTTTGCCAAAACCATGCCCATTTCCTCCAAGTGGGAGGGGTCAAAAACGACGGGCGGAGTCTGGCACCCCCCATCCTGTGGAGTGAAGTTGTGGAGTCCTTGCGGGAGGGAGCCTAAACAGCCACCGAGGGACCCCAGAAGACCAGGTTCGGGGCCACTCTTTGCAAAACCAGCTGCACAGTGGAAGTAAGTATAGCATACCCTTATTCTATTCTATTCTATTATTGTATATTTACATGTATTTTCTTTTCCATTTTTTCTTTTATTTAAATTTTTATTTATCTATTCACTCTTTTTTTGTTTATAGCGCAAAAAATAAAAACCACAGGGGCAATCAAATACCACCAAAAGAAAGCAATATTTGTGGGAAAAAAAGACTTTTAATTTTGTTTTGGAGCCACGTCGCATGACCACGCAATTGTCAGTTAAAACGACACAGTGCCGAATCGCAAAAAGTGGTCTGGTCTTAAGCCAACAAAATGGTTCGGTCAGAAAGTGGTTAAAGGAACCTATTTAGAAAATAAAAAACAAACCTTTACAACCCCTTTAATGGCCATCGTTTTGAAATAGGATGTCCAATAAGCTCATATAGATGTGCTGGTAATGTGTCAGCAAACATTCAGCCATACAGTGTATATGCATATGCTTGGTCACTAATCTTTAAAAACCCAGTTCCATGTCTGTCCACAATTACAAGGAACATTGGGATCACAGGCTGGACACAGGGACCACATGCTGGACATAGGCTGGACACAGGCTGGACACAGGGATCACAGGCTGGACACAGGGATCACAGGCTGGACACAGGCTGGACACAGGGATCACAGGCTGGACACAGGCTGGACACAGGGATCACAGGCTGGACACAGGCTGGACACAGGGATCACAGGCTGGACACAGGGATCACAGGCTGGACACAGGCTGGACACAGGCTGGACACAGGGATCACAGGCTGGACTCAGGGATCACAGGCTGGACACAGGGATCACAGGCTGGATACAGGCTGGACACAGGGATCACATGCTGGACACAGGCTGGACACAGGGATCACAGGCTGGACACAGGGATCACAGGCTGGACACAGGCTGGACACAGGGATCACAGGCTGGACACAGGGATCACAGGCTGGACACAGGCTGGACACAGGCTGGACACAGGGATCACAGGCTGGACACAGGGATCACAGGCTGGACACAGGCTGGACACAGGCTGGACACAGGGATCACAGGCTGGACACAGGGATCACAGGCTGGACACAGGCTGGACACAGGCTGGACACAGGGATCACAGGCTGGACACAGGGATCACAGGCTGGACACAGGCTGGACACAGGGATCACAGGCTGGACACAGGCTGGACACAGGGATCACAGGCTGGACACAGGGATCACAGGCTGGACACAGGCTGGACACAGGGATCACAGGCTGGACACAGGGATCACAGGCTGGACACAGGCTGGACACAGGGATCACAGGCTGGACACAGGGATCACAGGCTGGACACAGGGATCACAGGCTGGACACAGGCTGGACACAGGGATCACAGGCTGGACACAGGCTGGACACAGGCTGGAAACAGGGTTTACAGGCTGGACACAGGGATCACAGGCTGGACACAGGCTGAACACAGGCTGGACACAGGCTGAACACAGGCTGGACACTGGCTGAACACAGGCTGGACACTGGCTGGCTGCATTTGATGTAACACAGGCGGGACACAGGCTGGCTGCATTTGATGTGACACAGGTTGGACACAGGGACACTGGCTGGCTACATTTGATGTGACACAGGCTGGGCACAGGGACACAGGCTGGAGACAGGGACACAGGCTGGCTGCTTTTGATGTGACACAGGCTGGATGCATTTGATGTGACACAGGCTGGATGCATTTGATGTGACACAGGCTGGCTGCATTTGGTGGGACACAGGCTGGATGCATTTGATGTGACACAGGCTGGCTGCATTTTTGTGACACAGGCTGCATTTGATGTGACACAGGCTGCATTTAAGAAGGGACTCCAGATGTAAGGACGTACTCCGCTGGGTACACCTGATGGCATCTGGTGGCAGGCTATGTGGCTAGTGACACGCTCAGGGCTCCCACTGACTCTGCATTAAGGTGAGTTGAATAATTTAATTTTATATTACAATGTTATAATAGAAATAATGCGCTTTAATCATCCTGACACCACAACAACCATGATGATTGAAGTGCTAACACAAGGTGTTTGGAGTATATCTGCTGATTATTAAACTTTCTAGAATACACATATTTCTATTTTTGTGTAGGATCTGGGCCTGCTGTCCCTCCATCCCTCTCTCCCTCTCCCTCCATCCCTCGTTCATCTCAGACGCTAACCACACCACCTTAGAGCCACGCCCACTATTTTGCCAAAACCATGCCCATTTCCTCCAAGTGGGAGGGGTCAAAAACGAAGGGCGGAGTCTGGCACCCCCCCATCCTAAAACTTCACCAACCACCACTGCCTTATATCAGCAAGAATAAAGGTTAATGGGACATTATCATCGTCTGCTAAAATTTCTAATGGGACACGCCAGGGTTGTCCGTTATCAGCATATCTGTATATTCTGGCCAATGAACACCTGGCGGTCGCTCTACTGTCACATCCCTCAATCCAGGGGGTTCAGGTGGGCAATAATTCATATAAACCCAGTATTTTTGCAGATGATTTACTTATAATTGCATCCAATCCAAGAATAGCTTTTCTGCATATTCTCTATGAACTGGAACAATTTGGTTTATATACAGTGCCTTACAAAAGTATTCACCCCCTTGGCTTTTTGCCTATTTTTTTTACATTACAGCCTTTAGTTCAATGTTTTTTTTAATCTGAATTATATGTGATGGATCAGAACACAATAGTCTAATTTGGTGAAGTAAAATTAGAAAAATATATACATAAAACTATTTTCAGAGCTAAAAAACTGATAATTGCCATGTGCGTATGTATTCACCCCCTTTGTTATGAAGCCCATAAAAAGCTCTGGTGCCACCAATTACCTTCAGAAGTCACATAATTAGTGAAATGATGTCCACCTGTGTGCAATCTAAAGCCCCATACACACGTCGGATTTTCCAATGGATTCTGTCCTATCGGACAATGTTGTCGGAAATTCCGACCGTGTGTAGGCACCATCGGACATTTTCCATCGGATTGTCCGACGGACAAAGTTGTATCTCCTGCTCTAAAAAATTTCCGACAACAAAGTCCGATCACACCAATTCTGATCGTGTGTAGCGAATTCCGACGGACAAAGTGCCACGCATGCTCAGATCACATTACAAGACCAAAGCTATTGGCTACTAGCCTCTACGTAGTCCCGTCGTAGGCAACAAACGTCACCACGTTCAGAATGATCGGATTTTCCGACAACTTTGTCCGACTGTGTGTATGCAACACCAGTGTCGGACAAAATCCGTCGGACAAAATCCGATGGATTTTGTGGTCGGATTTTCCGACCATGTGTATGGGGCATTAGTGTCACATGATCTGTCATTACATATACACACCTTTTTTAAAGGCCCCAGAGGCTGCAACACCTAAGCAAGAGGCACCACTAACCAAACACTGCCATGAAGACCAAGAAACTCTCCAAACAAGTAACAAGGGACAATGTTGTTGAGAAGTACAAGTCAGGGTTAGGTTATAAAAAAATATCCAAATCATTGATGATCCCTAAGAGCACCATCAAATCTATCATAACCAAATGTAAAGAACATGGCACAACAGCAAACCTGCCAAGAGACGGCCGCACACCAAAACTCACGGACCGGGCAAGGAGGGCATTAATCAGAGAGGCAGCACAGAGACCTAATGTAACCCTGGAGGAGCTGCAGAGTTCCACAGCAGAGACTGGAGTATCTGTACATAGGACCACAATAAGCCGTACGCTCCATAGAGTTGGGCTTTTTGGCAGAGTGGCCAGAAGAAAGCCATTACTTTCAGCAAAAAACAAAATGGCACATTTTGAGTTTGCGAAAAGGAATGTGGGAGACTTCCGAAATGTATGTACTGTGTACACCACCAGAAGTGCAGTAGCAACTGCACTACGGCTGCACTGTATTGTGTACTAGACATGTGCATTAGTTTTCGTCTGAATGCATTTTCGTCCGAATTTCAGGTATTTTCATTATCGTTTTAACAAACGATAACAAAAGTGCAAAATCCGAAAAATTAAAGATCCGACATAAACAAATGCTTTATTTTTGTTTTTGTTGTGACAACAGTTCGATATAGATAGGAGATTCGACGCTGAAAATAACAATCTATGTCCATTGAACCTGTGGTCGAATGTGCCTAACCTTAACTCTATTAGTCCAAGATTATTCTACATAGAGAGAAAAGATTTGACATAGGGAGGAAAGATTCAACGTAGAGAGGAAAGATTCAACGTAGAGAGGAAAGATTCAAAGTAGAGAGGAAAGATCCGACGTAGAGAGGAAAGATTCGAAGTAGAGAGGAAAGATTTGACGTAGAGAAAAAAAGATTCAACGCAGAGAGAAAATATTTGACGTAGAGAGAAAATATTGCTGCTGGAATTGGGTGCAGCTAAACTATACAGTCATACAGTTTAGCTGCTCTGTCGAATCATCTTTGAACATTCGACAGACACCATAAGCCTTCAATGACAGATTCGACCTTAATTCATTTGGATTTTCGGACGAATGCAATTTTTAACGAAAAACAAAATAAATAAAAACGAATTCCGAAACGAAATATTTCAGTGTGCACATGTCTATTGTGTACTGTGTACACCACCAGAAGTGTAGTAGCAACTGCACTACAGCTGCACTGTATTGTGTACTGTGTACACCACCAGAAAAGTAGTAGCAACTGCATTACAGCTGCACTGTATTGTGTACTGTGTACTGTACACCACTAGAAGTGTATTAAAACTAGTACACCACAGAATGCACTGTAGACATAGGCTACACTGGATGCAGAGTATATATATATATATATATATATATATATATATATATATATATATATATATATGAGACTGACTATATATATATATCAAATACACTGCCTCTAACTGAGTAATCAGCCTGCTTAATCTAAATCACGTTATCTCTCTGTCAACACCAACAACACTACACAGGACCGCCGTGTAGGCAGCCTTATATAGTGTGGGGCATGGACCTAGTCCCCCTGAGCCATGATTGGCCAAAGGCACCCTGCCTTTGGCCAATTATGGCTCTCTTAGCAGAGGGTGCTGGGATTGGCCAAAGCATACATATTAGGTGCATACTTTGGCCAATCATCATACAGCAATGCACTGCGATCTCGCAGTGCACTATGGGGCGTTGCACGGTGTTCGAATTTTCCGCGAACGCCCCATAATGTTCGTTCTTCGAGGCGAACACCTGATGTTCGAGATGAACTTATGTTCAACCCGAACATCAAGCTCATCCCTATTCAGGAGACGTCCTGTGTATGATAACATTTCTTTGTTCGGAGTGTGTCTGAATCATCTTAATGCTCGTCGATCTCTCTTTGGTTCTGCTCACAATTTCATCTACTGCAATCACAGCTTATAATAAAGTAACTTTTGCCTTCACAATTGTGTCATATTTTCAATCACATATACTTACTTTTTTGTTTAAAGACATCTGCATGCAGACCATTTGAATATCAGCCAGGCTGACTTCATGGCAAAGAAAAAGAGAAGTTATTAGTAATTACCCAGAATGCAGAATAAATAGTACTTGTATGTAGTAAAATAACAAATTTAACAATTTGTTCCTACACTTTGTAATGTGAAGGGGTTCAGAGGTGCGGGTGATGTGTAATGTAAAGGGGTCCGGAGGTACAGGGGCTGTGTACTGTAAAGGGGATGCGTAATGTAAAGGGGTCCCGAGATGTAGGGGGGCTGTGTAATGTGAAGGAGTCCAGAGCTGTGGGAGGCTATGTAACATGCAGGGTCCAGAGCTGTGGGGGGCTGTGTAATGTAAAGGGGGTCCAAAGCTGTGGGGGGCTGTGTAATGTAAAGGGGTTCAAAGGTGCAGGGGATGTGTGATGTGAAGGGGTCTGGAGGTGCAGGGGCTGTGTACTGTAAAGGGGGCTGTGTAATGCAAAGGGGTCCAGAGATGCAGAGGCTGTGTGATGTAAAGGGGTCCAGAGGTGCAGGGGGTTGTGTAATGTAGAGGGGTTCAGGGGTGCAGGCACTGTGTAATGTAAAGGGGCCGTGTAATGTAAAGGGGGCTATGTAATATAAAGGGGTCCAGAGATGTGGGGGGCTGTGCAATGTAAGGGGGTCCAGAGATGCAGGGCCTGTGTAATGTAAAGAGCTCCAGAGGTTCAGGGGTTTGTAGAATGTAAAGGGGTCCAGAAGTGCATGGGTTATGTAATGTAAAGGGTCCCAGAGGGGCAGGGGGCTGTGTAATGTAAAGGGGTCCAAAGGTACAGGGGGTTGTGTAATGTAAAGGGTCCAGAGGTGCAGGGGTTTTGTAATGTAAAGGGGTCCAAAGGTGCAGGGGGATGTGTAATGTAAAGGGGTCCAGAGGTGCGGGAGTTGTGTAATGTAAAGGGACCCAGAGGTGCAGGGGGCTGTGTAATGTAAAGGGGTCCAGAGGTGCAGGGTTTGTGTAATGTGCAGGGGTCCAGAGCTGCGGAGGGGGCTGTGTATTGTGCAGGGGTCCAGAGCTCTGGGGGGGCTGTGTATTGTAAAGGGGTCCAAAGGTGCAGTTGTGGAGAGGGGGTACACAGAAGTGACAATTATATATTGGGGGTGCAGAGGTATGCAGGGGGTACAGTGGGGTGCCAAATATAGGATCCGCCCCAGGTGCCAAATGCTGTAGGTACGCCCTGGCTTGTACCAACATATTGTAGTACATCTACCAGAAGTCCGTTTTTTCAGGTGACCGATTGTTTAGTTCCATGGGTCTTATCTGTGTTACAAAATCTAATAATGTGTGAATCCCCGTAAACAAATCGTAAAAGCCAAAAACTGAATTTTCTACCTTTATACGTTTGTTCTCAACCACCTGGCGTCATTACTCCTACTACTAAAGAAACTCATTGCATGGTGTCTCCCCAAAATAATCCCCCAATTTCAATACCTTTCATAAATCTGGTTCATTGTGTAACACCAGGAATTATCCTCTCATTATTTTCTTACCTTTCTTAACTTCTATGCTAATTTTTAGACATGTGCGATTAGTTTCGTACGAATCGGAAATTCGTACGAATTTTTCTAAATTCGTACATTCGTACAAATCCGAATTACGAATTTTTACGAATACGAATTCTGTACGATATACGAAATTTCGTTTACGAATTTCGGATCCAAATTATCTGAATCCAAACTACCAAATGACGAATTTCAACTAATATGAAAGAAATTATAGCGGATATAACGAATGATTCGAATGAATTCGAGATTCAGTATAACGAATATCGACACTTTACGAATAATAACGAATTATCCGAAAACGTATTAACGTTACATAACACAAGTCTATTGTCTACCATTCACTCAGAGGAAGTGCGAAATACGAAATTTCGTATTCGTAAACTAAATTTCGTTTTCGTAAACTAAATTTCGTATTTTGTACTTCCTCTGAGTGATTGGTGAACAATAGACTTGTGTTATGTAACGTTAATACGTTTTCCGATAATTTGTTATTATTCGTAGAGTGTCGATATTCGTAACGATTCGTAGCGATTCGTAACGATTCGTAAAGATTCGTAACGATATTCGTATTTCGTACAAATCCGAATTAAATTTCGTACACGAATTACGAAGTACGATTTTTTTTTAATACGAAATGGAACGGAACGAAACAAAACTAATTTTTTGACGGCTCCCATGTCTACTAATTTTATGAAGATACCTGATTTCTTGTGTGTTCCAACCAACTAATTAAAAAGGAAATCTGCTTCTAAGTATTTATTCAGATAATTGATGTGCCTGGGAGCTTTACTAAAGTAATTAGAATAGGGGTCATCTCACATAACCCCAGGGCTATTAGATTCACATAAATGTGCACTTTAAAATTTGTTTATTTTTATAACTTTTTTTTAATATATTAAATAATTAAAAAAAAATAATGAAATAATGAAAAGCTGGACACTGATAAGAACAGATATTACACTTGATCTTAGCCAACGGGCTTATTCTTCGGTTGTAACAATAACTTGTTTTGGCATTATACATCAAATTATATTCAGGATAGACATCTGAGGTTTGTTTTGTTATGAATTTTCGGACAGATTTTCGTTTCGGATACATCCGAATTTCCGAATTACAATAGTATCAAATTTAAACGAATCTGAAAAAAACGAATTCAGACGAAATTCGAATTTGAATAGTTTTCGAATTTCCAAAGAGAATAAAATAGAATATAAAATAAAGGAAAAGAATACAAAAAAAAAATAGAATACAAAAAAAAAAACAATAGAATAGACCATAAGAGAATAGAAAAGAAAATAATAATAATATAATAATAAAAAAACAATAGAATAGAATATAAAGAATATAACCATTTGCAAAAAATCAAATAGAATAAATTAGAATTTGAATGGCATAAGAAAAAAATAGAAAAAATAGAAAAAAATAGAAAAAAATAGATTAGAATAGAATAGAAAATAACAGAATAGAAAAGAATAGAATAGAGTAAATAAAAATAAAAAGAATACAATTAAAAATAAAAACAATAGAATAGAACAGAAATAATATAACCATTTCCCAAAATTCAAATAGAATCAATTTGAATTTGAATAGAATAAAAAATAATAGATTAGCATAGGACGATGGTTATATTCATTCTATTCTATTGTGTTTTTTCTATACTACAGTGTTTTTTTTTCTATACTATTCTACTCTATTCTTTTATATTCTGTTCAAATTCAAATTGATTCTATTAGAATTTTGAAAAACGGTTATATTATTTCCATTCTATTCTATTTTTAATTCTCTTCTTTTCTATTCTATTTGAATTTCAGAAGATAATCTATTTAAATCTATTCTTTTCTTTTTGTCTATTCTATTCCTTTCTATTCCATTCTATTCTCTTCTTTTCTTTCCTATCCTATTTTGTTCTGTTTTACTCTATTATATTATATTCTGTTATATTTTCTGTTATATTCTTTTTTTCTATTCTACTTTTTATTTTCTATTCTGTTTTATTCTCTTTGGAAATTGGAAAATGATTAAAATCAATTTAAATTTGAAAATTTTAATTGATTCGAATACAAATAAACATAATTAATTCCGAAAACGAATTAAACAAATTTAACTAAACGACTTTATGTAAATAATGAAACGAAACAACACATTTTTTTCATTCTGCACATGTCTACTTCAGGAGACGTCCTGTGTAGTATAACATTTCTTTGTTCGGAGTGAGACTGAATCGTCTGAATGCTCATCGATCTCTCTGGTTCTGGTCACTATGTCAACTACTGCAATCACAGCTTATAACAAAGTAAAGCCTCATACACACGATCGGACCTTGGACCAACTTTCCCGTGGATTTTTGTCCAAAGGGTGTTGGCCCCAAGTTGGTATCGCATACACACGGCAGGACTTTTTCAGCCAACTTTCACCAAATCACTTGGTTTTTCTGCTCTTTACCGCCACCTTTGGTCAACTTCTGTATTCTTGTCTGATCTTTTGCATTGGTTCTGCATTGGTTTGTACAAAAGTCCGTTGGTTTTGTGTACACGCGGTCGGACTTTGGTCCATCGGACTTTTGTTGGCAGAAAGTTGGTCCGTTCGCACAGCCAACAAAACTCTGATGAAACCTGGAAAAAGTTGGTCCGATGGAGCGTACACACGGTCGGATGTTTGTCCAAAACAGCTAATTTGCATGTTGATTGTCAAAAAGTCCGATCGTGTGTACGGGCCTTAACTTTTACCTCCACAATTTTTTTTTCCATCTCATATACTTACTCTGTAGAGACTTGAGTTTTTTCACCAGCCTAGCTAATTTACAACTCTGGTTATCTTCATGGCAAAAAAAAGAGAAGTTATTACCCAGAATGTAGAATAAATACTACATGTATGTAGTAAAATAGCAAATCCAACAATGCGTTCATACACTTGGATAGGAGAAAGGTTTTGTTGTTACAAACTTACAATTGCCTTCATGATAGGAAGAAAGATACATCTTTACATAGAATGTAGATTACATCATAAATTGATCTCACATATCCATAAGTTATATTGGTGGTTGATGAGATGATACTTAAAAGTCCAAATGGAACCAACCCAATGCCAGAGATAATCAGGAACTGGATCACCTGCTGGTGGCACTGTGGTTTCCGGAAGTGAAGGTTGTAGTTCTGTTGTCCACCAGTGGATGTCTCTCAGCAGCCAGCAGATCACAGCAATTAGTCTTCACCTGATGCTGGCTGCTAGGAGGGTATTTAGTCCCTCCTCTACTATTCCCTCTTGCTTCAGTGTTCTGCCTGGCCTGCTAGCCAGATAAAATATTGCTGATTTATCCTGTGTCTAGGTCCAGTTCCTGCCCTGTACCCTGCTACCTCATATCTGCACACCCTTCTTCCTGATCCCAGTCATGGTTACTCCTTCCTGACTTTCCTTACACTTCCAGTTTACCCCATTAATTCATGCTTCCCTTTTGTATGTATATATTGTATTATAGTTAGTTTGGTAGTTAAGTTTTCTGTCACTTGGTTAGTTAGGTTGCTAGTTAGGCATGTTGTCACTTGGTTTATGGTTCACTTATAGCTTCATGTTTGCTGTGTTTTCTCTTTGCTGGGGTTTTGGGTGGGTTATGTTTTACTAATAATTAATTAACTTTAATCATGCTTTTTGCGCTATAAACAAAAAAAGACCAACAATTAAAAAAAAAAGTCAATAATTATTACTTTCTGCTATAAAACACACCCAATAAAAAATGGTTTAAAATCAAATTTCTTCATCAATTTAGGCCAATATTTATTCTGCTACATATTTTTGGTAACAAAAATCCTAATATGCGTATATTGATTGTTTTTTCGCAAAAGTTATAATGCCTACAAACGATGTAATATTTTTATGGAATTTTTATTTTTTTTATTCATTTTTATTAGTAATGGTGGCGCTCAGCTACTTATAGCAAGACTGCGACAAATCAGACACTAATGCCACGTACACATGGTCGGATTTTCTGATTTTTCACTTTCGATTTTTTTCTTAGGTTCCCATAGACTTCAATGGGGTTCGCTGTTCGGGTTAGAATATTTCCCCTGTTCAGGAGTTCTGCTGCGAACCAAACAGGGGGGTGTTCATCCCTGGTGGATAACATTGGCTGGGTTCATTTGACAACCAGATCAGAAACTCTTGCCATATGTTATGTCTATTTTAGCAATGCATAATAGTGATTGTGCTTAATGTAATATATTCCATACTCACTCTTGTCTGCCGTTACTGGGTTCCCATTGGCATGTTGTATTGCGTCTAAGTAAAAAAAAAAAAAAGAAAGTAAAAAATAAATATACTGTATATTTTGCGGGTCAGTATTTTATTTTATTTTTTAGATCTAATATCTATTTTTTAACCACTTCCCGACCGCCCCCTGTATATTTACGTCGGCAGAATGGCACGTACAGGCAGAATCACGTACCTGTACGTGACATTCTTCCGGCGGTTGGGGGGTCCGATCGGACCCCCCTCCGCCGGCGGGGACGGTCGGGATCGCTTCAGGAGCGATCCGGGACGAGGGGACGGCCAGTGGTTTCTGGCCACCCCCTCGCGATCGCTCCTGGCCAATGAGAAACTTCCCCTTCCTGTCTATTGTATAGACAGGAAGGCGGAAGTGATGTCACGCTCGGTGCGCCGGTCTATGTGACCGGAGACGCCGAGCGGCGAACATGTACAGGTTAGTGCACAACACTACACTGACACCAGTACAGTTAGGCACATATTCCACCCCCCTGTCACCCCCTGATCACCCCCCAGATCACCCCCTCCCCCCCCCCAGTCACAGTGTCACTAATTGCAGTGATCATTTATTTACTGATCACTGCATTTAGTGTCAGTGTGACTGTAATAACTGTCAGGGCAGTTAGTTTTAGGTCCAAGGTAGCCCCCTACCCCCCCCTAATAAAGGTTTAACCCCCTTGATTGCCCCCCAGGTAACCCTTTCACCCCCTTTTGCCAGTGTCACTAAGCGATCGTTTTTCTGATCGCTTTATTAGTGTCACTGCTGTCGCTAGGTAACCATTTTTTTTTTTAGGTAACCGCCATGTTTATATAGGTTCATAAATAGGTTTATAGGTCAGGTACCCCCATATTACAACCTAAATAAAGGTTTTAACCCCCTGATTGCCCCTAGAGTTAACCCTTTCACCAGTGATCACTGTATAACTGTCACTGGTGACGCTGGTTAGCCAGTTAGTTATTTTGTTATTTAGGTTCCCCGTCAGGTTTTTATATAGCGTCAGGTACCCCCATATATTACCTAATAAAGGTTTTAACCCCCTGATTGCCCCTAGTTAACCCTTTCACCCCCTTTTGCCAGTGTCACTAAGCGATCGTTTTTCTGATCGCTGCATTAGTGTCGCTAGGTAACCATTTTTTTTTTTTAGGTAACCGCCATGTTTATATAGGTTCATAAATAGGTTTATAGGTCAGGTACCCCCATATTACAACCTAAATAAAGGTTTTAACCCCCTGATTGCCCCTAGAGTTAACCCTTTCACCAGTGATCACTGTATAACTGTCACTGGTGACGCTGGTTAGCCAGTTAGTTATTTCGTTATTTAGGTTCCCCGTCAGGTTTTTATATAGCGTCAGGTACCCCCATATATTACCTAATAAAGGTTTAACCCCCTGATTGCCCCTAGTTAACCCTTTCACCCCCTTTTGCCAGTGTCACTAAGCGATCGTTTTTCTGATCGCTGCATTAGTGTCGCTAGGTAACCAGTTTTTTTTTGTATTACTGTTACGGGTGACGCTGGTTAGTTAGCTTGTTTTTTATACTGTCAGGGCACCCGCCATTTATTACCCAATAACGGTTTAACCCCCTGATCGCCCGGCGGGTGATATCAATTAGGTTTTAGGGTCAAATAAGGTCTGCGTCGCCCCAGGTTAGTGCCAGTACCGCAAACACCCACGCGCAAAGCATACACCTCCCTTAGTGGCACAGTATCTGAACAGATCGATATCTGATCTGATCAGATCTATACTAGCGTCCCAGCAGTTTAGGGTTCCAAAAAAAAACGCATTGTTAGCGGGATCAGCCCAGATACCTGCTAGCACCTGCGTTTTCCCCCTCCGCCCAGCCCAGCCCACCCAAGTGCAGTATCGATCGATCACTGTCACTTACAAAACACTAAGCACACATAACTGCAGCGTTCGCAGAGTCAGGCCTGATCCCTGCGATCGCTAACAGTTTTTTTTGTGGTAGCGTTTTGATTCAGTCGCTTCAGTCAGGAGCTTTTTTACCTGTGAATCTCAAAAAAATAAAAAAAAATAAAATAGTTGTCGTTTTATTGTTCTCTCTCTCACTCTATTCTCTCTCTATTGTTGCTCTTTTTTTTACTCCATTCTATTCTGCAATGTTTTATTATGTTTTATCATGTTTTATCATGCTTGCTTTTCAGGTATGTAATTTTGTTTACTGTGTTTAGTGTTGAGCATTTTTTTGTTTTCAGGTGCGCCATTCAGTTGCAACGCGGATTTATTTATCTTGACAGCAACAGCGTTTGCTCCCACGATACATAAAGCCGCGACTCCAACGCTGTAGGA
This sequence comes from Lithobates sylvaticus, assembly GCA_028564925.1. Classification (NCBI taxonomy): domain Eukaryota; kingdom Metazoa; phylum Chordata; class Amphibia; order Anura; family Ranidae; genus Lithobates; species Lithobates sylvaticus. The sequence continues at coordinate 12,733,863 of CM053035.1, forward strand.
GGTGATTTCACCACCACAGTTAAAAAAAAAGAGCATATATGCCGAAGCATGGGGGCAGCAGGGGGGGGAGGAGCGATTGGCTCCTAATGCCACGTACATACGGTCGAAATTCCGACCGTGTGTACACGGCATAACTTTTGCGGGAGGATGCCCATCATTAGAAGTGGGTGGATGAAGGGAGGTATTCTAATGGTGGGCATACCCACCAATCAATCTCTTTTTTTTTTCGTTCAGCCAAGAGGCTGCATGAAAAAAAAAAGATTACAATATATGTCCAGTATGTTGCTGGACTTTGAATGGTTATACCAGAATGATGCCTGCAGGTTTAGGTATCATCTTGGTATCATTCTTTTCAGCCAGTGATCGGCTTTCATGTAAAAGCAATTCTAGCGGGTAATTAGCCTCTAGACTGCTTTTACAAGCAGTGGGAGGGAATGTCCCCCCTCCCGGATATAAACCGCGCCATTGGGAAATTGGGAAAGCATTTTATCACACCAATCTTGGTGTGGTCAGATGCTTTGAGGGCAGAGGAAAGATCTAGGGTCTAATAGACCCCAATTTTTTCAAAAAAAAGAGTACCTGTCACTGCCTATTGCTATCATAGGGGATATTTACATTCCCTGAGATAACAATAAAAATCATAACAAAGAAAAAAAATGGAAGGAACAGTTTAAAAATAAAATAAAAAAAAGCTAAATAAATAAAAAAAAAAACAAAAAAAAAAAAAAAAAAAAAGCACCCCTGCCCCCCCTTCTCTTGCGCAAAGGCGTACACAAGCGTTGGTCTGGCGTCATATGTAAACAGCAATTGCACCATGCATGTGAGGTATCACCGCGAAGGTCAGATCGAGGGCAGTAATTTTAGCAGTAGACCTCCTCCGTGAATCTAATGTGGTATCATGTAAAGGCTTTTAAAGGCTTTTAAAAATGTATGTAGTTTGTCGCCACTGCGTGTTTTGTGCGCAATTTTAAAGCATGTCGTGTTTGGTATCCATGTACTCGGCCTAAGATCATATTTTTTATTTCATCAAAAATTTGAGCAATATAGTGTGTTTTAGTGCATTAAAATAAAAAAAAGTGTATTTTTTCCACAAAAAATGCGTTTGAAAAATCGCTGCGCAAATACTGTGTGGAAAAAAAAAATGCAACACCCACCATTTTAATCTGTAGGGCCTTTGCTTTAACAATATATATAGTGTTTGGGGGTTCAACGTAATTTTCTTGCAAAAAAAAAAATATGTTTTCATGTAAACAAAAAGTGTCAGAAAGGGCTTTGTCTACAAGTGGTTAGAAGAGTGGGTGACGTGTGACATAGGCTTCGAAATGTTGTGCATAAAATGCCAGGACAGTTCAAACCCCCCCCAAATGACCCCATTTTGGAAAGTAGACACCCCAAGCTATTTGATGAGAGCAATGTTGAGCCCATTAAATATTTTTTTTTTTTTGTCCCAAGAGATTGAATAATGAAAAAAAAAAAATATATATATTTTTTTTACAAAAAGTTGTCACTAAATGATATATTGCTCAAACATGTCATGGGCATATGTGGAAATACACCCCAAAATACATTCTGTTGCTTCTCCTGAGTACGGGGATACCACATGTGTGGGACTTTTTGGGAGCCTAGCTGCGTACGGAACCCCAAAAACCAATCACCGCCTTCAGGCTTTCTAAGGGTGTAATTTTTTTATTTCACTTCTCACTGCCAATCACAGTTTCGGAGGCCATGGAATGCCCAGATGGCATAAAACCCCCCAAAATGACCCCATTTTGGAAAGTAGACACCCCAAGCTATTTGCTGAGAGGTATTGTGAGTATTTTGCAGATGTCGCTTTTTGTCACAAAGTTTTGAAAATTGAAAAAAGAAAAAAAATTTTTTTTTTTCTTTACTTTCTTCATTTTCAAAAACAAATGAGAGCTGTAAAATACTCACCATGCCTCTCAACAAATAGCTTGGGGTGTCTACTTTCCAAAATGGGGTCATTTGGGGGGGGTTTTGTGCTATTTTGGCATTTTATGGCCTTCGAAACGGTGATAGGTAGTGAGGAGTGAAATCAAAAATTTGCACCCTTAGAAATCCTGAAGGCGGTGCTTGGGTTTCGGGCCCCGTACGCGGCTAGGCTCCCAAAAAGTCCCACACATGTGGTATCCCCATACTCAGGAGAAGCAGCAAAATGTATTTTGGGGTGCAATTCCACATATAACTATGGCATGTGTGAGCAATATATCATTTAGTGACAACTTTTTGAAAAAAAAAAAAAAAATCTTTTTTATTTTTGTCTTTATTCAATCACTTGGGACTAAAAAAAAAAATATTCAATGGGCTCAACATGCCTCTCAGCAAATAGCTTGGGGTGTCTACTTTCCAAAATGGGGTCATTTGGGGGGGTTTTGTACTTCTCTGCCATTTTAGCACCTCAAGAAATGAAATAGGCAGTCATAAATTAAAAGCGGTGTAAATTCCAGAAAATGTACTCTAGTTTGTAGACGCTATAACTTTTGCGCAAACCAATAAATATACGCTTATTGGCATTTTTTTTACTAAAGACATGTGGCTGAATACATTTTGGCCCAAATGTTTGACTAAAATTGAGTTTATTAGATTTTTTTTATAACAAAAAGTAGAAAATCTCTTTTTTTTTAAAAATTTTCGCTCTTTTTTTTTTTTTTCCGTTTATATCTCAAAAAATAAAAATCACAGAGGCAATCAAATACCATCAAAAGAAAGCTCTATTTGTGGGAAGAAAAGGACGCAAATTTCGTTTGGTTACAAAATTGCATGACCGCGCAATTACCAGTTAAAGTAGTGCAGTGCGAAATTGAAAAAAGACCTCTGGTCCTTTGGCTGCCAAATGGTCCGGGGCTGAAGTGGTTAAAGACTTCTCTTTTGGACACTCTGAAACCTTCAACTAGAGGAGGAGTCATTGATCTGTTCCATTGACTTGAAATAGATTGAAGAGTCAGGTATCATTTGTTTGAGGGGGGGGGGGGTGAGGTCTCAGCCCATTTTTCTATTTTTTATTTTATTTTTGTGGTGTTCTCACTTAAGCTGGGTACACACAGACAGTTTTTTTTACCTTTAATGTTTTAGGCTGGCCATACATGGTCGAATTTCGAAATAATTTTCTTTTGAAAATCAGAAAATTTGTGCGTTTTGTGATCCGATGGTGCCACCATTGATTTTGAAATTCGACCACCCAAGCCTTCAATTTCACCTTCATTTCCAACATGTCTTTTAGGTGCCTCCACCCTATCGGGTCTTGCGTTGGCTTCACTAATGAGCCTCCAAGTGGGGGATTCATAGACCTAATAGAGACCAGGCTCTATCTGGGATTTAGCAAACTATATCCAGAGGGTGTGTGAAAGGGACAGTTTTCTCTCGGTGGTTTTTTTGAAAGTTGTTTCCATCTATGACTAGATCTGAAGCGATGGGTTCAAGTCATTTATTCCCCATCTACTCTAATTTATCTACACCATTATATTTTGAGTAGAATCTCTCTCTGCCCCAGTTACCAGAGAGCGGAACTCGTCAGATCTGGAGGTCCCATTTGGGTCTTTGTAAATGTTGACAGTCTGTGGATCTCTAGTTTGTCATAGGGTCATGTTTTTATTCTTTATTTCATCCTGCATGGTGTAGCCCAATATCTGATGTTCAGGGTCAATCAGCACCTATCCAATTTTTTCCTGAGTAAGCAATTTAATGAGAAACACGTTGACTATACAAGCTTGGAGGAGATCATGGATCCCATTCCTTTATACACGTATATATTCACAATGGATTGTCTTACAAACTACTGACATAATCCATGCCTCCTTGTTTTTTTTATATTTGGGTATCTGTTGACCTTGTCAAATTGAGGGTGCTGTTGTATGTTGTATTTCTTCTTTTGTAGTTTTTGTATTTTTGTAATAAAGACATTTATATTTTTTTACATCCTTTCTGCCTCATGTAGTTTTTGTATTTTTGTAATAAAGACATTTATATTTTTTACCTCCTTTCTGCCTCATGTTGTGCCCACAAAGTCCCTTTTTTCTTTGAGAAAGTTTTTACTGTCTCAATCCTTCCTATACAATTTTGGATGTTGGCATGGTGAGGGTCCTCCCTTTCCAAGAAATTAATTAGAAATCCTGGTATGAAAATGAAAAAAACCCTCTAGTTTTCACTTTAAATCTCAGATTTTCTGAGGTTGGAAACAGCAGAGACACGGTTTAGGCATTGATCTGGAGAGTTCCTACTGGACCTCTTTGTCAGTGTTGCCAACAGGGTTGCCACCTGTCAGGGATTCAACCGGACAGTACGGGTTTTGAAACATGTGCCCGGGTCTCTGACCACCTGAGACCCGGACACATTATTCATTTTAGACCCATCAGTGGCTCCCTGTGTCATTAGTGTGGCCGTGTCTCCTCAATTTCGGGTCCGCAGCGGTGCAGCACTGCTTGATTTCTGCTCTGCCTCCTGCTCAGCTGTCAGAGTGCGGGACGGGAGTCGGCAGAGGCGGAGCCTCCATGGTGCTCTCCTCCAATCCTCTGGCTGGCTGCAGAAGGGACAAGGAGGTGGGTGGAGCCTCCCCATTCCCTGCTGCTCTGGAATGTGTGCAGAGATCGCACTGAGACTGCAGCCAAGCTTGTAAGGTAAGTTTTTGCCATGTCAGGATCTCAAAGTACTCTCAATTCCCCTCCCCCACCATACACTATACATACCCCCCTCCCCCCACCATACACTATACATACCCCCCTCCCCCACCATACATACACCCCCCCCTCCCCCACCATACACTATACATACACCCCCCCTCCCCCACCATACACTATACATACACCCCCCCCTTCCCCCACCATACACTATACATACACCCCCCCCCCCCCCACCATACACTATACATACACCCCCCCCCCCACCATACACTATACATACACCCCCCCCACCATACACTATACATACACCCCCCCCCACCATACACTATACATACACCCCCCCCTCCCCCACCATACACTATACATACACCCCCCCTCCCCCACCATTCACTATACATACACCCCCCCCCCCCCCCACTATACATACACCCCCCCTCCCCACCATACACTATACATACACCCCCCCCCCCCCACTATACATACACCCCCCCCCTCCCCCACCATACACTATACATACACCCCCCCCCCACTATACATACACCCCCCCTCCCCCACGATACACTATACATACATACACCCCCCCACCATACATACACCCCCCCCAGACACCATCCATATATACAGTTCTCACCGGGTGACACCATCCGCTGCCCTCCTGACACCGTCCGCTGCCCCCCCCGACACCATCCATATATACAGTTCTCACCGGGTGACCCCGTCCACTGCCCTACTGACCCCATCCACTGCCCTACTGGCCCCGTCCACTGCCCTACTGACACCATTTACTGCTCTACTGACCCTGTCCTCTGCCCTACTGACCCCATCCACTGCTCTGACACCATTTACTGCCCTACTGACGCCGCCCCCTGACACCATTTACTGCCCTTTTGACACCGTCCCCTGCCCTACTGTCCACTTTTAATCGAATCATATTTTATGGGTACACTAATGCTTTTGTGTTATTTAATCATGCCCCTTTGAGTCCCCCCCACTGTTAATGCAATTTGACTATAGCCACTGTTCACTGTAGCACACCTCATTACTACTCTATTTGGGTAACCCAAAGTATTTTACAATCCTATAGCAAGTACTACAAAAAAATTGCTGTGCGCCGCGAAAATGTTCGGGTTTGGCTTGAAGAAAAGGTGGCAACCCTAGTTGCCAACCATCAGTATTTTTACTGGCAGCCAGTAAAAAACAGGCAATTTCCTCCTGCCAGTAAATGCCAGTAAAAGGTTGCCAGTAAAAAATATGGCTGACGCTCGGCTTTGTCCGGAGCCGGCTGAGACCATCCGAGTGCCTGCTACAGTGTGATCAGGCGGCTCTGGCGGAGGTGGTGCCTGAGCATGTTGTGTGATATCATGGTGCAAAAGAGCCAAGCAGAGCGGCCAGAGCCTCGTGTCTGCGGTATGGGAGCAAGGCAGGCTGGGACCGGGACTGTTGGTGCTGTTTAAACTGGAGTGGACTGGAGGGACCACTAGGCTTGGAGAGAGACTGTCACTGTGACTCTGGAGGGCAAGTGTTGTGTCAGTGAGATGTCGTCATCATCATCTGTGGTGCTGCACACTGCTGTCAGTGTCACTGTGAGAGTCAATTTTATGTGTGTGTGCCACCCATTCTAATTTCTTGCCCTCCTGAGTCCTGTCCCTGGGCTACTTACTATATTGAAAATAAAATAAGAAATATGTTTTTTGCATTATTATCTACCTTAAATCATATTGCTAATTGCATATTGTATGTTTGTAGCCTAAATACTTAAATTTGCACCTAAAACTGACATTTTGTAACTTTCGGAAATGTCAGTAAAAACTTGGCTGTGCCAGTAAATTTTAGGTGCTGTGTCAGTAAATTTCAATCTGGTAGGTTGGCAACACTGCTCTTTGTGAGGATTTGGTGAATGTGTAATGAGGTCAAGTGCAACTTCTCTTGCAAAGTGAACAGCCTATTTTCCTTCAGTCAGTCACCCCCCCCCCCCCCCGGTATTTTCTCCCAGCATTGATCAGACTCCCTCCCAGGGCTCTTAGTTTCTTCTGTAATCCAAATCATATTTTTAGATGAATTGTCTCTTATACAATTGGTCATAGAGCCGTCATGGAATGGCAGATCTGACATTTTTCAGAAGGGTTGGTCTGTCTGAGAGGGCATGTGATCCCGGTATGATCACCAATTGGGATGTTTGTTAAATGTTTACATTTTAAAGCCATCGGACATTCTAAGCTTGAACTCCATAGCAATATGAGCCGGCATTTGCCAAAAGTAAAAAGAATCATTTGTCAGAATTGGCACTTTGGTCATACAAGCAGGTTTGTCCCGGCATACTTACTTTTCCCAACCTGCCATTTCTTAGAGTATGACAGCAATTTTAGGAAAGACTGTTATATACACAGCCAGTAGAAAATGCTGGAATTATATAAATGAGTAGTAAAATAAAATTAGTAATAAATATATAAAATTAAGATAAATAATATTACAGTATAACTCACCCCAGAGCAACAGAGAGAACATCAAAAATATAGGATACCAAGTACCGTGCATTGCTGATCAAAAATAACAAAGATAATATTCAGTCACACAAAAAAAAGAAATGTATAATGATTATTTGTAACCAGGTAAAGTCAGAGGTGTTCTCTTAGTTTTATGTTAGGTTATTATATTTTTTCTGGTGTTCTTTGGTGTTCTTTGGTGTTTGAAAAGAGAAGTACAACTCAATCAATTGTCTGTTCTTTTTTACATGTGTATGTGTTTTGATTTTTTTTTTTTTCTTCTATCAAAAAATAAATCAGCAGAAATAATATAACTTTCACATTAGGTTATTACATTTTCTCTGGTGTTTGAAAAGATGTTTGTTCTTTTTTACATGTGTATGTGTTCTAGACATGTGCAATTAGTTTTGTTTTTTTTTTCGTTTTTGTTCGTTATTTTCGTTCATTTGTTATCGTATGAATGAATGAACGATTCGCTAAAAATTTTAACGAATAACGAATCGTTCGAATCGAACGAATCCGAAAACAACGAAAATCTGAAAGAAACAAATTAGAAACAATGAATCTACGAAAGAAGAAAATCCTAAAAACGAAAACAGGAACAACGAAAATCAAAATGAACGAAAAAATTAGTACATTCGTAACTTTTTTTTTTGTTGAATTGGTAATTTTCCGTGTCCCTTACAATTGCGCTGCTTAACGTGCTTCGAATGGATTGAACGAAAAAATTCGTACATTCGTAACTTTTTTTTTTTTTCGATTCGTAATTTTCCATGTCTCTTACAATGGCGCTGCTTAACGTGCTTCGAATGGATTGAACGAAAAAATTCGTACATTCGTAACTTTTTTTTTCAATTCGTAATTTTCCGTGTCTCTTAAAATGTAATAATAGCATACACATTACATAAAATTATGAATTATGCTCCGATTATGAATCTACAAATGTTACGAATGTTACGAAAGTACGAATAAATACGAATGCGTCCAAATTTCGAATAAACTAAAATTACGGATAAACGAATCAACGTAAAAATAACTCTTACGAAAATACGAATCGTTACGAATACGAACACCGACGACTTACGAATTTACGAATCGTTACGAATCAACGGAAAGGAAAAAAACGAAATGAAAATAAACACATTTTTTTGTTGTGCACATGTCTAATGTGTTCTTTGTTATTATTATTTATTTTCATGTTTAGCTATGAAATTTTTTATTTTTTTTCAATTCTTTTTATTTACATTTTTATTTTGTTTTTACTTATTTTTTATTACCCCCCCTTAAAAAACAAAAACAAAATAAAAAAACAAACAAACATAATATTATTTAAAAATATTTCATTCAGTTGTTATCTCAATGTAGGTTGTTTGTATTTATAGACACATTTGTTGTTTGGAAAAAATGTAGAATTGAAAGTTTCAGAAATTAAATAAACATCTTACTAAGAAGGAGATCTCAACAAAAATAGTATAAACAAGAGCAATAGCAATAATGAATATATACCTGTGTATATATATTTTTCTTTTAAATCAAATAAATAATAAGAAATAAGAAGGATATTATAAATATTTTGTTACAAACTATCTACCGTTACAAAAGCATTGTTCAGTTTTTCAGTTTGAGTTAGAGAGAGATCATTGTTATGAAAGTAGAGAAAAATTCTGAATGACGACTTACCTTGTTCTGTATCAGTGATGCCGTCTACCCTTCCTCCTTGTAATATACAGTTTATATATGAGGTAGGTGTATTTTGTTGGTGTCTAACCCACCATCTCTGGGAGGTGACATCTACTCCCAGCCCGGACTTTCTTCAGAGACACTGGAAACCAGTTCTACAACAATAAGTAGATCTACAATAATCTGGCGTACACACGCTCGGACTTTCCGGAGGGATTGTCCGCCCTACCTAGTCCAGCGGACAAACCGGCGGACTTTCCAGCGGAGCTCCGCCGGACTTTCCGAGCATCTGGACTTGCCCACACACGCCCGGACTTATCGGGCAGACAATCCGTGGGAAAAAGTCCGCGGGACTTTTGAAATGAACTGACTTGCCCCACACACAGAGAAAAGTCCGTTCATTTAGAACGTGACGGCAGGTAGACGGGACTAGCAAAGGCAGTGAAGATTGCGTGAGAAAAACGGCCCCTGGGTAATTTAAGTGACTGACGCTTGTTTGGGAGGAGTCATGGAACACTGTTAGGATTTCCTACTTCAAGCTGAACTAAACTGTATCTGAGCACCGCAAACTGAAATGATATTTGATTCATATTTAATATTTAAAGTGAACTTCCCCATAATTCCATGTCTCCGGGCTTTATTTTGATGAGAAATCACTCTGAAAATCACCCCCCCTAGCATTTCTAGCAGCGGCCATCTTGAGTAAGGGCAAAAAATGTATGTAGCATTTACTTCCTGGAATCCATCTGACCTTAGTTAAGGCATGCAGACAGGAGGGTGTGCGTAGCTGAGAAAGACCCCCCCCCCCCTTCAGATGAAAGGAATAAATGGCCATAAAAACTCTTTGGAGGTATGACATCATTTTGGCCTAGGCCAGAAACCAGGAAACAACAGAGGGGGCATTTTGCCAAATGACCACCGGCGCCCCTCCCCAATGAATTACCCCGAACATCAAAGTTATTTCTATATTTCTTCTGGGATAATAAGCTTGAGAAAGCCTGGTCTAGGGGGAAATGGGAAGACTGCATTACTCACCTTACACTCCGCTCTTTGATGTCCTCCTTTTCTCCAACCATCACTCCAGACTGCACTGTACATGGAGGAGGCAAGAGTGTGACCACAACTGGAAAATCCTGGAGATAAGAAAAAGGTGAGTATTACCCCCAGTGCTGGGACAAGGCCATTTGGTGCCCAGGGCGAAGATGGCAAACTGCGCAACCCCCCCCCCCCCCTATTTTTAAGAAAGAATCAATGTCATTTCTAAACAAGAACCTAAGAACCTTTTTTTTAGCACATTGGGACTTTGTGTTTATCACTGGTGTTGGACTCAATTTGTAAAACGCAGCATGAGGGGGTTATTGTATTGCCACTGGTTTCTGATACATTAGCGACCAGCAGTGCCGAGACAAAGTCATCCAGTGTCCAGGGCGAACATGCCAAACTGCGCCCCCCAGGTTGTGCATGGGTTAAATGCTCATTAATGCCTAGTACACATGATGAGGTCATTGGATGAAAACAAGTGCATTTGGAGCGATTGTCTGATAATCTGATAATTAGTATACAGCTTTCAAGAGCTGTTTATGACAGTTCATGTGAAAAATATCACAAAACAAGCACAAAGAAATACTTTTAATGTAGTTAGAATACAACTTCAGAAATTATATTTTGTGTCTAATAAGAATGTTTGTAACTTTAGTAACCTATTTGTTTTCCATATGAAACCAGCATGGAAAACAAAATTGTCTAATATTCCCATTGTGTGTATGGACCTTTTATTCTAGGAGCAGAGGATTAAGGTAAAACCACCTAAGCTGGCACACGTGCATAGGTTATATTTCATTCAGCCAAACACTAAGGCCCCTTTCACACTGAGGTGTTTTTCAGGAGCTACAGCGCTAAAAATAGCGCCTGTGTAGCGCCTGAAAAAAGCGGGTCCTTTCACTCCGGCTTTCACACTGGAAGGGTGCATAGCAGGACAGTAAAAAGTCCGGGTAGCAGCATCTTTGGAGCGGTGAAGGAGCCGTGTATTCACCGCTCCTATACCGCTCCTACCCATTGAAATCAATGGGGGCAGCGCGGCTATAAAACAAACAAAACTAAATATAGCGCTGCTTTACCGCCGACACCCGCACCACCCCAGTGTGAAAGGGGCCTTAAAGTTGCTTTGCGAGGGGTGACAGACGTGCCCCTGCCCCAAAGCACCCCCCATTTTGAGGGCATACTGTATGGCCTGGTATAGTTGGGGGGGGGGGGGGCGCTCGCTCATCCTCTCCTTTTCCTGGCCTGCCAGGCTACATGCTCAGACAAAGGTCTGGTATAGATTTCGGAGGGAGGGGGCTTACACCATTGTTTTTAAGTTTTGACATGGGGGTTCCCCTCGAAATTGGGGGGGGGGGGCGCTTTTCCATTTTTTTCTTAATTTTTATTGCCATTATATTTGTTCTTTCCATTTAGCTGTCAGTGGGGAACCCCGCTGACAGCTGATGACTCATGGACTGTCAAGGACACAGCAAGGCCTGCTCCTTAAATGATTATTATTATTATACAGAATTTATATAACGCCATCAGTTTACGCTGCACTTTACAATATAAAAGGGAGACAATACAGTTACAAAACAAAAAAATACAGGAGGATTAAGAGGGCCCTGCTCAGAAGAACTTACAGTCTAATAGGGTGGGGCAGGTGGTACAAAAGGTTGTGACTGTGGGGAATGAGCTGATGGAAGTGGTAAAAGATTAGTTGGAGGTGTGAAAGGCTTCCCTGAAGAGATGGCTTTTCAAGGACTGCATGAAGGCAGCTAGAGTAGGAGATAGCTGGACAGGTTGAGGTAGAGAGTTCCAGAGCATGGGAGAGGCTCTGGAGAAATCCTGGAGACAAGCATGGGAGGAAGAGACAAGGGAGCTTGAGACTAGGAGGTCTTGAGAGGAGCGGAGAGGATGGTTTGGGTGATATTAGGAGACAAGGTTGGTGATGTAGCTTGGGCAGAGTTGTGAATGGCTTTGTATGCTGTGGTTAGTATTTTGAATGTAGTTCGCTGAGTGATCAGGAGCCAGTGTAGGGATTGGCGGAGAGGGGTGGCAGTTACTGAACGGTTGGTAAGGTGGATAAGTCAGGCAGCAGCATTCATGATGAAATGAAATATTGCATTCTGGGATCACTACTGATTCACTGCATGCATTTTTTTTCCGTGAATTGACTTTCACCCCTGTTTTATGTGGTATTTACCGAGCATGTTTGCTTTATATGGTAAACACCACATAAAGCAATAGTGAATTTACATTTTCAGGATCGCGTGTGGTATTTGGGAAAAAAAACGAAATACTGCATGTGATCTGGTTCTGTGAATGGAGCCCAATGTACATTGGTCATACACAAGTAATGATAACTTCTCAATGAAGGACGCCTCCATGTCCCTCTGTTTAAGATTGTTTTTAGTGAAAATTTCTTTCTTATCAAGAAAAACATATCATTGTTTAGATTTGCTGCGATCGGGATGATGTTGGAAATCCTAACCCCAATTCTGTCATCAGAACCAGCTGGCCCATAAAATTAATGGCCACTTCAGGTACCAAGAGCCCCAATCATGGCAGGCCAGTAGGGATGAGCCGAACACCCCCGGGTTCGGTTCGCACCAGAACCTTCGAACGGACCGAAAGTTCGCGCGAATTTTCGAACCCTATACGTTATAATGGACGCGAACGTTCGAAATCAAAAGTGCTAATTACAACGGCCAATATGCATGTTAATGTCATAAAACAGGTTTGGGGACCCGGGTCCTGCCCCAGGGGACATATATCAATGCAAAAAGAACTTTTAAAAACTAACGTTTTTTCGGGAGCAGTCATTTTAATGATGCATAAAGTGAAAAAAAAAAAGTGAAATTTTCCTTTAAATATGGTCCCTGGGGGGTGTCTAAAGTATGCCTGTGAAGTGACATGTGTTTCCCGTGTTTAGAACTGTCCTTGCACAAAATGACATTTGTAAAGGAAAAAAAAAAGCCATTTAAAACCACTTGCGGCTTTAGGTTTGTTCTTAAGTAGAATCTGAACAGGTACATTATGAAGTGTAGCTCCATCCCCAAAAAATCTATTTTTAAGCTTTTTGGAGAACATAGGGAGGGGTTATCACCCCTGTAACATTTGCTGTCTTTGCACATCTGTTCAGAACATGTCACCTCACTTTCCGTCCCAATGACAAATGTTTTTGGAAAAAAGTGGGGTTTTAATTGAAACAAGGATTGGTGATAAAGTATCAGTAGAGAGGAGATACCTTTTTCCCAAATTAAATCTAACAGGATAGAATTTCCCTTCCTAGGGTAGATTTCCTCTCACTTCCTGTTTTCTCTTTCCATTTGCAAGTAGGAGTCGTTTGTAAGTTGGATGTTTGAAAGTAGGGGCCTGGCGTATATACTCTGCAGAAATTTGCCCTATTAGATGTTGGTGTAGCCACAAGACTGGTGGGCACAGGAATGGGCCCTGCTGTGAGTTAATAGATCAAGATTTGTAATTGCATGCACCTGTTGAACAGGGCAGAAAAATTGGGGGTGGTGGGTGGTGGTGACGGTGTTGCCACAAGACTGTAAGCTCTCACAGTTACTCTTGGTGGGCGCAGGAATGGGCCCTGCTGTGAGTTATTAGATCAAGATTTGTAATTGCAAGCACCTGATGAACAGGGCAGAAAATTTGGGCCTTTGGCGGTGGTGGTGGACGGTGTTGCCACAAGACTGTAAGCTCTCACAGTTACTCTTGGTGGGCGCAGGAATGGGCCCTGCTGTGAGTTATTAGATCAAGATTTGTAATTGCAAGCACCTGATGAACAGGGCAGAAAAATTGGGCCTTTGGCGGTGGTGGTGGACGGTGTTGCCACAAGACTGTAGGCCCTCATAGTTACTCTTGGTGGGCGCAGGAATGGGCCCTGCTGTGAGTTATTAGATCAAGATTTGTAATTGCAAGCACCTGATGAACAGGGCAGAAACATTGGGCCTTTGGCGGTGGTGGTGGACGGTGTTGCCACAAGACTGTAGGCCCTCATAGTTACTCTTGGTGGGCGCAGGAATGGGCCCTGCTGTGAACTATTAGATCAAGATTTGTAATTACCCGCCCCTGTTAAACAGGGGCTGAAAAATTGTGCCTTAGGCACTGGTGCTGGTGCCACAACACTGCAACCCCTCACAGATACTGTACTTGGAGCACAGCAGTCACACGTGTTGCGAAGCATTTTTTTAAAAAAATTGTAAGTACACGCCCCTGTAAAACAGGGGCTGAAAAATTGTGCCTTAGGCACTGGTGCTGGTGCCACAACACTGCAACCCCTCACAGATACTGTACTTGGAGCACAGCAGTCACACGTGTTGCGAAGCATTTTTTTAAAAAATTGTAAGTACACGCCCCTGTTAAACAGGGGCTGAAAAATTGTGCCTTAGGCACTGGTGCTGGTGCCACAACACTGCAACCCCTCACAGATACTGTACTTGGAGCACAGCAGTCACACGTGTTGCGAAGCATTTTTTTATAAAAATTGTATGTACACGCCCCCCTGTTAAACAGGGGCTGAAAAATTGTGCCTTAGGCACTGGTGTGGTGGCATGGATCATTGAGGAGGAGGAAGAGGATAGTCAGTGAACATAAGAGGACAGTCACTCAGCATCAGCATAGGCAGTCTTGAAGGGATGTGACATTAAAAATTATTCGGTTATATCCGCCTCAGGTGCCTGGTAGCTGGTGGTGATCCAAGACTGATTCATTTTGATGAAGGTCAGTCGATCAACCGAGGTGGTGGACAGGCGCACCCTATGATCGGTGACAAATCCTCCAGCAGCACTGAATGTGCGTTCGGAAAGAACGCTGGAGGCAGGACAGGCCAGTAGCTCAATTGCATACTGTGCAAGCTCTGGCCAGTGATCCATCCTCAGGACCCAGTAAGCCAGAGGATTTTCGGTGGGAAAGGTGTCCAAGTCTGACCTTGCCCCAAGGTATTCCTGCACCATGTATATCAGACGCTGGCGATGGTTGCTGGAACCGATCATACCTTGGGGCTGCGGACTAAAAAATTGTCTGAACGCATCGGTCAGACGTCCACCTTCCCCACCGCTCCTTCTGCTACTGACCGAAGCCTCAGCAACTCGTCGCCCAGGACCAGGAGTTTGTAACCTCCCAGTTTCTGAGAACGCGTTGCACAGACCTTTCTGCAAGGCCTCCCTGAGATGTCTCATCCTCTGCTCCCTCTGCGACGGCAAGATAAGGTCCGCAACCTTACCCTTGTACCGCGGATCAAGGAGAGTGGCCAGCCAGTAATGGTCCCTCTCCTTGATCCGAAGAACACGAGGATCCTTCCGCAGGCTTTGCAGGATCAGGGAGGCCATGCAGCGTAGGTTAGCTGAGGCATTCGGTCCGGAGTCTTCTGGGTCACTGAGGATGACATGATCGCCAGCCACCTCCTCCCAGCCACGTACAAGTCCACTGGTTTGTTGGGACTGTACATCATCCCTAAAAGACTGCTGCTGCTGATGCTGAGTGCCAGGCTCCACCTCCATGCTCACACAATCCTCCTCCTCCTCCTCCTCCTCATCCTCTTCCTGTGTGATGGGTGGGACAGAAGGAACACTGTCCAGATAAAGGGGGCCTTGAGAGGCAAGGAAGTCCTCCTCTTCCTGCCTCTGTTCTGCCTCAAGTGCCCTATCCATTATCCCATGCAGCATATGCTCCAACAGGTGGACAAGAGGGACAGTGTCACTGATGCATGCACTGTCACTGCTCACCATCCTCGTGGCCTCCTCAAATGGTGAGAGGACAGTGCATGCATCCCTGATCATGCTCCACTGACGTGGGGAAAAAAAACCAAGCTCCCCTGACCCTGTCCTGGTGCCGTAGTCGCAAAGGTACTCATTGATGGCCCTCTGCTGCGTGTGCAGTCGCTGCAGCATGGCCAACGTTGAGTTCCACCTGGTGGGCATGTCACATATTAGGCGGTTCTTGGGCAGGTTCAGCTCCTTTTGCAGCTCAGTCAGCCGAGCACTGGCATTATAAGATCGGCGGAAATGCACACAGACTTTCCTGGCCTGCCTCAGGACATCCTGTAAGCCTGGGAACCTGCCCAAGAACCGCTGCACCACCAGGTTGAGGACGTGAGCCATGCAGGGCACATGGGTGAGCTGCCCCTGTCGCAGGGCGGAGAGGAGGTTGGTGCCATTGTCAGAAACGACCATTCCTGGCTTAAGCTGACGTGGCATCAACCACCTCTCGGCCTGCCCCTGCAGAGCTGCCAGAACCTCTGGCCCAGTGTGGCTCCTGTCCCCCAAACACACCAGCGCAAGCACGGCATGGCATCTTTTTGCCTGCGTACTTGCGTAGCCCCTTGTACGCCTACGGAGCACCGCTGGTTCCAAGGACAGAGCACTGGAGGAAGAAGAAGAGGAGGGGGTGGAGGAGAGAGGTGTGTCACAACCAGTAGCAGTAGTAGCGTTTTGGAGGCGTGGTGGCGGAACAACCTCCAACACTACTGCACCTTGTCCTGCATCCCTCCCAGCTGCCAATAGAGTGACCCAATGGGCCGTGAAAGAAAGGTACCGTCCCTGTCCATGCCTGCTGGACCATGAGTCAGCGGTAATATGCACCTTACCGCTGACCGCCCTGTCCAGCGAGGCATGGACATTGCCTTCCACATGCCGGTAGAGAGACGGAATCGCCTTCCGTGAGAAAAAGTGGCGTTTGGGAACCTGCCACTGAGGAACCGCACATTGAACAAACTCACGGAAGGGGGCCGAGTCTACCAACTGAAAAGGCAGCAGTTGAAGTGCTAGCAATTTAGCCAAGCTAGCATTCAACCGCTGGGCATGTGGATGGCTGGGAGTGTACTTCTTTCTACGGTCCAGCAGCTGGGGCAGGGAAATTTGCCTGCTGCAATCGGACGTTGGTGTACTGCAAGTACTTGGTTGTGACACACCTAATTCTACACCTTCAGTCCTCTCAGAGCAGCTTTCAGAGAGGACTGAAGGTGTAGTGGGGATGGAGATCCCAGCTGATGAGGAGCAAGGAGAGGTCCGCTTAGTTCTTTGGTGTGGGTCTTTTATGTGTGCCTGCCAACGAGCTGCATGGCAGGTCGACATATGTCTGGTCATGCTTGTGGTGCCCAAGCGGCTGATGTTTTGGCCACGCGAGATACGCTTGAGACAAATATTGCAAATAGCAGTGGTGCGATCTGATGCACTCGTCTCAAAAAAGGCCCACACCAAAGAACTTTTCTGATAACGTGCAGAGGCAGCGCCCTGCACAGGCGGAGCTCTGCGGTGTTGTACAGTTGCTGTGCTGGCCTCTACCTGGCCTCCAGGGGGCATCCTGCCTCGTTGGACATGTGACGCCGCATCCTCCTCCTCCTCGTCCTCCTCCTCATCCTCTCTCCCTTCAGGCACCCACGTGGAGTCAGTGACCTCATCATCCCCTCCCTCTTCACCACTAGAGCAAACCTGGCAGTAAGCTGCAGCTGGTGGAACAGTACTGCCAGATTCCTCAAGCTGGGTATCATCATCCGAGCCTTCGAATCGTTGGGCATCCTCCTGGAGCATGTACCCAACACTGTGCTCAAAGAGTTCGGGGGACTCCTCAGGAGGACATGGTGGGTCTAGGGAATGGGTGGCTGATGATGCCATTGAGTACGCGTTGGCAGCTGCTCTGCCAGTACCCTGAGCCTGGGTGAGAGAGGATGAGGAGGATGAGGAGGGCTTGGTCATCCATTCTACCAAGCCTTCAGCATGATGCGGCTCCACATGTCCAGCTGCCGAAAACAAAGACGCGCGTGTCCCATGGCCACGTGCTGATGACGATGCACGACCACGTCCACGGCCACGGCCACGTCCACTAGAAACAGAGCCTGCCTGCCCTGTGTTCTTGGCTCTGCACGCTCTGCCTCCCCTTGGCGGTCTTCCAGCCATTGTAGTCGGTAGTCCTGTGGGTGCTGCTGAGAAGAAAATATAGGAGCTCTGTGTGATGCCACTAACACACTAGAAGTCCTATGGGTGCTTCTGCAAAGAAAATAGAGGAGCTCTGTGTGATGCCACTAACACACTAGAAGTCCTGTGGGTGCTGCTGAGAAGACAATATAGGATCTCTGTGTGATGGGACTAACACACTAGAAGTCCTATGGGTGCTTCTGCAAAGAAAATAGAGGAGCTCTGTGTGATGCCACTAACACACTAGAAGTCCTGTGGGTGCTGCTGAGAAGACAATATAGGAGCTCTGTGTGATGCCACTAACACACTAGAAGTCCTATGGGTGCTTCTGCAAAGAAAATAGAGGAGCTCTGTGTGATGCCACTAACACACTAGAAGTCCTGTGGGTGCTGCTGAGAAGAAAATATAGGAGCTCTGTGTGATGCCACTAACACACTAGAAGTCCTATGGGTGCTTCTGCAAAGAAAATAGAGGAGCTCTGTGTGATGCCACTAACACACTAGAAGTCCTGTGGGTGCTGCTGAGAAGAAAATATAGGAGCTCTGTGTGATGCCACTAACACACTAGAAGTCCTGTGGGTGCTGCTGAGAAGAAAATATAGGAGCTCTGTGTGATGCCACTAACACACTAAAAGTACTATGGGTGCTTCTGCAAAGAAAATAGAGGATCTCTGTGTGATGGGACTAACACACTTCAAGTCCTATAGGTGCTTCTGGGAACAAAATATAGGTATGTGTGATGGGACTAACACACTTCAAGTCCTATAGGTGCTTCTGGGAAGAAAATATAGGATCTCTGTATGATGGGACTAACACACTTCAAGTCCTATAGGTGCTTCTGGGAACAAAATATAGGTCTGTGTGATGGGACTGACACACTTCAAGTCCTATAGGTGCTTCTGGGAACAAAATATAGGATCTCTGTGTGATGGGACTTACACACTTCAAGTCCTATGGGTGCTTCTGGGAAGAAAATATAGGTCTGTGTGATGGGACTAACACACTTCAAGTCCTATAGGTGCTTCTGGGAACAAAATATATGATCTCTGTGTGATCGGACTAACACACTTCAAGTCCTATGGGTGCTTCTGGGAAGAAAATGTAGGTCTGTGTGATGGGACTAACACACTTCAAGTCCTATAGGTGCTTCTGGGAACAAAATATATGATCTCTGTGTGATGGGACTAACACACTTCAAGTCCTATATGTGCTTCTGGGAACAAAATATAGGATCTCTGTGTGATGGGACTAACACACTTCAAGTCCTATAGGTGCTTCTGGGAAGAAAATGTAGGTCTGTGTGATGGGACTAACACACTTCAAGTCCTATAGGTGCTTCTGGGAAGAAAATATAGGTCTGTGTGATGGGACTAACACACTTCAAGTCCTATAGGTGCTTCTGGGAACAAAATATATGATCTCTGTGTGATGGGACTAACACACTTCAAGTCCTATAGGTGCTTCTGGGAAGAAAATGTAGGTCTGTGTGATGGACTAACACACTTCAAGTCCTATAGGTGCTTCTGGGAACAAAATATAGGATCTCTGTGTGATGGGACTAACACACTTCAAGTCCTATAGGTGCTTCTGGGAACAAAATATAGGATCTCTGTGTGATGGGACTAACACACTTCAAGTCCTATAGGTGCTTCTGGGAAGAAAATGTAGGTCTGTGTGATGGGACTAACACACTTCAAGTCCTATAGGTGATTCTGGGAACAAAATATATGATCTCTGTGTGATGGGACTAACACACTTCAAGTCCTATGGGTGCTTCTGGGAAGAAAATATAGGTCTGTGTGATGGGACTAACACACTTCAAGTCCTATAGGTGCTTCTGGGAACAAAATATATGATCTCTGTGTGATGGGACTAACACACTTCAAGTCCTATAGGTGCTTCTGGGAAGAAAATGTAGGTCTGTGTGATGGGACTAACACACTTCAAGTCCTACAGGTGCTTCTGGGAACAAAATATATGATCTCTGTGTGATGGGACTAACACACTTCAAGTCCTATAGGTGCTTCTGGGAAGAAAATATAGGTCTGTGTGATGGGACTAACACACTTCAAGTCCTATAGGTGCTTCTGGGAACAAAATATAGGAGCTCTGCCTGCCTGCCTGCCACGAACACACTACAAGTCCTATAGGTGCTTCTGGGAACAAAATATAGGAGCTCTGCCTGCCTGCCACGAACACACTACAAGTCCTATAGGTGCTTCTGGGAACAAAATATAGGAGCTCTGCCTGCCTGCCATGAACACACTACAAGTCCTATAGGTGCTTCTGGGAACAAAATATAGGAGCTCTGCCTGCCTGCCACGAACACACTACAAGTCCTATAGGTGCTTCTGGGAACAAAATACAGGAGCTCTGTTTGCTGCCAGTGCCTGCCTGCCACGAACACACTACAAGCCCCTCTTTCTAAATCAATCTTTCTAAATGAATCTATCTAACTCAATCTCTCTAAGTAAATCTCTCTAACTAACTAAATCCAGCAGAGTGACACAGAACGATCCTGCTCTATCTACGCCGGAACAGCATGTGACCGCGCAGACGGCGTGGCGGCCTTTTATAAGAGGGGGGCGTGTACTAAAGCCCCTGAGCTGTAATTGGCTACAGGCTCCTGCCTGTAGCCAATTATGGCTCTTCGAGTTTCCGGCGCTGTGATTGGCCAAGCATGCGGGGTCACAGTGCATGCTTGGCCAATCATCAGCCAGCAATGCACTGCGCCGGCCGCGCCGGCCACGCCGGCCGCGCCGGCCGCAATGCATTGCGGGGCCGCTCGCATCACACGAATGTGATGCGAACGGCCCAAATAGTTCTGGGCTTGCCGATCGAGCGAATCGAGCACCGGGCCCATCCCTACAGGCCAGGTGACAGGCCAGGAATTAAAATCAGGTCTATATCCAAAGTATTCTGAAAGATGAAGATGAACTGTATTCGTCCTTTGAAAAGGTATTCAAACGATTCCCTCCTCCACCTGTCACGTCACTGCTTTCTTGGGTCACCCAATTTACATATCTTGGACTCGTAACATCCAATTTTACCCAGTTTTTGGTTATTAACCTTCAACTAGTATTGACTCAATTTACTCAAAAATTTGGGATTTAGAAAAACCTGTCCTTGACTCTGACTTTGATAAAGATGACCTTTTTAACTAAGTTCCTGTATGTGTTTTGTAATACTCCTGTCTTGATTCCTAAGGTCTTCTTTGATTAAGATTGATCAACTCCTCTCCACATTAATTTGTGCTGGGAAAGTTCACTGGGTAGCGAAGGCTACACTGCAACTCCCCATGTCAAAGGGCAGCTTGGTCCTCCCTACTTTAGACACTAGTGTTGGGCGGCAGTTTTGGTGACAGTCCGATGGTGGTTCACCCAAGTTCAGAGTAAGCCAGGTGTGAACTTGGAAGCTCCACTATTAGGCTTGTATGCAGAACTCAGTAACTCTAATCCTCATGTTACAACCACAATGCACACTACAATTATGGTTTGGCAAGAGGTGACTCAATTTTTGGGGGAGCCTAACACCACCACCCCATACGCCCCTATGGGGCAACCCTTCTCTTCTGGACCCAGTAGTGTGAGCATGTTAGAACATCACAACTCTTAAGCACATTATTTAACATAGTACCTTATTAACTTTTGACAACTTGAAGGTGGAATAACACCTCCCTAACCGGATGTTTTTTAGATACCTTCAATTGCGGCACGTGGTAGCAGCACATTTTCCTACCACCTAGTCAAGGTAGCATCTCCCTCTGTTGAGTGCTTCCTTACTTGTAAAAATGTGGATAGGATAATCTCCTGTAGATCTCAGAGAAAGAGACGACCAAAGTCACTCAGTTATGTCACACCTGGCAGGGCCATCTGCCTGATCTTACCGATGAGGACTAGGGGGAGGATTTACAACAATACATACCTTTGATGATATCAGCTAGGGATAGGTTTACCAGGTTGAAATTTCTTCATCGTGTTTATTATACCCCTCAGAGGCTGACTCTCCTCTACCCTAAGGCTAGGGATGGGCCCGGTGTTCAATTCGAACCCATGTTCGAATCGAACATCGGCCGTTTGTCCGCTCGTCGAGGGCAGAACTCTGTGGGTCACACAAATTTGATGTGATGCGAACGGTCCACAATGCACTGCGCCAGTCGCAGTGCATTGCTGGCTGATGATTGGCCAAGCATGCACTGTGACCCCGCATGCTTGGTCAATCACAGAGCCAGCGTCTAGGAGAGCAATAATTGGCCACAGGCAGGATGCCTATGGCCAATTATAGCTCAGGGGGTTTAGTACACGCCCCACACTATATAAGGCCGCCGCACCGGCGGCCTCGTGTAGTGTATTCCGGTGTTAGTCAGTGACATTATCTGCTGTGATCCATTCTGCATTGCTGACATTATCTGCTTTGATTCATTCTGCTGAGTGCTGACTGCTGACATTATCTGCTGTGATTCTGGGGATTAGTGTAGTGTGTGCGTGCTGTTAGTACAGCATTGCAGTATCACATTAAACCACCTTTACCCTTCTGGCCTGTTGTGTCATCTAAGGCAGCCATCTGCGGCTAATGAATTGCCGGCTCCCGTAACACAGAGAACAGTCATTCATTGAAAGTCATTGATAAAAAAAAAGTCATTGATAAAAAAAAAAAAGCGTGGAGGTCCCCCCAAATTCAATTACCAGGCCCTTCAGGTCTGCTATGGATATTAAGGGGAACCCTGCTTCAAATTTAAAAAAAAATGACGTAGGGGTCTCCTTAAATATTCATACCAGATCCTTCAGGTCTGGGATGGATTTTAAGGGGAACCCCGGCCAAAAAAAAAATTGGCGTGGGGTCCCCCTCAAAATCCATACCAGACCCTTATCCGAGCACGCAACCTGGCAGGCCGTAGGAAAAGAGGGGGGATGAGAGCGGCCCCCCTCCCTCCTGAACCGTACCAGGCCACATGCCCTCAACATTGGGAGGGTGCTTTGGGGGTCTGTGACCCCTCAAAGCACCTTGTCCCCATGTTGATGAGGACAAGGGCCTCTTCCCCACAACCCTGGCCATTGGTTGTGGGAGTCTGCGGGTGGGGGGCTTATCGGAATCTGGTAGCCCTCTTTAACAAGGGGACCCCCAGATCCCGGCCCCCCCTGTGTGAAATGGTAAGGGGGTACAAAAGTACCCCTACCATTTCACCAAAAAAGTGACAAAAATTGTAAAAATTACAGGAGACGGTCTTTGACAATTCTTTTTTTTAAATCTTTCATCTTCTTTCTTCTGGTCTTCTTCTTTCTTCCTTTCTTCGTCCTACGGTTTCTTCATCTTCTCCTTCCGGCATCTTCTTCCATCTTCTTCTTCCATCTTCTTCTTCCTCCGATCTGCTTCTTCTTGCTCTGGTCTTCTCGTCCGGCATCTTCTTCCATGGTGTCGGCGTCTCTTCTTGGGCTGCTCCGTGCAATGGGAGGCTCCCGCTGTGCGAGGCTTCGCTGCGTCTGACAGCTCTTTTATAACAAAGGGCTGGGCCACCTGGTGACCCTGCCCCCATGTGACGCACGGGGACGTCATGGGGATTTCCCTATGGCTTTCCCTATGACGTCAGAGGGGGGTGGGGGCCCTGCCCTCCGTTATAAAATGTTGAGGGCATGTGGCCTGGTTTGGTTCAGGAGGGAGGGGGCCGCTCTCGTCCCCCCTCTTTTCCTGCGGCCTGCCAGGTTGCGTGCTCGGATAAGGGTCTGGTATGGATTTTGAGGGGGGCCCCACACCATTTTTTTTTTTTGGCCGGGGTTCCCCTTAAAATCCATAGCAGACCTGAAGGGCCTGGTAATTGAATTTGGGGGGGACCCCCACGCTTTTTTTTTATCAATGACTTTTTTTTTGTCAATGACTTTCAATGAATGACAGTTCTCTGTGTTACGGGAGCTGGCAATTCATTAGCCGCGAGTGATTTTAAATAGCTTTTTTTCCTGCAAAAATTACACTTTGTGCAGGGACAGTTCTAAGCACGGGAAACATGCGCCCCTTCACAGGCATACTATAGACACCCCCAGGTACGAAATTTAAAGGAATATTACAATTTTATTGTTTCACATTAAGCATTATTAAAATAACTGCTCCTGAAAAAACGGCCGTTTTAAAAAAAAGTTTTGCATTGATACATGTCCCCTGGGGCAGGACCCAGGCCCCCAAACACTTTTTATGACAATAACATGCATATTAGCCTTTAAAATTAGCACTTTTGATTTCAAACATTCGCGTTGATTGTAATTAATAGGGTTCGAATGTTCGCACAAACTTTCGGTCCGTTCACAGGTTCTGGTGCGAACCGAACCCGGGGGTGTTCGGCTCATCCCTACTGCAGAGACTCTCGAGAGGGACCCTCATAGTAAGTGCCTGTGGTCCTGTAGAGAAAGCATTTTAATAGTTAATATGTTTTAATAATATTGTGGTAAGAAGTGTATCAAATAAACAAGTACTGCATATGACACATTTCATGTGGATATGGTTATTATGTATCTATTTTTGCATATGAATTTTATTATCATCAGAATTGTATACTGTGTGTTGTAGATGTTCCTTTATTGTTCTCCTGAAGAACCAGCACTGTCGGCTGCAAAACGCGTTGAACCCATTTGGCCATAAAGTGACATGAATAATATCATGAAGACTAAAAATTGTGGACAAATGTCATACCTTATAAATATCCGTGCCTCATCGTTATCATAGCAATACAGTGCAGGGTCACAATATATTTAGGGCATATGTGTCAAACACAAGTTGTGTGGGCCGAATATGGCCCACCAGGCCCACCATTTCATGTGGCCCTTGCACCTTTCCTGCAGCTGTGGAACCCCCCCCCCCCCTTATCCTAGCTCCACCTTGCCTCAGCATTTGGCAGCAGAGAGGAGGACAGAACCCCTCCTCCAGATCATGAGCTTCACCCAGCAGCACTAGATGGGCTTGTCCCTGTCCTAGCCCACCTTGTCTCAGCAGTCAGCAGTAGAGAGGGGGAAGAAACATACACACATTGATATATATATATATTTATATATATCAAACGGGTTTGGTGAACAGCGAACAGCTTTGGTAAATCTACTGGCTTTTCCACAGCCATATGTAGAGAAAATGGTCCAGGATTACTGCACTTAACATATACTGAAAATCAATAAAAAATCCAAAAATATACAAAAAGATAGGTTCTATTGCAGAAATTTTTTTTAGTGTTTGGATTTTGTATATATTTTCAATAAATTTTAAGTGCAGCCATCCTGGACTATTGTATATGTGTATATATATATATATATATATATATATATATATATATATATATATATATATATATATATATATATTGGAGAGAGAGAGATTATAGTATTAACCACTTCATTACCCACCTATAGTCATATGACGCCCACAAGGTGAATCTCCTATCCTGGGTGGGCGTCATATGACATCCTCCCATTCCCAGCCGTCTAGGGGGCACATGCGGCAGCGCTCGGGACCTGGTGCGCGTGCCCGGCGGCCGCGATGTCTGCCGGGCACCTGCGATTGCCCTGGAACACAGCAGGACCGTGGATCTGTGTGTGTAAACACACAGATCCACGTCCTGTCAGTGGAGAGGAGACCGATGATGTGTTCCCAGTACAGAGGAACACCGATCGGTCTCCTCCCCTTGTGAGTCCCCGCCCCCTACAGTTAGAATCACTCCCCTAGTAAACATAATTAACCCCTTCAGCGCCCCCTAGTGTTAACCCCTTCCCTGACAGTCACATTTACACAGTAATCAGTGCAATTTTATAGCAACGATCGCTGTGTAAATGTGAATGGTCCAAAAATGTGTCAAAAGTGTCCGAAGTGTCCACCGCAATGTCACACTCACAAAAAAAATCGCAGATCGCCGCCATTACTAGTAAAAAAAAAAAAAAAATACAATAAATCTATCCCCTATTTTGTAGACACTATAACTTTTGCGCAAACCAATCAATATACGCTTATTGCGATTTTTTTTTTAACCAAAAATATGTAGAAAAATACCTTTCGGCCTAAACTGAGTAAAAAAGTAATTTTTTTTTTAATTGGATATCTATTATAGCAAAAAGTTAAAAAAATTGTGTTTTTTTTTCAAAATTGTCGCTCTTCTTTTGTTTATAGCGCAAAAAATAAAAAACACAGAGGTGATCAAATACCACCAAAAGAAAGCTCTATTTGTGGGGAAAAAAGGACGTTAATTGTGTTTGGGTACAAAGTCGGATGACCGCGCAATTGTCAGTTAAAGCGACGCAGTGCCGAATCGCAAAAAGTGCTCTGGTAAGGAAGGGGGTAAATTCCTCCAGAGCTGAAGTGGTTAAACAAATCATATATACCTGTATATATGAAACGTCTATATTTTTAGTTATTTATTGTCACCTTTCAGTCAATACCTTACCTTGTTATTGAGGCAGCATGCTCACACTTTTTTTATATTGATTTACTGTGAATGTGGGAACACATTTAGTGATTGCAGCAGCTGTACACTATGTATTTCTATCAGTAGGTGGCAGCGCGCAACTACATTATTTAAATTTTTTACTTTAATTTGTTACATTTAACCACTTGCCGACCAGCCACAGTACATCTACTGTCTGAGTTGCGGGCGGCTGTCTGGGGGTAGGTTCTGAATCACTTGGGGGCAGGGCAATGATGACAGCAAGAGCAATTTGGCCACACACACGCTTTTCGCTGCAGCACACTATGCGTTCCACATTAATACTCTCCTTGGGGCACCCAAAGTGTCCCAGGCCAATAAAGTGTTCGGTTTTGACTTGAACAAAAGTCGGCAACCCTAATTGGAAATCCCGTCCGCCGGGACCCCGCAGGTGTCTCTACTGAAGGGTACTGGTAATACTCCATCATACAAAGACACTGTAGACAATTGTGCTCTTCCAGCCTTGTGGTAATAGTTTGGTGAAGACCCTTTTCTGCTCCAACATGACTGTGCCCCTGTGTACAAAGCCAGCTCCATAAAGACATGGTGTGACCAGTTTGGTGTGGAGGAACTCGGGGGGGGGGGGGGTCCTCCACAAATCCCAGACCTCAACATTACCGAACACCTTTGAGATAAATTAGAATGCTGAAACCCTCCAAAATCTTATGGAAAACCTTCCCAGAAAAGTGGAGGATGTTATAGCCACAAAGGTGGGCAACTCCATATTAATGGCCATGGTTTTGAAATAGGGTGTCCAATAAGCTCATATAGATGTGCTGGCAATGTGTCAGCAAACATTTAGCCCTACAGTGTATATGCATATGCTTGATCACTAATCTTTATAAACCCAGTTTCATGTCTGTCCACATTTATAAGAACATTGCCTTGTTCATTTTCTAACATGACAGTCACATTACCTGGGGTTTTTACCTTAATTCCTGGCCCTCGTGGCCTGAAAGGCTCCTGTCATTGCCACAAGACTTGGTCGTTGTGTGGGGTCCACTGCCTTCCAACTTAATAGCATGCCGCTACCGAATATATGACAACAGTTTTTTGTGGGTTCAGAACAAATAGGCTTTCCATTGATTATTTGGCATATTTCTCTGTCTGTACATATTATATCACCACAGATTTGCCCAGAAGAGACCACCGTAGGTAGAGCAGAGACCATCGTAGGTAGTGTCATTGGTTCTGTGGATAAAGCATTTAATACTTAATTTTCCAACTCATAACAAAATGTAATAATGACAATATAATGACTGTGATCCATGACTTGTAAATATCCTGTGTCATTAAGTCGTAAATTAGTATTAGAATTCGAATTCGAAATAGTTTAGAATTCTGCTTACAAGTACAGTATGCCCCCCCCCCCCCCACAATGAAGAGATAGAAAGGAATACATTTGACTAACTGCTCTATGCCCCTGGTTTACTGCAGAAGTAGGAAGCAAGGGGGCCCCCAGATCCCCCCCCCCCCCCCATGTGAATGAGTATCGGGTACCCATTCACCAAAAAAAGTGTACAAAACGTAATAAACGCAAGAGACAGTTATTGACAATGCCTTTATAAAAAAAAAAAAGTAAAAAAATTGTGTCCCTTAATGTAAATCGATCGTCACTCTTGCCGCCCGCCGACCCCGAAAAAACAAACAAAAAAAACGCTCCTGCCTCCTGGGAGGCCTCCCACTGAATGCCTCCACTGCTCTTTGACATTTCTAATATGGGTAAGGGACGGGCCACCTGGGTAAGTATCCACATCTCTGAATGAAATAGTAACGAATTTTGTTAAAATCCATAAAAATTTGTTTTGTTTATTAGTTTTCTAACGAATTCCAATTCAGAATGATTAGAATTCGGATCGATCGAAAAACACGAGCCCCCCTCCCCAAGCCATACCAGGCCACATGCCCTCAAAATGGGGGGTGGGTGCTTTGAGCGGGGGAGGGGCTCTGCTCCCCCTACCCCAAAGCACCTTGTCCCCATATTGATGGGGACAAGGGCCTCATCCTCACAACCATGGCCAGTGGTTGTGGGGGTCTGTGGGCAAGAGTGCTTATCAGAATCTGGAAGCCCCCTTTAACAAGGGGGTCCCAGATACCGCCCCCCCCCATGTGAATGAGTATCGAGTACATTGTACCCCTACCCATTCACCAAAAAAAGTGTACAAAACGTAATAAACACAAGAGACAGTTTTTGACAATTCCTTTATTAAAAAGTAAAACAATAGTGTCCCTTGATGTAAATCCATTGTCACTCATGCCGCCCGCCGACCCCGAATAAACAAATAAAAAAAACGCTCCTGCCTCCCACCGAATGCCTCCAATGCTCTTTGACATTTTTAATATGGGTAAGGGGCGGGCCACCTGGGTAAGTCACCCGGTGGCCCCAGCCCTTCTAATGTCACAGACCGAACATGCACCAGTTTGTGATGTCAGAGGGGGGTGGTGCCACCGGGGTGATGTAGCCAGGTGGCCTGCCCCTTACCTATATAAGAAATGTCAATGCATGCCTGGATAAGGGTCTGGTGTGGATAATAGGGGGGGTCCAGCAGCGTTTTTTTTAATTTTGGTGTGGCCAGGCAATGCTGGCATTCTTTTCTTTAAATTCATCGGTCAGTGCGGAAGCCAGCTGACAGATGATGACTCATGGTTGTTAAGGACACGGCCGGCCGGCTTCCCTGCCCGCTGCTTAACAACCAGCTATTTCTTCACACAGAATTCAGATTGGTCAATCCTTTTTAGACTGATCCAAATTCTAATCATTCTAAAAAGTTGGAATTCATTAGAAAATTACTAAAGGAAACTAATTTTAATGAAAGCAAAATGAATTTGAAGGAAATTTAAAGGAAATTAAACAAATTCTGAAACTAAACTAAACGAATTCCATAATGAAACAGAATTAGTAACCTAACAAATCTATCCGAAATGAAACAAAACACATTTTTCCGTTCTGCACTTGTCTAGTAGGAAAATTACAGCTGGCCTCCAGTTTTTATCTCCCAGGTCATAGACACCTACCCAGTTTGCCTTGAGGATGATCCAGCTGTGCTTTGAGAGAATGGGGATTTTAGCAATGAAGGTTGACCACTATGATCTTCTAGAAGAAAAATGGTGGTAGAGTCCCCATGGCAAATGTGTCACTTTGAGTATAATCATCTACTGAAAGTAGGAATCAGTGGCAGAACTGCCAAAATTGCAAAGGTTGCACTTGCTGGTGTTCCATTATTGTGGGGGGGGGGGGGGTACTGCCTGAAGGTTCTTCTCTAGCTGTGCTCAGGTCAAGACTCAAGCCAAGACTGCCCAAGCAGTCTCTCCGCCCATTCAATTTACAGCTGCAGGCAGATGGGGCATGCCGTCAGGAAGCAGAACAGAAGAAAGTCAGCTGGCCCGGTACAGTAAAGGGGAAGGCACTGGAGAAGGTCTCCAACTCAGGATAGCTGTCATTGAAGACAATGCAGGGACCAGAGAAACACTGAGAATGCAGTGGGGAGCTAACACTGACTGAGTGTCCTCACCCTGCACTGCCACTGATCCCGTCTCCCTGAATTAGCACTGCCACTGAACCAAACCCCCCCCAAGCACTGTCATTGATCTCATCCTTCCACCACCACTGACCCATCCACCCCCCAGCACTACCACTCATCACCCCCCAACACTGCCTCTCATCCTAACCCCCCGCACTGCCCCCAATCCAAATTCCCCCCTCCACCACCACTGCCAATAATCTCATCAAACCCCCAGCACTGCCACTGATCACATCCCCCGAGCAGCGATGCCACCAGTGGTGGCTGGTGCTCAAACTTTTTGGGGAGGCGCAAACAAACTGAAAAATTCTGAAAAAAAACCCATCAATGGCAGCCACTGTGCCCATCAATTGCCGCCACTGTGCCATAAATTGCTGCCACTGTGCCATCAATTGCCGCCACTGTGCCATCAATTGCCGCCACTGTGCCATCAATTGCCGCCACTGTGTCATCAATTGTCGCCACTGTGCCATCAGTTGCCGCCACTGTGCCATCAATCGCAGCCACTGTACCATCAAACGCAGCCCCCGTGCCATAAAATGCATCCACTCTACCATCAAACGCAGCCACTGTGCCATCAAACACAGCCAATGTGCCCATCAATTGCTGCCACTGTGCCCATCAAACGCAGCCACTGTGCCCATCAATTGCTGCCACTGTACCATCAAACGCAGCCACTGTGCCCATCAATTGCTGCCACTGTGCCCATCAATTGCTGCCACTGTGCCCATCAAATGCAGCCACTGTGCCCATCAAACGCAGCCACTGTGCCCATCAATTGCCGCCACTGTGCCATATTAAATGCTCCCACTGTGCCATATCAAATGCTGCCAGTGTGCCCCCCGCCTGCCATCTGCACTTACCCTGTCTTGGTGGGACAGCTCTTCGATGCTCCTCAATGTCTTCTCCCATCCTCTGTTCCCATCCCCTGCTATGATCGGACGCCTGATAGGCGTATGCAGCCCCGTCAGGAAGGAAAGAGTGGAGAACGAGTGAGCACTCCCCCTCCTGAACTATACCAGATGACATGCCCTCATCAAGGGGGGTGCCTTGGGGTAGGGCCCCCCCCCCCCCCAAAGCACATTGTCCCCATGTTAATGGGAACAAAGACCTCTTCCCCACAACCATGGCCAAGTGGTTATGGGGGTCTGCGGGTGGGGGGACAATTCTCACATATTACTTCTTTCTCTATGTACAATGGGCCCACAGAGAGAGGCACAGCGCCATCTGCAGGCTGAAGAGGTTTGATGGTAAAAAAGAAGAAGACAGAAACTTTCAACCTGTTTGTTCATGAATAAGCTATCTTTTTACATTTTCTAATGTAGGAATAGGAGTGTAGTAATCTAACATACATTCTGATTATAGTGCTATGTATGACATTGGACATTTGTACTGCACTGGCTTTCTATATTAAACTTACCATATGTGAAAGCTAAAAATATACATAGCCTCAGGAAATTTGGTATCCTCATGCTGCATTAAAAAAAAAAAAAACATAAATAAATAAAATGGTTAGCAATAAAACAGCAAATGTTTAAATGTATGCAAAAATCAAACATTTTTATTTAATTTTGGATAGAGCAAGAAATTGTTAAAACCCCTGTCAGATTTTTATAGATACTTACAGTGCCTTCAAAAAGTATTCACGCCCCTTGAAAATGTCCACATGTTACAATCAAAAACATAAACTTTTTCAAGGCACTGTATATTGTACATTCACATCACTCCCTGCCCTCAAGGAGCTTACAATATAAGGTCCCTAACTCGCATTCATTTACTAGGGCTAATTATCCTACCAGAATGTCTTTGGAGTGCAGAAGAAGACTACTTAGAACATACAGAAGACCACTTAAAATGGTGTTGCCACCAAGAAAAAAAAATTGTCTTAAAAATCATAAAAAAAATAAAACATAAATAATTGGAAAAAAAATATTTTTTTACTCACCTCTAAATGCCTGTTGCTAGGGGGTCCCTCGTAGTCTGCCACCTTCAGTGCCCGGGCACTGACGTCAATTCCCCTAGGCACCGCACCCACATCTGGGACCTGTCACATGTCCCAGATGAGTGAGCGTTGAATCACGGCGCACGACGCGGCTCGTGCATGCGCAGTGGGTGCCTGGCTGTGAAGCCACAGCCGGGTGCCCACATTAAGAATGCCGTCGCCGCGAGCGGAGCGGGGAACGAGGGGGGGGCTCGTTCCCCCGCATCGCTGGACCCTGGGACAGGTAAGTGTCCGATTATTAAAAGTCAGCAGCTGCAATATTTGTAGCTGCTGACTTTTATTTTATTTTTTTTGTGAGCCCTCCTCTTTAAGAACATACAGGCAGGTAGCGCTATGGTTGGAATTTTAAAAGTGGAGGGCCAACAGCGCCGGCACCCAGGACAGGTAAGTCTGCTTATTAAAAGTCAGCAGCTACAGTGTTTGTAGCTGCTGACTTTAAAAAAAAAATGTCCCGGCTGGCCCTCCCCTTTAAGTTAAAGCAAAAAAATAAATAAAACATCTACACTATAGCTACCTTCAAATTTAGGGGTCTGGGTTCTACTTTTTCCAAGTGATTTGTCCTGCACCTCCCCAATATAATCTTGCAAAGTTTCCTGGATTGGGTGACCCCAGAGATTCCCACCCACTACTTTTTTTGTTTTTATGTAAATGTTACAAGCCATTCTATATAATGTGGCAGAAAGTTATTGGCCCTTTTTCCTCCTACTCAAGTGCACACAGTAGTCAATTTCTCTAATGCCGCATACACACGGAATTCCGGCCAGAAAAAGACAGATGAGAGCTTTTCATAGGAAAATGCGACCGTGTGTAGGCTCCATCGAAATTTTGCTGGCCAAATTTCCGCCAGCCAAAAATTGAGAGCATGTTCTCAATTTTTCCGACGGAAAAGGTTTCAGAAATTCCGATCGTCTGTAGCAATTCTGACACGCAAAATTCCTACGCATGTTCGGAAACAATTCGACACATGCTCGGCAGCATTGAACTTAATTTTCTCTCAGCTCGTTGTAGTGTTGTACGTCACCGCGTTCTTGACGGTCGGAATTTGGTGTGACCGTGTGTAGGCAAGACAGTTTGAGCGGAATTCTGTCGGAATTCCATCGGGAAAACCATCAGAGCTTTTTCCGACGAGAATTCCGATCGTGTGTACGTGGCATAAGAGTGCTGCCAAGTAGGGATGGGCGAATGGTTCGGCCCGAGCATAAGTTCGTGCCGAACTTTGGTTGTTCGAATGTTCTGAACAATATGCAGTGTTGGGGGCAAATTCGAAAGCCGCCAGAACGCCGGTAAAGTGGCACATGTTTCCCGTGTTTAGATTATATGGAATAGGTTAACTAAATAGAAAATTATATAAAAATGAGTGCTTGAAACATTTAAAAATTCTTATTAAAAATGAGTCATAAAATTCTAAAGAAAATGTGGCGCTTTCATCCAGGCCCAGAAACCAATCCTGAGGGGGAGGAAACTCCAAAGAACGGTTCCACAGAAGCGTCTACTTAATAATAACAATGTACCAGTATATATAGCAACAATGTATTGGACCGTGCTATA
This sequence comes from Lithobates sylvaticus, assembly GCA_028564925.1. Lineage (NCBI taxonomy): Eukaryota > Metazoa > Chordata > Amphibia > Anura > Ranidae > Lithobates > Lithobates sylvaticus. The sequence continues at coordinate 12,767,124 of CM053035.1, forward strand.
TTAATATGTATGAGATAATCATATATAACAATCCAAAATAAAGAAATAACCCATAAATAGGTGAAGTGAGTAATAAAAAAAAATTATAAAATCATTAATGTGTAAGAGTAAATATAAGTGGTGAAAACGCACAACACGATGCGTGAATTAAATAAAAATAGGTATGCAAATAAATTAATTACTAAATAATAGACAAATGAACTACATGCTATTATATGTACAAAATTCAAATAATGCAATTGATATGTGCTAATAAATGTGCAAAAATGCAATTAATGCAAAGATTATAAACAGGTGCAAAAAAAAGGGGGGGTTCATCCAATTAAAAGCTAAGAAATAGCAAAAAAAATGTGCAAAATAAGCAAGTGAGAAAAAAAAAAACACAACCACCTAAAATGTAAAAATCCAAATATTGACTGAATTAGTAAATGAATATCCAGTGTATTCAAAATAAATATATATACTACAACAAATAAAGTGTCCAGTGTTTAAAATTAATATACTAGAATAAAGTGTCCAGTGCAATCAGGATTGCCATTAACAAAAGAACTCCCATACACGATACAATCTGCAGCTCCTGTGTAATGGTTCCTCCTACACTACCAGTGTGTGGCGGTGGTGATCTCTTCCATGCAAGAAAGTGCCGAAAAAATGTTTTCCCCAGCCTCTTACCTTAAAGCAAGAGGATAACAGCCTTTCAGTGACAGGAAGAAAAGGAGATAAATCCCTTTCTTGTGGTTTCTCCAGATACGTGTCCTTACTGCCCTCTTAACTTCTCTCCATAGGTCCCGCAGACATAGGGGCCTATTTTTCTTCCTGTCACTGAAAGGCTGTTATCCTCTTGCTTTAAGGTAAGAGGCTGGGGAAAACATTTTTTCGGCACTTTCTTGCATGGAAGAGATCACCACCACCACACAAAGAGTGCACTCTGAGTAGGAGGAACCATTACACAGGAGCTGCAGATTGTATCGTGTATGGGAGTTCTTTTGTTAATGGCAATCCTGATTGCACTGGACACTTTATTCTAGTATATTAATTTTAAACACTGGACACTTTATTTGTTGTAGTATATATATTTATTTTGAATACACTGGATATTCATTTACTAATTCAGTCAATATTTGGATTTTTACATTTTAGGTGGTTGTGTTTTTTTTTTTCTCACTTGCTTGTTTTGCACATTTTTTTTGCTATTTCTTAGCTTTTAATTGGATGAACCCCCCCTTTTTTTGCACCTGTTTATAATCTTTGCATTAATTGCATTTTTGCACATTTATTAGCACATATCAATTGCATTATTTGCATTTTGTACATATAATAGCACGTAGTTCATTTGTCTATTATTTAGTAATTAATTTATTTGCATACCTATTTTTATTTAATTCACGCATCGTGTTGTGCGTTTTCACCACTTATATTTACTCTTACACATTAATGATTTTATAATTTTTTTTTATTATTCACTTCACCTATTTATGGGTTATTTCTTTATTTTGGATTGTTATATATGATTATCTCATACATATTAATATAGCACGGTCCAATACATTGTTGCTATATATACTGGTACATTGTTATTATTAAGTAGACGCTTCTGTGGAACCGTTCTTTGGAGTTTCCTCCCCCTCAGGATTGGTTTCTGGGCCTGGATAAAAGCGCCACATTTTCTTTAGAATATTATGACTCATTTTTAATAAGAATTTTTAAATGTTTCAAGCACTCATTTTATATAATTTTCTATTTAGTTAACCTATTCCATATAATTTAATCATAGTGCAATTTTGACTGTGATTTTTAGTATTGTTTATTCACTTTGCAAGCGCCACATTTCTTACTTTTTTATTTACTATTGGTGTGGGAACACTTTAATGGTGGCTGCGGCATTCTTTGTTGTTACTTAGTGTTTCTTATTGATCCCCCCCCCCCCCTTGGTGGTTTGCGCATTTGGTTCCCCCCCTGTACGCATTTCCCGTGTTTAGAACAGTCCGAGAGCAAAATTACATTTCATGTAGTTTTTCTATTTTTTGATAAAGGACTTGTCCCCAAGCCGTGTCATGTCATTTTTACCATTTTCAAACTTTTTTGTGAAATGGTAGGGGTACATTTGTACCCCATTACCATTTCAAACAGGGGGGAGGCTGGGATATGGGGGTCCCCTTGTTAAAGGGGGCTTCCAGATTCCAATAAGCCCCCCTCCCACAGACCCCCACAACCACCGGGCAAGGGTTGTGGGGATGAGGCCCTTGTCTCCATCAACATGGAGACAAGGTGTTTTGGGGGTACCCCAAAGCACCTTCCCATGTTGAGGGCATGTGGCCTGGTACCCTTCAGGAGGGGGGGCGCTCTCTCGTCCCCCCCTCTTTTGCTGCGGCCTTCCAGGTTGCGTGCTCAGATAAGGGTCTGGTATGGATTTTTGGGGGGACTCCCACGCCATTTAAAAAAAAATTGTCTCTGGGTTCCCCTTAAAATCCATACCAGACCTGAAGGGTCTGGTATGGATTTTGAGGGGGGCCCCCATGCCATTTTTTTTTCATTTTGGCGCGGGGTTCCCCTTAATATCCATACCAGACCTGAAGGGCCTGGTATGGAATTTGGAGGGACCCCCATGCAATTTTTTTTTTAATTTTGGTTCGGGGTTCACCTTAATATTTATACCAGACTGTGGGGGAATTCCATGCCGTTTTTTTCAATGGCTTTTATGTGTATTGCCGGGACCGACAATTCATTATAGCCGCAAGTACTTTTAAATTACTTTTTTCCTTTAGAAATGTAATTTTGCTCTCAGAATGTTCTAAACACGGAAAACACGTGCCGCTTTACAGGCATATTATAGACACCCCCCAGGTACGAAATTTAAAGGAATTTTTTTACTTTTATTTTTTCTCTTTAAGCATTATTAAAATCACTGCTCCCGAAAAAACAGCCGTTTTTAAAACTTTTTTTTGCAATGATACATGTCCCCTTTTTACTTTTTATGACAATAACTTTGCATATAAGTTTTTAAAATTAAAACTTTTGATTTTTCATGTTCGTGTCCCATAGACTTTAAAGGTGCTCGCGTGTTTGAACACATTTTTTGCCTGTTCGCATGTTCTGGTGCCAACCGGGAGGGTGTTTGGATCATCCCTATTTGCCATTTTATGTAGAGGACAAAGTTATTTAAATGGTAAATATATGCCTAAATTCCCAATGTAATACTAACTATATCACTTTAGGCTACCTTTGCATATCACAAAAGTGAACTGAAAGTTGCATATCCTTATATTTCTCATCTGTGTTCAAGTTAAACTGACAATCGCATAATACATGTACAGGAAAGAAGGCTTACCTTGCTCTTGGCTGGTACTACCTTGTTATGTTCCTTCTGCATGCTGTCTTTGTTATATAAGGAGTAGGAGTTGCTGGACCAACCTACTCTGCAAGGTATCAACTCTCCTCCCAAGTGAGGCATACATTGGTAGCAGCTTGAAAAAAAAGCAGGCACAGCAGAATGGAAGGCAAGTACTGAAAACCACAGGAAGATAGCAGAGTCAGGTAGTCCTGGTCATACATTGGCAGGACGGATCAAGTACAGAGGAGCAGGCAAGAGCATGATCAGGGTACAAGCTGGGTCAGGAGCCAATCAGTGGACCAAAAGCAAATGGATCTGGTAGAAGTGGTAGTCAAGGACAAGCCAGGGTTGGTGCAGGCAGAGTTAAAAAAAGGACATACCGTATATACTCGAGTATAAGCCGAGTTTTTCAGCACATTTTTTTGTGCTGAAAGTGCCCCCCTCGGCTTATACTCCAGTCAAGCACTTTTCTGCAGCAAAAAAAATAATTTCCGACCCGACTTTGGGGCCCCGTATCTCGGGGCCACTTGGGTCTAGGGATCAAATTTGGTGTGCCAACCCAGTGGAACTAGCACTAGAACATATCCAAATATGGGGTTCCTAGCACTAAGTGGCCCCGAGATACGGGGCCGCAAAGTCGGTTCGGAAAATGTCATTCTCTGCTGCAGAAAAGTGCTTGACATTTTCTGACCCGAATTTGGGGCCCCATATCTCGGGGACACTTGGAGCTAGGAACCCCAAATTTGGCATTCAAACCCAGTCGAACTAGCACTAAAACATATCCAAAGATGGGGTTCCTAGCACTAAGTGGCCCCGAGATACAGGGCCCCAAAGTCGGTTCAGAAAATGTCATTCTCTGCTGCAGAAAAGTGCTTGAGATTTTCTGACCCGAATTTGGGGCCCCATATCTCGGGGGCACTTGGTGCTAGGAACCCCAAATGTTGTATTCCAACCCAGTGGAATTAGCACTACAACATATCCAAAGATGGGGTTCCTAGCACTAAGTGACCCCGAGATACAGGGCCCCAAATCGGTCAACTGTGTCCATCTGCATGGGCACAGTGAGGCTGCAAATGGGCATCGTTGACCCTCTTTTCCACTTACAGTAGCTGCGCATTTCTCACCCTAGGCTTATACTCGAGTCAATAAGTTTTCCCAGTTGTTTGTGGTAAAATTAGGTGTCTCGGCTTATATTCGGGTCGGCCTATACTCGAGTATATACGGTACATTTTTATTTGGATACAGCATCACACGACCGTGCAATTGTCAGTTAAATTAATCAAAGAAAACAAAAACAGCAGCACAAATCTATAAAAATTCCACAGTTGCAGATGAAATTCTGAAATCTAATGAAGATGGAATCCTTATAATTAGTGCATATACCAACACCTCCCTACAAATTACAAATGCTATACCACTACTTCATATACATATTGAGCCTAAAATAACCGTGTGTTCTATATAAAAAATAAAGTGCAAGTGCAAATCAAATATAGAAATATATAAATATATGTATGTGTCCCCACAATTTTCCGTGCAAGCGAATTCAAGGTTCCCCTACACAATTTTTTTTATCTTGTGGCAACATCTACATATCATAAATATGGATGGGCCGAACGGACCCCTGATCGGTTCACACCACAACTTTTGAACACCACAAAAGTTTGGACCCGAATGACGAACCTCATTAAAGTCAATGGGACCCGAACGGCAAAAAGTGTCCATTTTGAAGTCTTATATGCAAGTAATTGGGCATATAATGGTTATAGGGGTCTGGGTCTTGCCCTGGGGGACATGTATCAATATTATATTTTTCTCATTTTTAAATGAGCAGCAATTTTTAGATTTTTAAAGTGAAAGCATAAAAATTAAAAAATCCTTCCAATATAGTGCCTGGGGGGTCTCCTTAGTCTACCTGTAAAGTAGCAGATCTGTACCATGTCTAGAATCTGCTGCAGCAATAATTGCATTTATAAAGCCAAAATATATAAAGCCTTTCCCTGCAAGCTGCCTTTATTTTGCTCATCAACAGCTGGGGGAACAATATAGTGCACTGGGAACAAGATTAGAGATTATTTGGATACATTCTGGTGTCACTTTGACTTTGGATAGAAGTAACGGGTGCAGAAAAATTGGTCTTTGGGTGTCAGTGGCGCCTACCCACTTTAACCCTATAGAGGTAATCTTAATGAAAGCAAGAATTGGCCTTGCTGTAAAAAAAAATGTAATGATATGCACCTGTCAAATAGGTTCAGAAAAATTGGTCTCTAGGTGTTAATTGTGTCCATGAAACCTATACCATAAACATTCTTCCAGATGAAATGATTGAACACCCACAAAGCTAGGCAGCCTCAAAGTCCTGCAGGGATGTCACATCCCAAAAAGACTTAATCGGTGACATCGGCATCAAGGGATTCATAGCTGGTAATCCAGGACTGATTCATTTTTATTAAAGTCAAACGGTCCACGGAGTCTGTGGACAGGCGCGTTCTATGATCAGTAACAAAACCTCTTGCAGAACTGAATGCTCATTCTGAAAGCACACTGGATGCAGGGCAGCCCAACAACTCAATAGCATACTGGGCAAGTTCTGGCCAGTGGTCTATTCTCATGACCCAGTAAGTCAGTGGATCGTCAGCTGGAAAGCTCTCCATCTCTGTTTTGGCCCAGAGGTAATCATCCACCATGTGATGCAGACGCTGCCGATGGGATGTGGAACACTGTAACCTACTGGAGTCAGGAAAAATGTTCAATAAAATCCTCTTTAACGTGTCCTCAAGAGATTTTATCTTCTGCACTCTCTATGGGGATGAGTTCTGAGACCTTCCCCTTATAACGGTGGTCAAGGAGGGTTGTCAACCAGTAAGGCACCAGTAGTAGTAGTGAGCACTTTCACCCTCTTCCTGCCCAGACCAGCTTTCAGCGCTGTCACACTTTGAATTACAATTGCATGGTCATACAACGCTGTACTCATATGATATTTTTATATTTTTTTCACACAGATAGAGCTTTCTTTTGGTGGTATTTAATTACTGCTGTTTTTTTTATTTTGCTGAATAAATGAAAAAACACAGAAAATTTTGAAAAAATATATTTTTTTTTTCACAGTTTGTTATAAAATTTTACAAAGGTTTTTTTTCCTCCTTCATTGATGGGCACTGGTGAGGTGGCACTGATGATGTGGCACTGATAGGCTGCTCTGATGAGGTGGCACTGATGGGCACTGATAGGCTACACTGATGGGCACTGATTTGGCAGCACTGGTGGGCACTGATGCGGAGGCACTGATAGGCACTGATACGTGGCACTAAAGGACACTGATAGGTGACACTGGTAGGTGGCACTGATAGGCACTGGTGAGCAGCACTGATAGGCAATGCTGATAGGTGACACTGATGTGGAGGCACTGGTGGGCACTGATTGGCAGCACTGGTGGGCACTATTGGGGCTGCACTGATAATCAGGAACACTTATGCCGCGTACACACGAAGGGACAATCCCGCGGGATTATCCTCTGGACTGAAGTCCAGCGGATAATCCCCTCGTGTGTGGGCGCCGGCGGACTTTTTGGCGCCAAAGTACGGCGGACTAAAGTTTGAAGTTTTGTTTTCAAATTATCCGCTGGACTTGGCAGTCCAGCGGATAATCCCGCCGTTAGTGGGCAAGTCCGCGGGACTTTTGAAATGAACGGACTTGCCGCTCAACGGCAAGTCCGTTCATTTAGCACGTGACTTCAGGTTACGTAGCTAGCGTAGGCAGTAAATGCCGCCGCGCTAGCTCCGTGACCTGGCATGGATTTAAAGGGACTCCCCACGCCGAAAAAACGGCGTGGGGGTTCCCCCCAAATCCATGTCAGACCCTCATCCGAGCACGCAGCCTGGCAGGCCAGGAAAGGGGTGGGGACGAACGAGCGCCCCCCCCCCTCCTGAGCCGTACCAGGCCGCGTGCCCTCAACATGGGGGGTGCCCTGGGGAAAGGGGGGCCGTGCGGCCCCCCCACCCCAAAGCACCTTGTCCCCATGTTGATGAGGACAAGGGCCTCTTCCCGACAACCCTGGCCGTTGGTTGTCGGGGTCTGCGGGCGGGGGCTTATCGGAATCTGAGAGCCCTTTAATAAGGGGCCCCCCAGATACCGGCCCCCCACCCTATGTGAATGAGTATGGGGTACGATGTACCCCTACCCATTCACCTAAGGTGTAAAATGTAAAGTAAAAAAAAACACCCACACTTTTGAAAAAATAGTTTATTGCACTGCTCCGGGGGTCTTCTTCCGTCTTGGGGGTCTTCTCGCCGGACTCCCCCGCCATTTACCAAGCTCTTTTACCGAGCGAGGGGAGTCCGGCTACCTTCTTCGTCGCCGCCGTCGTCTGGGGGTCTCGATCCGCCTTCGGGGTCTTCTTCCGTCTTGGGGGTCTTCTCGCCGGACTCCCCCGCCATTTACCAAGCTCTTTTACCGAGCGAGGGGAGTCCGGCTACCTTCTTCGTCGTCGCCGCCGTCGTCTGGGGGTCTCGATCCGCCTTCGGGGGTCTTCCGGGGGTCTCTTCTGTTCTTGCGGCGGTCGTCGCCTTCCGCGCCGCCGGCGCCTTGTCCTTCTTCTTGTCCTTCTTGTTCTTCTTCTTCTTCCGATGTTGACCCGTCGCTGTCTCTGCCCGGAATGCCTGTGCCGATCTGCGCTCGGACTTATATAGGGACATGGGGGACAGGGTCACATGTTCATGTCACATGGTGACCCCGCCCCCTTGCGATGTCACAGTCCCAGCATCCTCCGGGACTGTGACAACACAAGGGGGCGGGGTCACCATGTGACATGTGCATGTGACCCTGTCCCCCATGTCCCTATATAAGTCCGAGCGCAGATCGGCACAGGCATTCCGGGCAGAGACAGCGACGGGTCAACATCGGAAGAAGAAGAAGAACAAGAAGGACAAGAAGAAGGACAAGGCGCCGGCGGCGCGGAAGACGACGACCGCCGCAAGAACAGAAGAGACCCCGGAAAGACCCCCGAAGGCGGATCGAGACCCCCAGACGACGGCGGCGACGACGAAGAAGGTAGCCGGACTCCTCCCCTCGTGAAAGAGCTAGGTAAAAGAGCAGAAGAGAGCGGAGGAGTCCGGCGAGAAGACCCCCAAGACGGAAGAAGACCCCCGGAGCAGTGCAATAAAATATTTTTTCAAAAGTGTGTGTGTTTTTGTACTTTACATTTTACACCTTAGGTGAATGGGTAGGGGTACATCGTACCCCATACTCATTCACATAGGGTGGGGGGGCCGGTATCTGGGGGCCCCCTTATTAAAGGGGGCTCCCAGATTCCGATAAGCCCCCGCCCGCAGACCCCGACAACCAACGGCCAGGGTTGTCGGGAAGAGGCCCTTGTCCTCATCAACATGGGGACAAGGTGCTTTGGGGTGGGGGGGCCGCACGGCCCCCCTTTCCCCAGGGCACCCCCCCATGTTGAGGGCACGCGGCCTGGTACGGCTCAGGAGGGGGGGGGGGCGCTCGTTCGTCCCCACCCCTTTCCTGGCTGCCAGGCTGCGTGCTCGGATGAGGGTCTGACATGGATTTGGGGGGAACCCCCACGCCGTTTTTTTCGGCGTGGGGATTCCCTTTAAATCCATGCCAGCTTGCGGAGCTAGCGCGGCGGCATTTACTGCCTACGCTAGCTACGTAACCTGAAGTTACGTTCGAAATGAACGGACTGCTCCGTGTGTGGGCAAGTCCGTTCATTTTCAAAAGTCCCGCGGACTTTTGGCCGGCGGATTATCCGCTGGAGAAGTCCGTGCGTGTGTGGGCAAGTCCACACCCTCGGAAAGTCCAGCGGACCTAGCCGGAAAGTCCCGCGGGATTGTCCGCTGGACTAGGTCCGCCGGCAAAAGTCCCTACGTGTGTACGAGGCATTACGCATACCCTCATCTGGAGTATGAGTATAAAGTGCACTCCAGAACATTATTATTACTACTAGTTACCTAAGTTAAAACGTGAGTTAACATTGTATCAATTAAATCATTCTGTTATAGCCAGTGCTCATTTTACCTAGTTTTGCACCGTATATACAATGTGTGTGTGTATATATATATATATATATATATATATATATATATATATATATATAAAATCTGTGTGTATTAGAGTGGACGAGCGGATTTAAGAGTCGAGGCACGTTGTGCGAGGAGTCCCAACTAAGGAAAATCAAAAAAACGTAAAGTATTATTTACTTTTGTGTTTGTCTTCTGCTAGTCACACATATGTTAGAGCTCACCAATATTGCCATATGGCAATCATGTGCCATAAGATTGTGCAGAAAGAACACTTTACATACATAATGATGAGAAAGAAGAAAATTACTTTGTGCTATTTGCTGACGATGTGAACCTTGATTATAGAATTATGCTTCTACTATGTATCCAAGAACACATGATGCCGTGCCAACACCAGCTTACAAACACAGTGTGCTGTGATACTACGCCAGGGGTGAGCAATAATCTTTTCCAAAGACCACATGAGAAACTGGGACTTTTGTGGAGGGCCAAACAAAAGTTTAGTATATAGTAAAAAAATATTTTGTTTAAACCAGAAACCTAAGACCACAATTCTGCCTGTGATACCAAATCACGGCAAAGCGTGGGACATGTGTTTGGCCAGAGTATTCTTAATTATTATTTGTGTAAAGCTGCAGGTGTGTTGGATTTGGAGTATTTAGCAGGCTGTGGACTGGGTGGATTAGGTAGACTGATGAAGAAGTACTCCTCGAAACGCGTCTCTACTATGGTTTCTCCTGGCAGTAATGTCAGATGTGGGCTGGACAGATCAGGTGACATGGGCTGGACAGATCGGATGATGTGGGCTGGATGGATCGGTGAGGGACTGGCAGCTCTCTCAGGGCTTGGTGATTCTCAATCGCCATCTCGTCATGTCCACAACGGCTCCCCACCGGCCCCTGTACAAATGTACCTCTTGGCCAGAGCTTCAGGACACATCCTATGCTTCTCTATATCCAACTGTCTTTTATCTCTCAGTGACGCCAGTTCCCTGGTTCCCGGGTGCCTTCCTGCCATTCTTGGCCCTCTTCTGGTGTGCCTCCACTGCTGCTAACTACAGTCCGGAGACTACTGCTACCTGATTACTGGGACCCATACTACTTTGTGCTCTGTCCCCCTGTCTCCACACTCAGGGGTACTCAGACCAGAGCCGCAAGGAGAAGCCCTCTCGTCACCTTGGCCTCCAACGGAGGTCCGTGCCAAATATTATTTTCTCTAGTCTGCAAGGGGTTTGCAGCTTTCTTTCTGTGCCATGCACCTTTCTACTTTAATTTCCTGTGCCCTAACTTTTTTACTATTGAATTTTCCCTTTTTTAATTCCACCGGTGGAAAAAGGAAGCAAAAGCCAAAGCAGCCTGGTGAAAGTCTTTTGAGAGGGAAAAATGTGGCCACTTCTAAACCAAAATGTGTAACCCTAGTGAGCTTTGCTGCTGAAGTACAACCAATAGATGTGGAGGACATAGTGGCTGAGGATTGGGCGGGGGGACAGCACTAGCGGACTGCAGGTTCCAGCAGACCTTTATTATTCATTTATATTTTTATTTATTTTTTATTTATTATTTCCATTATTTTTAATTTACTCCTATCTCTATATCCACACTTATTCTAATTCATCTATCACTTAGGTCATATTCCTCTTTAGCCGGTTAATGTTCATTATAGTCCATTTATGACCATTTATTGCTTATTCCAATTTTAGTCCCAACTTCTTTTTCCCCACTGTATTTTAATTCATATTAATACTATGTACATATAGAGGCATATATAAACTTTAGTATTTACTACGCTTAGAACAGCTCTTTTTCTCCTTTTTCTCAAATTAGACATATGAAATTAGACATTAAACGTCACTTCCAGCCACTTTTGAGTAAAAAATTACATTTCTATTTTTTTTTATTGCATTTCAGTGTAAATATCAGATCTGAGGTCTTTTTGACACCAGATCTCACATTTAAGAGGTCCTGTCATGATTTTTTTTTTCCTATTACAAGGGAAGTTTACATTCCTTGTAATAGGAATAAAAGTGACCCAAACATTTTTTTTAAAAGGGCAATGTAAAAATGAAAAAGAAAAAAGAAAAAAAAAAGAATTTTTTTTTTTTTTTAAGCGCCCCGTCTTGCCAAGCTCACGCGCAGAAGCAAACGCATACGTGAGTAGCGCCCACATATGATAACGGTGTTCAAATTAGGGCAATAATTCTAGCCCTAGACCGTCTCTATAATGCAAAACTGGTAACCTGTAGCCATTTTTAAATGTTGCCTATGGGGATTTTTAAGGGTAAATGTTTGTTGCCATTCCACGACCGCGCGCAATCAAAACATGACATGTTGGGTATCAATTTACTTAGCATAACATTATCTTTCACAATATAAAAAATTGGGCTAACTTTACCGTTGTCTTATTTTTTAAGTCCCAAAAGTGTATTTTTTCCAAAAAAAAGTGTGCTTGCAAGACCACTGCGCAAATACGGTGTGACATAAAGTATTGCAACAACCACCATTTTATTCTCTAGAGTGTTAGAACCCCCAAACATTATATATCTGTTTTTATATAAGTAATTTTCTAGCAAAAAAAAAATATTTGAACTTGTAAACAACAAATCTCAAAAAGAGGTTTGGTCCTTAAAGCGGTGTTTAACCACTTCAGCCCCGGACCAATTGGCAGCCAAAGGACCAGGCCCCTTTTTGCGATTCAGCACTGCGCCGCTTTAACTGACAATTGCGCGGTCCTGCGACATGGCTCCAAAACAAAATTGGCGTCCTTTTTTCCCCACAAATAGAGCTTTCTTTTGGTGGTACTTGATCGCCCCTGCGTTTTTTTTTTTTGCGCTATAAACAAAAATAGAGCGACAATTTTGAAAAAAATTTAATATTTTTTTTGTTTTTTGCTATAATAAATATCCCCAAAAAATATATAAAAAAACATATTTTTTCCTCAGTTTAGGCCGATACGTATTCTTCTACATATTTTTGGTAAAAAAAAATTGCAATTAGCGATTATTGATTGGTTTGCGCAAAAGTTATAGCGTTTACAAAATAGGGGATAGTTTTATAGCATTTTTATTAATATTTTTTTTTTTACTAGTAATGGCGGCGATCAGCGATTTTTATTGTGACTGCGACATTATGGCGGACACATCGGTAATTTTTGACACATTTTTGGGACCATTGTCATTTATACAGCAATCAATGCTATTTAAATGCACAGATTCCTGTATAAATGACACTGGCAGTGAAAGAGTTAACCACTAGGGGGAGGGGAGGGGTTATGGGCTGTGACGTGTGTGTGTTTTTTTACATTAGGGGGCGGGGCTGACGTCTGACGTCATTGATCAGCTTTCCCGATGACAGGGAACAGCCGATCAATAACAGGCAGAGTAGGAAGTGCGGGGAGAGGTTTGTTTACACAGACCTCTCCTCGTTCTTCAGCTCTGTGACCCGATTGCAGGACACCAGCGGCGATCGGGTCCGCTTGTCCCACGGCCGGGGTCACGGAGCTCCTGCCCGGGTCACGGAGCTCCTGCCCGGGTCGCGAGCGCGCCACCGGCGGCGCGCGCGCGACCCATGGCCAGGCAATTAAACCCATGGCCAGGCAATTAAACCTGTACGTGGTTTTGCCTGGCCGTGCCTGGCCGTGCCATTCTGCTGACGTATATGTGCAGGAGGTGGTTGGGAAGCGGTTAAAGTCAACAGCTGTAAACGCTGTAGCTGCTGACTTTTAATAAGGACACTTACCTGTCCAGGGAGCCCGTGATGTCGGCGCCCTAAGGCCGATCCATCCATCGGATCGGGTGCAGGCACCGCCATTCCAACTAAGAGAAACCGGCAGTGGAGCCTTGCGGCTTTATGAATGGCCAGCTTGTCTTCTGGGACACACACAGGTCCCAGAAGACAACGGGGGCTCGCTGCAGAAGAGGATGTGATGTGGCCCGGCTGAATAGGAAGTACTCTTAAGCCCCGTACACACGGTCGGATTTTCCGATGGATTCTGTCCTATCGGACAATGTTGTCGGAAATTCCGACCGTGTGTAGGCACCATCGGACATTTTCCAAAAAAAGGTATGAGAGAAAGTAAAACATTTTTCTTAAATATCCAAAAACAAGGGGTGGAGAGGTGGTCTTTCGTTAAAAGACCGCCTCTCAAAATCGGGTGGAACTCGGCTTTAAGTGGTTCATTTGGGAAGGTTTAAAGGGAATGTTTCACCCTTGCCTTATTAAAGGGAGAAGTTCTAGGGGAACTACTTCCACCATACCAGAGAAAACAAAAAAAATGCCCAACTTTGAGGAGTTGCTGCAAAGAAGGTATTTGGTGCATTTCCTGATGGTGGCTGGTTCTCCACACTGCAGACATAGCTGCAGGAGGAAACTACAGCCGTAGACTGCCTGTCCTTGTGCAATGCACTTGGAAGGGCAATCAGCAACAAATGCAATGGAGAAATTCAACACCCATAAGAAAGAGCAGGCAGCAGCAAAAATCCTGCGTACTATGTCCATAGACTACCGACTCCTCCTCAAATCAGGGTGTCTGTTTGTTCGTGGTATATTTTATTATATTTTCCAGCTTCTTCTTGCTTTAAACCTGACACATACCTGATAGGAGACTGAGATGATGAGGGCAACATCTCTTGTATCTCCTGCTTGAGCACCCCTGATAGTGGGACAGAGGGTGCAAAGGAACTGAAGGAACATGTGTTCTACGTAGATGTAGCTTGCATCAGTGGCGTAGCGTGGGTTGTCAGCACCCGGGGCAAGGCAAATAATTTGTGCCCCTCCCCAAGACCCTTACAATACAATAGTACTGACTTACCTGATTCCTATACTGACCACTACACTAACCTACTTGATTTCAACACTGACCAACCTGATTCCTTTACTGACCATTACACACTACACTGACCACTATACTATACTGTCCACTATACTGAGAACTACACTGACCACTATACTGAGAACTACACTGACCACTATACTGTCCACTACACTGAGAACTACACTGACCACTATACTGTCCAATACACTGAGAAGTGCACTGACCACTATACTGTCCACTACACTACACTGACCACTATGCTGAGAACTACACTGACCACTATACTGTCCACTACACTACACTGACCACTATACTACACTGACCACTATACTGTCCACTACACTACACTGACCACTATACTACACTGACCACTACACTGAGCACTAAACTACACTGACCACTATACTGAGAACTACACTGACCACTACACTACACTGACCACTATACTACACTGACCACTATACTATGCTGTCCACTATACTGAGAACTACACTGACCACTATACTGAGAACTACACTGACCACTATACTGTCCACTACACTGAGAACTACACTGACCACTATACTGTCCAATACACTGAGAAGTGCACTGACCACTATACTGTCCACTACACTACACTGACCACTATGCTGAGAACTACACTGACCACTATACTGTCCACTACACTACACTGACCACTATACTACACTGACCACTATACTGTCCACTACACTACACTGACCACTATACTACACTGACCACTACACTGAGCACTAAACTACACTGACCACTATACTGAGAACTACACTGACCACTACACTACACTGACCACTATACTACACTGACCACTATACTATGCTGTCCACTATACTGAGAACTACACTTACCACTATACTGTTCACTACACTGACAACTACACTGACCACTATACTACACTGACCACTATACTACACTGACTTCTACACTACACTAACCACTATAATACACTGACCACTATACTACACTGACCACTATACTACACTGACTACTACACTACACTAACCACTATAATACACTGACCACTATACTACACTGACCACTACACTACACTGACCACTATACTGAGAACTACACTGACCACTATACTACACTGACCACTATACTACACTGACCACTATACTATGCTGTCCACTATACTGAGAACTACACTTACCACTATACTGTTCACTACACTGACAACTACACTGACCACTATACTACACTGACCACTATACTACACTGACTACTACACTACACTAACCACTATAATACACTGACCACTATACTACACTGACCACTATACTACACTGACTACTACACTACACTAACCACTATAATACACTGACCACTATACTACACTGACCACTACACTACACTGACCACTATACTGAGAACTACACTGACCACTATACTACACTGACCACTATACAATGCTGTCCACTATACTGAGAACTACACTGACCACTATACTGTCCACTACACTGAGAACTACACTAACCACTATACTGTCCACTAAACTACACTACATGACCACTATACTACACTGACCACTACACTACACTAACCACTATAATACACTGACCACTATACTATACTGTCCACTACACTGAGTACTACACTGACCACTATACTGTCCACTACACTGAGAACTACACTGACCACTATACTGTCCACTACACTACACTGACCACTATACTACACTGACCTCTATACTACACTGACCACTACACTATACTGTCCACTACACTACACTATACTGACCACTACACTACACTGTCCACTACACTATACTGTCCACTACACTACACTATACTGACCACTATAATGTCCACTACACTGAGAACTACACTGTCCACTATACTGTCCACTACACTACACTGATCACTATACTACACTGGCCACTATACTATACCGTCCACTATACTGTCCACTACACTGACCACTATACTATACTGTCCACTATGCTGTCCACTACACTGACCACTATACCATACTGTCCACTACACTACACTGACCACTATGCTATACTAACCACTACACTATAATGTTCACTACAATATACTGTCCACTACACTATACTGACCACTACACTATACTGTCCACTACACTATACTGACCACTACACTATACTGACCACTACACTATACTGACCACTACACTATACTGTCCACTATACTACACTGACCACTACAATATACTGTCCACTACACTACACTGACCACTACATTATACTGTCCACTATACTACACTGACCACTGCACTATACTGTCCACTACACTATACTGTCCAATACACTATACTGACCACTATACTACACTGACCACTACACTATACTGTCCACTATACTATACTGACCACTACACTATACTGACCACTACACTATACTGTCCACTATACTATACTGTCCACTATACTACACTGACCACTACATTATACTGTCCACTATACTACACTGACCACTGCACTATACTGTCCACTACACTATACTGACCACTATACTACACTGACCACTACACTATACTGTCCACTATACTATACTGACCACTACACTATACTGACCACTACATTATACGGTCCACTATACTACACTGACCACTGCACTATACTGTCCATTACACTATACTGACCACTACACTATACTGACCACTATACTATACTGACCACTACACTATATTGTCCACTATACTGTGCTGCCTATAGTCTTCCTATACTGACACTACATATACGGTGCCTCCCCCCCCAATCCATCCATTCCTCATCTTCTTGTCCTGCTTCCGGACTCCAGAGGATAGGAGGAGGAGGAGGAGGGGACAGCGGCCCCGGCGGCTCAAACTTTCCAGTGCTTGTTTCCTGTGTCCCCCGCGCTCCGGTCGCCATGTTCCGTGTTTCCCAGCGCACTGTGATTGGGCGCATGGGGGTCATGTGTGGAGGTGGGACTTCAGGAGCAACTGCGATCATGGACAGGCCAGCCCCACGCCGAACATGACCCCCATACTCCCAATCACAGGGCGCCGGACACAGGAAAATAAAATTAGGAGGAGGCAGCACTGTGGCAAGAAATTGCGCCCCCCCTTAATGTCAGGCCCGGGGCCACGGCACCCCACACGCACCCCCCACGCTACGCCACTGTCTTGCAGAGACCTAGGCTGGAGAGGCCAATCAGGATATAAAAGCAGCACGTGTACGGGCAGGAATGCCAAGCGAGGAGTCGGCAGGAGATCCAGCAGAGGTTAAGGGGAACTTCAGTTCATCAGAGGGTTCAGGATAGCGGGATTCACTGCTGACACTAGCAGGTGGATAGCAGGACTTGGATCTAAACACGGTGCATGCAGGCAGCGTGGAGCAGTATCTGATGTATTTATGAAGTCAAGAGAGGGCCGGACGGAATGAGTGAAAGGAGTGTAGGGAGGGCCGGACATGACTGTGTGTCTAGTGACACACCAAAAGGAATGTAGCAGGGAGTGGTTAACAGGGGCAGCCAATAGGAAGCGGGGGGAGCGGCATTAGAAAAAGGGGGCGTGGCCGAGCGGGAACATTCGTCGGCTGGAATCCACAGGAGGAGGCAGTTTTTCCCACCCACCCTCCCTATAGTTAAGTTTTGTTGTGAAGGTTTTAATGCTTTTGTTATCATTTCAGGAAATCAAGATGGACGTCTGGAAGAAAGTGGGTTGGCGGTGTTTAGGTTGGTCAGTGACGGTGGCAGTTATGTAGTTGGTGAGTGTGTGGGGGGGCTCGTCATGAGATGGCCCCTCCGGTGTAGTACATCGAAGTTCGATGATTACTCTGTGTGCACTGCGGGATAGGGTTTTTGTCTCCGGGCGGTTAAAATGGAGGCCTACTTGGTTCGGTTAAATCCTGCAGTGCCCCCTGGTGTTATATATATATATATATATATAGTCATATATATATTGGTTAATTTAACTGGTTGTGTTACAAGTGTTAGCCCCGTCACTGACCAACATAAGAGGGTATAACCGATGGTTATTTATGTTTACACTAAAATGTTTAAGGTTATTTATGGTTATTTTTATATGGTTATTTATACGGTTTTATATGGTTATTTATATTTTGGAAAATTGGAGTTAAGTTTAATAAAGGCTGTTGTGGCCATTTACTCCACAAGAAGTACGGTGTGGTCCATTATTTAAGGGGAGTAACAAAAAGGGGGGTTTTGGAATAAAGGGGTCACAACAAGTGGGTGGTCTTTACTAGGCTACACGAGTCATGAATCCAGCAGGAGTCAGCAAAGAACGTGCAATGCAGTACAAAATGAGAAGCTGGATCAAAGTCAGGAATGAAGCCAAGGTCGTAAACTGGTTGAGCTGGTTGGTACAGAGCGGGGTCCAAAATGTCACGAAGCAGCAAACATGCTGAAGATCCGTCAGCATTGCCTCTCAGTTAAAGAATTCCTTTAAAGAGATGTATGTTTATTTTTTTATCAGGTCTCTAGGAAGACATTACTGCTTAGTAAATAGCTATTCAGTTTCGTTATTTTTTTCCTCTTGTCCCGTCAGGACCCCATAGGCAAATTTCAGGGGATGAATTGAGAACTCATCAGATATATTACTAATTTGAGGCCACTGTATAATAATTTGAGGCCGCTGTATAATAATTTGAGTCCGCTGTATATTAACCACCTCAGTACAGTGCATTTTCACCCCCTTCCTGACCAAGCCATTTTTCAGCTTTCAGCGCTGTCGCACTTTGAATGACAATTGCGCGGTCATACAACTCTGTACCCAAATGAAATTGTTATCATTTTTTCCCCACAAATAGAGCTTTCTTTTGGTGGTATTTGATCACCTCTGCGTTTTTTATTTTTTGCGCAATAAACAAAAGAAGAGCGGTGTTTAACCACTTCAGCCCCGGACCAATTGGCAGCCAAAGGACCAGGCCCCTTTTTGTGATTCAGCACTGCGTCGCTTTAACCACATGCCGACCGGCGCACGACGATATACGTCGACAGAATGGCACGTACAGGCAGGAGGGCGTATATATACGTCCCTCCTTTCGCCTGTCCGTGCCATCGGGAGCGCGCCGGGAGCGGCGCGCTCCCGCGCCGGTCGGGACCCCCGTGAGTCCGGCCGCGGTCCCCGCGGACTCGATCGCCGCGGGGACTCCCGCGATCGTCTCACGGAGCGGCTGAACGGGGAGATGCCGAGATAAACAGCATCTCCCTGTTCTGCCTAGCAACTAGTGACGCCGATCTCTGCTCCCTGTGATTGGAGCAGAGATCAGCATTCACTAGCTGACAGCCACGCCCCCCCACAGTAAAAAAACACACCCCTAGGCCTACTTAACCCCTACACTGCCACCTTGTGGTTAACCCCTAAACTGCTAGTGTCATTTATACAGAAATCAATGCATTTAAATGCATTAATTGCTGTAAAAATGACAATGGTCCCAAAAATGTGTCAAAAATGTCCGATGTGTCCGCCATAATGTCGCAGTCACAAAAAAAATCGCAGATCTCCGCCATTAATAATAAAAAAAAAATTATTAATAAAAATGCTATAAAACTATCCCCTATCTTGTAAACGCTATAACTTCTGCGCAAACCGATCAATAATCGCTTATTGCGATTTTTTTTACCAAAAATATGTAGAAGAATACGTATCGGCCTAAACTGAGGAAAAAAAATGTTTTTTTATATATTTTTTGGGGATATTTATTATAGCAAAAAATAAAAAATAATGCATTTTTTTCAAAATTGTCTCTCTATTTTTGTTTATAGCGCAAAAAATAAAAACCGCAGGGGCGATCAAATACCACCAAAAGAAAGCTCTATTTGTGGGAAAAAAAGGACGTCAATTTTGTTTGGGAGCCACGTCGCACGACCGCGCAATTGTCAGTTAAAGCGACGCAGTGCCGAATCGCAAAAAGGGGCCTGGTCCTTTGGCTGCAAATTGGTCCGGTCTGAAAGTGGTTAACCGACAATTGCGCGGTCGTGCGACATGGCTCCCAAACAAAATTGGCCTTCTTTTTTTCCCCACAAATAGAGCTTTCTTTTGGTGGTATTTGATCACCCTGCGGTTTTTATTTTTGCGCTATAAACAAAAAAGAGCGCCAAATTTGAAAAAAATGCAATATTTTTTGCTTTTTGCTATAATAAATATCCCCAAAAAATATATAAAAAAAACATTTTTTTTCCTCAGTTTAGGCCGATACGTATTCTTCTACATATTTTTGGTAAAAAAAATCGCAATTAGCGATTATTGATTAGTTTGCGCAAAAGTTATAGCGTTTACAAAATAGGGGATAGTGTTATAGCATTTTTATTAATATTTTTTTTTTACAAGTAAAGGCGGCGATCTGCGATTTTTATTGTGACTGCGACATTATGGCGGACACATCGGACATTTTTGTCACATTTTTGGCACCATTGTCATTTATACAGCAATCAATGCTATTTAAATGCATTGATTCCTGTATAAATGACACTGGCAGTGAAGGGGTTAACCACTAGGGGGCGGGGAGGGGTTAATTATGTTCCCTGGGAGTGATTCTTACTGTAGGGGGAGGGGACTCACCAGGGGAGGAGACCGATTGGTGTTTCTCTGTAAAGAGAACACACCATCGGCTCCTCTCCTCTGACAGGACCGTTGATCTGTGTGTTTACACACACAGATCCACGGTCCCGCTGTGTTACCGGGCAATCGCGGGTGCCCAGCGGAGATCGTGGCCGCTGGGCACGCGCATCGGGTCCCCAGTGACACGGCGAGAGCGTGCGCGCGCTCCCGGCGGCGCGCGTGCGCTCCCGGCGGCGCGCGTGCTCTCCCTGGAGTGCACTGAAGGGGAGGACGTCATATGATGCCCTCCTGCGCTGAGAGCTGTGCCGCCTGGCCGTCATTTGACAGCCAGCGGTCGCAAGGTGGTTAAAGTGGGGTTGCACACAAAAAAAAAATAATTAAAATTCCTAAAAAAAAAAAAACATTTGGATTATTTTTTTTAACTCACCTCTAAATGCCTGTTGCTAGGGGGGTCCCTCATAGTCTGCCTCCTTCAGTGCCTGGGCTGGTGACATCATTTCCCCTTGGCGCAGGAAGGGCTCAGCTCTACCCCCTCCCTCCTGTCAGTCATCTGGGACACGTGACAGGTCCCAGATGACTGCGCGGCCAATCAGGGCACACGTCGCCGCTCGAGCATGCGCAGTGGGTGCCTGACTGTAAAGCCGGGTGCCCACAGTTACAATTCCGGCACTGCCGAGCGGAGGGGGGACGAGCAGGGCTTCGATCCCCCGTATCGCTGGACCCCGGGACAGGTAAGTGTCCGATTATTAAAAATCAGCGGCTGCAGTATTTGTAGCTGCTGACTTTAATTTTTTTTTTTGTTATGGAAATTCCTCTTTAATCTCTTATTGAGTACATAGTGGACATTTCCAGCTATCCCAGGTATATCCATACATGGAAATATAGCTAATCTGCAGTGTAGAGCTCTGCAATTTTGTATAAACCTCTGCAGGAATATTTTGTATTAAAGCAAAGTTCCAACGTCAATTCAAATTTTATTTTTTTTAAACAATTTGTAAGTTCATATAATCTAAATGTAACACTCACTTCTTTTTTCCAATATGTCCCCCTGATGTCCGGTTTCGTATAAAAAAAAAAGTTATATAATGTCTTCCTGGCAGGTTTCGTCTTGCCTGTGGGCATGTGAAGCCCACAAGCAGACAGTTCCGGGAGCTACCAGCATGCACCACTCATTCCCGCGCATGATGTACCATGTGCAGCGCCGTAAACTTTCGACGCCGCCATCACAACGGACGGCAGCGTCGGAAGTGCCCGCCCCGTAGTGATGGCAACAAAGGTAAACCAAAACACACAAAGACAGAAGATAGCTCATTCCAGTCACTTCCGGTTTTGGAAGATTGCGAGGATTAGTGGTGGCTAGCCAGGCTTACTCCTGGGAAAAATGACACATAGCTCCCAGGAGACAATGCGCCGTCGGATATGACGAGTGACGACCATACCCAAGGGTGGCAGAGACAGGAAACGCCATAGAAAACAAGGCTATACAGGTAACCCTTAGGGAAAAAAATTATGTTTCCATTCGACAATGTATGTAATGCGAGAATGCTAAGGTGAACTTCAAAAATTTATTTGAACTCTGCTTTAATATACTCCATTTAGTCCCAGTATGCATGTCTGTGGCTCCTTGTCCAAACGTCTCTGACAAACTTTCTTCTTTAGCCAACATCCTTCTCTTGGGTGTACTTACCATCACTGGCTTCCTGACCATTCATTTCTTTTTTACTGCCTTATGTGCTGATTGGTTGCCATTCATGTGATGGTGGGCATTGTAAGTATAGTGGTCATGAACAAATGTCTCATCTCACTGTCATTTTTGCTGCCATTTAGTGTATAATGGATGTATAATATGTTTCTCTATTATTTTTTAGATTATAAGCTTTACTAAATTGCATAACAAATTACCCCTGAAGAAGGAGTCTAAAACTCCGAAACGCGTAGGTTCTATATGTGCAATCAGCACTAATTTGTGCATCATATTGTTTCGTTTTTCACATGATATCATGCTGATATACTTTATATGTTAGTTAAGCACCTTTAGCTTCAAATTGTTTTTATATGTATTTTATTTTCTACTCTATGTATATTACTTTTTTGATACTATATTAAAAATTAGATTTTATGAATTATTGTCACATGTCTGTGCCTTTTAAAGTACCACCCTTAGGGGAAAACTGTATTCTCATTCTTTTTAAGAATCGTACTTACCTAGGTGGATGCAGCTTTGGTCCGATGCTGAATCTGTCCCCCCGGTGCCTCTAGCACTGAGAACTGACTGTGTGGATGGGGGAATCAAGCGACTTTCAGGTTGCAGGAAAGAAAATTGCTCCATCTATGGCGTCTTAAAAATGTATTGTGAGCAGTAAAGTCAAAGGAAATCCCAGGGAGTCATCTCCACATTAACTTCTATTTAAAACCAAAACAAGGACATTGATGGATATATTTACTGTATTTATTGGCTTATAACACGCACTTTTTTCCCCTGAAAATAGGGGGAAAATCACGGGTGGGTGTTATACGCCGATAGTGTACCTCGGAGGGGAAGGAAGGGGACGAGCGCTGCCGGAATTCACTGAGCCGTCATCTCCTGTTTACTCGGCTCTTACTCGGCTCTCACGTCACGCAGACAGTCCTGCCTCCGTCACTGGCATTGGATCAGTGCTCTGTCTATCACAGGAGCTGGTCCAATTCCGATGGTGGAGGCGGGACAGCGTATGTGACTCCTGACTGAGAGCCGAGTAAACAGGAGATGACGTCTCGGTGATTTCCTGCACTGCCCTGATGAAAGATGGTGAGCCTGCAGGTGGGCATTAATCAGGCAGCTGCATTGATGAGAGATGGGCTGCAGATGGGCACAGATCAGGCTGCAGATGGGCACAGATCAGGCGGCATTGAAGCTGCAGTTGGGCACTGATCAGGCTGCAGATGGGCACAGATCAGGCTGCATTGAAGCTGCAGATGGGCACAGATCAGGCTGCATTGAAGCTGCAGATGGGCGCAGATTGGGCTGCACTGAAGCTGCAGATGGGCACAGATCAGGCTGCATTGAAGCTGCAGATGGGCACAGATCGGGCTGCACTGAAGCTACAGATGGGCACAGATCAGGCTGCATTAAAGCTGCAGATGGGCACAGATCGGGCTGCACTGAAGCTGCAGATGGGCACAGATCAGGCTGCATTGAGGCTGCAGATGGGCACAGATCAGGCTGCATTGAGGCTGCAGATGGACACAGATCAGGCTGCATTGAAGCTGCAGATGGGCACAGATCAGGCTGCACTGAAGCTGCAAATGGGCACAGATCAGGCTGCACTGAAGCTGCAGATGGGCACAGATCAGGCTGCATTAAGGCTGCAGATGGGCACTAATCAGGCTGAATTAAGGTTGCAGATGGGCACTAATCGGGCTGCATTGATGGCCATTATTTTGCTTAAAAGTAGCTTATTAAAAAAAAAGTTTTTTTACTGTGCCCATTTGCAGCCTCACTGTGCCCATTTGCATGCCTCACTGTGCCCCCTAGGCCCCCTAGCTGCAGCCAAAATTTTGGGTCTCTGAACCCAAAGGGTTCATTGCTGCAGATGGACACAGTTGACCGACTTTGCAGCCCCATATCTTGCGGCCACTTGATGCTAGGAACCCCAAATTTATTTTGCAACATATCCAAAGATGGGGTTCCTAGCACCAAGTGGCCCTGAGATACGGGGCCCCAAAGTCAGTTAGGAAAATTTAATTCGCTGCTGCAGAAAAATGCTTGACTCAATTATAAGCCGAGGGGGGCATTTTCAGCACAAAAAAAATGCTAAAAAACTCGGCTTATACTCGAGTATATATGGTATATCGCTAAAAATAAAAAAACGGAGTGCATAAATACCACCAAAATAAAGCTCTATTTGTGCAAACAAAAGGATAAAAAGTTAATTTGGGTACAGCGTAGCACGACCGCGCGATTCTCATTAAAAGTGTGAGAGCGCTGAAAGCTGAAAATTGATCTGGGAAGGAAAGGAGCGGAAGTGCCCCCGGTATTGAAGTGGTTAAATACTTCCAAAAGAAAGCTTTATTTGTGTGAAAAAAATGGATAAAAATTTCATACAGCGCTGCATGACGGCGCAATTGTCATTTAACACAGCGCTGAAAGCTAAAAATTGGCCTGGTCAGGAAGGGGGGATTCCATAATCTGGTATAAAAAGATGGCAGTGATATTTCTAATGCCGCGTACACACGATTGGAATTTCGGCCAGCAAAAGACCGATGAGAGCTTTTCAATCGAAAATGCGACCGTGTGTAGACTCCATCGGAATTTTGTTGGCCGAATTCCCGCCAGCAAAAATTTGAGAGCATGTTCTAAATTTTTTTCCGCTGGAAAAGGTTTCTATCGGAAATTCCGATCGTCTGTAGCGACTCCGACGCGCAAAATTCCTACACATGCTCGGAAACAATTCGACGCATGCTCGGAAGCATTGAACTTCATTTTTTCTCGGCTCCTCATAGTGTTGTACGTCACCGCATTCTTGACGGTCGGAATTTGGTGTGACCGTGTGTAGGCAAGACAGTTTGAGCGGAATTCCGTCGGAATTCCTTCAGGAAAACCATCAGAGATTTTTCCGACGAGAATTCCGATCGTGTGTACACATAAGTGTAATGTACTGAGAGCAAATTTAAAACACGTTTTTCATTTTATAAATGACTCAAAATTTATGTTTATACTTGACTATTATTATTACAGGAATATATTTATGTTTTGTTTCATATCAGCTCATGGTTTTTAACATTTTATTTGAGATGAGCTAGTTAATAAAAATTATTTGTATTGTCAATTAATAAATTGCATCCTGATTATCCATTCTGTGTTATCAGGTCATTTTAGTCTTAGTATTTTATTTTATTTTTTTTTTATTAGTTTATTAGCTCTTCCCATAAAACATATTCACTTTCTCAGATCTCCATTTATCTTGATTCAAAATTCAGTAGTTGGTCTAAAAATAAAAAAAGTAATTAAAATTAATTAAAGAATATATAATGTTCTATTAAAATCTTCTATTAAAATGTTACATTGAAAATAGTGACAAGTTATTTAACCACTTGCCGACCAGCCGCCGCAGTTGTACTGCGGCAGAATGGCAAAGCTGGGCGAAACGATGTTATGTTACATCACTTCGCCCTGTGACCAATAGGGACACGCACACACGCCCGCTGCTCGCCCCTGGAGCCAATGCGAGTGCCCGACGATCACCGCCCCGCTCCCTGACACACGAGGAATCAGAATCTGTGTGTGTAAACACACAGTTTCCAGGTTCTCTGAGGGGAGGGGAGACATATTGTCTGTTCATACAGAGTATGAACAGCGATCTGTCATCTCCCCTACACAATCCCCTCCCTTCCGTTAGTTAGAACACACACTAGGGAACACAATTAACCCCTTGATCTCCCCCTAGTGTTAACCCCTTCCCTGCCAAATCCCTGTGCTGTCAGAGAAGAGGAGCCATATTGTTTCTTCCTATGAAGTAGGAAAAACGATATGGCTCCTCTCCTAGTCACTCCCATCCCCACACAGTTAGAACACACTGAGGGAACACACATTTAACCCCTTGATCGCCCCCTAGTGTTAACCCCTTTCCCTGCCAGTGACATTTTTACAGGAATCAGAGCATTTTTATAGCACTGATCGCTGAATAAATGCCAATGATCCCAAAAATGTGTCAAAAGTGTCCGATCTGTCGGCCATAATGTCGCAGTCCTGATAAAAAATCGCAGATCGCCGCCATTACTAGTAAAAAATAATAATAAAAATGCCATAAAACTATCCCCTATTTTGTAGACGCTATAACTTTTGTGCAAACCAATCAATATACGCTTATTGCGATTTTTTTTTTTTTAACAAAAAATATGTAGAAGAATACGTATCGGCCTAAACTGAGGGGAAAAAAATTATTATAGCAAAAAGTACAACAATATTGTGTTTTTTTTCAAAATTGTCGCTTTTTTTTTTTTTATAGTGCAAAAAATAAAAACCTATTCTATTCTAGATCTATTTGTGGGGAAAAAAGGACTCCAATTTTGTTTGGGTGCATTGTCGCACGACCGCGCAATTGTCAGTTAAAGTGACGCAGTGCCGAATCGCAAAAAGTGCTCTGGTCGGTCAGGAAGGGGGTAAAATCTTCCGGGGCTGAAGTGGTTAAAAGTCATAATGGAAAACAATATCGAACTGATCAATTACTGATCCAGTGGCAGCCACGGTGCCCAGGCTGAGCGGCTCCCGGTCAAGTGACAAGAACAGCTGCAGCTAAGGAAAGAAGATGGCCATCCATGTGTGTAATGCGTCCATGCAAAATGCGCCCCCCCCCCCCCCTCTTGGGTCCCATGGGCTCTGCATACATTGGACACATGGAGGATATGCAACTGAATGAAAGCAAATTGTCCACTCATTACAATGGAAAAATCTTAAAAAAGGTTGAACTCTGGCTAAATACCCATAACCCAACTATCAGTGATGTAAGTAACTGAGTTAAAATAAACTGAGTTACGTAACGCAGTTACTTTAGAGGGTAACGAGTAATCTAACTGATTACTTTTCCCCTCATGGTAACTCAGTTCCCATTACTTTGGCTTAGTTACCCCAATTACATCTACCGCCACTAGATGGCAGTAGTGTAATTCCGGTGTCCTGCCGAAAAAGTTCCCCCACCGGATAAGGACCCCCTGTACTGCGCAGGCGCAGGGCTTGCACAGTACAAAGGACTACGGAGCTTCTGAAAATTGCCGAACCTAAACAGCTCTGAGTGAACTCTACACCGCGCAGGTGCAGTTAACATGTAATTGTACGAGGCGATGCCGCACGCTCCCGATGCTCGTGCTACTCTGCAAGGGGCGTCTATCGTGTAACTAAGGGGCGGGTCTACTATTACTGTAACCAAGGGGCGCATTTATTATTATTGTTATATATCGAGCTCTGCCCATTAATTTAACATTCGCCCTCTTCTGTAGCCATCCGCCCCTTACACAATATAATAATAATAGACCCGCCCCTTACACGATATAATAATAATAGACCCGCCCCTTGCTTACACGCTATAACAGATCTGCCCTTGGTTACAGTAATACTAGACCCGCCCCTTAGTTACACGTATAGAATATGTAAAAAAAAAAGTCAGTTACTTTGCTGCGTAACTAATTACTTTTCCAATGTAGTAACTGAGTTACTAACGCAATTACTTTTTGGGAGAAGTAATTTGTAACTTAACTAATTACTTTTTTAAAGTAAGATGACCAACACTGCCAACTATGTAACTATTTATATAGAACTATGTAACCCATAACCACAATTATGGGTACTGCCTGAAATGACATCCTTACCATTGCACTCTCAATCATCCACTGTCCAACTTTTGCCAAATTCAGCCGGACCAGCTGCCTGAGTGCCAGATGGTGTCTCAAAATCATCCGCAGAGTTTCCATTATAGTTGCCGCACATTCCACTCACTTTTTGGTTAAAGGTGGTGGGAATTGTTATTAGTAATGTGGTTCTTCGGTCCCACTGCAAAAATAAGCCGGAATCAGTTGTAATATTTATGTAGACTCCAGAACTGAAAATGTTAACTCCTTTTTTCAATTGTTGATTATTAACCTAGAACAAGCGGGGTATAAAAGAAAAAGATTATATATATATATATATAAATATATATATATTTTTTTTTTAAATAAAATTCATACTGATACATAAAATTACCAAAACTTTGTGGACCCACCACTTCAAATACTTGAATTCTTCTCCTGTTAGGGTACTGTTAATACAATGTAGTTACTACAGCTTACAAAGACATTGTAGACAATTGTGTTCTCTCAGCCTTTTGGTAACCATTTGGTGAAGACCCTTTTCTGTTCCACCGTGACTGTGCCCCTGTGTACAAAGCCAGCTACAAAAAGACATGGTTTGGTGTGAAGGAACTTAAGTGTCCTGCCCAGGGCCCTGACCTCCACCCTACTAAAGACCTTAAGGATGAATTGAAATTAGTTAAGTCTGCTCCACCAATATCTCTATAAGGACATGTTTTAACCAGTTTGATTTGAAGGGAACTTGAGTGTCCTGCACAGAGCCCTGACTTTCACCCTACTGAAGACCTTTAGGATGAATAGGAATGAGTCAGGTCTTCTCAAACAACATCTCCATAAAGACATGGTTTAACTAGTTTGATGTGAAGGGAACTTGAGTGTCCTACACAGAGCCCTCACATCCACCCTACTGAAGACCTTTAGGATGAATAGAAATGAGTCAGGTCTTCTCAAACAGCATCTCTATAAAGACATGGTTTGACCAGTTCTGTTTGCAGGAAATTAGGTAGTCTGCACAGAGCCCTGACCTTCACTCTTTGGAAGACCTTTAGGATAAATATTAACAAGTCGGGTCTTCTCAAACAACATCTCTATAAAGACATGGTTTAACCAGTTTGATTCGAAGGGAACTTGAGTGTCCTACACAGAGCCCTGACATCCACCCTACTGAAGACCTTTAGGATGAATATGAACGAGTCAGGTCTTCTCAAACAACATCTCTATAAAGACATGGTTTAACCAGTTTGATTCGAAGGGAACTTGAGTGTCCTACACAGAGCCCTGACATCCACCCTACTGAAGACCTTTAGGATGAATATGAACGAGTCAGGTCTTCTCAAACAACATCTCTATAAAGACATGGTTTGACCAGTTCCATATGCAGGAACTTAGGTGGTCTGCACAGAGCCCTGACCTTCAATCTACTGAAGACCTTTAGGATGAATATGAACAAGTCAGGTCTTCTCAACCAACATCTCCATAAAGACATGGTTTGACCAATTTGGTGTGGAGGAACTTGAGCATCCTGCACAGATCCCTGACCTCACACCTAATGAACACTTTTGGAATAAACTAGAACCTTGTGAGCCAGATATTTTCCTCCAAAATTAGTAGCTGACTTCACAAATGGGCACAAATTCCTACAGACACCCTCAAAAATCCTTATGAAAAGCCTTCCCAGAAGGGTGGAGGTTGTTATAGCCACAAAGAGGCTATATAAGAGGCTATATAAAAGCATAAGCTCACTTTTTGTAACATGTTACACCCATGTTCAGGGTGTAACATGTATCATGTTATAATTCCACCGACCACTGCACTTCCTCGGCTCCCCGATGTGACAGGTGGTAGACATGTGCGATTAGTTTCGTACGAATTCGTAATTCGTAATTTTTCGAAATTCGTACATTCGTACAAATCCGTAGTATGAATTTTTTCTAATACGAATTCCATACGGAATACGAAATTCCGTTTACGAATTTCGTCGCCAATTTATTCGAATCCGACTACCAAATATCGAATTTCAACTAATATGAAAGAAATTATTATAGCGGATATAACGAATGATTTGAATGATTCGTAAAACAAAGTGTCATTTTTGCAGGAAAAAAAGCTATTTAAAATCACTCGCGGCTATTGCCGGCTAATGAATTGTCGGCTCCGTAACACAGAGAACAGTCATTCATTGATAAAAAATGTTTAAAAAAGCGTGGGGGTCCCCCCAAATTCAATAACCAGGCCCTTCAGGTCTGCTATGGATATTAAGGGGAACCCCCCCCCCACTTCAAATTTAAAAAAAAATGGCGTGGGGTCCCCCTCAAAATCCATAAATCCATCGGATAAAGGGTCTGGTAATCCATACCAGACCCTTTATCCGATGGATTTATGGATTTTGAGGGGAACCCTACGCCATTTTTTTTTTTGGCCTGGGTTCCCCTTAAAATCCATCCCAGACCTCTGGGTCTGGGTTCCCCTTAAAATCCATCCCAGACTTGAAGGGCCTGGTTATTGAATTTGGGGGAACCCCCACGCTTTTTTTTTTTTATCAATGAATGACTGTTCTCTGTGTTACAGAGCCGGCAATTCATTAGCCGCGAGTGATTTTAATTCGTTTTTTTTTTTTTTCTGCAAAAATGACACTTTGTGCAGGGACAGTTCTCGATATTACATATACTGAATCTCAAATTCATTCGAATCATTTGAAGCATTCGTTATATCCGATATAATAATTTATTTTGTATTAGTTGATATTCGATGTTTGTAGTTGGATTCGAATTGTTCTCTGTGTTACGGGAAACGGCAATTCATTAGCCGCGAGTGATTATTAACGATTCGTAATGATTCGTAACTTTATTAACGATTCGTAACGATTCAAAATCTTTTTAACGATTCGTACAAAATTCGTATTTCGTACGAATTCGAACGGAATTTCGTACACGAATTACAAATTACGATTTTTTTTTTTTTTTTTTAGACGAAACGGAAAGAAACTAAACTAAACTAATTTTTGGACGGTTCCTATGTCTAACAGGTGGCAGGAGAAATCTCTATCATACTCTGCAAAGAATGTGGCCTGCGCGGCTCTACCCACCCGGCCGCGTCACTCGTTCCTAGAGTTCTGTGAATAGAAAACTACAAGGTCAAGCAGCCTTTAAGGCTTGTAGTTCTCAATTAACTACCACTGTTGAGTGCTGTGGCTGTTCATTGATGCTTCAAATTAGTGTGTAACTGTTTGGCCAAACAGCTTACCATAGGTGTGTGCAGCCTATTGTATTAGGGTGTGCACCTCAAAGCTCCAACACATATGCATTTGTGACATATTAACCGGCCTCTTCCTCACTCGTCACCCTAAAACAATGGGGGGGAGGGCAGGTGAGCACACAGGGGGACTTGGGCAGCAGAAAGGAAAGGAACTGGGACAAGAGGGGGTGGCATACATTGGTACCAATCCCCTGTATTTTCCTCCTGTGGCAGCTGAATATCGGTGAGAGGAAAAGAAGCCTACTTTCAGCTGCTGCGGAAGAAAATACAGATCGGTCCATTAATTTCCACTCCAGCCGCCTATCCTGTCCAGGATCTGGGGGGTCGGCAAGTAAGGATCGCGGATTACCTGTCACCTGCCCACAATTGATGGGTTACCAACTCCAGGATTAGGGTGTGCCCAGGCACAACTTGCACACCCCTTGCTCATGCCTATGCAGCTTACACATAGAGCCTGCAAGAGCCCTGCATTGCACCCACAATCTGCTGATAGTGGGTGCAATGATTTCCAGGCTCCCAATAAAAAAAATACACATTTTTTTACGTGCAAAAAAGGTGACCATGGAATGGGATAGCCAACAAGCTCATATGGGTGTGATGGTCGCGTTTCTGCAAACTTTCAACCACATAGCGTGTATGCGTAAGCATGGTCACTTACCTTTGTAGGCATATTGTCATTGGTCTTTATAACAATATTTTGTGAAGGATCCGTGATCACAAGATTTGGATTCATATTATTGGTGTCGCCTCGATTCTGGTTATTCATCTTGATACTAAAACCAGGAAGGTTGATGTCATTGTCACTAGTCTTGAAGAGTGTGTAGGTACCACGACCTTGGAAGTCAAAAGTTTTGCCATCAAAGGTCTTAAAGTGAGGAGGATTACCGGATACTTGACAACTGGCTTCTGAGACCCCCACACAAGTGGGTTCCCCATTTACTATTTGGCATTTTGTTCTAGCTTGACATATAATATCACCACAGATATGCCTGGGAGGGACCATGACAGCAAGCGCCTGAAGTTCTGTTAAAAAAGCATTTTTTATACTTAGTTATAAAACTGTCTGTAATTTTTCATAGACTTCAGATTTTTTGCTTAATGGATAAAAAGTAACAAACTTGTAACAAAACATAATAACAACAATAACCCCTTGATGCCGACAGTACTGAGATATGCCGCCTCACTGGACTGGGCTTTTTTCTTACGTGGGGACACATATATACGTATCTGTCTTTGACCCCGGGGCCTTAGCAGGCGCCCTGGGTCCTGTACTAACAATCGGGACTTGGAACTCCGGCTTCCAGGTCACCTCATCACTGTGATAGCCTCTGATTGGCTATTACAGTGATCAGTCACTCTGAAGCCTGCCCCTACATTTCTCTCTCTGTGAATGGAGAAAGAAACAAACAACTGTGTTTGGGGAAAAAGAAAAAAAAAAAAAGAAAAATGATAATAATAATAATAAAAAAAATATAAAACAAAGAAATAAAGAAAACAGGCCTGAAGGCCTGAAGAAGACCTGAGGAAGGAGCGCATGCTCCGCAAACGCGTCAACTGCAACTGACTCCCTGTCCGACCGGAAATGAATTAATCACTTTTAATTACTGCACTAATGACGCGTACACACGGTCGGAATTTCCGATTGGAAACAGTCCGATGTGAGCTTTTCATCGAGTTTTCCAACCGCGTGTGTGCCCAACGGTCTTTTTCTGTCGGCATTTCCGATGGACTTTGGATTCAGAGCCTGTTCTTAATTTTTCCGACGGAAAACCTTTCTATCGGATTTTTCAACCGTGTGTATGCCTTTCCGACACTCAAAATTCCGTCGCATGCTCAGAAACAATTCGACGCATGCTCGGAAGCATTAAACTTCCCTTTTATAGTGCCGTCGAACGTGTTGTATGCCGTGGTGTTATTGACCGTCGGAATTTGGTGTGACCGTGTGTAGGCAAGACAGTTTGAGTGAAATTCTATCGGAATTCCGATGGGAAAACCATCAGGGCTTTAAAGTGGCACTTTGTGCTTCCTCCCCACCTTCCATAGAGTATTTCTTCTAATCTCCACGGAGCTGCCTTCAAGTGCTCTATCGCAGACTTTATAGACTGTACAGTCATTTATCTTGCAAACATTTTTTGCCTTTTTTTATATACCAAGGTGTGTAATAGTTAGGTGGATCCTCACCAAGGTTGTTGCAAGCGCCAACTTCTCTCCTTACTATACAAGGTTTGATCTGAGTCAGTCCCTGGGCTAGTGTTTAGGCCAAGAAAGGGTCAAAGGTCATGGTCAAAAGTCAGGGTCAGTATATTTTGGGATTTATAATTTTTTTTTTTAAACACATTTTTTTTAATTAGTATTAGTCAGTTAGTGTCGGTGTGTTTTATGTAGGATACAAAAAAAAGCAAAATGCGCACTATTGTTTCGGAGATGTACTACAGTTACAAACAACACACAACATACATATTTGTTGTATTGCTGCAATTGTTGGGAGCAGGAGAATTTATTTATTGTGGGTTGTTGTTTGGTGGTAGGTTATCATAGTAACAAGAAATATACAGCTAAACTTAACCACTACAATACTGGGCACTTTCGCCCCCTTCTTTCCCAGACCAATTTTCAGTTTTCAGCGCTCTCACACTTTCAATGACAATTGCGCGGTCATGCAATGCTGTACCCAAATGACATTTTTATCATTTTGTTCGCACAAATAGAGCTTTCTTTTGGTGGTATTTATTCACAACTCTGTTTTTTATTTTTTTGCGATATAAGTGAAAAAAGAGCAGAAATTTGGAAAAAAGACAATATTTTCTTTATTCTATTTGAAAAGAAATCCAATAAAATCAAATTTTGTCATAAATTTAAGCCAAACTGTATTCTGCTACATGTTTTTGGTAAAAAAAATCCTGTTAAGTGTATAATAATTGGTTTGTGTGATCACGGACATATGTACGCAAATGATCATTGGGACATGTAATTTTACTGTTATATATGCGGGGGACATTTGTTTTGGGGATCATTACTATGTGGGGACATGTGTTTTGGGGACATGTGTTTGGGGGACATTGTGTGTTTACTGTGTGTTTTACATGTGTGAGGACACTAGACTGGTGATCAGTGAGTAAAAAGCTGTAAAAAACAGCTAATAATCACTGATCACAAGCCGGCTGCAGCGATCCGCTCTCCTCTCCTCACCGACGACTTCCGTGTGAGGAGAGGAGAGCCGATTGCCTAGCAACCGGCTGTTTGCTTACATCACATGATGGCTGTGATTCGACACGGCCGTCATGTGATCAGGAGGGCCAATCACAGAGCACTCCTGCCGATCCGAGATGCGCCGTGTCCGGGTGACACGAGCGCATCGGGATTGCGCCGCTGCGCGGGCACGCGCGCGCGATCCCGCTACTTCTGAAGGACGCTCCGGAACGTCCTATCAGAAGTAGACGGCTCCCACCCGGCCGTATATGTACAGTGGCCGGGTGGAAAGTAGTTAAAGGCCCCAGGCTGGGTTTAGCCAATCGCCTTTAAATGCTTGCTATCTGGTAAGCACAATCTACATCTATGGTGATCAGGCACTTGTTGAATTTTATGCATGTGCACTGTGGTGTTCATTAACCAGAGACTTTTTATATATTCTTCATATTACCCGCGACAATTTTTTTGGGCTACAATTTCTTGGCATGTGGGTTTATCTACTATTTTTTATTAATTTTAAAACGCAGCCTTTTTTGATTTTATTTGTATTCTGTGTTGTCGCACTATATTGCTGCTGCTGTTTTGTGGTTCCTTCCCCTTTTTTCCTTTACCAGCGCAGTTACACCCTTGTTTTTTTTTTACATATGTAGTGTGCCTCCATCCCTGGCACATGGATAACTTCAGCCATAGCCCCGGTAAACCACTTCAAAACCGTAACGTTTTTTTCCCTTATTTTAATTCTCACATCTTACTTCTTTCTCTGTGCACAACAAGCATATGTAGAGAAAGACACAGCGCCATCTTCAGGCTGGAGGAGTTTGCTTGTTAATGAATAACTATATTTTGAAGATATTCTAATCTTACATACGCTCTAGTACTATCTATGACAGTGCAACACAACATTTGTATTGCACCACCTTTGGGCATTAAACTTACCACATGTGAGAGATAGCAACACACATAGTTTCAGGAAATTTGACATCTTCAAGCTTTATAAAAAAAAGAAGAATATAAGAAATGATCAGCAAAAAAAACAACAAAAGCTTAAAGCGTATGCAAAACCAAAACATATTTTTAGTAGGGTTGATCGAACCTGAACTGTAAAGTTCGGGTCCGTACCGGACTTTAGGGTGTTCGGGTCCCGGACCCGAACCCGAACAATTGACTGTATGTTCGGGTTCGGGTCTGGTGTTCGGGGATTTAATGTTGCTTTTTAAAATGTCTTTTAAAAGCACTCGCGGCTATATGAATCTATATTCATATAGCCGCGAGTGCTTTTAATACAGAGAACAGTCATTGAAGTCATTTATTTTTAAAAAGTTAGTCATAAAAAGTGTTTGGGGACCCGGGTCCTGCCCCAGGGGACATGTATCAATGCAAAAAAAAACAGACCCTTATCCGAGCACGCAACCTGGCAGGCCGCAGGAAAAGAGGAGGGACGAGAGCGGCCCCCCCTCCCGCCTGAACCGTACCAGGCCACATGCCCTCAACATTGGGAGGATGCTTTGGGGGTCTAAGACCCCCAAAGCACCTTGTCCCCATGTTGATGAGGACAAGGGCCTCATCCCCACAACCGTGCCCGGTGGTTGTGGGGGTCTGCGGGCGGGGGGCTTATCGGAATCTGGAAGCCCCCTTTAACAAGAGGACCCCCAGATCCCGCCCCCTGTGTGAAATGGTAAGGTAACACTTCAGCTGTCAACAGGGGAGACCCCACTGACAGCTCAAAGAACCGAGCCTGAAAATATCGGTTTCAGGTATCGGTGCATTTGCATGAGTACCGATACTTGTGCAAATACTCGGTATCGGCACGGATACCAATACCAGTACTAGTAGTGGTGTAACCCTACTAATATTATGCACCAATACTCAATAATATGGTATTGCGAGCAGTGATGTCACAGCGAATCCCAGGGAGTCACCTCCAGTATTTCTTCTATTTAAAACTAAGATAATGACTTCCTGCTGGATATATTTATAATACATTTATGAAAGCTTTAATTAAAATCTGTGTATTTTTGTGTGTGTGTGCATGTGTGGGGAGGGGGGTTGTGTAAATGTCAGAATAAAAGATGTAATCCCAGGTACAGATCTTGTGTATAAACATAGAATCAACCCTACGGATAGTCCTAGAAGCCGATCCATGATACATTTGCAAAGCCAGTTCATTTCAATTTTATATAGAGGACAAAGAGGGGTAAATGATGGCTGTGTGCCTAGACCTCCCATTTAACCACTTGCCCTCTGAAAGATCTACCCCTCTTCATGACCGGGGGAATTTTTTGCTTTTTTTTTTTTACTTTAACTGGTAATTGACTGAGAATTGAGAGTATATGCCGTGGTGTAGGTGTAGTAGATTGGAATTCTCGTTGGAAAAAGCTCTGACGGTTTTCCCGTCGGAATTCCGACGGAATTTCGCTCAAACTGTCTTGCCTACACACAGTCACCCCAAATTACGACAGTCAATAACACCGTAACATACAACACATTCAACGGGACTATAAGGCCCCTTTCACACTGGGGCGGTGAGCCGCGGTGACGGTAAAGCAGCGCTATATTTAGCGCTGCTTTACCGTCGTTTTCACCGCGGTTTTCGGCCGCTCGCGGTGCGGTTTTAACCCCCGCGAGCGGCCGAAAAGGGGTTTAAACACCCCCCGCAGAGCGCCGCCGTAGCGGCGCTTTGCGGCGGTATTACCGCGGTTTAACCGCGGTGTCCCATTCTATTCAATGGGAAGGAGCGGTATAGGAGCGGTGAACACACCGCTCCTATCCCGCTCCAAAGATGCTGCTAGCAGGACTTTTTTTGTCATCCTGCTAGCGCACCGCTCCAGTGTGAAAGCCCGCCGGCTTTCACACTGGAGTTAAAGGGGCAGGATTTTTTCATGCGGTGAGCAGGCGCTATTTTTAGCGCTGCACCGCATGAAAAACGCCTAGGTGTGAAAGGGGCCTAAAAGGGAAGTTTAATGCTTCCGAGCATGCGTCAAATTGTTTCCGAGCATGCGTCTGAATTTTGCGTGTCGGAATTGCATACACACGAATTGAAAATCCGATATTTTTAGCGCTGCACCGCATGAAAAACGCCTAGGTGTGAAAGGGGCCTAAAAGGGAAGTTTAATGCTTCCGAGCATGCGTCAAATTGTTTCCGAGCATGCGTCTGAATTTTGCGTGTCGGAATTGCATACACACGAATTGAAAATCCGATAGAAAGGTTTTCCGTTGGAAAAAATTAAGAACAGGCTCTCAATCTAAAGTCCGTTGGAAATGCAGACGGAAAAAGACCGATGGGCATACACACGGTCGGGAAATCCGATGAAAAGCTCCCATCGGACTGTTTCCATCAAACTGTATCTGATAATAAATATAACAGTGATTGAAAATAATAGTGATAAATTACATAAAATATATAAACCGCAAAATCTGTGAAGATATGTCTGGGAAAATGGTGGGAAAATATATATATATACAGTGAAAAAAATATCTATATGGTTAAAAAAATCAATCAACAAACATAAAGTTCATAAATTCCAAATTCATGTGTAAATAAAGTGTCCATATAAATATCAAAAAATGAATTAAAATATATATATGACATATCACATCATGTCATATATATATATATTTTAATTCATTTTTTTGATATTTATATGGACACTTTATTTACACATGAATTTGGAATTTATGAACTTTATGTTTGTTGATTGATTTTTTTCACCATATAGATATTTTTTCACTGTATATATATTTTTCCACCATTTTTCAGGCATATCGTCACAGATTTTGCGGTTTAAATATTTTATGTAATTTATCACTATTATTTTCAATCACTGTTATATTTATTATCAGATACAGTTTGAGCACTGCACTTTTTCTTTTCCTTATGTATTAATATTTACCTTGAAAATGTTTTGTATTGTTATGAATGATTTGCAAATTGTTTTGCAAAGTATGTAAGTTCTTTTTTTTTAAATGTGTAAAAACATAATAAAAACAATTTAAAACTTGTAATTGCGTGGTCATGCAATACTGTATCCAAACTACATTTATATAATTTTTTTTTCACACAAATAGAACTTTCTTTTGGTGGTATTTGTTCACCACTGGGTTTTTTTTTATTTTTTGTTGCTATAAATGAAAAATACATTTTTTTTTTTAAAAAACAATATATTTTTTACTTTCTGCTATAAAACATATCCGATAATAATAAATAAAAAAAAATTAAAAAAAACGAATTTCTTCATAAATGTAGGCCATGGAAGGCAATTGGTTCCACTAGATTTTAGTTAGAAGTATCAGATTAAAGGGGATTGAATACAAATGTATGCCACACTTTTCACATATTTTTTTTGTAAAAAAGAAATGTTGAAAACCATTTATCATTTTCCTTCTACTTGGAAGTCTAAGCTAAGAAATACATATGTAGAAAATGTACATGCATAATATTGTATATAAAAATGTAGAAAGGTGCAGCGCAATAAAATAAGTCCATATTATTTAATAATACAAAGTATTGAATAGAATGGAATTCACCACGTGATAATCAGAGGGTTTTCGACTGTTGCACATGGTGTTCCTGGTGAGTCCCCCACCGTCAATATAATGCACAAAATTTTGTTTGTCCAGAAATTATTTCTGGTACAACCATACATTTTTCTTACAGATCCTTGGGGTTGCTATGGGTGCTCGGTTTGCACCGAGTGTAGCAAACCTCTTTATGGCATTATGGGAGGATGAGACCATATTTAATAACAAGCCTGTACAATTAAAATGCTACCAACGGTATATAGATGACGTGATCATCATCTGGGAAGGTGATATGGTGAGTCTGCAGTTATTTACGTCCAGACTCAATGGAAACACCAAAAACATCAGGCTAACTTGGAACGCCGATGCTTGCTGCAGGACGTTCCTAGATTTCGAAATATTTAAAGAAGGCCAATGTTTTAAAACAAAAAAATCATTTCAAACCGACTGATAGAAATGGGTACATTCCATTGGACAGTTGCCATCATCAGTCCTGGTTATGGAAGCAAGGAGGTTCTAGGATCACTGGGACAGTTGCTAATGCTGTACCCTAATGGCGCGTACACACGGTCGGAATTTCCGATGGAAACAGTCCGATCGGAGCTTTTCATCAGATTTTCCGGCCTTGTGTATGCCCATCGGTCTTTTTCTGTCGGAATTTCCGACGGACTTTGGATTGAGAACCTGTTCTTAATTTTTCCGACGGAAAACCTTTCTATCGGATTTTCCGATCGTGTGTATGCAATTCCGACACGCAAAATTCCGACGCATGCTCGGAAACAATTCGACGCATGCTCAGAAGCATTAAACTTCCTTTTTATAGTGCAGTCGAACGTTTTTTTAAGGTGCGGTGTTATTGACCATCGGAATTTGGTGTGACCGTGTGTAGGCAAGACAGTTTGAGCGAAATTCCGTCGGAATTCTGACGGGAAAACCATCAGAGCTTTTTCCGACGAGAATTCCGACCGTGTGTACGGGGCATTAGTGTCCACACCTACAGGAGTTGGAATATATGGACTATCTCGGTACTAGGTAGTAAATCAGAAATCATACATTGTAGAAAAATATACAAAAATTTAATGATAACAAAAAAATATATATGTATACACAAAAACAATCAATTGGATAAAATCAAGTACACCACAACAAAACAAATTCTATCGGGTTTTCACCGTAAGATTCGTGTTGAGGAGGGGGGTGAAGAAATTCCTCTATTGGTTTTGCGGCGTACCGCTTCTTCAGGAGGATGGTCTATAAAGTAGAAGGTAAATTTATATACAAAAGAGGAAACAACAAAGCAAAGAATACATAGTGTGATAATAGTATGTTTACATTGGGTTAAGAAATAAGGAGACCGGCTCACCCACACAGGCAGAAGCAGTAGATCAAGGGACCCATCAATTCCCCCTGCAGCGAATGCGGTGGATTGTGTGGGACAGGCTCTGGTATTTAGAAATAATAAGCTTAAGCATCATAATATGGATCCAAGTACACGTATTGGTGTGACAAGGTGGTGGGAAATCCGAGAGGTGCCAAAGAAGTATGAACCAAGGCAAGAAAAGAGAGAAAACCGCAGAGACAGAGTGGAGGGAGTGGAATAGAGGGGGAGGGGGGTAGGTTAAGGAAGGGGAGGGGGGAAAGGGGGGGAAAGAGGGGGGTGGGGGGTAAAATGGTGAGGGTGGGGAGAGGGGGGCGTGGGGCAGGGGAGGGGAAAAGGAGGGAAAGGGAGGAGGAAATGGGGAAGGGAAAAATGGGGAAACAGAAATGGGTTATGTAATATACCCAGGGGCCAGTTTATACGCCTAAGGCGCAACTGTACCAAGGAAGCAGATTATTACGCACAGTCCAATATATTAGCAGAAAGATTTCGACTGAAAGGGTACAAAACATAGGTGGTTGCCATCGAAATTCAAACTATTGGGAATTTGGATAGAGCAACTATGGTGGAAGACACTAAAAATAAAAAAAGTTAGACAAGACAATGAATTTAAGATTATTCTCGATTTTAATATTCAACATAAAAAGTTTGAGAAAATTAATATGAAGCATTGGGATATTTTAAAGAAGGATCGAATTTTAGGTACCACTTTACCACCGAGGTTTATTTATAAAAGAGCATCCACTTTGAGAGACATTTTAGCCCCTAGTGTGGTAGACCCCCCCAGTTATCAAAGAAAATAGGATCTTCTCTTTTCTCACAGGTTTCTACGCATGTGGCAAATGCCCCCCCCCCCCCCCCGTGTAAACACAACATTACGAGACATTAAGAAAGATTTTACTGCCCCCCACCACTGGTATTACTTATCCTATTAGGAACCTTATTACCACTAATACCACGGGTGTTGTATACATGCTCGAGTGCGATTGCGGGTTGCAATTTATAGGGAGAACATCGAGACCCTTAAGTATCTGCATCGCCGAGCACGTTAACAACATCAAAGATTGTTTGAGGTCACACAATGTTTCTAAACATTTTAGAAACTTTCATAATAGAGACTCTCGATGTCTTAAGTTCTGGGGTCTTGAGGGGGTCAATAGGCATTGGAGAGGGGGTAAATTTATTTGTCAACTTAGTCAACGGCAATCCTTCTGGATCCATGAAACTCAGGTTTTGGTGCCAGGGGGCCTCAACGTTGACTTTGATCTCAATTGTTTTATTTCAGATAAATAGGTATCATGTTCATATTATAT
Organism: Lithobates sylvaticus; assembly: GCA_028564925.1. Classification (NCBI taxonomy): domain Eukaryota; kingdom Metazoa; phylum Chordata; class Amphibia; order Anura; family Ranidae; genus Lithobates; species Lithobates sylvaticus. The sequence goes on from CM053035.1 coordinate 12,808,802, forward strand.
ATAACCCTTTTTAATCACAGACGACTGTGGGTTTATGTTCCTATTTTTTCGGCATTAGTTTTAAATGTATCTTATGTATTTTATTATCTATGTGTCTAATGGGCAATTTTAGAGATGTATTTATATGTCTCATTATTATATAATTTTATATATGGTTTTAATATTGCAATATGGTATATTTCATTGGTGTCCCCAGGAGGGAAGGTGTGTACATGGGGCAGCCAGACTTTAGGTTCCGGTCGCGGCTCCCGATGTTTACACTGTGCTCTCCATGGTGACCGGGCTGTTATATCAGGTTCTCGGGTGACGTTGTAGCTCCACCAACCGCTGACGAAATCCGTATGTAACGTACATACGGGGGGGAGGAGCTACATTACAAGTACAAGTACTCAGGCAAATACTCGGTATGGGTGCCGATACCGATACTAGTATCGGTGCAACCTTACTATAAAGGAATCTTTCCAGTATCTCAGGTTGCTCAGCAAGAAGAGCCAACTGAGAGAAGTTGTGGGTTCAGATCCCAGTTCTGCCATTTCTGAAGTCCGTATAGAATATCACCTATTGGCCTCCACAACAAAGCCAAATTATTAAATTTGTATTTAAATTAGCATCATAGGATTGGCAAATATTAGATGCAAACTACAGTCCCATCCCACATATGGCTTTGTGGTGCATTCATTGGAATGCCAAGACTGACATTGTTCTCTTTCCACGGGGGATAGAAGATGTGTCCTGAAACAACAGAGAATTTTACACTTCCCTCAACAATGTGTCTCTCGTAATCTATATTAGCTGCCCTGATTGTGCTTTTGACCCTTTAATTGCATTCTTTGCAGTTTTGGAATGCAGATGATGACCCTTCGGCCTTTATAATTTTTTACATAAAGGATCGTTTTTTCTCTCATTGATAATCTATTTACCTTTTTATTCAGGATTAGCTTGTCCTTTTACTATAAAAAGGGACAGGGGTGTGCCAGTACAGAAGGCACGCCTCCTATTGGGAGTGGTCACACATTAAAAGGGAACACCTGCCTACAAATAAATAATGCACCTACTCACTCGCCCACCCACCCATTGTATTCAATGCTGTCTGCTGTAAGCAACTGCTCCATCTCAGTACTGCAGTACATAGCAAACCCAGGGGATGCCCTCTCCCCCAGCACACAGCAGGTGATTGACAGCCACAGCTTTGCATGTTTCCCTATGAGCATGTGTAGAGGTAGGGGGTTTCATTTCTCTACACTCAGGTCTCAAGATACCCTCAGGTCCCTGAATGTGTGTGTGATGTCAGATCTCCACCACCTGCTTTTTGGAGCTCAAAAATGTAGTGTAAAATATGTGTTTTTAGGGGACTGTAGAGGATAGAGGGGCTGCAGATAAACAGGTACAGCTTATGCAGGAGTATTTGTTACATCTCTGTGTATCACATAAGGCCAGTCACTGCACTGGGTATAGGGAAGGGTTTACGACCACTTTAATTTTCACTGAAGTCATTTAAGGTTTTTGGTTGTTAGTTTTTCCCACACATCCCTTCTTAATTACAGGTGATCTGCCAATAGGAAGTCAGTATGACCCGGAAAAATTTAATGCAGAGATGTTTATATATGGGCAGCTATAAAAGAAAAAGTAAATATTGGGCTAAAGTATTTGGCTTCTGCAAGATTAAAGGTCAGAACTTTCAATGTTACCCATTGGCAGGAGACCCAGGACTGTATATGGTATTTGAAACATTTATCATCGGTAACTGTCTTTATAATGACATTGAGCAAATAAAAGATTACATTGTGACACTAATGGCATCCTCTCATAAGAGGAAAATAGTATTTTTATAGGAAATATTTTCCACATATGTTAGGAAGGTCAGTCAGCCTTTTGTATGTCCTTAAATTAACTCTTTATTGAAGATTGCTGGTGGAGTCATCCTTGAAGTAATGGAACACTGCTAAGATTTCCTACTTCAAGCTGAAATAAACTGTATCTGAGCACAGCAAACTGAAAACAATATTTGATTCATTTTTAATACATAAAGTGAACTCCTCCAACCACCCATGTCTCCGTGCTTTATTTGTGATGAGGATTCCCTTTCAAAAACACCCCCCTAGCATTTCTGGCTGCAGCCATCTTGAATAAGGGCAGATGATTCTTGTTTGCATTTACTTCCTGGAATTCATCTGCTGTTAGCTCAGTCATGCAGACAAGGAGGGTGTGCTTAGCTGAAAATGCCCCCCCCCCCTCTTTCAGATGAAAGAAAAAAATGCACATGAAAACTCTTGGGATGTATGACATAATTTTGGCCTAGGCCAGAAACCAGGATGGCAACAGAAGGGGCATTTTGCCAACCGCCCCCAACTCCCCCAAATGAATTACCCCAAATATCAAAATAATTTCTAGATTTCATAATATTTTCAGATTTTCTCTCTTTTCGAATTTTCAGATTTTTGTTCTTTTGAATTTTTGAGTTTCAGATTTTCGTTCTTTCTAATTATTATGAATTATCAAAATAACAAATATTCCATCTAAACAAATGCAACGTAATGAATTTGAATTTATCCGAAGTTACAAATGATCAAAATAACAAATGCTACATCTCTACGAATGGAACGTAACAAATTAGAATTCATCCGAAATTGCTAATTTATTTGCAATAACGAATATTGATCAAAACTAATGATCCCAACCCCCCCCCCCCCCCCCCCCCCCCCCAAAAAAAAAAAGAATGAAAAGAAAACGAAAAACAAAAACTAATTTTTCGGCAGTACACGTGTCTAGTGATTTAGAGGTTCAGATACATCCAAATTCCCAAATAATGAAAATTTAGTCTAAATTTTGATTTGTAACTAAACAAATAGCACATGTCTAATTATCACATCAAATTCTCATACAGTTAACTGACCCATAAAGACGCAGCTACATTTGGTGTGGACTTCTAGATTTCAATAAGCTTCATCACAAAATGGTTAAAAAAATAACAATAGAAAAAAATCTACCATGAAGTTCACACGACCAGGTCTGATACACTAATGTTTCAAACCTGGTCTAAGATTATGTTATTCATACAAAGTGTAATATTAAGAACAAAATTAAAACCTATTTTGTTTTAGAAATGACTCTAAATTTATGTTTAGGTTTTAGTGTTTTTTTAATGGGAATGTGATGATATTTTCTTTCAAATACACTCATTGTCAGAATTTTAATTTAAGTTGAGCTAGTTTCAAAAAATGATTTTCATTGTTAGTTTGTCTACGGGATGGGGTGTTCTCAGTCTGCGAGATGGGGTGTTCTCAGTCTACGGGATGAGGTATTCTCAGTCTGCCGGATTGGGTGTTCTCAGTCTACGGGATGAGGTATTCTCAGTCTGCCGGATCGGGTGTTCTCAGTCTGCGGGATGGGGTGTTCTCAGTCTACGGGATGGGGTGTTTTCAGTCTGTGGGATGGGGTGTTCTCAGTCTGCGGGATGGGGTGTTCTCAGTCTGCGGAATGGGGTGTTCTCAGTCTGCGGGTGGCGGTGTTCTCAGTCTGCGGAATGGGGTGTTCTCAGTCTGCGGGATGGGGTTTTCTCAGTCTGCGGGTGGCGGTGTTCTCAGTCTGCGGGATGGGGTGTTCTCAGTCTGCCGGATTGGGTGTTCTCAGTCTGCGGGATGTGGTGTTCTCAGTCTACGGGATGGGGTATTCTCAGTCTGCCGGATCGGGTATTCTCAGTCTGCCTGATCGGGTGTTCTCAGTCTGTGGGATCAGGTGTTCTCAGTCTGTGGGATCGGGTGTTCTCAGTCTGCGGGATGGGGTGTTCTCAGTCTGGGGGATGGGGTGTTCTCAGTCTGTGGAATGGGGTGTTCTCAGTCTGCGGGATGGGGTGTTCTCAGTCTGCGGAATGGGGTGTTCTCAGTCTGCGGAATGGGGTTTTCTCAGTCTGCGGGATGGGGTGTTCTCAGTCTGCGGAATGGGGTATTCTCAGTCTGCCGGATCAGGTGTTCTCAGTCTGTGGGATCGGGTGTTCTTAGTCTGCCGGATCGGGTGTTCTCAGTCTGCCGGATCGGGTGTTCTCAGTCTGGGGGATGGGGTGTTCTCTCTCTGCGGAATGGGGTGTTCTCAGTCTGCGGGATGGGGTGTTCTCAGTCTGCCGGATCGGGTGTTCTCAGTCTGGGGGATGGGGTGTTCTCAGTCTGCGGGATGGGGTGTTCTCAGTCTGCGGGATGGGGTGTTCTCAGTCTGTGGGGTTGGGTGTTCTCAGTCTGTGGGATGGGGTGTTCTCAGTCTGTGGGATGGGGTGTTCTCAGTCTGTGGGATGGGGTGTTCTCAGTCTGCGGGATTGGGTGTTCTCAGTCTGTGGGGTTGGGTGTTCTCAGTCTGTGGGATGGGGTGTTCTCAGTCTGTGGGATTGGGTGTTCTCAGTCTGTGGGATTGGGTGTTCTCAGTCTGTGGGATTGGGTGTTCTCAGTCTGTGGGATTGGGTGTTCTCAGTCTGTGGGATGGGGTGTTCTCAGTCTGTGGGGTTGGGTGTTCTCAGTCTGTGGGATTGGGTGTTCTCAGTCTGTGGGATTGGGTGTTCTCAGTCTGTGGGATGGGGTGTTCTCAGTCTGTGGGATGGGGTGTTCTCAGTCTGTGGGATTGGGTGTTCTCAGTCTGTGGGATTGGGTGTTCTCAGTCTGTGGGATAGGGTGTTCTCAGTCTGTGGGATGGGGTGTTCTCAGTCTGTGAGATCGGGTGTTCTAGGTCTTTTTTTCAGTTCTTCTTCATAATACATATTCACTTTCCCCAATGTCCATTTATCTAAATTCAGTAGCTGATCTTAATAAATAAATAAATACAATACAATCTCCTTGTAAAATGTTACAATAATAAATATTTGGAAAGGATTAGAAAATCTGTATGGGGGGGGGGGGGGATCAGAACCTGACCTATGTGATTGAGCAAATATTCCTAGCTAACATTATTTAAGTCGGTGTTCCCTTACTGGAAAGTTAATGCCAAATAATGTGTTCATAGTTTTCCTGTCCTTAACCACTTCAGCCCCGGAAAATTTTACCCCCTTCCTGACCAGAGCACTTTTTACAATTTGGCACTGCATCGCTTTAACAGAAAATTGTGCAGTCATTCGATGTACCCAATCGAAATTCGCGCCCTTTTCCCCCACAAATAGAGCTTTCTTTTGGTGGTATTTGATCACCTCTGCAGTTTTAGATTTTTTGCGCTATAAAAAAAAAAGAGAGAAAATAAATAAATAAAAACGCAATAGGCATATATTGATTGGTTTGTGCAAAAGTTATAGCGTATGCAAGCTATGGGGAAAGATTTTTTGTCTTTTTTATTATAATTTTTTTTTTTACTAGTAATGGCGGTGATCTGCGATTTTTAGCAGTACTGCGACAATGCGACCGACAGATCAGAGACTTTTGACACTTTTTTTAGGACCATTGGCATTTATACAGCGATCAGTGCTATAAAAATGCACTGATTACTGTGTAAATGTCACTGTCAGGGAAGGGGGCGATCAAGGGGTTAAATGTGTGTTCTCTCAGTGTGTTCTAACTGTGTGGGGATGAGAGTGACTAGGAGACGAGCCATATCGTTTTTCCTACTTCATAGGAAGAAACGATATGGCTCCTCTTCTCTGACAGCACAGGGATTTGTGTGTTTACACACACAAATCCCCATGCTGGCGCTTGTGCATGTGATCACGCGTGGCCGGCGGTGATCGTGCCCACTGGCCAATGCACATCGGGTTCCCCCTCGTGCAGCTTGTGCCATCTGGTGGCCGAAAACGGGTAGGACGTACCCGTATGGGATTTCGCCCAGGAGTGCCACTGTGCCACAGTATATCTGCGTGACATTGTCGGCAACTGATTAAAGCCTATCTCTAGACATATATCTTGCCATGCTTCAACTCCCCCCCCCACACACACACACTTCTATGCACCTCAAATGTGCCAATATTAATTTCAGTATTAAGTACTGCCGGACACGCTGCTCGCTATTTTTGACATTTTCATGCTGCTGCAGTCTTCAGTGTCCTGAGAGAACCCCATAACTGGACTGCCAATAGGAAGTTCCCATGCCACCCAGGCAGTGACATGGATACTCAAAAAGGACCATTCTCAGGGAAAAAGAAACCCACAACCAAGGATCTATCACGGTATGGAATCAGGCTAATCCACCAGTGGCTGTTGCAGCTGAGAGATTCATGAGTAGTCAGTTGGATGAATACACAAACAGCAGATGACACAGCTCACCTGAGGTGAGTGCTAGCTTTACCAGAGCTCCTGATGGTGGAGATAGGTTTCGCTGCATGTCAATACCAGGTCGTGGCCCTCAGGATTTCCCCAGCAGGGAATAAGCAGAAGCATTGTCGATGAGCAAGCCAAGGGTCAGTATCGAGTAGAACAAAGGTATGGAATGCAGCAGGAGTGACAAGAGTGAGATATTGGCTAGAGAGAGCACAATAATCTGACAAACAGGAAGTACAGGGGCATGCCTTCAATAGGAAGTTCATGGAAGGAGCAGATACATTTTCCAGGGAGCTATGTAGCATCCCAGGTGGCGCAACAAGAAGAGACATCACTAGACACAGTAGAGGTTGCAGATTCAGACCTGGGTCCTGACAATATGGGTACATAAAAGAGGTGCTTGTTAATCTTACATTTTTTTTTTGGCCAACATGATGATCTGCCTGCCATATTGGAAGTTGTCTCAAAGATATCCCTGGTGTATCAAAGTACACTAGGCTATGCTTATCCAGGGATGAGAACCACTAATGTAATATGTAGCAGGCTGGCTGTGGGATGAGAGTCGTGTTTGTGGAGTCAAAGTTAAGACATTGACATATCTGTGATGCTGTAGTCCACAAATTGCTGTTACATGGGAGGGTACTATATCATCTGCAGTACTGTCCTAGAGAATCTCCTTTGTTGAGGCCATTGAGTATGTAGAATCCTGCATTGTGAGAACTGCTTGGACCTAGAGAAAGGGGGTAGACCCCCAAAAGCTTGTCCTAAAAAATGAGATGTTAGTGAAAATTAAAAAGGTATCAAAAACAGTACTTTGCACTGTGATGTTGGATGTTCAGTGATACAACGACATCATTCTATCATTTCATCAACACGTATTAATGATATTGTCATAGCTAGTTCTCTGCTCCTGTATTGATTCAGGACAAGAGTTTTTGGATTCTAGTATGTTTATGTTCCCATAACAAGTCTTTTCCTTTATCTATTCTGACATTGAGGCCTCCCATAAATGTACACTTGACCCATGGACTTTGTAGACGTTTCTTTGTAGGACCTCATCACTGTCTCAACTTAAGGGATGCTTGTGGGGTGATGTTTGCTGCATGTAGATGAATGCCAGATTGGGAAGTGAAGGTTATTTTAATTCAATTATGGCCGTCTTCTTAAATGCTTTAATGTGCTCTTGTGGCTCCTCCTTGTTCCTGACTAGGGATGAGCCGAACCCCCCCCTGTTCGGTTTGCACCAGAACCTGCGAACAGACCTAAAGCTTGTGTGAACTTTAGAACCCTATTAAAGTCTATGGGACTCGAACGTTCAAAATCAAAAGTGCTACTATTAAGTCTATATGCAAGTTATTGTCATAAAAAGTGTTTGGGGACCCGTGTCCTGCCCCAGGGGGGCAAAAGTTTTAAAAATGGCCGTTTTTTTCAGGAGCAGTGATTTTAATAATGCTTAAAGTGGAACAATAAAAGTGTAATATTCCTTTAAATTTCGTACCTGGGGAGTGTCTATAGTATGCATGTAAAGCGGCGCATGTTTCCTGTGCTTAGAACTGTCCGTGCACAAAGTGTAATTTTTGCAGGAAAAAAAAGCTATTTAAAATCACTCGCGGAATAGAAAAAGAGATGCCGACGCCTGGAAGAAGATGCCGGACGAGAAGACCAGAGCAAGAAGAAGCGGATTGGAGGAAGAAGAGGATGGAAGAAGATGGAAGAAGAAGATGGAAGAAGAAGATGAAGAAACCGAAGGATGAAGAAAGGAAGAAGGAAGAAGACCAGAAGAAAGAAGATGAATGAAGAATTTAATAAAGGAATTGTCAAAGACCGTCTCCTGTCATTTTTAACATTTTTGTCACTTTTTTGGTGAAATGGTAGGGGTACTTTTGTACCCCCTTACCATTTCACACAGGGGGGGAGGCCGGGATCTGGGGGTCCCCTTGTTAAAGGGGGCTTCCATATTCCGATAAGCCCCCCGCCCGCAGACCCCCACAACCAATGGCCAGGGTTGTGGGGACGAGGCCCTTGTCCCCATCAACATGGGGACATGGTGCTTTGAGGGGTCACAGACCCCCAAAGCATCCTCCCAATGTTGACGGCATGTGGCCTGGTACGGTTCAGGAGGGAGGGGGGCGCTCTCGTCCCCCCCTCTTTTCCTGCGGCCTGCCAGGTTGTGTGCTCGGATAAGGGTCTGGTATGGATATTGCATCCCACGTCATTTTTAAAAAAAATTATTTGATGCAGGGTTCCCCTTAATATCCATAGCAGACCTGAAGGGCCTGGTAATTGAATTTGGGGGAACTCCCACACTTTTTTTTTATTTTATTTTTTTTATCATTGACTTTCAAAGAATGACTGTTCTCTGTATTACGGGAGTCGGCAATTCATTATAGCCGCGCGTGATTTTAAATAGCTTTTTTTCCTGCAAAAATGACACTTTGTGCAGGGACAGTTCTAAGCACGGGAAACATGCGCCCCTTTACATGCATACTATACACACCCCCCAGGTACAAAATTTAAAGGAATATTACACTTTTATTGTTTCACTTTAAGCATTATTAAAATCGCTGCTCCTGAAAAAACGGCTGTTTTTAAAACTTTTTGTTGCATTCATACATGTCCCCTGGGGCAGGACCCGGGTCCCCAAACACTTTTTATGACAATAACTTGCATATAGGCTTTTAAAATTAGCCCTTGAGATTTCTCCCATAGACTTTTATAGGGTGCTCGCGGCTTTTCGAATTTGCCGCGAACACCGCAAATTGTTCGCTGTTCGCTGAACAGGCAAACAGGCAATGTTCCAGTCGAACATGAGTTTGACTCGAACTCAAAGCTCATCCCTACTCCTGACTATAATACCTCCCAATCCTGTTTGATTATTTTACAGTATATTTCTGAGACAGAACTAGCCAGGGCCCTAGGAAGCAGAGATTTACTGTATGTCCTGCTTGAGCTAATTTTTACCGAAACATTTACATGTCAATGTTGAACAGCCTTTGTAGTGTGAATGACCAACATTGGATGTGAGGGCTGAAAGTTCCAGCTGCTGATTACCAGTTATGTCATTATGAGTCTACCTACCTTGCAATATGCTAAATTACCCATGACCCATTTCTCCTTTATTTTCCCTTCTCTCTTGCGCGTGTGTATGTGTGTGACAGCAACCAGGTGAGAAGTAAAAAGACAAGTGTGTCTTGCCTTCAGTCAAGCATAGTGGTGGGAGTGTCATGGTCTGGGGCTGTATGAGTGCTGCCGGCCATGGGTAGGTACAGTTCCTTGAGGGAACCATGAATGCCAACATGTACTGTGACATACTGAAGCAGAGCATGATCCCCTCCCTTCAGAGACTGGACCGCAGGGCAGTATTCCAACATGATAACACACCTCCAAGGCGACCACTGCCTTGTTAAAGAAGCTGAGGGTAAAGGTGATGGACTGGCCAAGCATGTCTCCAGACCTAAACCCTATTGAGCCTCTGTGGGGCCTCCTCGAATGGAAGGTGGAGGAGCGCAAGGTCTCTAACATCCACCAGCTCTGTGATGTCATCCTGGAGGAGTGGAAGAGGAATCCAGAGGTAACCTGTGAAGCTCTGGTGAACTCCATGCCTAAGAGGGTTACGGCAGTGCTGGAAAATAATGGTGGCCACACAAAATATTGACACTTTGGGCCCAATTTGGACATTTTCACTTAGGGGTGTACTGACTTTTGTTGCCAGCGGTTTAGACATTAATGGCTGTGTGTTGAGTTATTTTGAGGGGACAGCAAATTTACATTGTTATACAAGCTGTACACTCACCACTACTTTGCTACAATGTAAAGTGTAATTTCTTCAGTGTTATCACATGAAAAGATATAATAAAATATTTACAAAAATGTGAGGGGTGTACTCACTTTTGTGAGATAGTGTGTATATCATTTATTTTTTTTTTAAGAAAATGTCCAAAGGATTGCTGCACATAAAATTTTATTAAACTGATTGCATATACTAAGCATTACATGATGTAGCGTTCCTTGATTTCTGTTTCTGAATTACAAGCTCACGCCCTTCATCAGATCAGAAAGACATCGAAAGCTCCAAGTACACCTATTTCTATTTAAATATTTGGAATCAATTATGTGATCAATCATTAATTAATGTAATAGAATTCCTTCATTTGTACGTGTCTTTTATTTCACGGGTACAGAAATGGTTAACAGAACAGACGCCCTTCCAATAATTCCATCAAAAGCCTCCAAACGTTAATCTGTTAAAAGAAATATATACACAATATATCATCACCTCATCTAGTGTTACACTTCAAGTTTTTATCCAACAGCCCCTTATTATTTAGCACAAATACATGTATTAATAAAATCAAATAAACCAATCTAAATCCGTGTTTAATCCATTAGGGGCAATAGTATCAAGAAAATGTATCCAGTGTGCTTCTCATTTCTTTAAAAATAATTCCTGATCACCTCCTCTCCTGTTCTTATTTACCCCTCCAGTACCATATACTTTAGTTGGGAAACTGAATGTCCTTTTGCTATAAAGTGTCTGGCCAATGGTAACTGCACTAATTCATCCCTAATTGAGTATTTGTGCCTTGCTGTCACGTACCTGGTGGTGCGAGCCCGAGATTGCAGGGAGAGGCCTCCCTTGCGTCTCCCACTTCTGGTCCCCTGGTGTGGGAACAGGAGAACCAGAAGTGAGGAGGAGCACGGGTGCCTGGCAGGATCAACAGACCGGTAGGGTAGTCAAGTCAGCAGGCGGACACGGTGGAAGTCTGGATAGCAGGGAAGGCCGGATACAGACTGATGAGCAGGAAACAGGTTAGCAGAGCTGGCAGGATCTTTAGCAAGCAGGCTCACAGGTAAACTGGATAGCAGAGCTGGCAGGATCTTTAGCAAGCAGGCTCACCGGTAAACTGGATAGCAGAGCTGGCAGGATCTTTGGCAAGCAGGCTCACAGGTAAACCGGATAGCAGAGCTGGCAGGATCTTTGGCAAGCAGGCTCACAGGTAAACCGGATAGCAGAGCTGGCAGGATCTTTGGCAAGCAGGCTCACGGGTAAAACTGGATAGCAGAGCTGGCAGGGTCTTTAGCAAGCAGGCTCACAGGTAAACTGGATAGCAGAGCTGGCAGGATCTTTGGCAAGCAGGCTCACAGGTAAACTGGATAGCAGAGCTGACAGGAACTGGACAACGGCTTGGCAAGCAGGTACACAGGTAAACTGGATAGCAGAGCTGACAGGAACTGGACAACTGCTTGGCAAGCAGACACACAGGTAAACTGGATAGCAGGGCTGACAGGAACTGGAAGCAGGAAACAGAACCACTGAATGGGCTGGAGACAGACAGGTGATCAGGTTCGTTTACAGGAATCAGACTGCAGACAGGACAGAGACCTTGCAGGGAACCAGAGTTCATCAAGGAAGCCAGGTAATGAAATCCAACTGGAAGCAAGGTACAGTGGGTCAGGCAGGAGGATGGTCAAACAAGCCGGGGTCGGGTACAGGCAGAAAGCTGGATAGTCTATGGCAAGCCGGGTCAGAGGAACAGATATAACAGGATCAGATTTACTACACCACAACGCTGTAGAGCAGACAGCAAAGACCGTCTGCACAGGTCAGGCTTAAATAGGCCGGCTGGTGTTTACTAGGGCGCGCGCCCGTCTCCCTGTGCTCGGTTGTACACGTGCACGCGCCCGTGCGCGCATGCGCATGCGCAGTGGAATCTGAGGGCCGGGACGGCCCGGGTTTGAGTTTCTGGCAGGATCTTCATGACACTTTCTATATGGTCCTTGACCTTTTGGGTGGTTTCCCCGTCATAAAGTAAACCACAAGGGCATTTTATTGCCTAGATTAAATATGGTGATTGGCATGTATAATTGCCTTCAATTAAAATATCAAAACCTCTATGTGGGTGGGATATACATTTTCCTTTAATTAAGGAGATATGACCCTGTACTGCATGGCCCCAAAATGTGGTAATTGGATTGGGAGGGGCTATATCAGTCAGATTTGACCAATCTATCCCTTAGAGTTCTACCCCTTCTATATGAGGACAAAGGTGGGGGTTAAAATTCAATTATATTGGGATAATTCTCTTTCAGCATCCCCAATGTTTTTTAATGATGTTATAAACACAGAAAGAAAATGGGTGAAATTGTGATACAAATGTGAGTATTTTAGTATTCCTATTAGGCACCCTATTATCAGTCAAATGTACATGTTCCCTTTTTAACGAATGAGGCTGGATAACCTCTCCCAACAAGTCTAGCTTCCATATCATTCAATCTCTCTTCACGACATTGTGGATCACTGACAATTCTCTTAACTTGAGTCAATCAACTCAAGGAATAGATTTGGAATAGATTTGAATACAACTTGGGGGTGAAAAACTGCTAAAGTGTAACAATTGGTTACGATCCGTACTTTTAATATATAAATCGCTTTCTATATTAGTACCATTTATTCTTAATAATGTATCCAAATGTGATTTCCATGTTATTATACCAAATATTAAATGTCAAACCAGGGATAGGGAAATTTAAATATTAAACAAATAATAATAGGGGTCCAATGTATCCCCCCCCCCCCACACACACCACAAACACATCATATATAAATCTGAACCACCCCTGACAGTGTTCAGTAAACATTTTATTATTATAAATGATTGAAGCCTTTATCATGTTCATAAACAAGTTTGCCTTGGGGTGTGACATTGGAACCCATCGCTGCCCCTTATATTTGCAGATAATGTGTCTCCTTAAAGAGGAAATAATTCTCCTCAAGAACAATTTTCAAAAGGTCTAACAAAAAAGAAATCTGTTTATCATCATAGTGTTGTGATTGTACCAGAAGCCGCCGGCAAACTTCTATGCCTAATTCATGTGGGATCACATTGTAAAGTCTAGATACATTGCATGTGACTAGAAAGAAGCCAGGTACTAAATCAATATGTTTTATTTTATCTAAAAAATCATTATTGTCACATAAATATGACCTGGAGTGAGGAGAGAGACACCTATCCAGATATTGTGCTACCGGAGTTGTAACTGAATTGATTCCAGACACAATGGGGTGTCCAGGTGGATTTAAAAGATCTTTATGAACCATTGGCAGTATGTGCATTACAGGTGTCACAGGATAATCACATAATAAAAATTTCTGAGTATCATCATCAATATAGAAAAAATATAACAATATAGAATAATAGAAATAAAGCGTTACTGGATCTACTTATTACCAACAATACAGACCTGATCACGGATGTGGAAATACGGGGCAATTTAGGAAACAGCGATCACAGGTCAATGGGCTTCAGAATAAATCACACAAATAGGAAACATAAGGGGAATACAACGACACTGAGTTTCAAAAGAGCCAACTTCCCTAAACTACGAACCTTACTAGAAGCCATAAATTGGGATAAAATCTTAGGAACAAAGAACAAGGATGAGAGATGGGTTTGCTTTAGGAGCATATTAAATAAGGGCATTAGCCAATGCATCCCAATGGGAAATAAATTTAAAAGAGCGAACAAAAGCCCGGGATTGCTTAACTCCAATGTAAAAAAGCATATAAAAGAAAAGGAGAAGGCCTTTTAAAAAATACAAGGTTGAGGGATCATCATCAGCATTCAGACTTTATAAAGAACGCAACAAGGAATGTAAGGGTGCAATTAGGGCGACTAAGATAGAACATGAAAGACACATAGCGGATGAGAGCAAAAAAATTCCCAAGAAATTCTTTAACTAAACAGTAAAAAATGGAGGACAGACCATATTACATAGTTACATAGTTAGGCTGAAAAAAGACACAAGTCCATCCAGTTCAACCATAAAAAAATAAATAAACAAATAAAATAAAAAATTGCGTACAATCCAATATACCCAATTCTATACCCACAGTTGATCCAGAGGAAGACAAAAAACGCCAGCAGAGCATGCTCCAATTTGCTACAGCAGGGGAAAAAAATCCTTCCTGATCCCCCAAGAGGCAATCAGATTTCCCCTGGATCAACCTATAAATGTTAGTACCCCGTTATATTATGTACATTTAGGAAAGTATCCAGGCCTTTCTTAAAGAAATCTACTGAGCTAGCCAGAACCACCTCTGTAGGGAGTCTATTCCACATTTTCACAGCTCTTACTGTGAAGAAACCTTTCCGTATTTGGAGATGAAATCTCTTTTCCTCTAGACGTAAAGAGTGCCACCTTGTCCTCTGTGTTGACCGTAAAGTGAATAACTCAACACCATATTGGTCCCATAAAGAATGAGAAAGGACATCTGGTTACAAAGGATGGGGAGATGGTGAAGGTATTACATTTTCTCTTCTCCTCAGTTTTCACAAGGGAATCGGGGGGCTTCAGTAACCAAAACTGCACTGTTTATCCTCATGACACATCACAGGAAGCACCTCCATGGTTAACAGAGGACAGAATTAAAAATACAATTGGGAAACTTAACATTAATAAATCACCGGGACCAGATTGCTTGCACCCGAGGGTACTTAGGGAACTCAGTTAAGTAATTGCCAGACCATAGTTCCTAATTTTTACTGACAGTCTACTGACTGGAATGGTACCAGCTGATTGGAGAAAAGCCAATGCAGCACCAATATTTAAAAAGGGCTCAAAATACATCCCTGGGAATTACAGACCAGTTAGCCTAACATCAATAGTATGCAAGCTCTTGGAGGGGATGACAAGGGACTATATACAAGATTTTAGTAATGAGAATTGTATCATTAGCAATAATCAGCATGGATTCATGAAGAATCGTTCTTGCCAAACCAATCTATTAACCTTCTATGAGGAGGTGAGTTGCCATCTAAATAAAGGAAGGCCTGTAGACACGGTGTATCTGGATTTATCATAGAAGTGGTGTATCTGGATTTTATCGTAGACGTGGTGTATCTGGATTTTGCAAAAGTATTTGACACAGTTCCCCATAAATGTTTACTGTACAAAATAAGGTCCGTTGGCATGGACCATAGGGGGAGTACATTGATTGAAAACTGGCTACAAGGGTGAGTTCAGAGGGTGGTGATAAATGGGGAGTACTTGGAATGGTCAGGGGTGGGTAGTGGGGTTCCCCAGGGTTCTGTGCTGGGACACACCCTATTTAATTTGTTCATAAATGACCTGGAGGATGGGGTAAACAGTTCAATCTCTGTATTTGCGGTGGAAACTAAGCTAAGCAGGGCAATAACTTCTCCGCAGGATGTGAAAACCTTGCAAAAAGATCTGAACAAATTAATGGGGTGGGAAACTACATGGCAAATGAGGTTTAATGTAGAAAAATTTAAAATAATGTATTTGGGTGGCAAATATATGAATACAATCTATACACTGGGAGGAGAACATCTGGGGGAATCTAGGATATTGATAATGACATTGTTGTCAAGCCGGCCAACAAGGGGGGAGCTATTGTGATAATGGATACCTCGAAGTATGAGGCTGAGGTGTTACCACAATTATTGGAAACAACTACAGTATAGACAGTTAGGCTCTAGTCCGGTATTCGGAGTACAGTCTAAAATAAAAGGAGTGGTATTGTTAGCTCGGAAGGAAGGAATTATTGATGATGATACTCAGAAATTTTTATTATGCGATTATCCTGAGCCAATGGTGCGGCTGTGTCTCAGCCAATCAGGAGGAGCCCCGGAGGGATTTGTGGACATCGCTGGACAGAGAGCAAGTATTAGGTGGTGCTGCCAAGGCTGCTACAACTGCCTTTACAACTCCTTTTCTGGTAGAAACATTGCCTTCACACTAGTCCCATCCTTGGGTTCAGAGATTTCAGCAGTTGGTCGCTGATGTGGAATCCATTCCCAGCCCTGCCTCACATAGGTCAAGGGACAGATCTAATGTTCCCGGCTGCCGATTTCAATGAACGACACTTCCACTTCCTCCCTCCCTCCTCTCCCAGGCCATACTGCCCAATCCAGTGGCAGGGAGGAGAGAGATCCAATGTGGCAGCCAATATGCCCTGCCTGTGCAGCTCCCAGCCATAAGCAGATCTCCTTTGAGCTGAAGCTGCAAGTGACAGGCATAGCTGCAGCTCATGAGTCAGGACAGCATCCATGTGTGCAGCAAGGTGGTGCAGGGCCATAGATAAGAAGGTAACACCAGTCCTCCTGTACGGGGCCCAGCCCAGCAGGGTGGCCCCGAGCAGCAGGGTGAATTGGATGTGGGCAGGGAGAGTGATCGGTGTTACAGGGGGGCAATTACTGGAACCAATCCTCTGTATGGCTCTCACTGCAGCAGCTGGAACCTGGCTTTTTCTCCTCTCCCTCCTGTTTGCTTTCAGCTGCTGCAGAGAGTGCCATATAATGGATTGGTTCCAGTAATTGCCCCATCACACTGACCACCCCCAGGCCTCCCTGTGTGCCCCCTACCCCTGCAGCACTGCTGACTTTCCTCCTCTTCCTTCCGCTGGCAGCTGAATGCACACAATAGAATACTTCAAGATTAAGAGTGGGGGAAGGGTTACGTAAATGTTATATTTACTAGCCCATTCCTTTCCTGAATGAACACAATGAGTGATTGGTACTGAGTAAGCTTCCTGATGATGCAAAACACATTGCGAAACGCGTAGAGGCTGCTGGGGAATTCCGTCCGTCACTTCCGGTGTAGCGAAAACGAGGCTCGGAACGCACACCGCCGTTGTGGAGCGCACGCCGCTACATAAAGAGAGAGGAAAAGATCAGGGAACAGACCTGAACCCCCTCCCCACTTACATGGCTGGATCAGCTTGGTGCCGGCATACAGGCACATGCACTTGTGAGTTCAACTATGCTTTTTTAGCCTTTTAAATAAACTTTACATACGTACTATACCACGATGGCTATCTATATATTTTTGTGAGAAACCACTAGAGCCAGAGGTACTGATATATTGCTTGGAGAGGCTGGTGGTGAAATCCATAATGGAGTGGTTATCCTAAATGAACCAAAGGCGCATATTCTGGTATATCTGGTAAGTGGCCATTGCATCAGGTGGTGGTGAAGTCACGTTTACATTGGTGGATATAGAAGCACTTAACATAGGAGGATTATATCTGCACAGAAGTGATCACTCACTGTGGTCATTCATAGTATTGGAGGAAAATATATATTTTTTTCAAGAAGTTGCACTTTATATATGATTGTTAATATATGTATATATAACATATATGTATATTGTTGACTAATGACATATATGTGTAGGGGGTCATATATATGTTTTGATTTATGCACGGCACTTTAATAACCTACTTTTAAAGGATTTTGTTAACATAGTACTGAGAAGTCAATAAGTCGATGCAAAAAATGTAGTAGTAAAAGTAAAAGTTAGTGCAATGTATACTTTAGAATTTTTTTTGAATTATTTTCACTTATAGGGTGATATTCATATATGATTGCAGCAAACTAAGATATACATAGTCGGTTTCCTTTTGCGCCGGTAGCACATTGTTCTATATAAAAAGAAAAGATTGGTACTGATCACTCACTGTGTTCATTCATAACTGAAGCATTGGATGTATGGGGCCCCATGTCAGGTTGTCTGTATGGGGCACCGTGGTTTCTAACAGCAGCCCTGAGTTGGTTTACAGTGGCCCTGTGCCTTTTGCGGCCCGTGTGGCCAGCATACATTGCACACATGGAGAATATACAACTGAATGAGTGTCCCCTTATTACAACGAAACATCTTAAAAAAGCCAAAAGATCTAACACTGGTTAATACTCTTTCCAAAAATAACCAGATTTATGGGTACTGCCTAAAACGACATTCTTACCATTTTATTCTCTATTGTCCACTGCCCAGCTTTTGCCAAAGTCAGACAGACTAGCTGCCTGAATGCCGGATGGTGTCTCAAAATCATCTGCAAGGTTTCCATTATAGTTTCCGCACATTCCACTCATTTTTTGCTTAAAGGTTTTGGGAACATTTACTTTTAGTGAGATCTCCTCAATTATCACAGTTACAATAATATCAATCTCAATTGAAAACTGAATGCTATCTTCATTCTCCAGTTGTTGACTATCATCCTAGAACAAGAGGGATAAAAAAAAAGACAGATGACTTTTTTTAAATAAAATACATATGGATACATAATATGGTGGCTTCAGATGTCTCCAGTGAAGGGTAGTGACAATTGTCCATTATACAAAGACAATTGTGCCCCCCTTCAACCTTGTAATAACAGTTTAGGGAAGACCCCTTTCTGTTCAGGCATGACTGTGCCCCTGTGTACAAAGCCAGCTCCATAAAGACATGATGTGACCAGTTTGGTGTGGAGGAACTCAAGTGTTCTGCACAGAGCCCTGACCTCATCCCTACTGAACACCTTTGTGATGAATTGGAACACTCATTATGATCCAGGTTTTCTCATCCACCGTCAGTATCTGACAGGAACGTTGCTAGGGTCAGGCACCCAGGGCACAATCCCCACCCTATCATTGCTGCAGCAGGCATCACTCTTTGCTGGCTTTAGCTGCCTGTCGGAGAGCCGAGGAATGCTTCCCCAGGCTCCTCCTCGGATCTGAGGTGTCACAGGACACTCCTGAAGAGAATCCCAAGAGGAAGTAGGTCACCCATGACACATTGTTTCTGGGGTCT
The DNA here is from genome assembly GCA_028564925.1 of Lithobates sylvaticus. NCBI lineage: Eukaryota > Metazoa > Chordata > Amphibia > Anura > Ranidae > Lithobates > Lithobates sylvaticus. Next base: position 12,827,611 of record CM053035.1, read on the forward strand.
GTAAATTTAGGGAGGGGCGATTGTACTGGTGGACAGACTCACCTGGGGATAGTGATTGTACTGGGGGGACAAACTAACCTGGGGGGGGGGGGGCTTGTATTGGGGACAGAATGACCTCAGTGAAAAATTGTACTAGGGACAGACTGACCAAGTGAAGGTGAGATTGTACTGGATGACAGACTGAACCTGGGGGGATTGTACTGGGGGACAGACTTACCTGGAGAGGGGGAATTGTACTGGGGGACAGACTGACCTGGGAAGGGATTGTGCTGGGGGACAGACTGACCTGGGAAGGGATTGTGCTGGGGGACAGACTGACCTGGGAAGGGATTATGCTGGGGAACAGACTGACTTGGGAGAAAAGATTATACTAGAGACAGACTGACCTGGGAGGAATGATTGTACTAACCTGAGGGACCGACTGACCTTGTTTGTTAAACAGGGTTTTCATTAATTTGAATATTTCCAAATTAACAAATTTGTAAAATGTTGTCAAAAAAATTATTTGGAACAAAACAAATTACATGTCTAGTATATTGTACTGGGGAACAGACTGACCTGGGGGAGAGGGGATTGTACTGGGGGGCAGACTGACCTTGGGGGATTGTACTGGGGGGCAGACTGACCTTGGGGGATTATACTGGGGTTCATTACTTACACTATATTGTACATTACATGTTCTTGCACTTTATACACTTTATTGTACACTACTTACACCTGACCACAATGTTCATGGTCTCAATGGTTGCTAAGCAGTCCCTGACTATTTTTAATGAAATTCCTCTCTGACGCAAGCTCAGACAAAGTGATAGCTCTCTATACATTTTCAGGGTGCATAAAATCTGCATATTTTGTAGAAAAGTTTCACTTTTAAAAGTGATTGTGCTGCCCATTTAAGCCCCTCCCACTGTTACAGCAATTTGGGCATACACATTGTTTGCCTCATTACTGATCTGCTTGAGGTGCCCAAAAGGTGCCACAGGCCAAAAAAGGGGCAACTACAAATGAATAGCCATGGAGGAGTAGAGCAACTCCATAATAATGGTCATGGGGGGGGGGGCAACTCCATAATAATGGCCATTGAGGGAGGGGGCACCTCCATATTATTAGACATGCAGGAGGAGACAACTCCATATTAATGACCATGGGGAGAGGGGGCAATTACATATTAATGGCCATGTTTATAGCCATGGGAGGAGGGGTAACTCTATGTTAGTGGCCATGGTTTTGGAATGGGATGTCCAACAAGCTCATAAAGGTGTGGTGGTGGTGTTTCTGCTAAATTCTGGCATTTGGTGTATATGCATAAGCTTGGTCACTTATAGACATGTGCAAAAGGAAAAAATTTGTTTCGTTTAGTTTCGTTTTAATTCGTTAATTAATTAATTTCGTTTAGTTAGATTCGTTACATTTGTTAAATTCGTTTTCGGATTTCGTTTAGTTTTCGACCGATTTTCGAATTCGAAAATATTTTGCGACCCGACTTTGGGTCCACGTATCTCGGGGTTACTTGGTGATAGAAACACCAAATGGAGAGGTTGTAGTGCTAGTTCTACTGTGTTTGCATACCAAATTTGGGGTTTCTAGCTACAAGTGGCCCCGAGATATGTGGCCCCAAAGTCGGGTCGAAAAATGTCATTCTCTGCTGCAGAAAAGTGCTTGACATATCGCCCCTATCTTGGGGTCACTTGGTGCTAGAAACCCCACAACTTGTGGCAGGTGACGTGGCAAGTGGACTATCCACAACTTGGTCTCGTGGCCGGTCATGTGGCACGCGTGGCCGGTCACGTGGCACTCGTGGCAGGTGTCGTGCCACTCGTGGCAGGTGTCGTGGCACTCGTGGCAGGTGTCGTGGCACTTGTGGCAAGTGAACAATACACAACTTGTGGCAGGTGATGTGGCAAGTGGACAATGACATACAGCATATGTACTTGCCTTGCGATCGACATCCGTGTTAGACGTGCAAAAAGAAAAAAATAGTTTTGTTTCGTTTTAATTAGTTAATTAATTCATTTTGTTTAGTTAGATTCGTTAAATTCGTTTTCGGATTTTGTTTCGTTTTTGACCGAATTCGAAAAATCAGTCGCATTTGAAATTATTTCAACCGGATTTGAAAATATTTCAACCGGATTTAAAAATATTTCAACCGAATTTAAAAATATTTCTACTGGATTTGAAATTATTTCAACTGCATTAGAAACTATTTCAACCAGATTTGAAACAGTTTCTAATGCAGTTGAAATAGTTTCTAATGCAGTTGAAATATTTTCAAATCTGGTTGAAATAGTTTCTAATGCAGTTGAAATAATTTCAACCAGATTTGAAAATATTTCAACTGCATTTGAAACTATTTCAACCGAATTCGAAAATATTTTGCGACCCGACTTTGGGTTCACATATCTCGGGGTTACTTGGTGATATAAACCCCAAATTTGAAGAGATTGTAGTGCTAGTTCTACTGGTGTTTGCATACCAAATTTGGGGTTTCTAGCTATAAGTGGCCCCGAGATACGTGGCCTCAAAGTCGGGTCACAAAATGTAATTCTCTGCTGTAGAAAAGTACTTGACATATCCCCCATATCTGAGGGTCACTTGGTGCTAGGAACCCCATAACTTGTGGCAGGTGACATGGCAAGTGGACAATCCACAACTTGGTCACGTGGCAGGTCACGTGGCACTTGTGGTCGGTCACATGGCACTCATGGCAGGTGTCTTTGCGCTTGTGGCAGGTGTTGTGGCAAGTGGACAATGACATACAGCATATGTACTTGCCTTGCGATCGACATCCGTGACAGCCATTTCACATCCTTTTTTTTTATGTGACAGATGTATATAAGTAAATAACCATCTTCCAAAATGTATAATTCAAATAGAAAAGATTAGAACAGAATAGAAAAAAATATATAATTTAATAGCAGATCTCCTGTAGACTATTAACAGCCATTTCACTTCTTTTTTTTTTTTTTGCAGATCTTCTGCAGACTGTTAGAATCAATTTCATTTTTTTTTTCAAAGTCGGGTCGCAAAATATTTTAGAATCCGCTTGAAATAGTATCAACATGATTTGAAATTTTTTCAACTGCATTTGAAATTTTTTCAACCGAATTCGAAAATATTTTGCGACCTGACTTTGGGTCCACGTATCTCGGGGTTACTTGGTGATAGAAATAGTTTCTAATGCAGATGAAATATTTTCAAATCTGGTTGAAATAGTTTCTAATGCAGTTGAAATAGTTTCTAATGCAGTTGAAATAATTTCAACCAGATTTGAAAATATTTCAACTGCATTTGAAATTATTTCAACCGAATTCGAAAATATTTTGCGACCCGACTTTGGGTTCACGTATCTCGGGGTTACTTGGTGATATAAACCCCAAATTTGAAGAGATTGTAGTGCTAGTTCTACTGTGTTTGCATACCAAATTTGGGGTTTCTAGCTATAAGTGGCCCAGAGATATGTGGCCCCAAAGTCGGGTCACAAAATGTAATTCTCTGCTGTAGAAAAGTACTTGACATATCCCCCATATCTGGGGGTCACTTGGTGCTAGGAACCCCATAACTTGTGGCAGGTGACATGGCAAGTGGACAATCCACAACTTGGTCACGTGGCAGGTCACGTGGCACTTGTGGTCGGTCACATGGCACTCATGGCAGGTGTCTTTGCGCTTGTGGCAGGTGTTGTGGCAAGTGGACAATGACATACAGCATATGTACTTGCCTTGCGATCGACATCCGTGACAGCCATTTCACATCCTTTTTTTTTATGTGACAGATGTATATAAGTAAATAACCATCTTCCAAAATGTATAATTCAAATAGAAAAGATTAGAACAGAATAGAAAAAAATATATAATTTAATAGCAGATCTCCTGTAGACTATTAACAGCCATTTCACTTCTTTTTTTTTTTTTGCAGATCTTCTGCAGACTGTTAGAATCAATTTCATTTTTTTTTTCAAAGTCGGGTCGCAAAATATTTTAGAATCCGCTTGAAATAGTATCAACATGATTTGAAATTTTTTCAACTGCATTTGAAATTTTTTCAACTGCATTTGAAATTTTTTCAACCGAATTCGAAAATATTTTGCGACCTGACTTTGGGTCCACGTATCTCGGGGTTACTTGGTGATAGAAATAGTTTCTAATGCAGATGAAATATTTTCAAATCTGGTTGAAATAGTTTCTAATGCAGTTGAAATAGTTTCTAATGCAGTTGAAATAATTTCAACCAGATTTGAAAATATTTCAACTGCATTTGAAATTATTTCAACCGAATTCGAAAATATTTTGCGACCCGACTTTGGGTCCACGTATCTCGGGGTCACTTGGTGATATAAACCCCAAATTTTAGAGGTTGTAGTGCTAGTTCTACTGTGTTTGCATACCAAATTTGGGGTTTCTAGCTATAAGTGGCCCCGAGATATGTGGCCCCAAATTCGGGTCACAAAATGTCAAGCACTTTTCTGCAGCAGAGAATGACATTTTTCGACCCGACTTTGGGGCCACATATCTCGGGGCCACTTGTAGCTAGAAACCCCAATGGTATGCAAACACAGTAGAACTAGCACTATAACATATCCAAATTTGGTGTTTCTATCACTAAGTGACCCTGAGATATTTCGAATTTCGTCCGCGATTTTTCGATTCGAAAAAAATTCGGATTCGGTTAAATTCGTTAGTATTGTAATTCGGTAATTCGGATGCATCCGAATGTCCGAATAATGAAAAATTTGTCCGAATTTCGATTCGGAACATAACGAAATGCACATGTCTAGTCACTTACCTGTACAAGATTATTATTATTGCTCACTAGATTTATAACAGAATTTTGTGAAGGATTCATGATCTCGAGAGTCACATTCATTTTATTGGTGTTGCCTTGATTCTGGTTATTCATCTTGATCATAAACCCAGGAAGGTTGGGGTCATTGCCAGAAGTTCTGGCAAGTATGTAGGTACCAGGATTTAGGAAGTCAAAAGTTTTGCCATCAAAGGACCTAAAGCTATTACCAGATACTTGGCAACTGGCTTCTGAGTCCCCCTCACAAGTGGGTTCTCCATTTACTGTTTGGCATTTTTGTCCGTCTTGACATATTTCATCACCGCAGATAAGGTTGGGAGAGACCCTAAAAGTCAGTGCCTGCGGTCCTGTAGAAAAGGTATTTTTATTCTTGGTTATAAAATATATATTTGTAATTTTTCACTGACTTAAAATTTTCTTAATGGATAAAATGAAATCTTGTAACAAAATGTATTAACAACATTAGTATACAAAGGTTTATCATCCTTCTTACTCTTCCGTGCTCTAATCTTAACCACTTCAGCCCCGGAAGGTTCCCCTCCCCCTTCATGACCAGGCCATTTTTTACAGTACGGCACTGCGTTACTTTAACTGACAAATGCCCAGTCGTGTAATAAATAAAATTGATGTCTTTTTTTTTTCCCCACAAATAGAGCTTTCTTTTGGTGGCATTTGATCACCTCTGCGGTTTTTATTTTTTGTGCTAGAAAAATAAACCACAGACAATTTTGAAAAATAAAAAAATATATTTTTTTACTTTCTGCTATAAAACATACCCAATTAAAAAATGCAAAAAATCTAATTTCTTCATCAATTTAGGCCAATATGTATTCTGCTACATATTTTTGGTAAAAAAAAAAATCCCAATAAGCGTATATTGATTGGTTTGTGCAAAAGTTATCGCGTCTACAAATTGTGGGATATATTTATGGCATTTTTATTTTATTTTAATTTTTTTTTACTAGTAATGGCGGTGTTTCAGGCCACCCGTCAGATTGTGTAACGTAAGTGACGTTCCGTTGCGGCCATCTTGCTACACCTCACACTCATCCACAGTAAGGATACAGTGAGAAGGCGGCAAGCAGACATCTTATTACACCCACCTGAGTCTTGCATTTCACACTTATTTTTAACAGTAAACTCAGCTTATATAGTGAAATTCAGTATTTCGAAATCCCTCAGACTGTTTTGATGTTGAATTTTCAAAGCAAAATTCAACATCCAAACAGTCCGACGGATTTCAAAATACTGAATTCGAAGTTATAAGCTGAGTTTACTGTTAAAAATAAGTGTGAACTGCATGACGCCGGTGGGTGCAATAAGATGCCCGCTTTTCGCCTTCTCACTGTTGCCTTACTGCGGACGAGTGGGGGGTGTACAAAGATGGCCGCCAAGAAACGTCACTCCCATTACAAAATCTGGTAAATCACTTGATCTGACGAAACATCAGCGATCTGCAATTTTTAGCGGGACTGCGACATTACGGCGCTCAAATCGGACACCTAACTGACACTTTTGACACTTTTTTGGGAACCAGTGAGAATATTATAGTGATCAGTGCAAAAAATATGCACTGTTACTGTACTAATGGCACTGGCAGGGAAGGGGTTAACATCAGGGGCGATCAAAGGGTTAAGTGTGTCCCTAGGGAGGTGCTTTCTAACTGTGTGTGGGGTGGACTCACTGGATGAACACAGAGATCTGCATTCCTGCATATCCCCCCTTATGTATTTATAAATGGTGATCATATCCCCCTTTATGTATTTATACATGGAGATCATACTCCCCCCTTATGTATTTATAAATGGTGATCATATCCCCCCTTTATGTATTTATACATGGAGATCATACTCCCCCCTTATGTATTTCTACATGGAGATCAGATCCCCCCTTATGTATTTCTACATGAAGATCATATCTCCCCTTATGTATTTATACATGGAGATCATATCCCCCTTATGTATTTCTACATGGAGATCATATCCACCCTTATGTATTTCTACATGGAGATTATATCCCCCCTTATGTATTTATACATGGAGATCAGATCCCCCTTTATCTATTTCTACATGGAGATCATATCCCCTCTTATGTATTTATACATGGAGATCAGATCCCCCCTTATCTATTTATACATGGAGATCATACTCCCCCCTTATGTATTTATAAATGGTGATCATATCCCCCCCTTTATGTATTTATACATGGAGATCATACTCCCCCCTTATGTATTTCTACATGGAGATCAGATCCCCCCTTATGTATTTCTACATGGAGATCAGATCCCCCTTATGTATTTCTACATGGAGATCATATCCACCCTTATGTATTTATACATGGAGATCAGATCCCCCCTTATCTATTTATACATGGAGATCATACCCCCCCCCCCCCCATTATTGGTAATGAATAACTATCTTTGTACATTTTCTAACAGGAATATAATAATCTAATCTTACATACAATCTTATCCTAGTGCTCTCTGTGATTTTGGACATTTGAATTGCACTGCCTTTGGGCATTAAACTTACCAAATAGAAGAGCTAGAAACATGCATAGGTTCAGGAAACTTGGCATCTTCATGCTGCATCAAGAGAAGAAGAAGAATATAAGAAATGATTACCAATAAAACAGCAGAAGTTTAAAATGTATGTAAAACTAAAACAACTTTATTTAATTTTGGATAGAGTAGGAAATGTTTTAAACCCTTGATTTATTTTATAGCTACTTACAGTATATAGCACCATCAATTTATGCAGTATGTTACATCGTATATTCACATCAGTCCCTGCCCTGAAGGAGCTTCCAATCTAAGGTCCCAAACTAAGGGCCAAATCAGCATGTCTGTGGAGTGTGGGGGGAAACCCCTGCAGGCACAGGCAGAACATGCCAACTCCAGACAGGTAATGCCTTGGTGAAGATTAGACATGTGCAATTCGTTTCGTTTTTTTCGTTTTTCATTATTTTTTTCGTTATTTTCGTTCGGTCGTTTTCGTACAAATGAACGAATCGTACGAATCCGAATAACGAATCGTACGAATCCGATTAACGAATCATTCGAATCGAACGTATCTGAAAAACAACGAAAATCCGAAAAAAACAAATTAGAAACAACGAATGTACTAATGAAGAAAATCCGAAAAACGAAAACGAACGAAAAAATTCGTACATTCGTAACTTTTTTTTTTGTTGAATTGGTAATTTTCCGTGTCCCTTACAATGGTGCTGCTTAACGTGCTTCGAATGGATTGAACAAAAAAATTCGTACATTCGTAACTTTTTTTTCGATTCGTAACTTTTTTTTTTTTCGATTCGTAACTTTTTTTTTTTTCGATTCGTAACTTTTTTTTTCGATTCGTAACTTTTTTATTTATTTTTTTCGATTTGTAATTTCCGTATCTCTATTGAACAAAAAACATTCGTACATCCGTAACTTTTTTTTCGATTCGTAACATTTTTTTTTTTCGATTCGTAACTTTTTTTTCCAATTCGTAAATTATTAAAATGTAATAATAGCATACACATTACATAAAATTATGAATTATGCTCCGATTACGAATCTACGAATGTTACGAATGTACGAATAAATACGAATGCGTCCGAAAATTAAACTAACGAAAAAAACGAATCAACGAAAAAATAACTCTTACGAATGTACGAATCGTTACGAATCCGAACACCGACGACTTACGAATGTACGAATCGTTACGAATCCGAACACTGACGACTTACGAATGTACGAATCAACAGAAACGAAAGAAACTAAACGAAAAAAAACTAATTTTTTTCGGAAACAAAAAAAACTAAATGAAAATAAACAATTTTTTTTTTGTGTGCACATGTCTAGTGAAGATTTGAACCTATGACCCCAGTGCTACTATTTGGAAGCACTAACCACATAGCCACTGTGCCACCCCACTTAGCCACTGTACCACCCCTCTTAGCCACTGTACCACCCCTCTTAGCTACTGTGCCACCCCACTTAGCTACTGTGCCACCCCACTTAGCTACTATGCCACCCCACTTAGCCACTGTGCTTATTTGCCCCTTCTTGAAGAGCAAAAAAAGCTACACTACAACCACCTTCGTCAAGACTAGACCACCACAAATCTGGTGGTCTTGGTTTCACTTTTTCAAGGTCTTTGCCCTGAATCCCCTCCTTAATAATCTAGCAAAAGTTCCTGGCTTGGTTGGACCCAGAGTGGAAGATTCCCAATCACCATATTTTTGTTGTCAATTTTACAACCCATTCAAATAATCTAGCAGAACATTCTTGACCATTTTACTCCTCCTCCTACCTAAGGGTGAAAAACAGTCAATGTCTCTTTGACTGATGCTAAGGAGCCCTCCTCCTGCTCCAGAGCACACAGCATCCATTTTTTTTTTGGGGGGGGGGGGTGTCGGGGGTGAATACAAATGTATCCTTTTCCTACTCCTCCACAAGGGGCTGCTAATGTGTCTGACAAAACAAGAATTGGGTCAACGGGTCACCAAGCACATGCTCAGTATGAGTATTGGCAACCTTTATTTGCCACTAGGCCAACATGTGATGCCAAAAGTACATTGTACTGTCCTTGATAGAGTGCACATTCCGACCTGTGGAGGTGACTGGAACAAGATACTACTCCAGCGAGAAATGCACTGGATTAGATCTCTCAAGGCAACCACACCTCCGGGTCTCAATGGATTCAAAGGTTTTAGACCCTTTTTGGATGGCTTTTCCTCTGGAAGAACTGATTAATGATCATATATTGCAAAACATATCTCTCTATGTCTCTTTGCCTCTTTATTACAACATGCAATATATGCATGTGGATACAATCTCTTCTCTTTCTCCTTTTGTTCGTTTGTGTCCAATTATCCCTTTCCCGCCGAGCATACGCACATCTCCGCTTCCGGGGAGTTATACCGGGATGATGCCCGCAGCTGCAGGCATCATACCGGTACCATTGTTTAGAGCGGGCGATTGGCTATCCAGGTATAACAACCGATGCGGCTAAAAGCTGCACGGCTGTTATACCAGAGGAGCGGGACGGGATGTCCCCCCCTCTCGCCGCCTTCCGCCGCTCTTACGGGGTCTCCTGTTTCATCGGGAGACCCAATCAAACATCCACCTCTTCCGGCGGCTAGTGAGGGACTGGAACGAGCCGGAAACAGCTTGGTTCCAGTCTCCTGGATGTAAACACGGAAGCGACGTCACAACGCCACTTCCTGTTTACTCGGCTGCCAATGGCGCCGGATTTTAAAAGATATACGGTATTCAGATACACCGTTTTCGATGATCTGAATACTTTGAAGTGTAAAGGAGGGATTTGAGATCTTTTAGACCCCCGATTCCTCCATAAAGAGTACCTGTCACCACCTATTACTTTCACAAGGGATGTTTACATTTTTTTTCTATTACAAGGGATGTTTACATTCCTTGTAGTAGGAATCAAAGTGACACATTTTTATTTATTTTTTTAAAGAACAGTATAAAAAATAAAAGGTAAAATATATAAGAAAAAAAAATGTAAAAGCGCCCCGTCCCGTCGAGCTCGCATGCAGAAGGCGAACGCATACGTGAGTAGCGTCCGCATATAAAAATGGTGTTCAAACCACACATGTGAGGTATCGCCGTGATCGGTAGAGCGAGAGCAATAATTCTAGCCCTAGACTTCCTCTGTTACTCAACAAATGCAACCTGTAGAATGTTTTAAACGTCACCTATGGAGATTTGTAAGGGTAAAAGTTTGTCGCCATTCCACGAGCGGGCGAAATTTTGAAGCGTGGCATGTTCGGAATCAATTTACTCGGTGTAACTTCATCTTTCACAATATAAAAAAAATTAGGCTAACTTTACTGCTGTCTTATTTTTTAATTCAAAAAAGTGTTTTTTTTTTCCAAAAAAAGTGTGCTTGTAATGCCCCGTACACACGGTCGGATTTTCCGACGGAAAATGTAATATCGGACAATGTTGTCGGAAATTCCGACCGTGTGTAGGCTCCATCGGACTTTTTCCGTCGAATTTTCCGACGCACAAAGTTTTATCTCCTGCTCTCAAATTTTCCGACAACAAAGTCCGATCGGACTTTTTCCGATCGTGTGTATCGAATTCCGACGGACAAAGTGCCACGCATGCTCAGATCACATTACAAGACCAAAGCTATTGGCTACTACCCTCTACGTAGTCCCGTCGTACGCGATGAATGTCACCACGTTCAGAATGATCGGATTTTCCGACAACTTTGTCCGACCGTGTGTATGCAACACCAGTGTCGGACAAAATCCGTCGGAAAAAATCAGACGGATTTTGTGGTTGGAATTTCCGACCGTGTGTACGGGGCATAAGACTGATGTGCAAATACAGTGTGACAGAAAGTATTGCAATGACCGCCATTTTATGTAGGGTGTTAGAAAAAAATATATAATGTTTGGGGGTTCTAAGTTTTTTTTCTAGCAAAAAAAATATGTTTTTAACTTGTAAACACCAAATCTGAGAAAGATGCATGGTCTTTAAGTGGTTAAGGACTTCTAAATACAGAAGGTCATATAAGCATGAGAATACCAGCCTGTAATGTTCAAGGCTTGTGTGTGCTTAGAAAAAATTAATTAATACAATGTAATCTTCCAAGTACAAATCTTGTATATAAACATAGGGTCAGCCCTACGGATAATTCCACATCACACATTTGCATAGCTATTGTAAGCTAACATTCCAACAACACAATATTGCTTCCTCAATTATTGGACATTTTATATAGAGCAATGTTTCTCAACTCCAGTCCTCAAGTACCCCCCAACAGGTCATGTTTTCATTATTTTGCACAGGTGATTTGATCAGTTTCACTGCCTTAGCAATTACTACAACTGTTTAATCTAAGGGAAATCCTAAAAACATGACCTGCTGGGGGCAATTGAGGACTGGGGAGGAGAAACATTGATATAGATGACAAAGAGATGTAAATGGTGAATGCATTCCAAGACTCCCAATTCAATAATAAATATGTTGCTTTCGGCTATTTTTGCATTTCAAAAACTGAACTGAAAGTTGCATATCCTCTCATTTCTCATCTGTGTTCACATTCAGATGACAATAGCATAATACATAGTACAGGAAAGAGAGGTCAGTTAAGGCTTACCTTGCTCTTTGCTGGTGCTACCTTGGTATGTTCCTTCTGTATGCCAAATGTATTATATAAGTAGGAAGTCTTTACCCATCGGTGCCAGGCCAACCTACTCTGCAAGGTATCAAGTCTCCTCCCACCCTACCCTGACTGCCAACTAAAAAATTTATTTGTAAGATAGAATGTCACTGTCAGGGGTCAGGCTAGGAGCCCAGTAGCTATATCAGTAGAGAGGCTCCCACTGACTGACCATATAGAAAAGTACACAAGTAGGTCTCCCTGGCAGATGATGTGGGCTTGCCCATGGTGTTGGGCCTAAGCACTAACCGATACGCATCCACTTGCTGGCTTGATATGGAGACGAGTGAGGGGAAGATGGCCCCTACCCGTCTCCATATCATTGCAGGGCGGAAGCGACGTCAGATTGTCATAAATATTATTTGGCAACACAATTAGTAACAGCAGTATGGTGGCTGAATTTGGATAAATACAACTCCTCTACAATGCTAGAAGCGACGATAGTCCACTCTATCGAGGCACTCAAAGCTCTCCTATTTTGTGGATTAAAAGCACATATGGGTTGACTCCCACTCCCCACTATCAAGGCTTGGAAGAAAGAGCTGGCATGTGAAAAATATCCTAAATCAGCACTATCTCCGAATACTCCTTCATGGGGTAATCCTCAATTGCCCCATTTAGGTTCTATCCAGATGTAGGGGTGTGGGCAAAGTTAAACGTAAAATTAGTAGGTCAGGTGAAACACCAAGGAGAGATAATATCATGCAGGAAAATGTTTGAAGATTTTAACATTTCTGAGGGTAATTTCTTTCGATACATGCAACTCTCACATGCTTAACAAGGCCAGTTTGTTCAGGGTAAGTTCCAGTTGAAAGAGTCTAAATTAGAACAAGTCGTTCAAAAGGACATGTTTTGAGTTTATATAGTCATTTGATTATGGGGTCGTTACCAGAAATGAAAACTCTGAGAACAATGGCATTGAGATATTCTTGAATTGGATGAAGAGAAATGGAAGTACATATGGGGGTCTCATTTTCAAGTATTGGTATCTCTTAGAGATGGAAATATACAATTTAAAATAGCGCATAGGGCATACTATATGCCATATAGATAGATCCCAGTTCTGACATAAAAGGCTGTTTAGAATTTCATCTATTGGCCACCACAACAAAGATAAAATATCATGCATTTCTGATTGCATTCTTTAATAGTTTTGGAATGCAGATGATGACCCTTCAGCCTTGTATTTATTAAAGGATTGTTTTTTTCTCATTTGATAATCTATCACATACCTGGTGATGACTTGAATATTGTGGAGGTCTCTCTTGCACCTCCTGCCCAACACTCCTGAAGGTGGAGACAGAGAGTGTGAGGGCATGGAGTGGCACGAGTGCTGGAGTATCTGGCTGGCATAGTGTGCTCTTTAGGTGGATGAAGCTGGAAGTCGCAGTCCTAAGAACAGTATACTGAAGCAGCTTGACACCAGAGCAGGAGATAGTAGCAGATCTGGTATGCAGGCAGCAACCAGCGGCAGCCGGGCAACAAGGGACCGAGTCAGCTGGCAGGTCAAGTCCAGAAAGCAGGCCAAGGTTGCTAACATCTGGGCAGTGCAGTACAAAATCAGCAAGCAAAGATGTTAATTAATACAATGTAAACAGTAAACACGCTGAGGTCAGAGAGATCAGATGAACAAGGTTAATGCAGGGTGAAGGAGAAAGCTGGGTCATACACAGGTAAGCAGGTCCAACGGATCAGGTCTCAGGATTACAGGTACAAGCTGAAACAAATCAGCAACAAAGGCACAGGAAATTTGGTCAAAATTGATGGCAAGATGAATGCAGTGTGTTATCAAAAAATACTGGAGGAACATTTGCATTCATCAGCCAGGAAGCTGCACATGGGACGTACTTGGACATTCCAACATGACAATGATCCAAAACACAAGGCCAAGTCATTGGCTACAGCAGAATAAAGTGAAGGTTCTGGAGTGGCCATCTGTCAGAAACCATGAAATCAGGCTGAGACAGAAGTACAATTAAATGACACCTTTTTAATAATAAAAGTAAAAAGAACAAACGTAGACAAAACATATCCAAAGTTAAGTAACCGGAATGGATAGTCAGCCAAGCCATAAGTCGGGGATCAATGTAGTAGAACAAAAAGCAGGATCTGGAGCCAGAAGGGATGTCAGAAAAGCAAGTCTTGGACAGGAATGCAGGAGATGTTTCTGTGATGTTGACCAAGGCAAAGGCAGAGCTCCTCTGGACTAGACGGCTTAAGTAGGCAGGACTGACGAGCAGGATATAATCAACAGCTGAGTAACTGTGGAGAGATAGGAGCTGGCAATTAGCCAACAGCTGAGTGGCCAGCTCAGAGGAGGAAGGGCTGAGCCCAGCCCTGACACCATCTCCATCTCCTGACCTCAATATCATTGATCCACTCTGGGGAGATCTCAAACGTGCCGTTCATGCAAGACAGCCCAATAATTTACAGGAACTGGAGGCTTTTTGCCAAGAGGAATGGGCAGCTTTACCATCTGAGAAGGTAAAGAGCCTCATCCACAAATACCACAAAAGACTTCAAGCTGTCATTGATGTTAAAGGGGGCAATACACAGTATTAAGAAGTCCGTAGGGTTCAATATTAAGTTGGCCCACCCTGTGCAGCTATAACAGCTTCAACTCTTCTGGGAAGGCTGTTCACAAGGTTTAGGAGTGTGTCTATGGGAATGTTTGACTATTCTTCCAGAAGCGCATTTGTGAGGTCAGGCACTGATGTTGGACAAGTAGGCCTGGCTCGCAGTCTCCGCTCTAATTCATCCGACCAGTGTTCTTTCTGGTTGAGGTCAGGACTCTGTGCTAATTAAAATAATAATAATAATAATAATAATTTGTAGTAGTGTTATTTTATTATTACTGTTATTATTATTATTATTATTATTATTATTATTATTATTATTAATAATCATAATAATAATAGTAATAATATTGTTATTATTATTTCATTATTTTTTTATGCAAGTAGTTTAAATATACACATTTTTCTATGTATCAGCCCCTTGCTGTCTCTGTACAGCACATAACAGCCAGTCAAGTTCCTCCACCCCAAACTCGCTCCTCCCTGTCTTTATGGACCTTGCGTTGTGTCGCATAAGGCCAGTCACTGCACTGGGTATATGGCAGGATTTACAACCACTTCAATTTTCACTGAAGTCATTTAAGGTTTTTGGTTGTTGGTTTTTTCCACATATCCCTTCTTAATTACTGGTGATATGTTAATAATGAAGTCAGTATGACGCAAAAAAATAGAATCTAGAGGTATTTACATGGGCAGCTATAAAAGCAAAGAATGAAGATCATAACATTCAATGTTACCCATTGGCAGGAGACCCAGGACTTTATATGGTATTTAAAAAATGTATCATCGTTAACTGTCTTTATAATGACAATCAGCAATTAAAAGTGTACATGGCATCCTCTCAATAGAGTAAGATAGTATTTTTATAGGAATATTTTCCACATATGTTAGGAAGGTCAGTCAGTCTTTTGTATGTCCTTAAATCAACTCGTTATTAGACATGTGCATTCATTTTCGTCCAAATGCATTTTCGTCTGAATTTCGTGTATTTTCGTTATCATTTTAACAAACGATAACGAAAACCGAAAGATCTGACATAAACAAATGCTTTATTTTCATTTTCGTTGTGACAACAGTTCAATATAGATAGGAGATTCAACATGACGCTGACAATAGTGATCTGTGTCCATCGAACCTGTGGTCGAATGTGCCTAACCTTAACTCTATTAGTCCAAGATTATTCTACATAAAGAGAAAAGATTTGACATAAAGATTAGACGAAGCAGTTTATGGTCAAATGCTCTGCCCATAGGCTATAGAAGAATTCTAACGTTGGTTGACTAGTAATAGAAATGAATAAATATAATTATTACAAGTGTCATACAACATTAGAATGCTACTATAGCTTGTAGCCGGAACATTCGACCGGGAATGTACGATTGGGGCGTCGTACAGTTTAGCTGCTCCGTCGAATCTTCTTAGAACATTCGACAGACACCATAAGCCTTCAATAGGGATGAGCCGAACACCCCCCCGGGTTCAGTTCGCACCAGAACCTGCGAACTGACTGAAAGTTAGAGCGAACGTTAGAACCCCGTTAAAGTCTATGGGACTTGAACGTTCAAAATCAAAAGTGCTCATTTTAAAGGCTAATATGCAAGCTATTGTCACAAAAAGTGTTTGGGGACATGTATCAATGCAAAAAAAAGTTTTAGAAAAACTGCAATTTTTTGGGGAGCAGTGATTTTAATGATGCTTAAAGTGAAAGAAAAGTGAAATATTCCTTTAAATATCGTACCTGGGGGGTGTCTATAGTATGCCTGTAAAGTGGCGTGTGTTTCCCGTGCTTAGAACAGTCCCTGCACAAAATGACATTTTTAAAGGAATAAAAGTTATTTAAAACTGTTGTGGCTTTAATGTAATGTCTGGGTCCGGCAATATGGATGAAAATCAGTGAGACAAACGGCATCGGCAACCCCCCCCCCCCCCAGTCCATTACCAGGCATTTTGGGTCTTGTATGGATATTAAGGGGAACCCCATACCCAGAAAAAAAAAAAAAGAAAAGGCGTTGGGCCCCCAGGTCCTATATACTCTGAACAGCAGTATACAAGCAGTGCAAACAAGACAGGGACTGTAGGTTTGTTGTTAAGTAGAATCTGTTTGTAATTTTGAACTGGTACATTTTTAACCACTTGCCGACCGGCGCACGACGATATACGCCGGCAGAATGGCACGTACAGGCAGGAGGGCGTATATATAAGTCCCTCCTTAATGCCTGTCCGTGCCATCGGGAGCGCACCGGGAGTGGCGCACTCCCGCGCCGGTCGGGACCCCCGTGAGTCCGGTCGCGTGTCCCCGGGGACTCGATCGCCGCGGGGACCCCCGCGAGCGTCTCACAGGAAGGCTGAAAGGGGAGATGCCGAGATAAACAGCATCTCCCCGTTCTGCCTAGCAACTAGTGACGCCGATCTCTGCTTCCTGTGATTGGAGCAGAGATCAGCATTCACTAGCTGACAGCCACGTCCCCCCACAGTAAGAAACACACCCCTAGGCATACTTAACCCCTACACTGCCCCCTTGTGGTTAACCCCTTCACTGCCAGTGTCATTTATACAGGAATCAATGCATTTAAAAAGCATTGATTGCTGTATAAATGACAATGGTCCCAAAAATGTGTCAAAAATGTCCGATGTGTCCGCCATAATGTCGCAGTCACAAAAAAAATCGCAGATCGCCGCCATTACTAATAAAAAAAAATTATTAATAAAAATGCTATAAAACTATCCCCTATCTTGTAAACGCTATAACTTCTGTGCAAACCGATCAATTATCGTTTATTGCGATTTTTTTTACCAAAAATATGTAGAAGAATACGTATCAGCCTAAACTGAGGAAAAAAAAAAATGTTATATATTTTTTGGGGATATTTATTATAGCAAAAAAGTAAAAAATAATGCATTTTTTTCAAAATTGTTGCTCTATTTTTTTTTATAGCGCAAAATATAAAAACCGCAGGGGCGATCAAATACTACCAAAAGAAAGCTCTATTTGTGGGAAAAAAAAGGACGTCAATTTTGTTTGGGAGCCACGTCGCACGACCGCGCAATTCGTCAGTTAAAGCGACGCAGTGCCGAATCGCAAAAAGGGGCCTGGTCCTTTGGCTGCAAATTGGTCCGGTCTGAAAGTGGTTAAAGTGTAGCTCAAGCCAAAAAATCTATTTTTAAGCTTTTTTGAAAATATAGGGAAGGGTTATCACCCATATCAACTCTTACAGGATAGAATTACCCTTCCTAGGGGTAGATTTAATCTCACTTCCTGTTGTCTCCTTCCGTTTGCAAGTAGGAGTCGTTTGTAAGTTGGATGTTTGAAAGTAGGGGCCTGCCCTATATGCTCTGCAGAAATTTGGGCTTAAGGTGTTGGTGTTGCCACAATACTGTAACCCCTCACAGTTACTCTTGGTGGGCACTGGAACACCCTGCTGTGAACTATTATATCAAGAATTGTATCTACATGCACCTATTGAACAGGGGCAGAAAAATTGGGCCTTAGACACTGGTGCCACAACATTGCAACCACTCACAGATACTCTAGTTGGAGCGCGGGAATGAGCCCTGCTGCAAAGTATTGCATCAATAATTGTAATTACACACCCCTGTTAAACAGGGGCTTAAAAATTGGGCCTTAGCCACTGTTAGCAGTGCCCAGAACCAAAAATGTTCTTACAAGCTATCAGCATAATCATTGAGGAGGAAGGGGATAGTCACTCAGTATAACAGGATAGTCACTCAGCATCAGCATAGGCAGTCTTGAAGGGATCTCACATTTCCCCAAAAAAATATTCGGTTACATCAGCATGAGGTGCTTGGTAGCTGGTGGTGATCCAAGACTTATTCATTCATACAGGACAGGCCAGTAGCTCAATTGCATACTGTGCAAGCTCTGGCCAGTGATCCATCCTCAAGACCCAGTAACCCAGAGGATTTTCGGTGGGAAATGTGTCCAAGTCTGATCTTGCCCCTAGGTATTCCTGCACCATGTAAAACAGACGCTGGCGATGGTTGCTGGAACCAATCATACCTTGGGGCTGCGGACTAAAAAATTGTCTGAACACATTGGTCAGATGGCCACCTTCTCCACCGCTCCTTCTTTGACTGACCAAAGCCTCAGCAACACGTTGTCCAGGAACAGGAATTTGTAACCTCCCAGTCTCTGGGAATGCGTTGCACAAACCTTTCTGCAAGGCCTCCCGAAGATGTTTCATCCTTTGCGATGGCAAGATAAGGTTCGCAACCTTACCCTTGTAACGTGGATCAAGGAGGGTTGCCAGCCAGTAATGATCCCCCTCCTTGATCCAACGAATATGAGGATCCTTCCGCAGGCTTTGCAGGATCAGGGAGGCCATGCAGTGTAGGTTAGCTGAGGCATCCGGTCCGGAGTCCTCTGGGTCTGGCCACCTTCTCCAGCCACGTACAAGTCCATGTGTTTCTTGGGACTGTAAATGATCCCTTAAAGACTGCTGCTGATGCTGAGTGCCAGGCTCCACCTCCATGCTGACACAATCCTCTTCATCCTCCTCCTCGTCCTCTTCATGTGTGATCGGCGGGCCAGCAGGAACACTGTCTGGATTGAGGGAGCCAAATGGTGACAGGACAGTGCATGCCTCCCTGATCATGGCCCACTGGCGTGGTGGAAAAAAACAAGCTCCCCTGACCCTGTCCTTGTGCCATAGTGGCACACCTGGTGGGCATGTCACAGATTAGGTGGTTCTTGGGCCGGTTAAATTCCTTTTGGAGGTCAGCCAGCCGAGCACTGGCATTAAATGACACGAGGAAATGCACACAGGCTTTCCTTGCCTGCTTCAGGACATCCTGTAAGCCTGGGTACCTGCCCAAGAACCACTGCACCACCAAGTTAAGGACGTGAGCCAAACAGGGCACATGGGTAAGTTGTCCCTGTCAGAGGGCGGAGAGGAGGTTGGTGCCATTGTCGCAAACCACCATTCCTGGCTTAAGCTGGCGTAGCATCAACCACCTCTGAGCCTGCCCCTGTTGGAATTCCTACACTGTTCACCTGACTTGGATGTAAATACTCTAAAATTAAACCTGAAAGTCTGCAGTTAAAGCACATCTTGTTTGTTTCATTTCAAATTCATTGTGGTGATGTATAGAGCCAAAAAGATTAGAATTGTGTCGATGCCCCAATATTTATGGACCTGACTTTACTTTATTTACAAGGTAACTACCATCAGTATTAAATGAAGATATCAATTAGGGTACTGGTCACTTTAGATGTCTATTGTGGCCCATTATAAATATAAGCACTGCTTCTTATGGTTCATTCGGAGTCATCCATTTGAGGTGGGGTACCAATCCTTGGGCAGAGGTTCGTTCTTTTATTGCAATAAAGCGTAATTGACCACTCCTAACATTTGAGGGTCTTTTTCCTCTGGTAAGGAGATTTGCCTAGATCACAGTGGTGTTGTGTGTATCTATTTGTCACACTGTGTCCATCTTCTGACATCTTTATTATATGGACTTTTTATGAACTTATTTTTATACAATTAAGTGCTGAATATTATCTGTATATATGTTTTAATTTAAAATCAACAAATTGATGCTGGCTGCTGATTTCTCTTTTATATGTGCCCAAGCATGGATATTCTGCTAGTGTAATAACTGCAGTATTACCTGCCCAACGGAAGCTTCTTTATATGCATGGTTGCTTATTATTAAGGATCAAATACAAGTATTCTAGCTTACTTATAGACAATGATGGTAACACTTTCATATTTTAAGCATTGCATTTATTTTCATTAGTTAAGTGGTTCGTGTTTATCGGAAATACATTTGAGAGATTCCACCAATGTGCTTCAAATGTTTTCAAAGATTAAAAGAAACGATGAGATGTCATCACAGATTTAAGCCAAAAAAAGTCTTGCTGCTCTTTATTTTTTTCTACGTAATCTGCATCAGGAGCAAAAATGTCTTTAACTTCACTTTGGCGCTGGAATTTCCTGGGGCCGAGGTGCACCCGCTGCAATTGAGAAATGTAAAATCAATAACTTTTTAATTTAAATTTTTTTTTTTTCTTAAAGGGGTGTTTCAGCTTAAAAAAAAAAAAATTTAAAAGTCAGCAGCTAAAAAAAAGTCGCTGCTGGCTTTTAATAAGCACACTTACCCTCCCAGGGCGCCCGCGCTGCCGTTCGTGGAGGCCGAGATGTCCCTCGCCTTTCCGGATCCAGCGCCGCCATCCTCAGTAAGGGCAGCGGCTTCGCGCGGCCTACTGCGCATGCGCGAGTCGGCGCGCGGCCTACTGCGCATGCGCGATTCTTATTTGTGAATGGGGAACGCGGTGTGTTGTGGGACACAGTTCCCACAACACACCGCGCCCCATTCACCTGAAGACGGAAGAAGAGAAGATCACCGCGGCGTTGGAGGAGGCAGATTAGGACGATCTGCCTAGCAACAGCCATTTCTGGTAAGTAAAAAAAAAAATATTTTTTATTTTTTTTTATTTTAAATTGTTACTAACATTTTTTGTAGTTTTCATTTTTAGGGTGTCCCACCACTTTAAGAACAAGTCTTTCTTGAGCCTATATATATATACACACACACACACACCACACACACACACACACATTAGGGATGAGCTTCGAGTTCGAGTTGAACTCATGTTCGACTCGAACATTGCCTGTTCACCATCTGGTATGGATTTTAAGGGGAACTCCAAGCCAAATAAAAAAAAAAATGGCGTGGAGTTCCCCCCAAAAATCCATACCAGACCCTTTATCCGAGCACGCAACCTGGCAGGCCGCAGGAAAAGAGGGGGGACGAGAGAGAGCACCCCCCCTCCTAAACCGTACCAGGCCACATGCCCTCAACATTAGGAGGATGCTTTGGGGGTCTGTGGCCCCTCAAAGTACCATGTCCCCATGTTGATGGGGACAAGGGTCTCATCCCCACAACCCTGGCTGGTGGTTGTGGGGGTCTGCGGGCAGGGGGCTTATCAGAATCTGGAAGCCCCCTTTAACAAGGGGACACCCAGATCCCGCCCCCCCCCCTGTTTGAAATGGTAAGGGGGTACAAAGGTACCCCTACCATTTCACAAAGAAAGTGTAAAAAATTGTTAAAAAACACACAGACACCGTTGGGAAAAGTCCTTTATTAAAAATAAACAAAATAAAAAAAAGATTCCAGCGGTGGTAATCCACTCTTGCTATCCAGCGATGGTTGATCTCTTCTCCGGGTCCAGTGATGGGTGATCTCACCTGATGGTCCAGCACAGCACATCCTGTCTCCACGGAGACACTGCGGGAATCCCGGTGCCTGACAGGTCTTAGCTGAGGAGGAGGGGGACCACCTGTCATCTGACCCCGCCCCCCTCTGACGCAAGGGGAAACCCAGGCTTCCCCAGTGATTTACGGGTGACTCCGCCCCCCTCTGATGTAACGCAGGTTTCCGTTACATCAGAGGAGGGCAGGGTCACCAGCTCGTCACTGGGGAAGCCAAGGTTTTGTATTAGGTAATGTATTAAATAATGGAGTCGGCAACTTCAAAGTCCTTATTGCTAAAATTTATTGGCTACATATGAGCATTAAAAAGCAAACAACTGCCGTGTTTTGGCATGAGCTATAAGTTGCTGGCTTTTCTCTCTTATATATTGTATTTAGTGTAAGAAGACACACTGAGCCTTTGCACATGTGCTGCAGACTGCATACTAGGATTGGATTGCTTCTGTTGAGAGCGCAGCATCTTTCGTCTTTCCTCACGAATATTAAATAATATTGTTATAAAATTTATTTAAATAATAATAATAATTTGTAGTAGTGTTATTTTATTATTACTGTTATTATTATTATTATAATTATTAATAATAATAATCATAATAATAATAGTAATAATATTGTTATTATTATTTCATTATTTTTTTATGCAAGTAGTTTAAATATACACATTTTTCTATGTATCAGCCCCTTGCTGTCTCTGTACAGCACATAACAGCCAGTCAAGTTCCTCCACCCCAAACTCGCTCCTCCCTGTCTTTATGGACCTTGCTTTGTGTCACATAAGGCCAGTCACTGCACTGGGTATATGGAAGGATTTACAACCACTTTAATTTTCACTGAAGTCATTTAAGATTTTTGGTTGTTGGTTTTTTTCACATATCCCTTCTTAATTACTGGTGATATGTAAATAATGAAGTCAGTATGACGCAAAAAAATTGAATCTAGAGGTATTTACATAGACAGCTATAAAAGCAAAGAATAAAGATCATAACATTCAATGTTACCCATTGGCAGGAGACCCAGGACTTTATATGGTATTTAAAAAATGTATCATCGTTAACTGTCTTTATAATGACAATGAGCAATTAAAAGTGTACATGGCATCCTCTCAATAGAGTAAGATAGTATTTTTATAGGAATATTTTCCACATATGTTAGGAAGGTCAGTCAGTCTTTTGTATGTCCTTAAATCAACTCGTTATTAGACATGTGCATTCATTTTCGTCCAAATGCATTTTCGTCTGAATTTCGTGTATTTTCGTTATCATTTTAACAAACGATAACGAAAACCGAAAGATCTGACATAAACAAATGCTTTATTTTCATTTTCGTTGTGACAACAGTTCAATATAGATAGGAGATTCAACATGACGCTGACAATAGTGATCTGTGTCCATCGAACCTGTGGTCGAATGTGCCTAACCTTAACTCTATTAGTCCAAGATTATTCTACATAAAGAGAAAAAAATTTGACATAAAGATTAGACGAAGCAGTTTATGGTCAAATGCTCTGCCCATAGGCTATAGAATAATTCTAATGTTGGTTGACTAGTAATAGAAATTAATAAATATAATTATTACAAGTGTCATACAACATTAGAATGCTACTATAGCTTGTAGCCGGAACATTCGACTGGGAATGTACGATTGGGGCGTCGTACAGTTTAGCTGCTCCGTCGAATCTTCTTAGAACATTCGACAGACACCATAAGCCTTCAATAGGGATGAGCCGAACACCCCCCCCCCCCCCCCCCCCGGGTTCAGTTCGCACCAGAACCTGCGAACTGACTGAAAGTTAGAGCGAACGTTAGAACCCCGTTAAAGTCTATGGGACTTGAACGTTCAAAATCAAAAGTGCTCATTTTAAAGGCTAATATGCAAGCTATTGTCATAAAAAGTGTTTGGGGACATGTATCAATGCAAAAAAAAGTTTTAGAAAAACTGCAATTTTTTGGGGAGCAGTGATTTTAATGATGCTTAAAGTGAAAGAAAAGTGAAATATTCCTTTAAATATGGTACCTGGGGGGTGTCTATAGTATGCCTGTAAAGTGGCGTGTGTTTCCCGTGCTTAGAACAGTCCCTGCACAAAATGACATTTTTAAAGGAATAAAAGTTATTTAAAACTGTTGTGGCTTTAATGTAATGTCTGGGTCCGGCAATATGGATGAAAATCAGTGAGACAAACGGCATGGGCACCCCCCCCCCCCCCCAGTCCATTACCAGGCATTTTGGGTCTTGTATGGATATTAAGGGGAACCCCATACCCAGAAAAAAAAAAGAAAAGGCGTTGGGCCCCCAGGCCCTATATACTCTGAACAGCAGTATACAGGTGGTGCAAACAAGACAGGGACTGTAGGTTTGTTGTTAAGTGGAATCTGTTTGTAATTTTGAACTGGTACATTTTTAACCACTTGCCGACCGGCGCACGACGATATACGTCGGCAGAATGGCACATACAGGCAGGAGGGCGTATATATAAGTCCCTCCTTAATGCCTGTCCGTGCCATCGGGAGCGCGCCGGAAGTGGCGCACTCCCGCGCCGGTCGGGACCCCCGTGAGTCCGGTCGCGGTCCCTGCGGACTCGATCGCCGCGGGGACCCCCGCGAGCGTCTCACAGGAAGGCTGAAAGGGGAGATGCCGAGATGTGATTTGAGCAGAGATCAGCATTCACTAGCTGACAGCCACGTCCCCCCACAGTAAGAAACACACCCCTAGGCATACTTAACCCCTACACTGCCCCCTTGTGGTTAACCCCTTCACTGCCAGTGTCATTTATACAGGAATCAATGCATTTAAAAAGCATTGATTGCTGTATAAATGACAATGGTCCCAAAAATGTGTCAAAAATGTCCGATGTGTCCGCCATAATGTCGCAGTCACAAAAAAAAATCGCAGATCGCCGCCATTACTAATAAAAAAAAATTATTAATAAAAATGCTATAAAACTATCCCCTATCTTGTAAACGTTATAACTTCTGTGCAAACCGATCAATTATCGTTTTTTGCGATTTTTTTTACCAAAAATATGTAGAAGAATACGTATCAGCCTAAACTGAGGAAAAAAATAATTTTTATATATTTTTTGGGGATATTTATTACAGACACTCACACTCAGATTACTCACAGATACTCTAGTTGGAGCGCGGGAATGAGCCCTGCTGCAAAGTATTGCATCAATAATTGTAATTACACACCCCTGTTAAACAGGGGCTTAAAAATTGGGCCTTAGCCACTGTTAGCAGTGCCCAGAACCAAAAATGTTCTTACAAGCTATCAGCATAATCATTGAGGAGGAAGAGGATAGTCACTCAGTATAACAGAATAGTCACTCAGCATCAGCATAGGCAGTCTTGAAGGGATCTCACATTTCCCCAAAAAAATATTCGGTTACATCAGCATCAGGTGCTTGGTAGCTGGTGGTGATCCAAGACTTATTCATTCATACAGGACAGGCCAGTAGCTTAATTGCATACTGTGCAAGCTCTGGCCAGTGATCCATCCTCAAGACCCAGTAACCCAGAGGATTTTCGGTGGGAAATGTGTCCAAGTCTGATCTTGCCCATAGGTTGCTGGAACCAATCATACCTTGGGGCTGCGGACTAAAAAATTGTCTGAACGCATTGGTCAGATGGCCACCTTCTCCACCGCTCCTTCTTTGACTGACCAAAGCCTCAGCAACACGTTGTCCAGGAACAGGAATTTGTAACCTCCCAGTCTCTGGGAATGCGTTGCACAAACCTTTCTGCAAGGCCTCCCGAAGATGTTTCATCCTTTGCGATGGCAAGATAAGGTTCGCAACCTTACCCTTGTAACGTGGATCAAGGAGGGTTGCCAGCCAGTAATGATCCCCCTCCTTGATCCAACGAATATGAGGATCCTTCCGCAGGCTTTGCAGGATCAGGGAGGCCATGCAGTGTAGGTTAGCTGAGGCATCCGGTCCGGAGTCCTCTGGGTCTGGCCACCTTCTCCAGCCACGTACAAGTCCATGTGTTTCTTGGGACTGTAAATGATCCCTTAAAGACTGCTGCTGATGCTGAGTGCCAGGCTCCACCTCCATGCTGACACAATCCTCCTCATCCTCCTCCTCGTCCTCTTCATGTGTGATCGGTGGGCCAGCAGGAACACTGTCTGGATTAAGGGGGCCTTGAGAGGTAAGGAAGTCCACCTCTTCCTGCCTCTGTTCTGCCTCAAGTGCCCTGTCCATTATTCCATGCAGCGTGTGCTCCAACAGGTGGACAAGAGGGACAGTGTCACTGATGCATGCACTGTCACTGCTCACCATCCTCGTGGCCTCCTCAAATGGTGACAGGACAGTGCATGCCTCCCTGATCATGGCCCACTGGCGTGGTGGAAAAAAACAAGCTCCCCTGACCCTGTCCTTGTGCCATAGTCGCACACCTGGTGGGCATGTCACAGATTAGGTGGTTCTTGGGCCGGTTAAATTCCTTTTGGAGGTCAGCCAGCCGAGCACTGGCATTAAATGACCTGAGGAAATGCACACAGGCTTTCCTTGCCTGCTTCAGGACATCCTGTAAGCCTGGGTACCTGCCCAAGAACCACTGCACCACCAAGTTAAGGACGTGAGCCAAACAGGGCACATGGGTAAGTTGTCCCTGTCAGAGGGCGGAGAGGAGGTTGGTGCCATTGTCGCAAACCACCATTCCTGGCTTAAGCTGGCGTAGCATCAACCACCTCTGAGCCTGCCCCTGTTGGAATTCCTACACTGTTCACCTGATTTGGATGTAAATACTCAAAAATTAAACCTGAAAGTCTGCAGTTAAATTCATTGTGGTGATGTATAGAGCCAAAAAGATTAGAATTGTGTCGATGCCCCAATATTTATGGACCTGACTTTACTTTATTTACAAGGTAACTACCATCAGTATTAAATGAAGATATCAATTAGGGTACTGGTCACTTTAGATGTCTATTGTGGCCCATTATAAATATAAGCACTGCTTCTTATGGTTCATTCGGAGTCATCCATTTGATGTGGGGTACCAATCCTTGGGCAGAGGTTCGTTCTTTTATTGCAATAAAGCGTAATTGACCACTCCTAATACATTTGAGAGATTCCACCAATGTGCTTCAAATGTTTTCAAAGACTAAAAGAAACGATGAGATGTCATCACATTGCTGCTCTTTATTTTTTTCTACGTAATCTGCATCAGGAGCAAAAATGTCTTTAACTTCACTTTGGCGCTGGAATTTCCTGGGGCCGAGGTGCACCCGCTGCAATTGAGAAATGTAAAATCAATAACTTTTTAATTAAAATTTTTTTTTTTTCTTAAAGGGGTGTTTCAACTTAAAAAAAAAAAAATTTAAAAGTCAGCAGCTAAAAAAAAAGTCGCTGCTGACTTTTAATAAGCACACTTACCCTCCCAGGGCGCCCGCGCTGCCGTTCGTGGAGGCCGAGATGTCCCTCGGCGTCCCGGATCCAGCGCAGCCATCCTCAGTAAGGGCAGCGGCTTCGCGCGGCCTACTGCGCATGCGCGAGTCGGCGCGCGGCCTACTGCGCATGCGCGATTCTTATTTGTGAATGGGGAACGCGGTGTGTTGTGGGACACAGTTCCCACAACACACCGCGCCCCATTCACCTGAAGACGGAAGAAGAGAAGATCACCGCGGCGTTGGAGGAGGCAGATTAGGACGATCTGCCTAGCAACAGCCATTTCTGGTAAGTAAAAAAAAAATATATATTTTTTTTTTATTTTAAATTGTTACTAACATTTTTTGTAGTTTTCATTTTTAGGGTGTCCCACCACTTTAAGAACAAGTCTTTCTGAATGTATTTCTTGAGCCTATATATATATACACACACACACACCCACACACACACACACATTAGGGATGAGCTTCGAGTTCGAGTTGAACTCATGTTCGACTCGAACATTGCCTGTTCACCATCTGGTATGGATTTTAAGGGGAACTCCAAGCCAAATAAAAAAAAAAAATGGCATGGAGATCCCCCCAAAAATCCATACCAGACCCTTTATCCGAGCACGCAACCTGGCAGGCCGCAGGAAAAGAGGGGGGGACGAGAGAAAGCGCCCCCCCTCCTAAACCGTACCAGGCCACATTCCCTCAACATTAGGAGGATGCTTTGGGGGTCTGTGGCCCCTCAAAGTACCATGTCCCCATGTTGATGGGGACAAGGGTCTCATCCCCACAACCCTGGCTGGTGGTTGTGGGGGTCTGCGGGCAGGGGGCTTATCAGAATCTGGAAGCCCCCTTTAACAAGGGGACACCCAGATCCCGCCCCCCCCTGTTTGAAATGGTAAGGGGGTACAAAGGTACCCCTACCATTTCACAAAGAAAGTGTAAAAAAGTGTTAAAAAACACACAGACACCGTTGGGAAAAGTCCTTTATTAAAAATAAACAAAATAAAAAAAAAGATTCCAGCGGTGGTAATCCACTCTTGCTATCCAGCGATGGTTGATCTCTTCTCCGGGTCCAGTGATGGGTGATCTCACCCGATGGTCCAGCACAGCACATCCTGTCTCCAGGGAGACACTGCGGGAATCCCGGTGCCTGACAGGTCTTAGCTGAGGAGGAGGGGGACCACCTGTCATCTGACCCCGCCCCCCTCTGACGCAAGGGGAAACCCAGGCTTCCCCAGTGATTTACGGGTGACCCCGCCCCCCTCTGATGTAACGCAGGTTTCCGTTACATCAGAGGGGGGCAGGGTCACCAGCTCGTCACTGGGGAAGCCAAGGTTTCGTATTAGGTAATGTATTAAATAATGGAGTCGGCAACTCCAAAGTCCTTATTGCTAAAATTTATTGGCTACATATGAGCATTAAAAAGCAAACAACTGCCGTGTTTTGGCATGAGCTATAAGTTGCTGGCTTTTCTCTCTTATATATTGTATTTAGTGTAAGAAGACACACTGAGCCTTTGCACATGTGCTGCAGACTGCATACTAGGATTGGATTGCTTCTGTTGAGAGCGCAGCATCTTTCGTCTTTCCTCACGAATATTAAATAATATTGTTATAAAATTTATTTAAATAATAATAATAATTTGTAGTAGTGTTATTTTATTATTACTGTTATTATTATTATTATTATTATTATTATTATAATTATTAATAATAATAATCATAATAATAATAGTAATAATATTGTTATTATTATTTCATTATTTTTTTATGCAAGTAGTTTAAATATACACATTTTTCTATGTATCAGCCCCTTGCTGTCTCTGTACAGCACATAACAGCCAGTCAAGTTCCTCCATCCCAAACTCGCTCCTCCCTGTCTTTATGGACCTTGCTTTGTGTCACATAAGGCCAGTCACTGCACTGGGTATATGGAAGGATTTACAACCACTTTAATTTTCACTGAAGTCATTTAAGATTTTTGGTTGTTGGTTTTTTTTCACATATCCTTTCTTAATTACTGGTGATATGTAAATAATGAAGTCAGTATGACGCAAAAAAATTGAATCTAGAGGTATTTACATAGACAGCTATAAAAGCAAAGAATAAAGATCATAACATTCAATGTTACCCATTGGCAGGAGACCCAGGACTTTATATGGTATTTAAAAAATGTATCATCGTTAACTGTCTTTATAATGACAATGAGCAATTAAAAGTGTACATGGCATCCTCTCAATAGAGTAAGATAGTATTTTTATAGGAATATTTTCCACATATGTTAGGAAGGTTAGTCAGTCTTTTGTATGTTTCCTAAATTAACTCGTTATTACATGTGCATTCATTTTCGTCCAAATGCATTTTCGTCTGAATTTCGTGTATTTTCGTTATCGTTTTAACAAACGATAACGAACGCGCAGAGTCCGAAAACTGAAAGATACGACATAAACAAATGCTTTATTTTCGTTTTCGTTGTGACAACAGTTCAATATAGATAGGAGATTCAACATGACGCTGACAATAGTGATCTGTGTCCATCGAACCTGTGGTCGAATGTGCCTAACCTTTGCTCTATTAGTCCAAGATTATTCTACATAAAGAGAAAAGATTTGACATAAAGATTAGACGAAGCAGTTTATGGTCAAATGCTCTGCCCATAGGCTATAGAAGAATTCTAATGTTGGTTGACTAGTAATAGAAATTAATAAATATAATTATTACAAGTGTCATACAACATTAGAATGCTACTATAGCTTGTAGGCCGAACATTCGACTGGGAATGTATGATTGCGGCGTCGTACAGTTTAGCTACTCCGTCGAATCTTCTTAGAACATTCGACAAACACCATAAGCCTTCAATAGGGATGAGCCGCACCAGAACCTGCGAACTGACCGAAAGTTAGAGCGAACGTTAGAACCCCGTTAAAGTCAATGGTTGTTTTAACGTTCAAAATCAAAAGTGCTAATTTTAAAGGTTAATATGCAAGCTATTGTCCTAAAAAGTGTTTGGGGACATGTATCAATGCAAAAAAAAGTTTTAAAAACTGCATTTTTTCAGGGAGCAGTGATTTTAATGATGCTTAAAGTGAAAAAAAAGTAAAATATTCCTTTAAATATCGTACCTGGGGGTGTCTATAGTATGCCTGTAAAGTGGCGCGTGTTTCCCGTGCTTAGAACAGTCCCTGCACAAAATGACATTTTTAAAGGAATAAAAGTCATTTAAAACTTGTGGCTTTAATGTAATGTCTGGGTCCGGAAATATGGATGAAAATCATTGAGACAAACAACATGGGCACCCCCCCCCCCCCCAGTCCATTACCAGGCCCTTTGGGTCTTGTATGGATATTAAGGGGAACCCCATACCCAAATAAAAAAAAAAGAAAAGGCGTTGGGCCCCCAGGCCCTATATACTCTGAACAGCAGTATACAGGCGGTGCAAACAAGACAGGGACTGTAGGTTTGTTGTTAAGTAGAATCTGTTTATAATTTTGAACTGGTACATTTTTAAAGTGTAGCTCCAGCCAAAAAATCAATTTTCAAGCTTTTTTGAAAATATAGGGAAAGGTTATCACCCATATCAACTCTTACAGGATAGAATTACCCTTCCTCTGGGTAGATTTAATCTCACTTCCTGTTGTCTCCTTCCGTTTGCAAGTAGGAGTCGTTTGTAAGTTGGATGTTTGAAAGCAGGGGCCTGCCCTATATGCTCTGCAGAAATTTGGGCTTAAGGTGTTGGTGTTGCCACAATACTGTAACCCCTCACAGTTACTCTTGGTGGGCGCTGGAACACCCTGCTTTGAACTATTATATCAAGAATTGTAATTACATGCACCTGTTGAACAGAAAAATTGGGCCTTAGACACTGGTGCCACAACATTGCAACCACTCACAGATACTCTAGTTAGAGCGCAGGAATGAGCCAGCAGCTCCTTCGGGGGAAAGTGCTACATATAAATCCCTAAAAGTCTTTTAAATAAAAAAAAAAATTTTCCTCAGTTTAAGCCAATATATATTCTTCTACATATTTTTGGTAAAAAAATCGCAATGAGCCTATATTGATTGGTTTGCGCAAAAGTTATAGAGCGTCTGCAAACTATTGGAAAGATTTTCGGCATTTTTATTATTATTTTTTTACTAGTAATGGTGCTGATCTGCGATTTTTAGCGGTACGGCGACAATGCGATGGACAGATCAGAGACTTTTGACACTTTTTTGGGACCATTGTCATTTATACAGGGATCAGTGCTATAAAAAGGCACTGATTACTATGTAAATGTCACTGGCAGAGAAGGGGTTAACACTAGAGGTGATCAAGGGGTTAAATGTGTGTTCTAACTGTGTAAGGATGTGTCAGGGCTCTAGCCGCCCTGGGCACCCTAGCCGGAGGGTGCGCGGGCACCTGGGCAGCCCTGGTCCCTCTGAACGCCGGCGCGCGCGTGCACGCGCCCGCCGGACTCGTGCGCGCGCTCCCGTGCGCGAATAGCGGGCGCGCGCGCCCCCCGTGCGCGTGCACGTGCGCGATCGGCGCCGCTTTGGCGCCAGTGGCCTTATTTAAAGGGGACAGCTGCCTGCATGCGGCGCTGTCCGTCTCAGCTCCCACCTGTGACCCCAACCTGAACCTGTCTGAGCTTCCTACCTGTGACCCGGCTTGTCTGACTCCGCTGCCTTCTCCGTTCTTTGACCCCGGCTTGTTTGACCCTGCTCTGGACTGTGTTACTGTTGCTGAACCCCTGGCTTGCCTCCTGACCATCCTTCTGCCTGCCGTCCTTACCTGTCTGCCTTACCTGTTGTGACCCGGCTTGCCTGACCATCCCTGCTCCAGTGTCCCTGCACAGGTCCTCGCTGCTGCCGTCCTCTGCTGATCTACTGCCGTTGCTGTCAGCTACTTCAGCCGTCTGCTGCTGCTCCTGTTGCCGGTCTACCTCCTGCCTCCTGGTCTTCTGCCGAACCCTCATCTGCAGACCTACCCTCCGAGCAAGACCTGCATCTACCCAGCATCAGCCAGCTGCATCCATACGGACACTCCTACCCGCTGTGTTCACGGCTACGCTGTCCCCAATCCAGCAGGCCCTGAACCAGAGTTGTAAGAGAGGTCTCCAACCACCAAGTCAGGCTCAGCACTACCAGGTACCTAACAGTACGGACAGCTAATATGACTGAGCCTGCGGATGGAGCCTCAACCATGCGGGAAATGTGCTCCCACCTGGCAGCCCTTACACAAGCAGTGAAATCCCTGCAGGAGGGATATACCAAGCTGGAAGGCCAAGTTCAACAACTTGCCAGCCCCATGGCTGCTGCACCTCCTCCACCATCAGTGCAACCTGCTTCCCAACCAACAGTGGTGATGCTTCCCCCCGAACCTAGAGTACCTGTCCCAGAAAGGTTCTCAGGCGACCGGTCCAAGTTTCAAGCTTTCCGGGATGCCTGCCAGATTTACTTTGCCCTGCAACCCCGGACCTTCTCCCTGGAGGTCACCAAAGTGGGATTCGTGGTGTCCCTTCTACAAGGAGAACCCCAGTCCTGGGCCCACCGTCTTCTGGGAGCCAACAGTGTCATGACCCAGTCCTTAGCCGCCTTCTTCCAGGCAATGGCACAGTTGTACGACGACCCTCAACGCACGGCTACAGCTGAATCTGCCCTATCCGCGCTCCAGCAAGGCCGCAGGACGGCTGAGGACTATATCACGGACTTTAGGCGTTGGAGCGCGGATACTCAATGAACAATGCAGCTCTCAGACACCGTTCCGCATGGGCCTCTCGGAGGGGTTGAAAGACGAACTGGCCCGTGTAGGAGTTCCTGAGGATCTTGAGGACCTTGTCACTCTGACAATCCAATTGGATCGTCGCCTGCGGGAGCGCCGAGCTGAACGCTCTGCTTTACCCAGTCGCCCAGCTTGGATGGTCGCTAGGGCTCCTGTTCCTGCTATCCGCTACCTACCTGCTCCTTCTACACCTCCCATGGGACCTGCTTCAGATGGTTTCGAACCGATGCAGATCGGTCTTCTACGTGCCCCCTTGACGCCCGAGGAACGGGCCCGACGTCGCCAGTTGAATCTGTGTCTGTACTGTGGGGGCTCTGGACATTTCGTGAATGGTTGCCCTGTCAAGACGCGTAAGTGCCTGTCATCCGTTTCTCCTCTCTCTGCACCCTGCCCAGCCAGTACTATTCACCTTACCCTTCCTCTGTCGTTGCAGTGCCAGGGAAGGACAATCCTCACCAGCGCCATCATTGACTCCGGGGCGTGCAGCTGTTTCGTGGATGCCACCTTCGCCAACACTCACGCCCTGCCGCTCCAGAAGAAGACCCAAGGACTTTCTGTGTTCCTGGCGGATGGGTCCCGCATTAAGTCTGGCCAGGTGACTCAAGAGACTCTGCCTTTACCCGCTACAATTTTCCCTCAACATCAGGAGCTTCTAACCATGGACGTGATCTCCTCTCCCCTGTTCCCAGTCATCCTGGGTATGCCATGGCTCCAGGCCCACAACCCGCTGATCCATTGGTCCACCGGGGAGGTAGAATTTCAATCCCAGTACTGCCAGGAACACTGCCTACCTGCAACCTCCGGAACATCCTCTACCTTGCTTTGCCTAGACGCGGATCAAGACCTGCGCCAGTCTGTACCCCAACCTTATCATGACTTTCTGGACGTTTTCAGCAAGCGGGGGGCGGACTCCCTTCCGCCCCACCGTCCCTATGATTGCCCCATCGAGCTCCTCCCTGGGGCTGAAATCCCCTTCGGTCGCATTTTTCCTCTCTCCGAGAAGGAACAGGAGGCCCTGAAGACCTACATTTCCGAAAACTTAAAGAAGGGGTTCATCCGCCATTCCACCTCTCCTGCTGGCGCAGGCATCTTCTTCGTCACCAAAAAAGATCAGTCCTTGAGGCCCTGTGTGGACTACCGGGAGCTCAATAAGGTGACAGTCAAGAATCGGTACCCCCTGCCCTTAATCCCCGAGCTCTTTCAAAAGCTAAGATCGGCAACAGTTTTCACCAAATTGGACCTCAGGGGTGCATACAATTTGGTCCGCATTCGGGCCGAGGATGAGTGGAAGACGGCTTTTCGGACTCGCTTCAGCCACTACGAGTACTTGGTCATGCCCTTCGGGCTCTGTAATGCCCCGGCCACGTTTCAGCATTTCATCAATGACGTACTAAGAGACTATTTGGATATTTTTGTGATCGTCTATTTGGACGACATCTTGATTTTCTCCCAAACCCTAGAACAACATCGTGGGCATGTGGGCAAGGTACTCCTTCGACTCCGACTGCACGGCCTATATGCAAAGGCCAAGAAGTGCGAATTTGAGCAGCAGGAAATCCAGTTTTTGGGACTTGAAATCTCCCCGGCAGGCATTAGAATGGACCCTCAGAAGGTGTCCGCCGTTCTTGACTGGCCAGCACCTATAGATAGGAAAGGAATCCAACGGTTCGTAGGATTTGCAAACTTCTGCAGGAAGTTTATTAAGGGGTTCTCTGCTATTATCACCCCCATCACCCAGCTGACCAAGCAGGGCACACGCTTCCACTGGGGCCCGGAGGCTCAAGGGGCCTTTGACCAGCTTAAAAGACTGTTTACGTCCGCCCCCATCCTCAGTCACCCCGACCCTGCCCTCCCTTACATCTTGGAAGTCGATGCATCTGAAGTGGCAGTTGGGGCAGTCGTGTCACAACGACAGGGCAATAAAGACGCCATGCACCCAGTGGGGTTTTTCTCTCGGAAACTTTCTCCAGCCGAGAGGAATTATGATGTCGGGGACCGGGAACTCTTGGCTATCAAGTCGGCACTAGAGGAATGGAGGTACCTCTTGGAGGGAGCTAATCATCCAGTACTTATCTACACAGACCACAAGAACCTTGAGTACTTACGAACTGCCAAGCGACTCAAGCCCCGACAAGCCCGCTGGGCTCTGTTTTTCTCAAGGTTCTGCTTTCATATCACGTATCGTCCCGGTTCCAAGAATGTTAAACCTGACGCCCTTTCTCGGATGTTTGACAGTCCCAAGGACTCCATCATCCCAGACACCATCCTATCTTCCGGAAACTTTCTACTTTTACAGCCAGATCTGCTATCTCAAATCCGGGAGGCATCCGCCAGTTCCCAGGGACCCCATGGGGTCACCCTAACTTCCAGTGATGGACTTCTCTGGAGGGGAAGTCAAGTCTTCGTCCCCGAATCTGTAAGAGTGAAGGTCCTGACCCTTCTACACGACCACCCACTGGCAGGACACTTCGGGAGCCGTAAAACTGTGGAGCTGGTGCAACGCACCTTTTGGTGGCCCAAGCTGAAGGAATTCTGCAAGTCTTATGTTGACTCCTGCCCTGTTTGTAACCGCAGCAAGACGTCTAGGAACCGAGCTTGGGGACTTTTGAAGCCTCTTCCTGCACCTGATCGACCTTGGCGAATGTTGTCTATGGACTTTATAGTCGAGCTTCCGTGCTCTGAGGGGTGCTCTGCTATTTTTGTAGTAGTGGACCGGCTGTCCAAAATGGCCCACTTTTTGCCTTTAAGGGGAACACCATCTGCCACAGAGACTGCCCACCTTTTTATTAAGGAGATAGTCAGGTTACACGGGGTTCCGGCCAATATAGTCTCAGATAGGGGGGTCCAGTTCACGTCCCGTTTCTGGAGGGCCCTTTGTGAGATCCTTAAGATTGAGCTGGCCCTTTCTTCTGCATATCACCCCCAAACTAATGGGCAGACGGAACGCACCAACCAGACTTTGGAGCAATACATAAGGTGCTTCACGTCCTTTGTGCAGGACGATTGGGTGTCCCTATTACCCCTAGCAGAATTCTCCTATAATAATGCCAGCCATTCTGCCACAGGACAATCCCCATTTTTTGCCAACTACGGTTTTCATTTGTCTTTTCTCCCTGACTTTCTCCCAGAATCTTCAGTCCCGGCAGTCCAGGATACAGCTTCGTTCCTCAGCCGCAACAACAGGATTCTTCAGGAAGCAATCACCAAGGCACAGGAGGACAGCAAGAGGTTCTTTGATCGGAAGAGAAGGGGAGAGTTGAACTTGCAGGTGGGCGACCAGGTATGGCTAGCTACAACTAACCTTAGACTTGCTTGTCCCTCTAAGAAGCTTGCTCCCAAGTTCTTAGGACCTTTCCCTGTGAAGAGGAGGATCAATGAGGTTTCCTATGAGCTGTCCCTGCCCGACTCTATGAGAATCCACCCAGTTTTCCACGTCTCCCTCCTGAAACCCGCTGTGCCCGATCCCTTCCCTGATAGGGGTACAAACCCACCCGGACCTGTCCTGGTCCAAGGTAATGAAGAGTACGAGGTGGAGGCCATCCTTGATTGCAGGAGACGTAGGGGGGAGAGGCAGTTCCTGATTAAGTGGAAGGGGTATGGGGCCGAGAGTAATTCATGGGAACCAGAATGCAACCTTCATGCCAAGAGACTAATCCGCACCTTTCTTTCTTCCCATCCAGAAAGACAAAGCCTAATGGGCACCCGGAGGTTGCCCCTTGTGAGGGGGCAATGTCAGGGCTCTAGCCGCCCTGGGCACCCTAGCCGGAGGGTGCGCGGGCACCTGGGCAGCCCTGGTCCCTCTGAACGCCGGCGCGCGCGTCGGCGCGCGCCGCGGGCACGTGCACGCGCCCGCCGGACTCGTGCTCCCGCTCCCGTGCGCGAATAGCGGGCGCGCGCGCCCCCGTGCGCGTGCACGTGCGCGATCGGCGCCGCTTTGGCGCCAGTGGCCTTATTTAAAGGGGACAGCTGCCTGCATGCGGCGCTGTCCGTCTCAGCTCCCACCTGTGACCCCAACCTGAACCTGTCTGAGCTTCCTACCTGTGACCCGGCTTGTCTGACTCCGCTGCCTTCTCCGTTCTTTGACCCCGGCTTGTTTGACCCTGCTCTGGACTGTGTTACTGTTGCTGAACCCCTGGCTTGCCTCCTGACCATCCTTCTGCCTGCCGTCCTTACCTGTCTGCCTTACCTGTTGTGACCCGGCTTGCCTGACCATCCCTGCTCCAGTGTCCCTGCACAGGTCCTCGCTGCTGCCGTCCTCTGCTGATCTACTGCCGTTGCTGTCAGCTACTTCAGCCGTCTGCTGCTGCTCCTGTTGCCGGTCTACCTCCTGCCTCCTGGTCTTCTGCCGAACCCTCATCTGCAGACCTACCCTCCGAGCAAGACCTGCATCTACCCAGCATCAGCCAGCTGCATCCATACGGACACTCCTACCCGCTGTGTTCACGGCTACGCTGTCCCCAATCCAGCAGGCCCTGAACCAGAGTTGTAAGAGAGGTCTCCAACCACCAAGTCAGGCTCAGCACTACCAGGTACCTAACAGGATGTGAGTTACTAGGAGAGGAGCCATATCATTTTCACTACTTCATAGGAAGAAACTATATGGCTCCTCTCCTCTGACAGCACAGGGATTTGAGTGTTTACACACACAAATCCCTGTGCTGATGCTCGTGCACGCGATCTATATCTAGAGATAGGCTTTAATCAGTTGCAGACCGTGTCATGCAGATATACTGCTGCACAATGGCACTCCTGGGCAAAATCCCGTACGGGTACGTCCTACCCGTTTGCGGCCACCAGAGGGCACACGCACGCTGCACAGCGGGTTCACACTGGTGCAGGGATCTAAATTGATTTCCCGCCAATACCAGGCACTGTATTTGGTATGAATCTTAAGGGAGAACTTCACGCCAAATTTTTAATAAAAAAACGCATGGGTTTCCCCTCTGGAGGCATACCAGGCCCTTAGGTCTGGTAGGGATTCTAAGGGGAACCCCCTACGCCAAAAAAACGGCGTGGGGGTCCCCCCAAAATCCATACCAGACCCCTATCCGAGCACGCAGCCCGGCCGGTCAGGAAAGGGGGTGGGGATGAGCGAGTGCCCCCTCCTGAGCCGTAACAGGCCACGTGCCCTCAACATGGAGGGTGGGTGCTTTGGGGGAAGGAGGGCGCCCTGCGGCCCCCCCACCCCAAAGCACCTTTTCCCCATGTTGATGAGGAGAAGGGCCTCTTCCCGACAACCCTGGCCGTTGGTTGTCGGGGTCTGCGGGTGGGGGGCTTATCGGAATCCGAGAGCCCCCTTTAATAAGGAGGCCCCCAGATACCAGCCCCCCACCCTATGTGAATGAGTATGGGGTACGATGTACCCCTACCCATTCACCTGGTGAAAAAAGTGTAAATAAAAAACACAACTCAAGTTTTTAAAATACTTTATTACACAGCTCCGGGGTCTTCTTCCATCTTGGGGGGTCTTCTCACCGGACTCCTCCGCTATCTTTTGCTAGCTCCTTTACTAGCGGAGGAGCCTGGCTTTCTTCGTCACCGCCGCCATCCAGGGATCTTCTTCCGACTTCGGGGTCTTGTCGCGCTCTTTGGTTCTTCTTGCCGTGCCTCCGCTATCTTCTTATAGCTCTTTTACTAGCGTTGGCCCGGTCTTGTGTCGCCACCACCTTCTTCTCCTTCTTCTCTTTATTGTCTTCTTCTCTTCTTCTTCTTCTTCTTCTTCTTCTTCTTCTTCTTCCTTTTGATTTCCCTTCCTTTCCCGGAGCTGTGTATTAAAGTATTTTAAAAAACTTGTGTTGTGTTTTTTTTTACACTTTTTTCACCAGGTAAAAGGGTAGGGTGGGGAGCCGGTATCTGAGGGCCCCCTTATTAAAGGGGGCTCCCGGATTCCGACAAGCCCCCCACCCGCAGACCCCAACAACCAATGGCCAGGGTTGTCGGGAAGAGGCCCTTGTCCTCATCAACATGGGGACAAGGTGCTTTGGGGTGGGGGGGCCGCAGGGTGCCCCTCTTCCCCCAAAGCACCCACCCCCCATGTTGAGGGCACGCTCAGGAAGAGGGGGGGCTCGCTCGTCCCCACCCCCTTTCCTGACCGGCCGGGCTGCGTGCTTGGATAGGGGTCTGGTATGGATTTTGGGGGGACCCCATGCGTTTTTCCGGCATAGGTGGTTCCCCTTAAAATCCCTACCAGACATTAGGGCCTGGTATGCCCCTGAAGGCATGCAGGTCTCTTTAGTGAGGCGACATTGTTGCTGATCTCTCTCGCTCGCTACTATAGGAAAATATGACATTTCCCTATTGCAGCCAGCGCGAGAATCAGCGCGATGGGATCGCGCTGGTTAGAGAAGCCTGTTGCCAGGAACCAGCACGTCAGGATCGTGCTGGAAACACAATATCGGCGGTACCTACTGTAACTGGACTGCCAATGGGAAGTTCCCATGCTACCCAGGCAGTGACATGAATACTCAAAAAAGGACCATTCTCAGGGAAAAAGAAAGAGGACCCAGCACATCCCACAACCAAGGATCTATCACGGTATAGAATCAGGCTCATCCACCAGTGGCTGTTGCAGCTGAGAGATATATGAGTAGTCTGTTGGCTGAATACACAAACAGCAGATGACACAGACCCCGCACCTTGGGTGAGCTAAGTGCTAGCTTTACCAGAGCTCCTGATGGTGGAGATAGGTTTCGCTGCATGTCAATGCCAGGTCGCTGCCCTCAGGATCGCCCCAGCAGGGAGAGAGCAAGTAGGAGGAAGGTTGCAGATGAAGCAGATAAGGAATAAGCAGAAATATTGTCGTTGAGCAAGCCAAGGGTCAGTACCAAATAGTAGCAAAGATATGGAATGCAGCAGGAGTGACAAGAGTGAGATATTGGCTGGAGAGAGCACAATAATCTGACAAACAGGAAGTACAGGGGCATGCCTGAAATAGGTAGTTCATGGAAGGAGCAGATACATTTTCCAGGGAGCTATGTAGCATCCCAGGTGGCTCAACAAGAAGAGACATTGCTAGACACAGTACAGGTTGCAGATTCAGACCTGGGTCCTGACAATATGGGTACATAAAAGGTGTGCTTGTTAACCTTAAACTTTTTTTGGCCAACATGATGATCTGCCTGCCATATTGGAAGTTGTCCCAGAGATACCCCTGGTGTATCAATGTACCCTAGGCTATGCTTATCCAGGGATGAGAACCACTAATGTCATATGTAGCAGGCTGGCTGTGGGATGAGAGTCGTGTTTGTGGAGTCAAAGTTAAGACATTGACATATCTGTGATGCTGTAGTCCACAAATTGCTGTTACATGGGAGGGTACTATATCACCTGCAGTACTGTCCTAGAGAATCTCCCTTGTTGAGGCCATTGAGTATGTAGAATCCTGCTTTCTGAGAACTGCATGAACCTACAGAAAGGGGGTAGACCCCCAAAAGTCCTCCCATATAAGTTCCTCTACCTATTCTGACATTGAGGCCTCCCATAAATGTACACTTGACCCATGGACTTTGTAGACGTTTCTTTGTAAGACCTCATCGCTGTCTCAACTTAAGGGATGCTTGTAGGGTGATATTTGCTGCATATAGATGAATGTCAGATTGGGAAGTGAAGGTTATTTTTATTCAATTATGGCCGTCTTCGTAAATGCTTTAATGTGGTCTTGTGGCTCCTCCTTGTTCCTGACTAGGGATGAGCCGAACACCCCCCTGTTCGGTTCGCACCAGAACCTGCGAACAGACCTAAAGCTTGTGTGAACTTTAGAACCCTATTAAAGTCTATGGGACTCGAGCGTTCAAAATCAAAAGTGCTAATTTTAAAAGTCTATATGCAAGTTATTGTCATAAAAAGTGTTTGGGGACCCGGGTCCTGCCCCAGGGGATATGTATCAATGCAAAAAAAAGTTTTAAAAATGGCAGTTTTTTCAGGAGCAGTGGTTTTAATAATGCTTAAAGTGAAACAATAAAAGTGTAATATTCCTTTAAATTTCGTACCTGGGGGGTGTGTATAGTATGCCTGTAAAAGGCCGCATGTTTCCCGTGCTTAGAACTGTCCCTGCACAAAGTGTAATTTTTGCAGGAAAAAAAAGCTATTTAAAATCACTCGCGGCTATAATGAATTGCCGGCTCCCCTAATACAGAGAACAGCCATTCATTGAAAGTCATTGATCAAAAAAAAAGTGTGGGGGTTACCCCAAATTCCTTTAGGTCTGCTATGGATATTAAGGGGAACCCTGCATCAAATAAAAAAAAAAAATGACGTGGGGTTCCCCCTAAATATCCATACCAGACCCTTATTCGAGCACGCAACCTGACAGGTCGCAGGAAAATAGGGGGGGACGAGAGCGGCCCCCCTCCCTCCTGAACCGTACCAGGCCACATGCCCTCAACATTGGGAGGATGCTTTAGGGGTCGTCCCCACAACCCTGGCCATTGGTTGTGGGGGTTTGCAGGCGGGGGGCTTATCGGAATATGGAAGCCCCCTTTAACAAGGGGACCCCCAGATCCCGGCCTCCCCCCTGTGTGAAATGGTAAGGGGGTACAAAAGCCCCTACCATTTCACCAAAAAAGTGACAAAAATGTTAAAAATTACAGGAGACGGTCTTTGACAATTTCTTTATTAAATCCTTCTTTCATCTGCTTTTTTTATTTTTATTTTGTTATCAATGACTTTCAATGAATGGCTGTTCTCTGTATTACGGGAGCCGGCAATTCATTATAGCCGCGAGTGATTTTAAATATCTTTTTTTCCTGCAAAAATGGCACTTTGTGCAGGGACAGTTCTAAGCATGGGAAACATGTGCCCCTTTACATGCATACTATACACACCCCCCAGGTACAAAATTTAAAGGAATATTACACTTTTATTGTTTCACTTTAAGCATTATTAAAATCTCTGCTCCTGAAAAAACTGACGTTTTTAAAACTTTTTTTTGCATTGATACATGTCCCCTGGGGCAGGACCCGGGTCCCCAAACACTTTTTATGACAATAACTTGCATATAGGCTTTTAAAATTAGCACTTGAGATTTCTCCCATAGACTTTTATAGGGTGCTTGCGGCTTTTCGAATTTGCCGCGAACACCGCAAATTGTTCGCTGTTCGCTGAACAGGCGAACAGGCAATGTTCCAGTCGAACATGAGTTTGACTCGAACTCAAAGCTCATCCCTACTCCTGACTATAATACCTCCCAATCCTGTTTGATGATTTTACAGTATATTTCTGAGACAGAACTAGCCAGGGCCCTAAGAAGCAGAGATTTACTGTATGTCCTGCTTGAGCTAATTTTTACCGAAACATTTACATGTCAATGTTGAACAGCCTTTGTAGTGTGAATGACCAACATTGGATGTGAGGGCTGAAAGTTCCAGCTGCTGATTACCAGTTATGTCATTATGAGTCTACCTACCTTGCAATATGCTAAATTACCCATGACCCATTTCTCCTTTATTTTCCCTTCTCTCTTGCGCGTGTGTATGTGTGTGACAGCAACCAGGTGAGAAGTAAAAAGACAAGTGTGTCTTGCCTTCAGTCAAGCATAGTGGTGGGAGTGTCATGGTCTGGGGCTGTATGAGTGCTGCCGGCCATGGGTAGGTACAGTTCCTTGAGGGAACCATGAATGCCAACATGTACTGTGACATACTGAAGCAGAGCATGATCCCCTCCCTTCAGAGACTGGACCGCAGGGCAGTATTCCAACATGATAACACACCTCCAAGGCGACCACTGCCTTGTTAAAGAAGCTGAGGGTAAAGGTGATGGACTGGCCAAGCATGTCTCCAGACCTAAACCCTATTGAGCCTCTGTGGGGCCTCCTCGAATGGAAGGTGGAGGAGCGCAAGGTCTCTAACATCCACCAGCTCTGTGATGTCATCCTGGAGGAGTGGAAGAGGAATCCAGAGGTAACCTGTGAAGCTCTGGTGAACTTCATGCCTAAGAGGGTTACGGCAGTGCTGGAAA
Source organism: Lithobates sylvaticus (assembly GCA_028564925.1). Taxonomy (NCBI): domain Eukaryota; kingdom Metazoa; phylum Chordata; class Amphibia; order Anura; family Ranidae; genus Lithobates; species Lithobates sylvaticus. The sequence continues at coordinate 12,870,493 of CM053035.1, forward strand.
ATAATGGTGGCCACACAAAATATTGACACTTTGGGCCCAATTTGGACATTTTCACTTAGGGGTGTACTGACTTTTGTTGCCAGCGGTTTAGACATTAATGGCTGTGTGTTGAGTTATTTTGAGGGGACAGCAAATTTACATTGTTATACAAGCTGTACACTCACCACTACTTTGCTACAATGTAAAGTGTAATTTCACATGTTATCACATGAAAAGATATAATAAAATATTTACAAAAATGTGAGGGGTGTACTCACTTTTGTGAGATAGTGTGTATATAATTTTTATTTTTTTTAAGAAAACGTCCAAAGGATTGCTGCACATAAAATTTTATTAAACTGATTGCATATACTAAGCATTACATGATGTAGCGTTCCTTGATTTCTGTTTCTGAATTACAATCTCACGCCCTTCATCAGATCAGAAAGACATCGAAAGCTCCAAGTACACCTATTTTTATTTAAATATTTGGAATCAATTATGTGATCAATCATTAATTAATGTAATAGAATTCCTTAATTTGTACGTGTCTTTTATTTCACGGGTACAGAAATGGTTAACAGAACAGACGCCCTTCCAATAATTCCATCAAAAGCCTCCAAACGTTAATCTGTTAAAAGAAATATATACACAATATATCATCACCTCATCTAGAGTTACACTTCAAGTTTTTATCCAACAGCCCCTTATTATTTAGCACAAATACATGTATTAATAAAATCAAAATCTAATCTAAATCCGTGTTTAATCCATTAGGGGCAATAGTATCAAGAAAATGTATCCAGTGTGCTTCTCATTTCTTTAAAAATAATTCCTGACCACCTCCTCTCCTGTTCTTATTTACCCCTCCAGTACCATATACTTTAATTGGGAAACTGAATGTCCTTTTGCTATAAAGTGTCTGGCCAATGGTAACTGCACTAATTTATCCCTAATTGAGTATTTGTGCTTGCTATACGGTCCTTGACCTTTTGGGTGGTTTCCCCGTCATAAAGTAAACCACAAGGGCATTTTATTGCCTAGATTAAATATGGTGATTGGCAGGTATAATTGCCTTCAATTAAAATATCAAAACCTCTATGTGGGTGGGATATACATTTTCCTTTAATTAAGGAGATATGATCCTGTACTGCATGGCCCCAAAATGTGGTAATTGGATTGGGAGAGGCTATATCAGTCAGATTTGACCAATCTATCCCTTAGAGTTCTACCCCTTCTATATGAGGACAAAGGTGTGGGTTAAAATTAAATTATATTGGGATAATTCTCTTTCAGCATCCCCAATGTTTTTTAATGATGTTATAAACACAGAAAGAAAATAGGTGGAATTGTGATACAAATGGGAGTATTTTAGTATTCCTATTAGGCACCCTATTATCAGTCAAATGGACATGTTACTTTTTAACTAATGAGGCTGGATAACCTCTCCCAACAAGTCTAGCTTCCATATCATTCAATCTCTCTTCACGACATTGTGGATCACTGACAATTCTCTTAACTTGAGTCAATCAACTCAAGGAATAGATTTGGAATAGATTTGAATACAACTTGGGGGTGAAAAACTGCTAAAGTGTAACAATTGGTTACGATCCATACTTTTAATATATAAATCGCTTTCTATATTAGTACCATTTATTCTTAATAATGTATGCAAAAGGTGATTTCCATGTTATTATACCAAATATTAAATGTCAAACCAGGGATAGGGAAATTTAAATATTAAACAAATAATAATAGGGGTCCAATGTATCCCCCCCCCCCACACACACACACCACAAACACATCATATATAAATCTGAACCACCCCTGACAGTGTTCAGTAAACATTTTATTATTATAAATGATTGAAGCCTTTATCATGTTCATAAACAAGTTTGCCTTGGGGTGCGACATTGGAACCCATCGCTGCCCCTTATAATTGCAGATAATGTGTCTCCTTAAAGAGGAAATAATTCTCCTCAAGAACAATTTTCAAAAGGTCTAACAAAAAAAGAAATCTGTTTATCATCATAGCGTTGTGATTGTACCAGAAGCCGCCGGCAAGCTTCTATGCCTAATTCATGTGGGATCACATTGTAAAGTCTAGATACATTGCATGTGACTAGAAAGAAGCCAGGTACTAAATCAATATGTTTAATTTTATCTAAAAAATCATTATTGTCACATAAATAGGACCTGGAGTGAGGAGAGAGACACCTATCCAGATATTGTGCTACCGGAGTTGTAACTGAATTGATTCCAGACACAATGGGGTGTCCAGGTGGATTTAAAAGATCTTTATGAACCATTGGCAGTATGTGCATTACAGGTGTCACAGGATAATCACATAATAAAAATTTCTGAGTATCATCATCAATATAGAAAAAATATAACAATATAGAATAATAGAAATAAAGCGTTACTGGATCTACTTATTACCAACAATACAGACCTGATCACGGATGTGGAAATACGGGACAATTTAGGAAACAGCGATCACAGGTCAATGGGCTTCAGAATAAATCACACAAATAGGAAACATAAGGGGAATACAACGACACTGAGTTTCAAAAGAGCCAACTTCCCTGAACTACGAACCTTACTAGAAGCCATAAATTGGGATAAAATCTTAGGAACAAAGAACACGGATGAGAGATGGGTTTGCTTTAGGAGCATATTAAATAAGGGCATTAGCCAATGCATCCCAATGGGAAATACATTTAAAAGAGCGAACAAAAGCCCGGGATTGCTTAACTCCAATGTAAAAAAGCATATAAATGAAAAGGAGAAGGCCTTTTAAAAAATACAAGGTTGAGGGATCATCATCAGCATTCAGACTTTATAAAGAACGCAACAAGGAATGTAAGGGTGCAATTAGGGCGGCTAAGATAGAACATGAAAGACACATAGTGGATGAGAGCAAAAAAATTCCCAAGAAATTCTTTAACTATGTAAACAGTTGTCGCGTACCTGGTGGTTGAGCCCACGGATGCAGGGAGCGGCCTCTCGTGTTCCTCTGGCTCAAGAACCCCTGGTAGAGCAGACAGACGTTCAAGAGCACAGAAGGGGCACAAGTGCCTGGGAGGGCACAATGCCAGGGCTGGTCCGAACTCCAGGTAGCAGATGGGGACCAGAAGCAGGCTGGAACCAGGATCAGTGTAGGGTAGGAGGACCACCGGAACAGGGAGGAAGGTGCCTTGCATATCAGGATACAGGCAGGTCTTCAGGCAGGCCGGGAAGGGTGCTAGCAGGTAGGAACGGCACCCAGGCAACAGGCAGAGAATAGTCAGGGTCGAGCCGGGTCAGACACAGGCAGGCAGGAACGGTAACAAGGCAGCAGGCAGAAGAGAAGTCAGGACAAGCCAAGGTCGGTGGCAGGCAGCAAGCAGCGGATGGTCAGAGGTAAGCCGGGTACAGGTATCAGGTAGCAGATAAAGCGCAACAGGGGGGTCTCTCAAACGCTGTAGACCAGACAGCAGGGAGGCCTGGTGACAGGCTCCCTTAAATAGATCCACTGGCGCCAAGGTCTGACAGGCTGCGCATCTGCGTGCGCCCGCGTGCCCCCGCGCACGCACGTGCTTGCAAGCGCACACTCTTGCGCGCCCACTCACACCATCGCGCCTGTTGGCACCCTCACGCACCCGCGTGCGTCCATCGGTATCAGCGCACACCCGCGTGCGCCCTTCAGTGTTAGTGCGCACCCGCGTGCATTCACCTGCATTAGCGCGCACCCGCGTGTGGCCACCTGCGTTAGCGCGCACCCGCGTGCGCCCACCTGCGTTAGCGTGCACCAGAGTGCGCCGGTTAGATCTGCTGCTAAGGGTTCGGCAGGTAAGATTCCTGGGGGCAATTGGACGGTCAGGATGTCCTTCCTGACAACAGTAAAACATGGAGGACAGACCATATTACATAGTTACATAGTTAGGTTGAAAAAAGACACAAGTCCATCCAGTTCAACCATAAAAAAATAAATAAATAAATAAAATAAAAAATAGCGTACAATCCAATATACCCAATTCTATACCCACAGTTGATCCAGAGGAAGACAAAAAACGCCAGCAGAGCATGCTCCAATTTGCTACAGCAGGGGAAAAAATTCCTTCCTGATCCCCCAAGAGGCAATCAGATTTTCCCTGGATCAACCTATAAATGTTAGTACCCCGTTATATTATGTACATTTAGGAAAGTATCCAGGCCTTTCTTAAAGCAATCTACTGAGCTAGCCAGAACCACATCTGTAGGGAGTCTATTCCACATTTTCACAGCTCTTACTGTGAAGAAACCTTTCCGTATTTGGAGATGAAATCTTTTTTTCTCTAGACGTAAAGAGTGCCACCTTGTCCTCTGTGTTAACCGTAAAGTGAATAACTCAACACCATATTGGTCCCATAAAGAATGAGAAAGAACATCTGGTTACAAAGGATGGGGAGATGGTGAAGGTATTGAATTTTCTCTTCTCCTCAGTCTTCACCTAGGGAATCGGGGGGCTTCAGTAACCAAAACTGCACTGTTTATCCTCATGACACATCACAGGAAGCACCTCCATGGTTAACAGAGGACAGAATTAAAAATACAATTGGGAAACTTAACATTAATAAATCACCGGGACCAGATGGCTTGCACCCGAGGGTACTTAGGGAACTCAGTTAAGTAATTGCCAGACCATAGTTCCTAATTTTTACTGACAGTCTACTGACTGGAATGGTACCAGCTGATTGGAGAAAGGCCAATGCAGCACCAATATTTAAAAAGGGCTCAAAATACATCCCTGGGAATTACAGACCAGTTAGCTTAACATCAATAGTATGCAAGCTCTTGGAGGGGATGCCAAGGGACTATATACAAGATTTTAGTAATGAGAATTATATCATTAGCAATAATCATAATCATGAAGAATCGTTCTTGCCAAACCAATCTATTAACCTTCTAAGAGGAGGTGAGTTGCCAGCTAGATAACGGAAGGCCCATAGATGTGGTGTATCTGGATTTTATCGTAGATGTGGTGTATCTGGATTTTATCGTAGACGTGGTGTATCTGGATTTTGCAAAAGCATTTGACACAGTTCCCCATAAACGTTTACTGTACAAAATAAGGTCCATTGGCATGGACCATAGGGTGAGTACATGGATTGAAAACTGGCTACAAGGGCGAGTTCAGAGGGCGGTGATAAATGGGGAGTACTCAGAATGGTAAGGGGTGGGTAGTGGGGTTCCTATTTAATTTGTTCATAAATGACCTGGAGGATGGGGTAAAATGTTCAATCTCTGTATTTGTGGACAATACTAAGCTAAGCAGGGCAATAACTTCTCAGCAGGATGTGGAAACCTTGCAAAAAGATCTCAACAAATGAATGGGGTGGGCAACTACATGGCAAATGAGGTTTAATGTAGAAAAATTTAAAATAATGCATTTGGGTGGCAAATATATGAATGCAATCTATACACTGGAGGGAGAACCTCTGGGGGAATCTAGCATGGAAAAGGACCTGGGGGTCCTAGTAGATGATAGGCTCAGCAATGGCATGCAATGCCAAGCTGCTGCTAACAAAGCATTTAGAATATTGGCATTAAAAAGGGGATTAACTCCAGAGATAAAACAATAATTCTCCAGCTCTACAAGACTCTGGTCTGGCCGCACCTGGAGTATGCTGTCCAGTTCTGGGCACCAGTCCTCAGGAAGGATGTACTGGAAATGGAGCGAGTACAAAGAAGGGCAGCAAAGCTAATAAATGATATTAATTATGTACTGTATGTAATTGTATCTGATAATTGTGGTAACACCTCAGCCTCAAACCTCGAGGTATCCATCACCACAATAGCCCCCCCCCCCATATTGTTGTCAAGCCGGCCAACAAGGGGGAGCTATTGTGATAAAGATACCTCAAGGTATGAGGCTGAGGTGTTACCACAATTATCAGATACAACTACATACAGTATAGACAGTTAGACTCTAGTCTGTTATTCGGAGTGCAGTTTAAAATAAAAGTAGTGGTATTGTTAGTTCGGAAGGAAGAAATGATTGATGATGATACTCTGAAATTTTTATAATGCGATTATGTGTCTCAGCCAATCAGGAGGAGCCCCAGAGGGAGTTGTGGACATCGCTGGACAGAGAACAAGTATTAGGGGGTGCTGGGAAGGCTGCTGCAACTGCCTTTACAACTCCTTTACTGGTAGAAATATTGCCTTCACACTAGTCCCATCCTTGGGTTCAGGGATTCCAGCAGTTGGTCGCTGATGTGGAATCCATTCCCAGCCCTGCTTCACATAAGTCAAGGGACAAATCTAATGTTCCTGGCTGCCGATTTTAATGAACAACACTTCCATTTCCTCCCTCCCTCCCTCCCTCCTCTCCCAGGCCATACTGCCCAATCCAGTGGCAGGGAGGAGAGAGATCCAATGTGGCAGCCAATATGTCCTGGCTGTGCAGCTCTCAGCCATAAGCAGATCTCCTTTAAGCTGCAGCTGCAAGTGACAGGACAGCATTCATGTGTGCAGCAAGGTGGTGCAGGGCCATAGATAAGAAGATACCACCAATCCTCCTGTACGGGGCCCAGCCCAGTGGGGGGGACCAAGCAGCAGGGTGAATTGGATGCGGGCAGGGAGAGTGATCGGTGTTACAGGGGGCAATTTCTGGAACCAATCCTCTGTATGGCTCTCACTGCAGCAGCTGAAACCTGGCTTTTTCTCCTCTCCCTCCTGTTAGCTGCTGCAGTGTGCCATATAAAGGATTGGTTCCAGTAATTGCCCCATCACAGTGATCACCCCCTGTGTGCCCCCTACTCCTGCAGCACTGCTGTCTTTCCTCCTCTTCTTCCCGCTGGCAGCTGCATACATACAATAGAATACTTCAAGTTTGAGAGTTCATTCCTTTCCTGAAGGAACACAATGGGGCTGATTTACCAAGCATTTGCGCCATGAGTTGCGGCGCACGCCGCCACACCATGGCCGTTTTCGTATTCACAAAGCATTTGCGCCTGTAACAAAGCGCAATTCCCCATTTACTATCATGTTGCCGGCGCACGGGCATGCGCGATCTGTGCGCCGCTATAGACCTGGCGCAAGCATTCTTCAACTCAGAAAAGGCTATTTAAACACAGGTCATGTTAGCATTAAGAAATTAAAAAAAATAAGAAAAAAATGCGTGGGGGTCCCCCGAAATTCAATACCAGGCCCTTCAGGTCTGGTATGGATATTAAGGGGAACCCCGCGCCGAGGCCCTTGTCCTCATCAACATGGGAACAAGGTGCTTTCGGGGGGACCCCAAAGCATCCTCCCAATGTTGAGGGCATGTGGCCTGGTATGGTTCAGGAGGGGGGCACTCTCTTGTCCCCCCTCTTTTCCTGCGGCCTGCCAGGTTGCATGCTCGGATAAGGGTTTGGTATGGATTTTAAGGGGGACCGCCACATCATTTTTTTTTTTGGCGCGGGGTTCCCCTTAATATCCATACCAGACCTGAAGGGCCTGGTATGCTCTTTTTTTTTTTTTAATTAAAGTTGCCTGGCCTGGGGGCAACTTAAAGTTGTGTTGTAAGTCGCCCCAAGTCGTGTTGTAAGTCGCGCTGGAAGTCATGTTGTAAAGTCGCCCCAAGTCATGTTGTAAGTCGTGTTGTAATTTATCTGGTGCACCAATTGTGGTATGAACCACATTCATCTTGGTAAATCAGCCCCAATGAGTTATTGGTACTGATCACTCACTGTGTTCATTCATAACTGAAGCATTGGATGTATGGGGACCCATGTCAGGTTGTCTGTATGGGGCACCGTGGTTTCTAATAGCAGCCCTGAGTTGGTTTACAGTGGTCCTGTGCCTTTTGCGGCCCGTGTGGCCAGCATACATTGCCAACATGGAGAATATGCAATTGAATGAGTGTCCCCTTATCGCCACAGAACATCTTAAAAAAGCCAAAAGATCTAACACTGGTTAATACTCTTTTCAAAAATAACCAGAATTATGGGTACTGCCTAAAACGACATTCTTACCATTTCACTCTCCATTGTCCACTGCCCAGCTTTCGCCAAAGTCGGACAGACTAGCTGCCTGAGTGCCGAATGGTGTCTCAAAATCATCTGCAAGGTTTCCATTATAGTTTCCACACATTCCACTCATTTTTTGCTTAAAGGTATTGGGAACATTTACTTTTATTGAGAAGTCAACATCAAACGTCACCGTTACAAGAAAATCAAGCTTAACTGAAAACTTGGGAATGCTATCTTCTTTCCCCAGTTGTTGACTATCATCCTAGAACAAGAGGGATTAAAAAAAAAAAGGAAAGATTACTTTTTTAAATAAAATACATATGGATACATAATATGGTGGCTTCAGATGTCTCCAGTGAAGGGTAGTGGCAATTGTCCATTATACAAAGACAATTGTGCTCCCCTTCAACCTTGTAATAACAGTTTAGGGAAGACCCCTTTCTGTTCAGGCATGAGTGTGCCCCTGTGTACAAAGCCAGCTCCATAAAGACATGGTGTGACCAGTTAGGTGTGGAGGAACTCAAGTGTTCTGCACAGAGCCCTGACCTCATCCCTACTGAGCACCTTTGTGATGAATTGGAACACTCATTATGATCCAGGTTTTTTCATCTAACGTCAATATCTGACAGGAACGTTGCTAGGGTCAGGCACCCAGGGCACAATCCCCACCCTATCATTGCTGCAGCAGGCATCACTCTTTGCTGGCTTCAGCTGCCTGTTGGAGAGCTGAAGAATGCTTCCCCAGGCTCCTCCTCGGATCTGAGGTGTCACAGGACACTCCTGAAGAGAAGCCCAATAGGAAGTAGGTCACCCATGACACATTGTTTCTGGGGTCTGTAAATTTAGGGAGGGGTGATTGTACTGGTGGACAGACTCACCTGGGGATAGTGATTGTACTGGGGGGACAAACTAACCCGGGGTGGTTGTATTGGGGACAAAATGACCTCAGTGAAAAATTGTACAGACTGACCAGGGGAGGGTAAGATTGTACTGGATGACAGACTGACCTGGGGGGATTGTACTGGTGGACAGAGTTACCTGGAGAGGGGGGAATTGTACTGGGGGACAGACTGACCTGGGAAGAGATTATGATGGGGCACAGACTGACTTGATAGAAAAGATTATACTAGAGACAGACTGACCTGGGAGGAATGATTGTACTAACCTGAGGGACCGACTGATCTTGGGGGGTGAATGTACTGCAGAATAGTCTGACCTGGGAAGGGTGATATTGTGGTGGGGGACAGATTTATCTGGGGGATTGTACTGGGGGACAGATTAACATGGGGGGGTGGTTATACTGGGGGATAGACTAGCCTGGGTGATCGTACTGTGGCCCGGAAAACCTGGGTGTATTGTAGACATCTGCACTGCCAAAACATTTTTTATTTTTGTTCCATTCATTTTTTTCGTCATGATCAAAATTTGTTTTTTCAAATACATTGTAAATTCTAAAATCCGAAATAACTAACTAACAATCACTAACTATGACATTATAGGTTTTGGAATTTCCTTTCAAATTTGGCTGTGAACATAAAGAATACAAATTTATCAGAATTTACTTATTATCCGAAATAACAAATGCCGCATTTAAATGAAAGGAACATAACAAATTAATAATAATAAATAAAATGTTTTTATTATTAATTATTGTTAATTCATTACTAGGGTTGAGCGAACCCAAACTGTAAAGTTCGGGTCCGTACCGGACTTTTGGGTGTCCGGGACCCCAGACCCGAACTATTGGCTGTAAGTTCGGGTTCAGTTCCGGTGTTCGGCGCTGTATTGGTGCCTTTTTAACAGCTTTAGGGCAGCCAATGGACGATCGTTTCACTAGTGTGCCCTTAGAAGCCATCACAGCCATGCCTACTAATGGCATGGCTGTGATTGGCCAGTGCAGCATGTGACCCAGCCTCTATATATAGTACACACACAGCACACAGCGTCATTCTTCTATAGACAGACACTGTTATGCCCCATACACACGGTCGGAAAATCCGACCACAAAATCCATCGTATTTTGTCCGACGGATTTAGTCCGACACTGGTGTTGCATACACACGGTCGGACTTTGTTGTCGGAAAATCCGATCATTCTGAACGTGGTGACGTTCGTTATCTACGACGGGACTACGTAGAGGCTAGTAGCCAATAGCTTTGGTCTTGTAATGTGATCTGAGCATGCGTGGCACTTTGTCCGTCGGAATTCGCTACACACGATCGGAATTGGTGTGATCGGACTTTGTTGTCGGAAATTTTTTCCAGCAGGAGATAGAACTTTGTCCGTCGGACAATCCGATGGAAACTGTCCGATGGTGCCTTCACACGGTTGGAATTTCCGACAACATTGTCCGATAGGACAGAATCCATCGGAAAATCCGACCGTGTGTATGGGGCTTTAGACAGGTTCCTGTGCTGCAGATAGATAGAGGATTTTAGGAGTTAGTGTGCTAAAGTCAGTTAGTCAGTCAGTCCACATTCCTTGAATTTTGTTCTAATTAGCTAGATCAGTGAGCGATCTAGATAGCTAGAGTAGGGAGTTTCTTTATTAAGCAAAAGAAGGAGGCAGAGATAATTATTGAAGAGATTCCTAAATCAATTGTACCCTGGCTAGGGTGCAGTGCACAGTCTTTTAACAGTGCCATGAGGCCAGTGCCAGACAAAATATAAACGTTTTACCTGCAAGCTCAGTGCACCATTAGGACCAACACTGCATATAGTAAGAGATACACCATAGTCTGTGTGAATTCTGCTATTGGACAAACATTGCATAAAAATGTAATTTTGCTTTTTTTTTTTTTTCCAATAGCATTTTCTGCGTGTTCATACATACACGCTGTAGACACTACCCGTGTATTCTGATATTGCAAACACATTGCAAAAAAATTTAATTTTGCAGTGTTTTTTTTCTTCCCAATAGCATTTTCTGCGTTTTCATAAACGCTTTACATAGTGTCCGTGTATTCTGATATTGCAAACACATTGCAAAAAAATTAAATTTTGCGGTGTTTTTTTTCTTCCCAATAGCATTTTATGTGTTTTCATAAACGCTTTACATAGTGTCCGTGTATTCTGATATAGCAAACACATTGCAAAAAAATTTAATTTTGCAGTGTTTTTTTTCTTCCCAATAGCATTTTCTGCGTTTTCATAAACGCTTTACATACTGTCCGTGTATTCCGATATTGCAAACACATTGAAAAAAAAATTAATTTTGCAGTGTTTTTTTTCTTCCCAATAGCATTTTCTGCGTTTTCATAAACTCTGTAGACACTGTACGTGTATTCTGCTATATACAAAAACACCCATTTAGGGCGAGATCATAAATTTTGAAAATATGAGGTGATAATCAAAAAGGGGACGTGGCCCGGGTCGTGGTGCTGCTGGTGGCGCTCCTGTTGCAGGGAGAGGACGTGGTCGATCTGTGCCAGCTACACGCACTAGTGAAACACCTTCCTCAGGTGCGAGTAGGCGACAGAGCCTGCAGCAGTATTTTGGCGCTCTTAATGAGGCTGTACGAATGTCGAGGCCAGGACAAGTACAGGCAATAGTAGATTTGGTTGCTGCTGACAGTGCCTCCGGTTCCTTCACATTGTCTCCCACCCAGTCTCCTGATGAAAGTTCAGAGTTGGCACCTGCAGCCGATGTCCATCAGTCTTTCACCTCACCCCCTTGCAAATCAGCCAATCAGTCTGAGCCCCAAATCATGCAGCAGTCTCTTCTTCTTTTTGATGACTCTGTTAGCAGGGTTTCCCAGGGCCATCCACCTAGCCCTGCCCCAGAAGTGAAAGAGATTGTGTGCACCGATGCCCAACCACTTATGTTTCATGATGAGTACATGGGAGGACCATCGCAGCACGTCTCGGATGATGACGAAACACAGGTGCCAACTGCTGCTGCTTTCGCCATTGTGCAGACCGACAAGGAGGGCAGGGGTGAATTTTGGGTGGAAGATGATGTGGAGGACGATGAGGTCCTTGACCTCACATGGAATCAACGTCATGCAGGTGACCAGTGTAGTTCAGAGGAAGAGGCGGTGGTCGCACAGAGCCACCAGCACAGCAGAAGAGGGAGCAGGGTGCAAAAGCGGAGCGTCCGTCCCCTAGACAGTACGTCTGCTACTGCCCAACGCAGCAAGGGACCAAGCACACCAAAGCCAGGTGCAAGGAGTTCCCTAGCGTGGCAGTTCTTCAGACAATGTCCTGATGACAAGACACGAGTGGTTTGCAGCGAGGCATAAACGTTCTCAACCTGAGCACAACCTGCATGACCAGGCATCTAAGTGCAAAGCACGAGATGCAGTGGAGTAGACACCGCAAAAACCAAGAAAGGTCTCTGGCTCCTCCTGCTTCCTCTTCTGCTGCAGTCTCGGCCTCTTCATCCACCTCTGTAGTGACAGTGACACCTGCCGACCCGCAAACAGAGGATCTGCCAGCAACACTACCACCTGGGTCACCAACCATCTCCACAATGTCCCATGGAAGCTTTCAGCTCTCTATTTCCCAAACACTGGAGCGGAAGAGGAAGTACCACCCTAGCCACTCGCGATCCCTGGCCCTGAATGCCTTTGAAATGCTGTCATTCCGTCTGGTGGAGACGCAGAGTTTTAAAAGGCTGATGTCATTGGCTGTCCCACAGTACGTCGTGCCCAGCCACCACTACTTTTCCAGACGAGCTATCCCTTCGGGGACAAAATCAGGTGTGCACTGCGCACTGCTCACCGTCTCATATGTGACGTGCCCACAAGGTGGAACTCTACCTTGCACATGCTTGCCAGACTGTGCGAGCAGCAGCAGGCAATAGTGGAGTTTCAGCTGCAGCATGCACGCGTGAGTCGCTCTGCGAAACAGCACCACTTCACCGCCAATAACTGGGCCTCCATGCGTGACCTGTGTGCCTTGTTGCGCTGTTTCGAGTACTCCACCAACATGGCCAGTGCCGATGACGCCGTTCTCAGCATTACTATCCCAGTTCTATACCTCCTTGAAAAAACTCTTAAGGCGATGATGGAAGAGGATGTGGCACAGGATGAGGAGGAGGAGGAGGAGGAGAAAGAGGGTTCATTTCCAAGGCTTTCAGGGCAGTCATTTACAAGTGGCTATGAGGGTGGGTTCCTGCACCAACAAGCGCCAGGTACACAATTGTCTGACAGCAAGGGCACAGTTCTGGAGGATGACGAGGTGGAGGATGAGGAGGAGATGGAGGAGGAGGAGGAACCATGTTCACAGCAGGGTGGCACCCAGACCAGCTCATGTCCATCACTGGTGCGTGGCTGGGGGGATACAGAGGACACAGACGATACACCTCCCACAGAAGACAGCTTGTCCTTGCCTCTGGGCAGTCTGGCACACATGAGCGATTACATGCTGCAGTGTCTCCGCAACGACCTCCGAGTTGCCCACATTTTAACTGGTGCTGATTATTGGGTGGCCACCATGCTGGATCCCTGTTACAAGGAAACTTGCCGTCCTTATTTACCTCACTGGAGCGTGATCGTAAGATGCGCGAGTACAAGCGCACGCTGGTAGACGCGCTGCTGGTGGCATTCCCACTTGGAAGCGGGGGTACGGTGGAAGCACAAGGCGAAGGCAGAGGAAGAGGTCGCCAACGCAGCCGAGGCACCGCCAGCACCTCGCAAGGCAGGGTTAGCATAGCCGGAATGTGGAAAAGCTTTGTCGGCACGCCACAACAACCAGCACCACCAGCTGAGATGGAAAGTCTTAGCAGGAGGCAGCATTTCACCAACATGGTGGAGCAGTATGTGTGCACACGCGTAAACGTACTGCATGACGGGTCTGCCCCCTTCAACTTCTGGGTCTCCAAATTGGGCACATGGCCTGAGCTTGCCCTTTACGCCTTGGAGGTGCTGGCCTGCCCTGCCGCCAGCGTATTATCTGAACGTGTATTTAGCACGGCAAGGGGCGTTATCACAGACAAGCGCAGCCACCTGTCCAGAGCCAATGTGGACAAGCTCACGTTCATTAAAATGAACCAGGCATGGATCCCACAGGACTTGTCCGTACCTTGTGCAGAATAGACACATATACCGGTGTTCTGACGAAAACTGTCTTGCTATCGGATAGTGTCCGGCCACTTACTGCGCAGGTGCAGTGCTTGCGCAGTACGGAGGACAAGGAGTTTCACAAAATCTCCAAAGATGAACGTCGCCTGCGCAGTGAGTGCAGGTTCAAGCCCGACCATCCAAGTGGACATACGGTAGCACATAGTAACAGGGCCCCTCACGGGCTTGCTTGGCTAGGCTTCAACCTCGGATGATGTGGCTTGAACCTGGAGTCGCCGCGCATCGTCTTCGGAGAGTTTTGAAATCCCCTTGTCCTACGTACTGAGCAAGCGCAGTACAGGGCGGACACTATGCGACGGGGACAGAATTCCACACATCATTCACCACTAGCCTTACCCAGCCATTGTTGTATTTTTGAACCAGTGTTGGCTACCTCGTCCTCCTCCACAGCCGCTTCCACCTACACCGCCACATCCACCGCCACCTCAAACTCCTACTCCATTTGAATTTCGTCCTCCTAGGTCAAGAGAATTTTTTCATTTTTTTTAATTTCCAAGTATTTTATTTTCCCACTATCTTATCCATTAAATTTAATAGTTTTTTCCAGAAAGTGCGTATTCTGAGGTATTCCCACCATATGTGCGGCATTGTGCCGTTGAGTTTCTGAGGTTCTTAATGACTTCCTGTACCTCTTCTGCTGAGAAGGGGGCCTCCAGCATTTTTTTTTTTTTTTTATGTTATGTTATTTTAAGTTATTTCCCTATCCACATTTGTTTGCAGATCACTTGCCATGCTCTTAACAACATTTTGTTGCCATTTGCAGCCCTCTAGCCCTTTCCATTACCTTTTTACAGCCATTTTAGTGTTCAAACGTCCGGGTCCCCATTGACTTCAATGGGGTTCAGAGTTCGGGGTCAAGTTCGGTCCCGAACCCGGACTTTTTTCATCCAGGTGTCTGCTCAACTCTATTCATTACGTTCCATTTGTATAGATCCGGCATTCGTTATTTCAGATAATTTGTAACAAATTTGAAAGTAAATTCCAATACTTATAATTTAATAGTTAGTATTAGTTAATTATTATTTCAGATTTTCTAATTTTCAGTTTTCTAATTTTCCGATTTTCGTTCTTATTTTCAGATTTCTTCATTTCGAAATTTCCGAGTTTTGAAATTTTTGATTTTCGGATTTTCTAAATTCCCGAATCTCCAAATTTTCGGAATTTCAGAAAAGTTTGTTAAAAGGGGTTTTCATTAATTTGAATATTTCCAAATTAACAGATTTGTAGAATTTTGTCAAAAAACTAATTTGGAACAAAACACATTGCAAATGTCTAATATATTGTACTGGGGAACAGGCTGAGCTGGGGGAGAGGGGATTGTACTGGGGGGCAGACTGACCTTGGGGGATTGTACTGGGGTTCATTACATACACTATATTGTACATTACATGTTCTTGCACTTTATACACTTTATTGTACACTTCTTACACCTGACCACAATGTTCATGGTCTCAATGTTTGCTGGTTGCTGAGCAGTCCCTGACTATTTTTAATGAAATTCCTCTCTAAAGCAAGCTCAGACAAAGTGATAGCTCTCTATACATTTTCAGGGTGCATAAAATCATATTTTGTAGAAAAGTTTCATTTTTAAAAGTGATTGTGCTGAGGTTTAAACATGTCTGAGAGTCTCATGCTTGTGGCTGAGTAATCAAAGGAAAATCTATAGGTAAAAGAAGGCTTTTGTTTTATTTAACCATGCCCCTTTTAAGCCCCTCCCACTGTTACAGCAATTTGGCCATACTCATTGTTTGCCTCATTACTGATCTGCTTGAGGTGCCCAAAAGGTGCCCCAGGCCAAAAAAAGAGCAACTCCAAATTAAATGCCATGGAGGAGTAGCGCAACTCCATAATAATGGTCATGGGGGGAGGGGACAACTCCATAATAATGGTCATGGGGAGGGGGCAACTCCATAATAATGGCCATTGAGGGAGGGGGCACCTCCATATTATTAGCCATGCGGGAGGCGGCAACTCCATATTAATGGCCATGGGGAGAGGGGGCAATTACATATTAATGGCCATGAGGAAAGGGGGCAACTCTATGTTCATAGCCATGGGAGGAGGGGTAACTATATTAGTGGCCATGGTTTTGGAATGGGATGTCCAACAAGCTCATAAAGGTGTGGTGGGGGTGTTTCTGCAAAATTTTGGCATTTGGTGTATATGCATAAGCTTGGTCACTTACCTGTGCAAGCTTATTATTATTGCTCACTAGATTTATAACAGAATTTTGTGAAGGATTCATGATCTCGAGAGTCACATTCATTTTATTGGTGTTGCCTTGATTCTGGTTATTCATCTTGATCATAAACCCAGGAAGGTTGGGGTCATTGCCAGAAGTTCTGGCAAGTATGTAGGTACCAGGATTTAGGAAGTCAAAAGTTTTGCCATCAAAGGACCTAAAGCTATTACCAGATACTTGGCAACTGGCTTTTGAGTCCCCCTCACAAGTGGGTTCTCCATTTACTGTTTGGCATTTTTGTCCGGCTTGACATATTTCATCACCGCAGATAAGGTTGGGAGAGACCCTGATAGTCAGTGCCTGAGGTTCTGTAGAAAAAGTATTTTTATTCTTGGTTATAAAACTATTTGTCATTTTTCACTGACTTAAAATTTTCTTAATGGATAAAATGAAAACTTGTAACAAAATTTATTAACAACATTAGTATACAAAGGTTTATCATCCTTCTTACTCAGACAAATCTTCTGTGCTCTAATCTTAACCACTCCAGCCCTGGAAGGTTCCCTCCCCCTTCATGACCAGGCCATTTTTTACAGTGCGGCACTGCGTTACTTTAACTGACATTTGCGCCGTCGTATAATAAATAAAATCGATTTTCTTTTTTTTCCCTATATAGAGCTTTCTTTTGGTGGTATTTGATCACCTCTGCGGTTTTTATTTTTTGTGCTAGAAACAAAAAAAGACCGACAATTTTGAAAAAAAAAACTATTTTTTACTTTCTGCTATAAAACATACCCAATTAAAAAAATGCGAAAAATCGAATTTCTTCATCAATTTAGGCCAATATGTATTCTGCTACATATTTTTGGTTAAAAAAAATCCCAATAAGCGTATATTGATTGGTTTGTGCAAAAGTTATCGCGTCTACAAATTGTGGGATATATTTATGGCATTTTTATTTTATTTAATTTTTTTTACTAGTAATGGCGGTGTTTCAGGCCACCCGTCAGATTGTGTAACGGAAGTGACGTTCTGTAGCGGCCATCTTGCTACACCTGACACTCGTCCACAGTAAGGATACAGTGAGAAGGCGGCAAGCATGACATCTTATTACACCCACCTGAGTCTTGCATTTCACACTTATTTTTAACAGTAAACTCAGCTTATATAGTGAAATTCAGTATTTCGAAATCCCTCAGACTGTTTTGATGTTGAATTTTCAAAGCAAAATTCAACATCCAAACAGTCCGACGGATTTCAAAATACTGAATTCGAAGTTATAAGCTGAGTTTACTGTTAAAAATAAGTGTGAAATGCAAGACGCCGGTGGGTGCAATAAGATGTCCGCTTTTCGCCTTCTCACTGTTGCCTTACTGCGGACGAGTGGGGGGTGTACAAAGATGGCCGCCAAGAAACGTCACTCCCATTAAAAAATCTGGTGGGTCACTTGATCTGACGAAACAGCAGCGATCTGCAATTTTTAGCGGGACTGCAACTTTACGGCGCTCAAATCGGACACCTAACTGACACTTTTGACACTTTTCTGGGAACCAGTGAGAATATTATAGTGATCAGTGCAAAAAATATGCACTGTTACTGTACTAATGGCACTGGCAGGGAAGGGGTTAACATCAGGGGCGATCAAAGGGTTAAGTGTGTCCCTAGGGAGGTGCTTTCTAACTGTGTGTGGGGTGGACTCACTGGATGAACACAGAGATCTGCATTCCTGCATATCCCCCTTATGTATTTCTACATGGAGATCATATCCCCCCTTATGTATTTATAAATGGTGATCATATCCCCCTTTATGTATTTATACATGGAGATCATACTCCCCCCTTATGTATTTATAAATGGTGATCATATCCCCCCTTTATGTATTTATACATGGAGATCATACTCCCCCCTTATGTATTTCTACATGGAGATCAGATCCCCCCTTATGTATTTCTACATGGAGATCATATCCCCCTTATGTATTTCTACATGGAGATCATATCCCCCTTATGTATTTCTACATGGAGATCATATCCCCCCCTTATGTATTTATACATGGAGATCAGATCCCCCTTATGTATTTCTACATGGAGATCATATCCACCCTTATGTATTTCTACATGGAGATTATATCCCCCCTTATGTATTTATACATGGAGATCAGATCCCCCCTTATCTATTTCTACATGGAGATCATATCCCCTCTTATGTATTTATACATGGAGATCAGATCCCCCCTTATCTATTTATACATGGAGATCATACTCCCCCCTTATGTATTTATAAATGGTGATCATATCCCCCCTTTATGTATTTATACATGGAGATCATACTCCCCCCTTATGTATTTCTACATGGAGATCAGATCCCCCCTTATGTATTTCTACATGGAGATCATATCCACCCTTATGTATTTCTACATGGAGATCAGATCCCCCCTTATCTATTTATACATGGAGATCATACCCCCCCCCCCCCCCATTATTGGTAATGAATAACTATCTTTGTACATTTTCTAACAGGAATATAATAATCTAATCTTACATACATTCTTATCCTAGTGCTATCTGTGATTTTGGACATTTGAATTGCACTGCCTTTGGGCATTAAACTTACCAAATAGAAGAGCTAGAAACATGCATAGGTTCAGGAAACTTGGCATCTTCATGCTGCATCAAGAGAAGAAGAAGAATATAAGAAATGATTACCAATAAAACAGCAGAAGTTTAAAATGTATGTAAAACTAAAACAACTTTATTTAATTTTGGATAGAGTAGGAAATGTTTTAAACCCTTGATTTATTTTATAGCTACTTACAGTATATAGCACCATCAATTTATGCAGTATGTTACATCGTATATTCACATCAGTCCCTGCCCTGAAGGAGCTTCTAATCTAAGGTCCCAACTAAGGGCCAAATCAGCATGTCTTTGGAGTGTGGGGGGAAACCCCTGCAGGCACAGGTAGAACATGCCAACTCCAGACAGGTAATGCCTTGGTGAAGATTTGAACCTATGACCCCAGTGCTACTATTTGGAAGCACTAACCACATAGCCACTGTGCCACCCCACTTAGCCACTGTGCCACCCCTCTTAGCTACTGTGCCACCCCACTTAGCTACTATGCCACCCCACTTAGCTACTATGCCACCCCACTTAGCCACTGTGCTTATTTGCCCCTTCTTGAAGAGCAAAAAAAGCTACACTACAACCACCTTCTTCAAGACTAGACCACCACAAATCTGGTGGTCTGGGTTTCACTTTTTCAAGGTCTTTGCCCTGAATCCCCTCTGTAATAATCTAGCAAAAGTTCCTGGCTTGGTTGGACCCAGAGTGGACGATTCCCAATCACCATATTTTTGTTGTCAATTTTACAACCCATTCAAATAATCTAGCAGAACATTCTTGACCATTTTACTCCTCCTCCTACTCAAGGGTGAAAAACAGTCAATGTCTCTTTGACTGATGCTAAGGAGCCCTCTTCCTGCTCCAGAGCACACAGCATCCATTTTTTTTTGGGGGGGGGGCTGTAGGGGGCGAATACAAATGTATCCTTTTCCTACTCCTCCACAAGGGGCTGCTAATGTGTCTGACAAAACAAGAATTGGGTCAACGGGTCACCAAGCACATGCTCAGTATGAGTATTGGTAACCTTTATTTGCCACTAGGCCAACATGTGATGCCAAAAGCACATTGTACTGTCCTTGATAGAGTGCACATTCCGACCTGTGGAGGTGACTGGAACAAGATACTACTCCAGTGAGAAATGCACTGGATTAGATCTCTCAAGGCAACCACACCTCCGGGTCTCAATGGATTCAAAATTTTAGACCCTTTTTGGATGGCTTTTCCTCTGGAAGAACTGATTAATGATCATATATTGCTAAAACATATCTCTCTATGTCTCTTTGCCTCTTTATTACAACATGCAATATATGCATGTGGATACAATCTCTTCTCTTTCTCCTTTTGTTAGTTTGTGTCCAATTATCCCTTTCCCGCGAGCGCACGCACATCTGCGTACTCGGCATCCAGGGGGCTATACCGGGATGATGCCCGCAGCTGCAGGCATCATCCCGGTACCGTTGTTCAGAGCGAGCGATTGGCTATCCAGGTATAACAACCGATGCGGCTAAAAGCTGTTTTACCGGAGGAGCGGGACGGGATGTCCCCCCCTACCGCCGCCTCACGCCGCTCTTACTGGGTCTCCCGTTCCATCGGGAGACCCAATCGAACATCCGCCGCTTCCGGCGGCTAGTGAGGGACTGGAACGAAGCCGGAAAGAGCTTGGTTCCAGTCTCCTGGATGTAAACACGGAAGCGGCGTCACAACGCCACTTCCTGTTTACTCGGCTGCCAAAGGCGCCGGATTTTAAAAAATATACGGAATTCAGATACACCATTTTCGATGATCTGAATACTTTGAAGTCTAAAGGAGGGATTTGAGATCTTTTAGACCCCCGATCCCTCCATAAAGAGTACCTGTCACCACCTATTACTGTCACAAGGGATGTTTACATTCCTTGTGACAGCAATAAAAGTGATCAAATAAAAAAAAAACACAATTTAATTATCTAAAATTAAATAAAATAAATAATAAAAAAATTTAAATTTTTAAAGCGCCCCCTTCCCCGCGAGCTCTTGCAGCAAAGAAAACGCATACGGAAGTCGCGCCCGCATATGTAAACGTTGTTCAAATCACACATGTGAGGTATCGCCGCGATCGTCAGAGCGAGAGCAATAATTCTTGCACTAGAACTCCTCCGTAACTCTAATCTGGTAACCGTAAAACATTTTTAAAGCGGCGCCTATGGAGATTTTTAGGTACCGTAGTTTGTCGCCATTCCACCAGTGCGTGCAATTATAAAGCGTGACATGTTTGGTATCTATTTACTCGGCGTAACATCATCTTTCACACTATACAAAAAAATTGGGCTAACTTTACTGTTTCATTTTGTTTAAAATTCACGAAAGTATCTTTTTCCCAAAAAGTTGCGCTTAAAACACAGCTGCTCAAATACCATGTGACATAAAATATTGCAACAATCGCCATTTTATTCTCTATATTCTCTGATATATATATATATATATATATATATATATATATATATATATATATAATGTTTGGTGTTCTAAGTAACCAAATGTCAGAAATAGGCTTAGTCATGAAAGGGTTAAAATCCAATGTTATTTGGTCTAAATGATTGGTGACCTAAGGATTCTGGGGATCTGTTTTCCTCCCTTTTCTCTTTTAGAGATCTCTTAGACCCCGTACACACAGTCGGAAATTCCGACGGAAAATGTCCGATCGGACCATGTTGTCGGAGAATCCACCCATGTGTGGGCTCCATCTGACTTTTTCCGTCGGAATTTCAGACGAAAAAAATTTGAGATCCTGCTCTCAAATTTTCCGACAACAAAATCCGATCGGACTTTTCCGATCGTGTGTAGAGAATTCTGACGGACAGAGTGCCACGCATGCTCAGATCAAATTACGAGACCAAAGCTATTGGCTACTACCCTCTACGTAGTCCCGTCGTACGTGATGAATGTCACCACGTTCAGAATGATCGGATTTTCCGACAACTTTGTCCGACCGTGTGTATGCAACACCAGTGTTGGACAAAATCCGTCGGAAAAAATATGACGGATTTTGTGGTCGGAATTTACCACCGTGTGTATGGGGCATAAGACTGATGTGCAAATACAGTGTGACAGAAAGTATTGCAATGACCGCCATTTTATCTAGGGTGTTAGAAAAAAATATATAATGTTTGGGGGTTCTAAGTTTTTTTTCTAGCAAAAAAATATGTTTTTAACTTGTAAACACCAAATCTGAGAAAGATGCATGGTCTTTAAGTGGTTAAGGACTTCTAAATACAGAAGGTCATATAAGCATGAGAATACCAGCCTGTAATGTTCAAGGCTTGTGTGTGCTTAGAAAAAATTAATTAATACAATGTAATCTTCCAAGTACAAATCTTGTATATAAACATAGGGTCAGCCCTACGGATAATTCCACATCACACATTTGCATAGCTATTGTAAGCTAACATTCCAACAACACAATATTGCTTCCTCAATTATTGGACATTTTATATAGAGCAATGTTTCTCAACTCCAGTCCTCAAGTACCCCCCAACAGGTCATGTTTTCATTATTTTGCACAGGTGATTTGATCAGTTTCACTGCCTTAGCAATTACCACAACTGTTTAATCTAAGGGAAATCCTA
Organism: Lithobates sylvaticus; assembly: GCA_028564925.1. Classification (NCBI taxonomy): domain Eukaryota; kingdom Metazoa; phylum Chordata; class Amphibia; order Anura; family Ranidae; genus Lithobates; species Lithobates sylvaticus. The sequence continues at coordinate 12,892,942 of CM053035.1, forward strand.
AAAACATGACCTGCTGGGGGTAATTGAGGACTGGGGTGGAGAAACATTGATATAGATGACAAAGAGATGTAAATGGTGAATGCATTCCAAGACTCCCAATTCAATAATAAATATGTTGCTTTCGGCTATTTTTGCATTTCAAAAACTGAACTGAAAGTTGCATATCCTCACATTTCTCATCTGTGTTCACATTCAGATGACAATAGCATAATACATAGTACAGGAAAGAGAGGTCAGTTAAGGCTTACCTTGCTCTTGGCTGGTGCTACCTTGGTATGTTCCTTCTGTATGCCAAATGTATTATATAAGTAGGAAGTCTTTACCCATCGGTGCCAGGCCAACCTACTCTGCAAGGTATCAAGTCTCCTCCCAACCCTACCCTGACTGCCAACTAAAAAATTTATTTGGAAGATAGAATGTCACTGTCAGGGGTCAGGCTAGGAGCCCAGTAGCTATATCAGTAGAGAGGCTCCCACTGACCATATAGAAAAGTACACAAGTAGGTCTCCCTGGCAGATGATGTGGGCTTGCCCATGGTGTTGGGCCTAAGCACTAACCGATACGCATCCACTTGCTGGCTTGATATGGAGACGAGTGAGGGGAAGATGGCCCCTACCCGCCTCCCTATCATTGCAGGGCGGAAGCAACGTCAGATTGTCATAAATATTATTTGGCAACACAATTAGTAACAGCAGTATGGTGGCTGAATTTGGATAAATACAACTCCTCTACAATGCTAGAAGCGACGATAGTCCACTCTATCGAGGCACTCAAAGCTCTCCTATTTTGTGGATTAAAAGCACATATGGGTTGACTCCCACTCCCCACTATCAAGGCTTGGAAGAAAGAGCTGGCATGTGAAAAATATCCTAAATCAGCACTATCTCCGAATACTCCTTTACGGGGTAATCCTCATTTGCCCCATTTAGGTTCTATCCAGATGTAGGGGTGTGGGCAAAGTTAAACGTAAAAATAGTAGGTCAGGTGATACACCAAGGAACAATAATATCATGCAGGAAAATGTTTGAAGATTTTAACATTTCTGAGGGTAATTTCTTTCGATACATGCAACTCTCACATGCTTAACAAGGCCAGTTTGCTCAGGGTAAGTTCCAGTTGAAAGAGTCTAAATTAGAACAAGTCTTTCAAAAGGAAATGTTTTGAGTTTATATAGTAATTTGATTATGGGGTCGATACCAGAAATGAAAACTCTGAGAACAATGGCATTGAGATATTCTTGAATTGGATGAAGAGAAATGGGAGTACATATGGGGATCTCATTTTCAAGTATTGGTATCTCTTAGAGATGGAAATATACAATTTAAAATAGCGCATAGGGCATACTATATGCCATATAGATCCCAGTTCTGACATAAAAGGCTGTTTAGAATTTCATCTATTGGCCACCACAACAAAGATAAAATATCATGCATTTCTGATTGCATTCTTTGTAGTTTTGGAATGCAGATGATGACCCTTCAGCCTTGTATTTATTAAAGGATTTGTTTTTTCTCATTGATAATCTATCACATACCTGGTGATGACTGGAATATTGTGGAGGTCTCTCTTGCACCTCCTGCCCAACACTCCTGAAGGTGGAGACAGAGAGTGTGAGGGCATGGAGTGGCACAAGTGCTGGAGTATCTGGCTGGCATAGTCTGCTCTTTAGGTGGATGAAGCTGGAAGTCGCAGTCCTAAGAACAGTATACTGAAGCAGCTTGACACCAGAGCAGGAGATAGTAGCAGATCTGGTATGCAGGCAGCAACCAGCAGCAGCCGGGCAACAAGGGACCCAGTCAGCAGGCAGGTCAAGTCCAGAAAGCAGGCCAAGGTTGCTAACATCTGGGCAGTGCAGTACAGAATCAGCAAGCAAAGATGAGTCCAGTAAACACGCTGAGGTCAGAGAGATCAGATAAACAAGGTTAATGCAGGGTAAAGGAGAAAGCCGGGTCATACACGGGTAAGCAGGTCCAATGGATCAGGTCTCAGGATTACAGGTACAAGCTGAAACCATTCAGCAACAAAGGCACAGGAAATTTGGTCAAAATTGATGGCAAGATGAATGCAGTATGTTATCAAAAAATACTGGAGGAACATTTGCATTCATCAGCCAGGAAGCTGCGCATGGGACGTACTTGGACATTCCAACATGACAATGATCCAAAACACAAGGCCAAGTTGACCAGTCATTGGCTACAGCAGAATAAAGTGAAGGTTCTGGAGTGGCCATCTGTCAGAAACCATGAAATCAGGCTGAGACAGAAGTACAATTAAATGACACCTTTTTAATAATAAAAGTAAAAGGAACAAACGTAGGCAAAACATAGCCAAAGTTAAGTAACCGGAATGGATAGTCAGCCAAGCCCTAAGTCTGGGATCAATGTAGTAGAACAACAAGCAGGATCTGGAGCCAGAAGGGATGTCAAAAAAGCAAGTCTTGGACAGGAATGCAGGAGATGTTTCTGTGATGTTGACCAAGGCAAAGGCAGAGCTCCTCTGGACTAGACAGCTTAAGTAGGCAGGACTGACGAGCAGGATATAATCAACAGCTGAGTAACTGTGGAGAGATAGGAGCTGGCAATTAGCCGACAGCTGAGTGGCCAGCTCAGAGGAGGAAGGGCTGAGTCCAGCCCTGACACCATCTCCATCTCCTGACCTCAATATCATTGATCCACTCTGGGGAGATCTCAAACGTGCCGTTCATGCCAGACAGCCCAAGAATTTACAGGAACTGGAGGCTTTTTGCCAAGAGGAATGGGCAGCTTTACCATTTGAGAAGATAAAGAGCCTCATCCACAAATACCACAAAAGACTTCAAGCTGTCATTGATGTTAAAGGGGGCAATACACAGTATTAAGAAGTCCGTAGGGTTCAATATTAAGTTGGCCCACCCTTTGCAGCTATAACAGCTTCAACTCTTCTGGGAAGGCTGTTCACAAGGTTTAGGAGTGTGTCTATGGGAATGTTTGACCATTCTTAGAGAAGCGCATTTGTGAGGTCAGGCACTGATGTTGGACAAGTAGGCCTGGCTCGCAGTCTCCGCTCTAATTCATCCGACCGGTGTTCTTTCTGGTTGAGGTCAGGACTCTGTGCTAATTAAAATAATAATAATAATAATAATAATAATTTGTAGTAGTGTTATTTTATTATTACTGTTATTATTATTATTATTATTATTATTATTATTATTAATAATCATAATAATAATAGTAATAATATTGTTATTATTATTTCATTATTTTTTTATGCAAGTAGTTTAAATATACACATTTTTCTATGTATCAGCCCCTTGCTGTCTCTGTACAGCACATAACAGCCAGTCAAGTTCCTCCACCCCAAACTCGCTCCTCCATGTATTTTTGGACCTTGCTTTGTGTCGCATAAGGCCAGTCACTGCACTGGGTATATGGAAGGATTTACAACCACTTCAATTTTGACTGAAGTCATTTAAGGTTTTTGGTTGTTGTTTTTTTTTCACATATCCCTTCTTAATTACTGGGGATATGTTAATAATGAAGTCAGTATGACGCAAAAAAATTGAATCTAGAGGTATTTACATGGGCAGCTATAAAAGCAAAGAATGAAGATCATAACATTCAATGTTACCCATTGGCAGGAGACCCGGGACTTTATATGGTATTTAAAAAATGTATCATCGTTAACTGTCTTTATAATGACAATCAGCAATTAAAAGTGTACATGGCATCCTCTCAATAGAGTAAGATAGTATTTTTATAGGAATATTTTCCACATATGTTAGGAAGGTCAGTCAGTCTTTTGTATGTCCTTAAATCAACTCGTTATTAGACATGTGCATTCATTTTCGTCCAAATGCATTTTCGTCTGAATTTCGTGTATTTTCGTTATCATTTTAACAAACGATAACGAAAACCGAAAGATCTGACATAAACAAATGCTTTATTTTCATTTTCGTTGTGACAACAGTTCAATATAGATAGGAGATTCAACATGACGCTGACAATAGTGATCTGTGTCCATCGAACCTGTGGTCGAATGTGCCTAACCTTAACTCTATTAGTCCAAGATTATTCTACATAAAGAGAAAAGATTTGACATAAAGATTAGACGAAGCAGTTTATGGTCAAATGCTCTGCCCATAGGCTATAGAAGAATTCTAACGTTGGTTGACTAGTAATAGAAATGAATAAATATAATTATTACAAGTGTCATACAACATTAGAATGCTACTATAGCTTGTAGCCAGAACATTCGACCGGGAATGTACGATTGGGGCGTCGTACAGTTTAGCTGCTCCGTCAAATCTTCTTAGAACCTTCGACAGACACCATAAGCCTTCAATAGGGATGAGCCGAACACCCCCCGGGTTCAGTTCACACCAGAACCTGCGAACTGACTGAAAGTTAGAGCGAACGTTAGAACCCCGTTAAAGTCTATGGGACTTGAACGTTCAAAATCAAAAGTGCTCATTTTAAAGGCTAATATGCAAGCTATTGTCATAAAAAGTGTTTGGGGACATGTATCAATGCAAAAAAAAAAGTTTTAGAAAAACTGCAATTTTTTGGGGAGCAGTGATTTTAATGATGCTTAAAGTGAAAGAAAAGTGAAATATTCCTTTAAATATCATACCTGGGGGGTGTCTATAGTATGCCTGTAAAGTGGCGCGTGTTTCCCGTGCTTAGAACAGTCCCTGCACAAAATGACATTTTTAAAGGAATAAAAGTTATTTAAAACTGTTGTGGCTTTAATGTCCGGCAATATGGATGAAAATCAGTGAGACAAACGGCATGGGCACCCCCCCCCCCCCCCCCCCCCCAGTCCATTACCAGGCATTTTGGGTCTTGTATGGATATTAAGGGGAACCCCATACCCAGAAAAAAAAAAGGAAAGGCGTTGGGCCCCCAGGCCCTATATACTCTGAACAGCAGTATACAGGTGGTGCAAACAAGACAGGGACTGTAGGTTTGTTGTTAAGTAGAATCTGTTTGTAATTTTGAACTGGTAAATTTTTAACCACTTGCCGACCGGCGCATGACGATATACGTCGGCAGAATGGCACGTACAGGCAGGAGGGCGTATATATAAGTCCCTCCTTAATGCCTGTCTGTGCCATCGGGAGCGCGCCGGGAGTGGCGCACTCCCGCGCCGGTCGGGCCCCCGTGAGTCCGGTCGCGGTCCCCGCGGACTCGCTCGCCGCGGGGAGCCCCGCGAGCGTGTCACAGGAAGGCTGAAAGGGGAGATGCCGAGATAAACAGCATCTCCCCGTTCTGCCTAGCAACTAGTGACGCCGATCTCTGCTTCCTGTGATTGGAGCAGAGATCAGCATTCACTAGCTGACAGCCACGTCCCCCCACAGTAAGAAACACACCTCTAGGCATACTTAACCCCTACACTGCCCCCTTGTGGTTAACCCCTTCACTGCCAGTGTCATTTATACAGGAATCAATGCATTTAAAAAGCATTGATTGCTGTATAAATGACAATGGTCCCAAAAATGTGTCAAAAATGTCCGATGTGTCCGCCATAATGTCGCAGTCACAAAAAAATCGCAGATCGCCGCCATTACTAATAAAAAAAAATTATTAATAAAAAATGCTATAAAACTATCCCCTATCTTGTAAACGCTATAACTTCTGTGCAAACCGATCAATTATCGTTTATTGCGATTTTTTTTACCAAAAATATGTAGAAGAATACGTATCAGTCTAAACTGAGGAAAAAAAAAATTTATATATTTTTTGGGGATATTTATTATAGCAAAAAGTAAAAAATAATGCATTTTTTTCAAAATTGTCGCTCTATTTTTGTTTATAGCGCAAAATATAAAAACCGCAGGGGCGATCAAATACTACCAAAAGAAAGCTCTATTTGTGGGAAAAAAAGGACGTCAATTTTGTTTGGGAGCCACGTCGCACGACCGCGCAATTGTCAGTTAAAGCGACGCAGTACCGAATCGCAAAAAGGGGCCTGGTCCTTTGGCTGCAAATTGGTCCGGTCTGAAAGTGGTTAAAGTGTAGCTCCAGCCAAAAAATCTATTTTTAAGCTTTTTTGAAAATATAGGGAAGGGTTATCACCCATATCAACTCTTACAGGATAGAATTACCCTTCCTAGGGGTAGATTTAATCTCACTTCCTGTTGTCTCCTTCCGTTTGCAAGTAGGAGTCGTTTGTAAGTTGGATGTTTGAAAGTAGGGGCCTGCCCTATATGCTCTGCAGAAATTTGGGCTTAAGGTGTTGGTGTTGCCACAATACTGTAACCCCTCACAGTTACTCTTGGTGGGCGCTGGAACACCCTGCTGTGAACTATTATATCAAGAATTGTATCTACATGCACCTGTTGAACAGGGGCAGAAAAATTGGGCCTTAGACACTGGTGCCACAACATTGCAACCACTCACAGATACTCTAGTTGGAGCGCGGGAATGAGCCCTGCTGCAAAGTATTGCATCAATAATTGTAATTACACACCCCTGTTAAACAGGGGCTTAAAAATTGGGCCTTAGCCACTGTTGGCAATGCCCAGAACCAAAAATGTTCTTACAAGCTATCAGCATAATCATTGAGGAGGAAGAGGATAGTCACTCAGTATAACAGGATAGTCACTCAGCATCAGCATAGGCAGTCTTGAAGGGATCTCACATTTCCCCAAAAAAATATTCGGTTACATCAGCATCAGGTGCTTGGTAGCTGGTGGTGATCCAAGACTTATTCATTCATACAGGACAGGCCAGTAGCTCAATTGCATACTGTGCAAGCTCTGGCCAGTGATCCGCCCTCAAGACCCAGTAACCCAGAGGATTTTCGGTGGGAAATGTGTCCAAGTCTGATCTTGCCCCTAGGTATTCCTGCACCATGTAAAACAGACGCTGGCGATGGTTGCTGGAACCAATCATACCTTGGGGCTGCGGACTAAAAAATTGTCTGAACGCATTGGTCAGATGGCCACCTTCTCCACCGCTCCTTCTTTGACTGACCAAAGCCTCAGCAACACGTTGTCCATGAACAGGAATTTGTAACCTCCCAGTCTCTGGGAATGCGTTGCACAAACCTTTCTGCAAGGCCTCCCGAAGATGTTTCATCCTTTGCGATGGCAAGATAAGGTTCGCAACCTTACCCTTGTAACGTGGATCAAGGAGGGTTGCCAGCCAGTAATGATCCCCCTCCTTGATCCAACGAATATGAGGATCCTTCCGCAGGCTTTGCAGGATCAGGGAGGCCATGCAGTGTAGGTTAGCTGAGGCATCCGGTCCGGAGTCCTCTGGGTCTGGCCACCTTCTCCAGCCACGTACAAGTCCATGTGTTTCTTGGGACTGTAAATGATCCCTTAAAGACTGCTGCTGATGTTGAGTGCCAGGCTCCACCTCCATGCTGACACACTCCTCCTCATCCTCCTCCTCGTCCTCTTCATGTGTGATCGGCGGGCCAGCAGGAACACTGTCTGGATTAAGGGGGCCTTGAGAGGTAAGGAAGTCCACCTCTTCCTGCCTCTGTTCTGCCTCAAGTGCCCTGTCCATTATTCCATGCAGCGTGTGCTCCAACAGGTGGACAAGAGGGACAGTGTCACTGATGCATGCACTGTCACTGCTCACCATCCTCGTGGCCTCCTCAAATGGTGACAGGACAGTGCATGCCTCCCTGATCATGGCCCACTGGCGTGGTGGAAAAAAACAAGCTCCCCTGACCCTGTCCTTGTGCCATAGTCGCACACCTGGTGGGCATGTCACAGATTAAGTGGTTCTTGGGCCGGTTAAATTCCTTTTGGAGGTCAGCCAGCCGAGCACTGGCATTAAATGACCTGAGGAAATGCACACAGGCTTTCCTTGCCTGCTTCAGGACATACTGTAAGCCTGGGTACCCGCCCAAGAACCACTGCACCACCAAGTTAAGGACGTGAGCCAAACAGGGCACATGGGTAAGTTGTCCCTGTCAGACAAGGAGGTTGGTGCCATTGCGGAGAGGAGGTTGGTGCCATTGTCGCAAACCACCATTCCTGGCTTAAGCTGGCGTAGCATCAACCACCTCTGAGCCTGCCCCTGTTGGTATTCCTACACTGTTCACCTGATTTGGATGTAAATACTCAAAAATTAAACCTGAAAGTCTGCAGTTAAAGCACATCTTGTTTGTTTCATTTCAAATTCATTGTGGTGATGTATAGAGCCAAAAAGATTAGAATTGTGTCGATGCCCCAATATTTATGGACCTGACTTTACTTTATTTACAAGGTAACTACCATCAGTATTAAATGAAGATATCAATTAGGGTACTGGTCACTTTAGATGTCTATTGTGGCCCATTATAAATATAAGCACTGCTTCTTATGGTTCATTCGGAGTCATCCATTTGATGTGGGGTACCAATCCTTGGGCAGAGGTTCGTTCTTTTATTGCAATAAAGCGTAATTGACCACTCCTAACATTTGAGGGTCTTTTTCCTCTGGTAAGATTTGCCTAGATCACAGTGGTGTTGTGTGTATCTATTTGTCACACTGTGTCCATCTTCTGACATCTTTATTATATGGACTTTTTATGAACTTATTTTTATACAATTAAGTGCTGAATATTATCTGTATATATGTTTTAATTTAAAATCAACAAATTGATGCTGGCTGCTGATTTCTCTTTTATATGTGCCCAAGCATGGATATTCTGCTAGTGTAATAACTGCAGTATTACCTGCCCAACGGAAGCTTCTTTATATGCATGGTTGCTTATTATTAAGGATCAAATACAAGTATTCTAGCTTACTTATAGACAATGATGGTAACACTTTCATATTTTAAGCATTGCATTTATTTTCATTAGTTAAGTGGTTCGTGTTTATCGGAAATACATTTGAGAGATTCCACCAATGTGCTTCAAATGTTTTCAAAGATTAAAAGAAACGATGAGATGTCTTCACAGATTTAAGCCAAAAAAAGTCTTGCTGCTCTTTATTTTTTTCTACGTAATCTGCATCAGGAGCAAAAATGTCTTTAACTTCACTTTGGCGCTGGAATTTCCTGGGGCCGAGGTGCACCCGCTGCAATTGAGAAATGTAAAATCAATAACTTTTTAATTAAATTTTTTTTTTTTTCTTAAGAACAAGTCTTTCTGAATGTATTTCCTGAGCCTATATATATATACACACACACACACCACACACACACACACATTAGGGATGAGCTTTGAGTTCGAGTTGAACTCATGTTCGACTCGAACATTGCCTGTTCACCATCTGGTATGGATTTTAAGGGGAACTCCAAGCCAAATAAAAAAAAAAAATGGCGTGGAGTTCCCCTCAAAAATCCATACCAGACCCTTTATCATAGCACGCAACCTGGCAGGCCGCAGGAAAAGAGGGGGGGATGAGAGAGAGCGCCCCCCCTCCTAAACCGTACCAGGCCACATGCCCTCAACATTAGGAGGATGCTGTTGATGGGGACAAGGGCCTCATCCCCACAACCCTGGCTGGTGGTTGTGGGGGTCTGCGGGCAGGGGCTTATCAGAATCTGGAAGCCCCCTTTAACAAGGGGACCCCCAGATCCCGCCCCCCCTGTTTGAAATGGTAAGGGGGTACAAAGGTACCCCTACCATTTCACAAAGAAAGTGTAAAAAATTGTTAAAAAACACACAGACACCGTTGGGAAAAGTCCTTTATTAAAAATAAACAAAATAAAAAAAAGATTCCAGCGGTGGTAATCCACTCTTGCTATCCAGTGATGGTTGATCTCTTCTCCGGGTCCAGTGATGGGTGATCTCACCCGATGGTCCAGCACAGCACATCCTGTCTCCACGGAGACACTGCGGGAATCCCGGTGCCTGACAGGTCTTAGCTGAGGAGGAGGGGGACCACCTGTCATCTGACCCCGCCCCCCTCTGACGCAAGGGGAAACCCAGGCTTCCCCAGTGATTTACGGGTGACCCCGCCCCCCTCTGATGTAACGCAGGTTTCCGTTACATCAGAGGGTGGCAGGGTCACCAGCTCGTCACTGGGGAAGCCAAGGTTTCGTATTAGGTAATGTATTAAATAATGGAGTCGGCAACTCCAAAGTCCTTATTGCTAAAATTTATTGGCTACATATGAGCATTAAAAAGCAAACAACTGCCGTGTTTTGGCATGAGCTATAAGTTGCTGGCTTTTCTCTCTTATATATTGTATTTAGTGTAAGAAGACACACTGAGCCTTTGCACATGTGCTGCAGACTGCATACTAGGATTGGATTGCTTCTGTTGAGAGCGCAGCATCTTTCGTCTTTCCTCACGAATATTAAATAATATTGTTATAACATTTATTTAAATAATAATAATAATTTGTAGTAGTGTTATTTTATTATTACTGTTATTATTATTATTATTATTATTATAATTATTAATAATAATAATCATAATAATAATAGTAATAATATTGTTATTATTATTTCATTATTTTTTTATGCAAGTAGTTTAAATATACACATTTTTCTATGTATCAGCCCCTTGCTGTCTCTGTACAGCACATAACAGCCAGTCAAGTTCCTCCACCCCAAACTCGCTCCTCCCTGTCTTTATGGACCTTGCTTTGTGTCACATAAGGCCAGTCACTGCACTGGGTATATGGAAGGATTTACAACCACTTTAATTTTCACTGAAGTCATTTAAGATTTTTGGTTGTTGGTTTTTTTCACATATCCCTTCTTAATTACTGGTGATATGTAAATAATGAAGTCAGTATGACGCAAAAAAATTGAATCTAGAGGTATTTACATAGACAGCTATAAAAGCAAAGAATAAAGATCATAACATTCAATGTTACCCAGTGGCAGGAGACCCAGGACTTTATATGGTATTTAAAAAATGTATCATCGTTAACTGTCTTTATAATGACAATGAGCAATTAAAAGTGTACATGGCATCCTCTCAATAGAGTAAGATAGTATTTTTATAGGAATATTTTCCACATATGTTAGGAAGGTCAGTCAGTCTTTTGTATGTTTCCTAAATTAACTCGTTATTACATGTGCATTCATTTTCGTCCAAATGCATTTTCGTCTGAATTTCGTGTATTTTCGTTATCGTTTTAACAAACGATAACGAACGCGCAGAGTCCGAAAACTGAAAGATACGGCATAAACAAATGCTTTATTTTCGTTTTCGTTGTGACAACAGTTCAATATAGATAGGAGATTCAACATGACGCTGACAATAGTGATCTGTGTCCATCTAACTTGTGGTCGAATGTGCCTAACCTTTGCTCTATTAGTCCAAGATTATTCTACATAAAGAGAAAAGATTTGACATAAAGATTAGACGAAGCAGTTTATGGTCAAGTGCTCTGCCCATAGGCTATAGAAGAATTCTAATGTTGGTTGACTAGTAATAGAAATAAATAAATATAATTATTACAAGTGTCATACAACATTAGAATGCTACTATAGCTTGTAGGCGGAGCATTCGACCGGGAATGTATGATTGCGGCGTCGTACAGTTTAGCTACTCCGTCGAATCTTCTTAGAACATTCGACAAACACCATAAGCCTTCAATAGGGATGAGCCGCACCAGAACCTGCGAACTGACCGAAAGTTAGAGCGAACGTTAGAACCCCGTTAAAGTCTATGGGTGTTTTAACGTTCAAAATCAAAAGTGCTCATTTTAAAGGCTAATATGCAAGCTATTGTCCTAAAAAGTGTTTGGGGACATGTATCAATGCAAAAAAAAGTTTTAAAAACTGCATTTTTTCAGGGAGCAGTGATTTTAATGATGCTTAAAGTGAAAAAAAAAGTAAAATATTCCTTTAAATATCGTACCTGGGGTGTCTATAGTATGCCTGTAAAGTGGCGCGTGTTTCCCGTGCTTAGAACAGTCCCTGCACAAAATGACATTTTTAAAGGAATAAAAGTCATTTAAAACTTGTGGCTTTAATGTAATGTCTGGGTCTGGAAATATGGATGAAAATCAGTGAGACAAACGACATGGGCACCCCCCCCCCCCCCCCCCAGGCCATTACCAGGCCCTTTGGGTCTTGTATGGATATTAAGGGGAACCCCATACCCAAAAAAAAAAAAAGAAAAGGCGTTGGGCCCCCAGGCCCTATATACTCTGAACAGCAGTATACAGGCGGTGCAAACAAGACAGGGACTGTAGGTTTGTTGTTAAGTAGAATCTGTTTGTAATTTTGAACTGGTACATTTTTAAAGTGTAGCTCCAGACAAAAAAGCTATTTTTAAGTTTTTTTGAAAATATAGGGAAGGGTTATCACCCATATCAACCAGGGGAGGGCTGGGCAGGGGGGCAGAGATGCAATTGCCCCCTGGGCTGCTCTCATATCCTGTACAAAGGCTGCTGTGTCACCAGCTCAGAATGCGCAGTTTTTGAGCAGGCCGAGTGCTGCATCTCCATCCAGTACTGTGAGCTAGGGATGTCTCAGGGCCGACAGTCTGTGTTACAGAGCACAGCACAGCCCCGCCCAGCCCCTCCGTCCTCCACACGAATGGCTGGCAGAGGCTGGACCTGCTCTCTATTTCCCCGCCCACACTCTGGGCAGCCTGTGGGCTGTCTGTGAAGAGGATGTGTGGGGCGGGAAAGTTAAATCTGAGCAGTCGGCTTGAATACAGTGAGGCTCCTGGGAGGCTGAGAAACACCAAGTAAGTGAACTTCTCTTTCCTCCCCCGGCCCCCCCTCTGCAACTAAAGAGTTTTTTTTTTCCTAGCAGCCTGTGACACTGCCTTGCTTGCCCTCCTAGGTGTTGATGTGGGCTCACACTGGCATGCTGCGATTTGTCTGTAGTGCTGGTGTACTGGCAGTCTTCCTGCATGTTTTACCCCTGGTCCCATAGAGGTTGCACATTTTGCTGCATGTTCTGAAAGTGCACAAAACGTCCTGCATGCTGCGTCTTTGGTGCACTTCAAAGTGCAGCAAAAATGTGCAACCTAAAATAAGACTGAGGGACTATGGCTATGGAAGGCTTGTATTCACTTACAGCAGAGGCACTGCCACTCCACTGAAAAGTGACAGACAGAGATGGTGATATTACATTTCCTCCCTGCCTGTTTTAACCCCCTAAATGCCAGTGTCCAGCGGTCTCTCTCTCTGTGCAGGCAGTGTTAAGCAGTCTCTCTCTCTGTGCAGGCAGTGTTAAGCAGTCTCTCTCTCTGTGCAGGCAGTGCCAAGCGGCCCCTCTCTCTGTGCAGGCAGTGCCAAGCGGCCCCTCTCTCTGTGCAGGCATTGCCAAGTGGCCCCTCTCTCTGTGCAGGCATTGCCAAGTGGCCCCTCTCTCTGTGCAGGCATTGCCAAGTGGCCCCTCTCTCTGTGCAGGCATTGCCAAGTGGCCCCTCTCTCTGTGCAGGCATTGCCAAGTGGCCCCTCTCTCTGTGCAGGCATTGCCAAGTGGCCCCTCTCTCTGTGCAGGCAGTGCCAAGTGGCCTCTCTCTCTGTGCAGGCAGTGCCAAGTGGCCCCTCTCTCTGTGCAGGCAGTGCCAAGTGGCCCCTCTCTCTGTGCAGGCATTGCCAAGTGGCCCCTCTCTCTGTGCAGGCATTGCCAAGTGGCCCCTCTCTCTGTGCAGGCATTGCCAAGTGGCCCCTCTCTCTGTGCAGGCATTGCCAAGTGGCCCCTCTCTCTGTGCAGGCATTGCCAAGTGGCCCCTCTCTCTGTGCAGGCAGTGCCAAGTGGCCTCTCTCTCTGTGCAGGCAGTGCCAAGTGGCCTCTCTCTCTGTGCAGGCTGTGCCAAGTGGCCTCTCTCTCTGTGCAGGCTGTGCCAAGTGGCCTCTCTCTCTGTGCAGGCTGTGCCCAGTGGCCTTTCTCTCTGTGCAGGCTGTGCCAAGTGGCCTTTCTCTTTCTCTGCAGGCAGTGCCAAGTGGCCTCTCTCTCTGTGCAGGCAGTGCCAAATGGCCTCTCTCTCTGTGCAGGCAGTGCCAAGTGGCCTCTCTCTCTGTGCAGGCAGTGCCAAGTGGCCTCTCTCTCTGTGCAGGCAGTGCCAAATGGCCTCTCTCTCTGTGCAGGCAGTGCCAAATGGCCTCTCTCTCTGTGCAGGCAGTGCCAAGTGGCCCCTCTCTCTGTGCAGGCAGTGGCCCCTCTCTCTGTGCAGGCAGTGGCCTCTCTCTCTCTGTGCAGGTTGTGCCAAGTGGCATCTCTCTCTCTGTGCAGGCAGTGACAAGTGGCCTCTCTCTCTCTGTGCAGGCAGTGACAAGTGGCCTCTCTCTCTCTCTCTGTGCAGGCAGTGACAAGTGGCCTCTCTCTCTCTGTGCAGGCAGTGCCAAGTGGCCCCTCTCTCTCTGTGCAGGCAGTGCCAAGTGGCCTCTCTCTCTCTGTGCAGGCAGTGCCAAGTGGCCTCTCTCTCTCTCTGTGCAGGCAGTCCAAGTGGCCTCTCTCTCTCTGTGCAGGCAGTGCCAAGTGGCCTCTCTCTCTCTGTGCAGGCAGTGCCAAGTGGCCTCTCTCTCTCTCTCTCTCTCTCTCTGCAGGCAGTGCCAAGTGGCCTCTCTCTCTGTGCAGGCAGTGCCAAGTGGCATCTCTCTCTGTGCAGGCAGTGCCAAGTGGCATCTCTCTCTGTGCAGGCAGTGCCAAGTGTGCCCCTCTCCCTGTGCAGACAGTGCCAAGTGGCCTCTCTCTCTCTCTCTGTGCAGGCTGTGCCAAGTGGCCTCTCTCTTTCTCTGCAGGCAGTGCCAAGTGGCCTCTCTCTTTCTCTGCAGGCAGTGCCAAGTGGCCTCTCTCTCTCTCTGCAGGCAGTGCCAAGTGGCCTCTCTGCAGGCAGTGCCAAGTGGCCTCTCTCTTTCTCTGCAGGCAGTGCCAAGTGGCATCTCTCTCTGTGCAGGCAGTGCCAAGTGGCATCTCTCTCTGTGCAGGCAGTGCCAAGTGGCATCTCTCTCTGTGCAGGCAGTGACAAGTGGCCTCTCTCTCTCTGTGCAGGCAGTGTCAAGCGTTCTCTCTCTCTCTCTGCAGGCAGTGTTAAATGGTCTCTCTCTCTCTCTCTCTCTTCAGGCAGTGTCAAGTGGCCTCTCTCTCTCTCTCTCTCTCTCTCTCTCTCTCTGTGCAGGGAATGTGATGTAGATGGATGGTGAGCTGATTCAGTGGTTCAATGGGCCACTTGACTGGACTTGCCCCCTAGGCCTAAGGCTGCCAGCCCTCCCCTGATATCAACTCTTACAGGATAGAATTACCCTTCCTAGGGGTAGATTTAATCTCACTTCCTGTTGTCTCCTTCCGTTTGCAAGTAGGAGTCGTTTGTAAGTTGGATGTTTGAAAGCAGGGGCCTGCCCTATATGCTCTGCAGAAATTTGGGCTTAAGGTGTTGGTGTTGCCACAATACTGTAACCCCTCACAGTTACTCTTGGTGGGCGCTGGAACACCCTGCTTTGAACTATTATATCAAGAATTGTAATTACATGCACCTGTTGAACAGAAAAATTGGGCCTTAGACACTGGTGCCACAACATTGCAACCACTCACAGATACTCTAGTTAGAGCGCAGGAATGAGCCAGCAGCTCCTTCGGGGGAAAGTGCTACATATAAATCCCTAAAAGTTTTTTAAATAAAAACGAATTTTTTCCTCAGTTTAGGCCAATATATATTCTTCTACATATATTTGGTAAAAAAATCGCAATGAGCCTATATTGATTGGTTTGCGCAAAAGTTATAGAGCGTCTGCAAACTATTGGAAAGATTTTCGGCATTTTTATTATTTTTTTTTTTACTAGTAATGGTGGTGATCTGCGATTTTTAGCGGTACGGCGACAATGCGATGGACAGATCAGAGACTTTTGACACTTTTTTGGGACCATTGTCATTTATACAGTGATCAGTGCTATAAAAAGGCACTGATTACTATGTAAATGTCACTGGCAGAGAAGGGGTTAACACTAGGGGGTGATCAAGGGGTTAAATGTGTGTTCTAACTGTGTGGGGATGTGAGTTACTAGGAGAGGAGCCATATAATTTTCACTACTTCATAGGAAGAAACTATATGGCTCCTCTCCTCTGACAGCACAGGGATTTGAGTGTTTACACACACAAATCCCTGTGCTGACGCTCATGCACGCGATCTATATCTAGAGATAGGCTTTAATCAGTTGCAGACCGTGTCATGCAGATATACTGCTGCACAATGGCACTCCTGGGCAAAATCCCGTACGGGTACGTCCTACCCGTTTGCGGCCACCAGAGGGCACACGCACGCTGCACGGCGGGTTCACACTGGTGCAGGGATCTAAATTGATTTCCCGCCAATACCAGGCACTGTATTTGGTATGAATCTTAAGGGAGAACTCCACGTCAAATTTTTAATAAAAAAACGCATGGGTTTCCCCTCTGGAGGCATACCAGGCCCTTAGGTCTGGTAGGGATTTTAAGGGGAACCCCCTACGCCAAAAAAAAACGGCGTGGGGGTCCCCCCAAAATCCATACCAGACCCCTATCCGAGCACGCAGCCCGGCCGGTCAGGAAAGGGGGTGGGGATGAGCGAGTGCCCCCCTCCTGAGCCGTAACAGGCCACGTGCCCTCAACATGGAGGGTGGGTGCTTTGGGGGAAGGAGGGCGCCCTGCGGCCCCCCCACCCCAAAGCACCTTTTCCCCATGTTGATGAGGAGAAGGGCCTCTTCCCGACAACCCTGGCCGTTGGTTGTCGGGGTCTGCGGGTGGGGGGCTTATCGGAATCCGAGAGCCCCCTTTAATAAGGAGGCCCCCAGATACCAGCCCCCCACCCTATGTGAATGAGTATGGGGTACGATGTACCCCTACCCATTCACCTGGTGAAAAAAGTGTAAATAAAAAACACAACTCAAGTTTTTAAAATACTTTATTACACAGCTCCGGGGTCTTCTTCCGTCTTGGGGGGTCTTCTCACCGGACTCCTCCGCTATCTTTTGCTAGCTCCTTTACTAGCGGAGGAGCCTGGCTTTCTTCGTCACCGCCGCCATCCAGGGATCTTCTTCCGACTTCGGGGTCTTGTCGCGCTCTTCGGTTCTTCTTGCCGTGCCTCCGCTATCTTCTTATAGCTCTTTTACTAGCGTTGGCCCGGTCTTGTGTCGCCACCACCTTCTTCTCCTTCTTCTCTTTATTGTCTTCTTCTCTTCTTCTTCTTCTCTTCTTCTTCCTTTTGATTTCCCTTCCTTTCCCGGAGCTGTGTATTAAAGTATTTAAAAAAACTTGTGTTGTGTTTTTTTTTACACTTTTTTCACCAGGTAAAAGGGTAGGGTGGGAAGCCGGTATCTGAGGGCCCCCTTATTAAAGGGGGCTCCCGGATTCCGACAAGCCCCCCACCCGCAGACCCCACAACCAATGGCCAGGGTTGTCAGGAAGAGGCCCTTGTCCTCATCAACATGGGGACAAGGTGCTTTGGGGTGGGGGGGCCGCAGGGTGCCCCTCTTCCCCCAAAGCACCCACCCCCCATGTTGAGGGCACTCTCAGGAAGGGGGGGGCTCGCTCGTCCCCACCCCCTTTCCTGACCAGCCGGGCTGCGTGCTTGGATAGGGGTCTGGTATGGATTTTGGGGGGACCCAGCGCGTTTTTTCGGCATAGGTGGTTCCCCTTAAAATCCCTACCAGACCTTAGGGCCTGGTATGCCCCTGAAGGCATGCAGGTCTCTTTAGTGAGGCGACATTGTTGCTGATCTCTCTCGCTCGCTACTATAGGAAAATATGACATTTCCCTATTGCAGCCAGCGCGAGAATCAGCGCGATGGGATCGCGCTGGTTAGAGAAGCCTGTTGCCAGGAACCAGCACGTCAGGATCGTGCTGGAAACACAATATCGGCGGCACCTACTGTAACTGGACTGCCAATGGGAAGTTCCCATGCTACCCAGGCAGTGACATGAATACTCAAAAAAGGACCATTCTCAGGGAAAAAGAAAGAGGACCCAGCACATCCCACAACCAAGGATCTATCACGGTATAGAATCAGGCTCATCCACCAGTGGCTGTTGCAGCTGAGAGATATATGAGTAGTCTGTTGGCTGAATACACAAACAGCAGATGACACAGACCCCGCACCTTGGGTGAGCTAAGTGCTAGCTTTACCAGAGCTCCTGATGGTGGAGATAGGTTTCGCTGCATGTCAATGCCAGGTCGCTGCCCTCAGGATCGCCCCAGCAGGGAGAGAGCAAGTGGGAGGAAGGTTGCAGATGAAGCAGATAAGGAATAAGCAGAAATTTTGTCGTTGAGCAAGCCAAGGGTCAGTACCAAATAGTAGCAAAGATATGGAATGCAGCAGGAGTGACAAGAGTGAGATATTGGCTGGAGAGAGCACAATAATCTGACAAACAGGAAGTACAGGGGCATGCCTGAAATAGGTAGTTCATGGAAGGAGCAGATACATTTTCCAGGGAGCTATGTAGCATCCCAGGTGGCTCAACAAGAAGAGACATTGCTAGACATGGGCGTCCGCAGCATAGGGCAAGGGGGGGCAATTGCCCCCCCCTGGAATCGTAACAAGGTGTTGACAGATGCAGGGGCGAATCCAGAAAATATTGCTGACTCTGAGACTGAGCGCGACCGTGAATTCAGAGCCACGGTCGGGACATCTCACAGCCATTCTCAGCATTAGAAATTACTGCCCACACACTCGGGACTGCACTCTCCACCCCCTGTACCTCCCCCAGCAGTTTTCCAGCCTCTCTCCTGCAGGCTGCTGCTTGAGTGGGAGGGAAGGGGATGTGCCTGACACTCGAGACCGCGCCCATCTGGAAGAGGGAGGTGTGAGCAGCTGAGCAGAGGGAGCCGAGTGACTGAACTTCCTGCAGGTAAGCTCAGCTAGCAGCACTTCGTGGAGCAGAGGGAGCCGAGTGTTTACAGTCACCTCCTGTTTACAGGCACCTCTATGCTGAGTCTGCTGAGTTACTGCAGCTTAGCATAGAGGAGCTGTTAGCTGACAAATGGGATTGCATCCTTTCATGTGGCACAGTGAGAAATTGGGCTCATTAAAGCATTGTGACTGCCCCCTGCTGTGTGCCCTCCTGCCCCCCCCCCTGGTGTGTGCCCTCCTGATCCCCCCCCCCAGTGTGTGCTCTCCTGACCCCCCCTGGTGTGTGCCCTCCTGACCCCCCCCAGTGTGTGCCCTCCTGATCCCCCCCCAGTGTGTGCCCTCCTGACCCCCCCCCCCCCCCCTGGTGTGTGCCCTCCTGATCCCCCCCCTGGTGTGTGCCCTCCTGATCCCCCCCAGTGTGTGCCCTCCTGACTCCCCCCCCAGTGTGCCATCCTGACCCCCCCCCAGTGTGCCCTCCTGACTCCCCTCCAGTGTGTGCCCTCCTGACCCCCCCAGTGTGTGCCCTCCTGACCCCCCCCAGTGTGTGCCCTCCTGACTCCCCCCCCAGTGTGTGCCCTCCTGACTCCCCCCCCCAGTGTGTGCCATCCTGACTCCCCCCCCCCAGTGTGTGCCCTCCTGATCTCCCCCCAGTGTGTGCCCTCCTGATCTCCCCCCCCCCCAGTGTGTGCCCTCCTGATCCCCCCCCCAGTGTGTGCCCCCCTGATCTCCCCCCAGTGTGTGCCCTCCTGATCTCCCCCCCAGTGTGTGCCCTCCTGATCCCCCCCCAGTGTGTGCCCTCCTGACTCCCCCCCCAGTGTGTGCCCTCCTGACTCCCCCCCCAGTGTGTGCCATCCTGACTCCCCCCCCAGTGTGTGCCCTCCTGATCTCCCCCCCCCCAGTGTGTGCCCTCTTGATCTCCCCCCCAGTGTGTGCCCTCCTGACTCCCCCCCCCAGTGTGTGCCTTCCTGACTCCCCCCCCCAGTGTGTGCCATCCTGACTCCCCCCCCCCAGTGTGTGCCCTCCTGATCTCCCCCCCAGTGTGTGCCCTTCTGATCTCCCCCCCCAGTGTGTGCCCTCCTGATCTCCCCCCCCCAGTGTGTGCCCTCCTGATCTCCCCCCCCAGTGTGTGCCCCCCTGATCTCCCCCCCCAGTGTGTGCCCTCCTGACTCCCCCCCCAGTGTGTGCCCTCCTGACCCCCCCCCCAGTGTGTGCCCTCCTGACTCCCCCCCCCCCAGTGTGTGCCATCCTGACTCCCCCCCAGTGAGTGCCCTCCTGACTCCCCCCCAGTGAGTGCCCTCCTGACTCCCCCCCAGTGTGTGCCCTCCTGACTCCCCCAATGTGTGCCCTCCTGACTCCCCCAATGTGTGCCCTCCCAACCCCTCCCCCAGTGTATGCCCTCCTGACCTCCCTGGTGTGTGCCCTCCTTACCACCTCCCGGTGTGCCCTTCTGACCACCTCCCGGTGTGTGCCCTCCTGACCACCTCCTGGTGTGTGCCCTCCTGAACACCTCCCCGGTGTGTGCCCTCTTGACCTCCCCGGTGTGTGCCCTCCTGACCTCCCCGGTGTGTGCCCTCCTGACCCCGTACTGTGCTCTCCTGACCCCATACCGTGCTGTCCTGACCTCCTGCCGGTGTTTGCCATCCTAACCTCCCTATTGTGTGCTCTCCTGACCCCCCCAGTTCTGTAAGCAACACCTTATTTTCTGGCAGTGCCCCTCCCGAGATTAGACTCTGGATCCGCCCCTGTGCCAGTGCCTGGGCCTATCGCATCACAGGAGGAAATCCTGAAGAACCACAGGTAACAGCAGTGCCAGTTAGGAGGATAATTTATTTATATATATATATATATATATATATATATATATATATATATATATATATATATATATATATATATATATATATATATATATAATCTTGGAAAGTAGGACAGCTAAGCTATTGCTGGGAAAGATATTTGTGTTATATAATCTTCTTCACTTTGTATGGAAGTTACTCAGTCTCAGGCATACCATGCCCATATAAATATAGCCTAGAGAATTTGCATCTTTTTATTTGCAATGTTATTGGTAAAGCGCCGTTAGTTTTAGCGGCGCTTTACCATAATTTTAGCTTCGCTATTTGGCCGCTAGCGGGGCGCTTTTAACCCCCGCTAGCAGTCAAAGAAAGGGTTAAATGCGAATGTGCATCGCCGCTGCCGAAGTGCCCATCCCGCCCCCCCCCCCCCTGAAAAAAGTTCTGCGGACGCCCATGTTGCTAGACACAGTACAGGTTGCAGATTCAGACCTGGGTCCTGACAATATGGGTACATAAAAGGTGTGCTTGTTAACCTTAAACTTTTTTTGGCCAACATGATGATCTGCCTGCCATATTGGAAGTTGTCCCAGAGATACCCCTGGTGTATCAATGTACCCTAGGCTATGCTTATCCAGGGATGAGAACCACTAATGTCATATGTAGCAGGCTGGCTGTGGGATGAGAGACGTGTTTGTGGAGTCAAAGTTAAGACATTGACATATCTGTGATGCTGTAGTCCACAAATTGCTGTTACTTGGGAGGGTACTATATCATCTGCAGTACTGTCCTAGAGAATCTCCCTTGTTGAGGCCATTGAGTATGTAGAATCCTGCTTTCTGAGAACTGCTTGAACCTACAGAAACGGGGTAGACCCCCAAAAGTCCTCCCATATAAGTTCCTCTACCTATTCTGACATTGAGGCCTCCCATAAATGTACACTTGACCCATGGACTTTGTAGACGTTTCTTTGTAAGACCTCATCGCTGTCTCAACTTAAGGGATGCTTGTAGGGTGATATTTGCTGCATATAGATGAATGTCAGATTGGGAAGTGAAGGTTATTTTTATTCAATTATGGCCGTCTTCGTAAATGCTTTAATGTGGTCTTGTGGCTCCTCCTTGTTCCTGACTAGGGATGAGCCGAACACCCCCCTGTTCGGTTCGCACCAGAACCTGCGAACAGACCTAAAGCTCGTGTGAACTTTAGAACCCTATTAAAGTCTATGGGACTCGAACGTTCAAAATCAAAAGTGCTAATTTTAAAAGTCTATATGCAAGTTATTGTCACAAAAAGTGTTTGGGGACCCGGGTCCTGCCCCAGGGGATATGTATCAATGCAAAAAAAAGTTTTAAAAATGGCAGTTTTTTCAGGAGCAGTGGTTTTAATAATGCTTAAAGTGAAACAATAAAAGTATAATATTCCTTTAAATTTCGTACCTGGGGGGGCGCATGCGCGGCGCGATCCTGGACGGAAGCAAGGGCTGAGAGCTCTGTGAGGAACGGAGACAAAAGCTGATTCCCCGGGGCCTTACAGCTACATTTCGAGCACCAAACCTCCTATAACCCCTGGCGGAACATCCAGCGCATGCCGGGCCCCAAGACTCGCCGCGGCAAACCGGCCCAACGATCCCTAACAACTTACTTGCTCAGAGTGCGGGAACAACACAAGATGTCCCAAGATGGCGCCCAGGCAGGGCCGGCTCCGGCGTGCTCTCAGGCCTCGCAGGCCTCAATCCCATCACCGGACTACCCCGCGAATGACTGTGAGTACACACGCCAGCTTACTAAAGCTGATCTGGAGGAAAGCCTCTCCACAATGTATGATAGGCTGGCTAGGAAGTTCCAGTCGGAACTGAGCAAAGCCACCAGCACATTATCAGTGGAGATTGCGGCCCTGGGCACCAGAACGGACTTATTAGAAACCAAACATGATGAGCTGTGCTTGTCACACGATGACCTCCGCAAGGACCATGAGACCCTTACTGAAACAGTACAGGTCCTGCAAGCCCACCTCGAGGACCTTGACAATAGGAACAGGAGGAATAATCTGAGGGTGAGGGGGGTCCCTGAGACTGTTACTGATATTACACAGGCCATTCAGAAGTTGTTTCACTCTCTGCTCCAGGAGTCCCCGGGGATGGCCTTTACCTGTGACAGGCTGCATAGAGCCCTGCGCCCAAAACCCCCGGATGATAGACCTCCTCGGGACATTGTATTGTGCCTCAAGGACTATCTAATTAAAGAGGAGATTCTGAGGGCCTCACGAAATACCCCTAACATCCAATTGGATGGGGTGGCGGTGCAAATTTACCCGGACATCTCTCCTACAACACTTGATAAAAGGAGACGAATGAAAGAAATCACCACAGTACTGCAATCTGCCAGAATTAGATACCGATGGGGTTTCCCTTTTAAGTTGCAAGTTCCCCATAACGGAACCACGTATACTGTTACTACGATCCCAGAGGGAAAAGATCTTCTGGTAAAACTGGGCCTCCTGAACGCAGCTGACCACCCCAGGATGCCATCCACCCCCCGCTCTCCGGCCATCTGGGCCACCCCACCTCCTAGAAGGGACCGTCGCACAGTTCATTAACCAGCGCAATTCCCCACTTCTCTACTGGACTCATGAGAGGGCCCGCATGTGAAAGAAAGGAACTCTTGTCTCACCCTTGGCCAGATGTTCGGTCGCGCCCGTCTGATTTACCCCCCACTCCGAGCAAGCCAGATGGAGACCTCGAAGTCCCAAGAAATCACCTTTTGTGATCCCCCCACATTTACACGGGCGGATCGGCTCCCTCTCCTTGCTTGGAGGTTTAGACCATTTGGTCTGAGTTTTTTGATGCACTTAGCGCGGTGGGAGAGAGGGGAGGGCACAATTTTTTTTGATGTTTTTGTTTTGTTTTGCCCTCTGCTGTCTCCTTCCCATGCCCCCTTTTTTGTTTTTTTGGTCGGGGTGTTGGTTATACCCCTGACCCCCTTATCACTGAGTATGCCTCTAGCGAAACCTACTCTGCGATTGTTGCACTCGCAGGACTTGAGTCTAGTCTTGAAATGCTCCTTTTTCTGTTTTGTTTGTGTTTTTTTTTTACTGTTTTTGGCTCTATAGGTGTTGTACTGCTGCTAACCTCACAAGAGTTTGCCTCTCATTGGTTGACGCTCCTGGGCGCTCACCCTACCCCCGGCCTCTCCGGGGGTGGGGTGGTGCCTACGACGTTAACCTCTGACCCAGGTTTAAATGTATATGTGTCTTCACATTGGTCTGTGTACGAGGGCTGCTTTAGCAATGTAATTGTGGTTCATGCGGATTCTGGACTCAGGGCGCACAAAACAACTGGGAAGCTACAACCTAAATTTTCCCAATGGGTATTAAGGTAATTTCTCATAACCTTAAGGGCTTTAACTCCCCCGCTAAAAGAAGGAAGGCCTTTAGGGAATACAAAAGATTGGGAGCGGACATAGTGCTCCTCCAGGAGACGCATTTCTCCACCCAAAATCACCCACAATATTTTGATAAAACCTTCCGTCAAGGATACTTCACTACATATGAGTCCAGGACCCGCAGTGCTGCTATATTTTTTAGGCACAATACACAATTTGAACTACAACAAGAATATAAGGATCCTGACAGCCGTTTTGTCATAATAAAAGGTAATATGCAAGGGAAGTCTGTCACAATAGCATCAGTGTACGCCCCCAATGACGCTCAGGCTAGATTCTTTAAGGATTTCTTCATGGCCCTAGATAAACTCCACTCCCCACATATGATAGTGGGGGGAGACTTTAACTTAGTGGCCCATCCGTCTCTTGACAGGAGCAGGACTGGCCACGCCTCTAATGTTTTCCCTAAAACCCTACAGTACCTCATCAAGTCAAACCAGCTTATAGACACCTGGAGGGCCCATAATGTAGGGGCAAAGGAGTACACATTTTATTCCCACCCGCACGACAGTTACTCCAGGTTGGACTACATTTTCTCCACATCTATCTTGACAGCCAACTCCACAGCGGCAAAAATTCATTCCTGCCCATGGTCTGACCACCAGATAGTTACCTGTACATTTACCTGTATGGGTCTCCCAAAAACCCAGGGAGCCTGGAGACTCAATGACTCTATGCTCACTGACCCGGCAGCGCTTGCACAGATCTCAGGGTATATCTCGGAATACTTTGCTCACAACGAGGTTGGGGAGATCTCCCCGGCGTCGTTGTGGGGTGCACATAAGGCAGTGCTGCGGGGCAGACTGATGCACATGGCATCGGCCCGGAAAAAACACAAAGTCCAGAATATAGAGACACTTACGAGTGAATTGGATGGGCTGTATCGCAGACATGGTCATTCTCAGGAACCCGAGATTTTAGCACAAATTGAACAGAAGAGGAGGGCACTGGACGCTATCCTCTCTGAGCAAACCGAAAAAGCATTGAGATGGTCTAAGGCCAAATTTCTCTTGTATAGTAATTCCTCATCGACCATGTTTGCGAGAAAGCTGAAGCAATCCACACAACCTACTCACACATACAGACTAAGAGACAGAAAGGGAGACCTCACAACTCACCCCAAAACTGTGCTACAAATATTTAAGACCTATTACCAGTCCCTTATGGAGGCTCCTAGCCCGCCCGCCCCCCTTATGCCCTTAACATGGCTAGAATCAACCCGGTTACCGAAATTGACAGTGGATCAATTAGAGTCTTTAAATGCCCCCTGTACTGAGGAGGAAGTAAAAGCCGTTATGTCCTCTCTTAAAACTGCAAAGACCCCCGGCCCAGACGGCTTCTCAGCCATGTACTATAAAAAATTTGCTGACTTACTGGCTCCTAGACTGACCAAACTATATAACAAGGTCCTCTCTGGTGAACCCTTCCCGAAGGACATGCTGATGGCCAATATGTCCCTAATACCTAAACCCGGGAAGGATCATACCCTCCCCCAAAACTTTAGGCCCATTTCGGTCATTAATAACGACCTAAAGATATTTAGCCGTATTTTAGCGGACAGACTAGCGACCAATATCACATCCCTAATCTCCCCAGACCAGACAGGATTCATCCCAACAAGACAGATAACGGACAACATTCGCCTAGCCACCAACATTATCCAGGACGCCAACCTTCACTCGAGAAAAGTCCTTATGCTTAGCCTTGACATTAATAAAGCCTTTGACAGTGTCCTATGGCCCTACTTAGACAAAATACTACACAGATTTGGAATCGTTGGTAGATTTGTTAATGGTTTCCATGCCCTATATAACAACCCCCAGACGTGTATAAAACTCCCAGGTTGCTCCTCAGATTACTTTACCCTTGGACGAGGCACTAGACAGGGCTGTCCTCTGTCCCCCTTATTGTTCGCTTTAGCGATTGAACCCCTGTCTAGATATATAGCCTCCAATCCCAACATAAAAGGGTATGAAAAATGCGCATCCTCATACAAATTAAGCCTTTACGCAGATGATGTTCTGCTCTTCTTGACTGACCCCCTAACCTCCCTCCCCAACCTTTTAGTGGCCTTAGAGGAGTTTCAACTGGAATCTGGCCTGGGGGTGAACCCATCCAAGTGTGTAGCCATGCCTATTAATTTACCGCACCGACTAGTGACATCCTTGAAGAGTAGTTTTAATTTCTCCTGGTCCCCTCAGTCCTTACAATACCTAGGAGTAAAACTGGCCCCCACCCTTAAGACGATTTATGCACAAAACTACCCACAGGTCTTTACCACAATCAAAAGCTTGTTAAACCAATGGGCCCCATACCATATCTCATTTTTAGGCCGTATTCAGGCAGTCAAGATGTCTATCCTCCCGAAACTGTTGTTTTATTTTAGGGCCCTCCCACTGTATGTGCCCCGAGCCACAATTGGGCACTTGCAGTCGGAACTGATGAAATTAATTTGGAAAGATAAGAGACCCAGACTCAGCAGACACTTGATGTATAGAACCAGGGCTGGGGGGGGTTTGAGCTGCCCCGACTTGTGGAAGTACTTCCTGGCGGCAAGATTGGTCCAGCATGCCCAATGGCATTTCCCATCCCCTTGTACTCCCTGGATACGCTTTGAGCAAGACTCGATTAAACCATACTGCCTCCCAGGGATTCTATGGTCTGCCCAATCAAACCAGAGGGATATCGCAGCTCTTAATGGGGTGGTGGGGCAGTCTCTCTACCTCTGGACCCTGTATAGGGATAAGTTTGGTCTGTCCTCTAAACCAGCTCCTTTATCTTCCTTCCTGGGGGACCCTGGCTTTCCGGGGGCCTTTGGGACGGAATCTAATTTTGCACACTGGTCCTCTTGGGGCCTGGTAACCCTACGCTCACTATGTCAGGGGAGGAACTTCCGTTCCTTTGAGGACTTGAATCAGAATTGGGGTATCCCCCATTCAGAGTTCTACAAATACTTACAGATTCGCCACTATTTCCAGAACTCAATAGCGCAGTGGAGAGCAGCCCCTAAAACTGCATTTGAGGCGCTTTGTCCTGGGGGGTCCAGGGGTAGAGGGGTGATCTCGGCAATCTACTGTCACCTTAATGACTTCAATTCAGAGCCTAAATCACAGGCCATGTTAGCATGGGAGACTGACCTAGCACTGAATATCACACCGGATGAATGGAGTGACATGATAGATAATATGCATAAATGTACGCGCTCAATTGCTGTAAAGGAGACAGTGGTTAAATTACATACTAGATGGTACTACACCCCGTGCAAACTAAATAGGATGTTCCCTCTGGTCTCAGACAGGTGCTTCAGGGGCTGTGGAGAAGAGGGTTCTCTCCTCCACACCTTCTGGAGCTGTAAACACTTGGACCCCCTTTGGAGGAAAGTTTCGGAAAAGATACAGCAGATCACTGCCAATGATATTGCCCTCTCAGCTCGTATATGCATTCTTTTTGACGACATCCCGGGAACCCTGCCCGCGGAGCAGAAATTAATACACACGCTATTCAGCGCAGCGCACTGGGCCATAGCCATGAACTGGCGGAAGGCGGTAGTACCCTGGCCGCAAGTCATTTACCGCATGGACTCTATAAAACTTATGGAACGCATTCATCACACACTTATGGACTCCATGCCGGCCTTTGAGAAGAAATGGGACCCCTGGCCTACCCCGGGGCAGGCAGATCGCCTTGCCCCGGGATAGTCATACGAACTATCAGATTTCGATAGCTTTGCCTACTCAATAGATGAAAATGTCTAGATAAGGGCTTTATTCGTACATATACAGCAATATTGCAAGTATGCAGTGCACGTCAACACTTACATTATTTTATTTTGTTTTTAGTTATCCTATAGTTTCTGTTTTTTGTTGTTGGCACAATTTTGTTTGCCTTATTCATGTTCAACAGCACTATCCAACAGGAATATTTGATTCTGTGTAATGATGGCATTATAAGTTTTCATGTTATTTGGACGTTCACATGTGTCACTGATGCTCCATGGACTGTGCTTGCTTTGAAAAAGCTTTACTTGTAACCGAGATAGGATCACGGTCGTTGTTCTCTTTGACACACTGTTTGTACATCATTATGACTTCAAAAGTACGTATTATACTGTATATTCTTGTACATTTTCTCAATAAAAGGTTTGTAAACAAAAAATTTCGTACCTGGGGGGTGTGTATAGTATGCCTGTAAAAGGGCGCATGTTTCCCGTGCTTAGAACTGTCCCTGCACAAAGTGTAATTTTTGCAGGAAAAAAAAGCTATTTAAAATCACTCGCGGCTATAATGAATTGCCGGCTCCCCTAATACAGAGAACAGTCATTCGTTGAAAGTCATTGATAAAAAAAAAAGTGTGGGGGTTACCCCAAATTCCTTCAGGTCTGCTATGGATATTAAGGGGAACCCTGCATCAAATAAAAAAAAAAATGACGTGGGGTTCCCCCTAAATATCCATACCAGACCCTTATTCGAGCACGCAACCTGACAGGTCGCAGGAAAATAGGGGGAGACGAGAGCGGCCCCCCTCCCTCCTGAACCGTACCAGGCCACATGCCCTCAACATTGGGAGGATGCTTTAGGGGTCGTCCCCACAACCCTGGCCATTGGTTGTGGGGGTCTGCAGGCGGGGGGCTTATCGGAATATGGAAGCCCCCTTTAACCACTTCAGCCCCGACCAATTGGCAGCCAAAGGACCAGGCCCCTTTTTGCGATTCGGCACTGCGTCGTTTTAACTGACAATTGCGCGGTCGTGCGACGTGGCTCCCAAACAAAATTGGCGTCCTTTTTTTCCCACAAATAGAGCTTTCTTTTGGTGGTATTTGATCGCCCCTGCGGTTTTTATTTTTTGCGCTATAAACAAAAATAGAGCGACAATTTTGAAAAAAATGCAATATTTTTTACTTTTTGCTATAAGAAATATCCCCAAAAAATATATAAAAAAACATTTTTTTTTCCTCAGTTTCGGCCGATACGTATTCTTCTACATATTTTTGGTAAAAAAAATCGCAATTAGCGATTATTGATTGGTTTGCGCAAAAGTTATAGCGTTTACAAAATAGGGGATAGTTTTATAGCATTTTTATTAATATTTTTTTTTTTACTAGTAATGGCGGCGATCAGCGATTTTTATTGTGACTGCGACATTATGGCGGACACATCGGACATTTTTGACACATTTTTGGGACATTTGTCATTTATATAGAAATCAGTGCTATTTAAATAGCACTGATTCCTATGTAAATGACAGTTGTAGTGAAGGGGTTAACCACTAGGGGACGGGGAGGAGTCAGTGTGACGTGTTGTGTTTATTTTACTGTAGGGGGGCGTGGCTGTACGTGTGACGTCATTGATCGGCGTTCCCGATGACAGGGAACCGCCGATCACTGACAGTCAGTGTAGGAAGCGCGGGGAGAGGTTTGTTTACACAAACCTCTCCCCGTTCTTCAGCTCCGTAACCCGATCGCGGGACACTAGCGGCGATCGGGTCCGCTGGTCCCGCGGCCGGGGTCACGGAGCTCCCGACCGGGTCGCGAGCGCGCGACCCACAGGCAAGCACATGCACGATCACGTACAGGTACGTGATTTTGCCTGCCCGTGCCATTTTGCCGACGTATATCGTCGTTAGGCGGTCGGGAAGCAGTTAACAAGGGGACCCCCAGATCCCGGCCTCCCCCCTGTGTGAAATGGTAAGGGGGTACAAAAGCCCCTACCATTTCACCAAAAAAGTGACAAAAATGTTAAAAATTACAGGAGACGGTCTTTGACAATTTCTTTATTAAATCCTTCTTTCATCTGCTTTTTTTTATTTTTATTTTGTTATCAATGACTTTCAATCAATGACTGTTCTCTGTATTACGGGAGCCGGCAATTCATTATAGCCGCGAGTGATTTTAAATAGCTTTTTTTCCTGCAAAAATGGCACTTTGTGCAGGGACAGTTCTAAGCATGGGAAACATGTGCCCCTTTACATGCATACTATACACACCCCCCAGGTACGAAATTTAAAGGAATATTACACTTTTATTGTTTCACTTTAAGCATTATTAAAATCTCTGCTCCTGAAAAAACTGACGTTTTTAAAACTTTTTTTTGCATTGATACATGTCCCCTGGGGCAGGACCCAGGTCCCCAAACACTTTTTATGACAATAACTTGCATATAGGCTTTTAAAATTAGCACTTGAGATTTCTCCCATAGACTTTTATAGGGTGCTCGCGGCTTTTCGAATTTGCCGCGAACACCGCAAATTGTTCGCTGTTCGCTGAACAGGCGAACAGGCAATGTTCCAGTCGAACATGAGTTTGACTCGAACTCAAAGCTCATCCCTACTCCTGACTATAATACCTCCCAATCCTGTTTGATGATTTTACAGTATATTTCTGAGACAGAACTAGCCAGGGCCCTAGGAAGCAGAGATTTACTGTATGTCCTGCTTGAGCTAATTTTTACCGAAACATTTACATGTCAATGTTGAACAGCCTTTGTAGTGTGAATGATCAACATTGGATGTGAGGGCTGAAAGTTCCAGCTGCTGATTACCAGTTATGTCATTATGAGTCTACCTACCTTGCAATATGCTAAATTACCCATGACCCATTTCTCCTTTATTTTCCCTTCTCTCTTGCGCGTGTGTATGTGTGTGACAGCAACCAGGTGAGAAGTAAAAAGACAAGTGTGTCTTGCCTTCAGTCAAGCATAGTGGTGGGAGTGTCATGGTCTGGGGCTGTATGAGTGCTGCCGGCCATGGGTAGGTACAGTTCCTTGAGGGAACCATGAATGCCAACATGTACTGTGGCATACTGAAGCAGAGCATGATCCCCTCCCTTCAGAGACTGGACCGCAGGGCAGTATTCCAACATGATAACACACCTCCAAGGCGACCACTGCCTTGTTAAAGAAGCTGAGGGTAAAGGTGATGGACTGGCCAAGCATGTCTCCAGACCTAAACCCTATTGAGCCTCTGTGGGGCCTCCTCGAATGGAAGGTGGAGGAGCGCAAGGTCTCTAACATCCACCAGCTCTGTGATGTCATCCTGGAGGAGTGGAAGAGGAATCCAGAGGTAACCTGTGAAGCTCTGGTGAACTCCATGCCTAAGAGGGTTACGGCAGTGCTGGAAAATAATGGTGGCCACACAAAATATTGACACTTGGGCCCAATTTGGACATTTTCACTTAGGGGTGTACTGACTTTTGTTGCCAGCGGTTTAGACATTAATGGCTGTGTGTTGAGTTATTTTGAGGGGACAGCAAATTTACATTGTTATACAAGCTGTACACTCACCACTACTTTGCTACAATGTAAAGTGTAATTTCTTCAGTGTTATCACATGAAAAGATATAATAAAATATTTACAAAAATGTGAGGGGTGTACTCACTTTTGTGAGATAGTGTGTATATCATTTTTTTTTTTTTAAGAAAACGTCCAAAGGATTGCTGCACATAAAATTTTATTAAACTGATTGCATATACTAAGCATTACATGATGTAGCGTTCCTTGATTTCTGTTTCTGAATTACAAGCTCACGCCCTTCATCAGATCAGAAAGACATCGAAAGCTCCAAGTACACCTATTTCTATTTAAATATTTGGAATCAATTATGTGATCAATCATTAATTAATGTAATAGAATTCCTTCATTTGTACGTGTCTTTTATTTCACGGGTACAGAAATGGTTAACAGAACAGACGCCCTTCCAATCATTTCATCAAAAGCCTCCAAACGTTAATCTGTTAGGAGAAAAATATACACAATATATCATCACCTCATCTAGAGTTACACTTCAAGTTTTTATCCATCAGCCCCTTATTATTTAGCACAAATACATTTATTAATAAAATCAAATAAACCAATCTAAATCCGTGTTTAATCCATTAGGGGCAATAGTATCAAGAAAATGTATCCAGTGTACTTCTCATTTCTTTAAAAATAATTCCTGATCACCTCCTCTCCTGTTCTTGTTTACCCCTCCAGTACCAAATACTTTAATTGGGAAACTGAATGTCCTTTCGCTATAAAGTGTCTGGCCAATGGTAACTGCACTAATTTATCCCTAATTGAGTATTTGTGCCTTGCTATACGGTCCTTGGCCTTTTGGGTGGTTTCCCCGTCATAAAGTAGACCACAAGGGCATTTTATCGCCTAGATTACATACAGCGATTGGCATGTATAATTACCTTTAATTAAAATATCAAAACCTCTATGTGGGTGGGATATACATGTTCCTTTAATTAAGGAGATATGACCCTGTACTGCATGGCCCTAAAATGTGGTAATTGGATTGGGAAGGGCTATATCAGTCAGATTTGACCAATCTATCCCTTAGAGTTCTACCCTTTTTATAGGACAAAGGTGGGGGTTAAAATTGAATTATATTGGGATAATTCTCTTTCTTTTTTTTTCTCATTAAGATTTTTATTTTCACAAAGTAAAATCATTACAGAAGAATTCACAGTAAATCTAACAAATGTGACTAGTTAACATACCAATGAGACATTGAGAATTTAACAAAGTAAGAAATAAGTATGTAACTTAAGCTGTGACAACTCATTTGTATGCTATATCCCAGAACACTCCAAGAAGGGTAGGAACTCCGCATCCCCTCCGACACCCCAACCGGGATCAAGCTGTGTCCAAGGAGGTGCAGATATCCCCCCCCCCCCCGAACGAATAGAATTTACTATATAACTTCTGAGAAGCAAGATATAATACTATTAACTTTTCGAGTTGCCCAGACAAAATAAAATTGTATATTCTAGCATGGATACAACATCATGTTCTCACTGGATTAAGCCCAGGAAAAAATCCTATATTTAGTAAGACATACTAATGTAAAAAACCTGTCAATTCCTAGGTAATTCAAGGAAAGATACATTATATATATATATATAATGTTATATATATATATATATATATATAATAATAATATCCAAAATAAAAAAGGAAAGACTAAAAACTGAGAAGAGAGAGAAAAGAGATAGAAAGAAGAAGAGATGATGCCTTTATGTCCTATAAAAGATCCAAAGATCAGCGATTAATATTGCTATCTGTGCCTGGCATCAGTGAAATACCCAGATACTGAGCCCAGGGATCCCATATGATTTCAAATTGTGTGGTCTTATCCAATAGGGAGCTGACCATTTTCTCTTGTTCCATTATCCATGAAATTTTCCTTTTCATGGACAATACAGATACCGAGGGCTTCTTCCAATCTTTTGCAATAGTTAATTTGGCTCCCGTTAATATAAATAGAATCAGTCTTCTAGTGTTTTTAGGCACGTGCGGCACTAATCCATTGAGCAAGGCAATCGCTGGTGTTTGGGGGACAGCATAACCCGTAACTTTTCTAATAATATGGAAGACCCTATTCCAAAATCCCCGGAGTTTGGGACATTCCCACCAAATATGTATCATAGAGCCCAGTCCTTGGCAACCTCTAAAGCATAGAGGCGAAGTGGAAGGATACATTGCCGCTAATTTTGTAGGAACTAAGTACCATCTTGTAAATATTTTGATGTTAGCCTCAATGAGAGAGGTATTGTAAATGCCTTTGATCGATCGAGAATAGTTCTCATACCAGTCTAACAGTTCCCAGTCAGTATGTAGATCCTTCTCCCAGGCCAGCATGTATGGTAGTTTATCAGAGTTAGACGCTAGAGACTCATAGATCACAGAAATCCCCCCCTTCCGCCCCATGGCTTGTTCACACCAGCTTTCATAAGCTGTAATTCTCAAGGGATTCAATTTATTTTTCCATATGGAGTGGATGAAACTGTAGATCTGATGAAATCTACTCCTTTCCGAAGAAGGGAGCTCCAGTTTTTCCACAAATTGTTTAAAAGGTAGAGGGCCCGTGCAAGATATAAAGTGTTTTAAGCCTATCCCCTTGTCTAGCCACCATTTGAAGTCATCAATGTCCATGCCATGATTGTACAGGGGATTTCGGAACAAGTTAGCCAATGGTTGTAGTTCAGAGACCAGGGAAGGAAGCCTCCTAAGTGAATCCCACATAGAGAGAGATTGAGAGAGAGTTGGAGATAGAATGGGGGGTCTACTCTTGGGAGGACACCATAATAAATCTTCCAAAGTAAATGTAGGAGCTGTTTGACTTTCAATTTTTATCCAGTCCGGTTGTTCAGTTTTAAGGTATATAGCTGAGAGCTGTGCTAACCGAGCTGCTTGGTAGTACCAAAGAAGGTTTGGTAGGCCTAGCCCCCCTTGTTTGGGAAGATTAAACAGGGTACGGTGTGAAAGGCGTGGTCCTTTTTTATTCCATATAAATTTGGTAAGTTTGCCTTGAAAGGTTTTTAAATGGTCCCTTCTGATTGGGATTGGAAGAGATCTAAACAGATATAGGAGTCTAGGTAGGAGAGTCATCTTAATTGAATTAATTCTGCCCATACAGGCTATATTATGTGACTCCCAGTTCCTAAGGTCAGCTTCTAGTTTTTGGTACATTGGGGGATAGTTTGCTTGGTAGAGATTTTCAATCTTGGGAGTAATATTAATTCCCAAATATTTAATGGAGGACATGCTCCAACTGAATTCATATTTCTCCTGTAGTTGAGGGGATAATTCTCTTTCAGCATCCCCAATGTTTTTTTTTAATGATGTTATAAACACAGAAAGAAAATGGGTGAAATTGTGATACAAATGGGAGTATTTTATTATTCCTATTAGGCACCCTATTATCAGTCAAATGGACACGTTACCTTTTAACTAATGAGGCTGGATAACCTCTCCCAACAAGTCAAGCTTCCATATCATTCAATCTCTCTTCACAACATTGTGGATCACTGACAATTCTCTTAACTTGAGTCAATCGACTCAAGGAATAGATTTGGAATAAATTTGAATACAACTTGGGGGTGAAAAACTGCTAAAGTGTAACAATTGGTTACGATCCGTACTTTTAATATATAAATCGCTTTCTATATTAGTACCATTTATTCTTAATAATGTATCCAAAAGGTGATTTCCATGTTATTATACCAAATATTAAATGTCAAACCAGGGATAGGGAAATTTAAATATTAAACAAATAATAATAGGGGTCCAATGTATCCCCCCCCCCCACACACACACACACCACAAACACATCATATATAAATCTAAACCACCCCTGACAGTGTTCAGTAAACATTTTATTATTCTAAATGATTGAAGCCTTTATTATGTTCATAAAGAAGTTTGCCTTGGGGTGCGACATTGGAACCCATCGCTGCCCCTTATAATTGCAGATAATGTGTCTCCTTAAAGAGGAAATAATTCTCCTCAAGAACAATTTTCAAAAGGTCTAACAAAAAAAGAAATCTGTTTATCATCATAGTGTTGTGATTGTACCAGAAGCCGCCGGCAAGCTTCTATGCCTAATTCATGTGGGATCACATTGTAAAGTCTAGATACATTGCATGTGACTAGAAAGAAGCCAGGTACTAAATCAATATGTTTTATTTTATCTAAAAAATCATTATTGTCACATAAATAGGACCTGGAGTGAGGAGAGAGACACCTATCCAGATATTGTGCTACCGGAGTTGTAACTGAATTGATTCCAGACACAATGGGGTGTCCAGGTGGATTTAAAAGATCTTTATGAACCATTGGCAGTATGTGCATTACAGGTGTCACAGGATAATCACATAATAAAAATTTCTGAGTATCATCATCAATATAGAAAAAATATAACAATATAGAATAATAGAAATAAAGCGTTACTGGATCTACTTATTACCAACAATACAGACCTGATCACGGATGTGGAAATACGGGACAATTTAGGAAACAGCGATCACAGGTCAATGGGCTTCAGAATAAATCACACAAATAGGAAACATAAGGGGAATACAACGACACTGAGTTTCAAAAGAGCCAACTTCCCTGAACTACGAACCTTACTAGAAGCCATAAATTGGGATAAAATCTTAGGAACAAAGAACACGGATGAGAGATGGGTTTGCTTTAGGAGCATATTAAATAAGGGCATTAGCCAATGCATCCCAATGGGAAATACATTTAAAAGAGCGAACAAAAGCCCGGGATTGCTTAACTCCAATGTAAAAAAGCATATAAAAGAAAAGGAGAAGGCCTTTTAAAAAATACAAGGTTGAGGGATCATCATCAGCATTCAGACTTTATAAAGAACGCAACAAGGAATGTAAGGGTGCAATTAGGGCGGCTAAGATAGAACATGAAAGACACATAGCGGATGAGAGCAAAAAAATTCCCAAGAAATTCTTTAACTATGTAAACAGTTGTTGCGTACCTGGTGGTTGAGCCCACGGATGCAGGGAGCGGCCTCTCATGTTCCTCTGGCTCAAGAACCCCTGGTAGAGCAGACAGACGTTCAAGAGCACAGAAGGGGCACAAGTGCCTGGGAGGGCACAATGCCAGGGCTGGTCCGAAATCCAGGTAGCAGATGGGGACCAGAAGCAGGCTGGAACCAGGATCAGCGTAGGGTAGGAGGACCACCGGAACAGGGAGGAAGGTGCCTTGCAGATCAGGATACAGGCAGGTCTTCAGGCAGGCCGGGAAGGGTGCTAGCAGGTAGGAACGGCACCCAGGCAACAGGCAGAGAATAGTCAGGGTCGAGCCGGGTCAGACACAGGCAGGCAGGAACGGTAACAAGGCAGCAGGCAGAAGAGAAGTCAGGACAAGCCGAGGTCGGTGGCAGGCAGCAAGCAGCGGATGGTCAGAGGTAAGCCGGGTACAGGTATCAGGTAGCAGATAAAGCGCAACAGGGGGGTCTCTCAAACGCTGTAGACCAGACAGCAGGGAGGCCTGGTGACAGGCTCCCTTAAATAGATCCACTGGCGCCAAGGTCTGACAGGCTGCGCATCTGTGCGCGCCCGCGCGCCCCCCGCGCACACACGTGCATGCAAGCACACACTCTTGCGCGCCCACGCACACCATCGCGCCCGTTGGCGCCCTCACGCACCCGCGTGCGTCCATCGGTATCAGCGCACACCCGCGTGCGCCCCTCAGTGTTAGTGCGCACCCGTTCACCTGCGTTAACGCGCAACCGTGTGCGCCCACCTGCGTTAGCATGCACCCGCGTGCGGCCACCTGCGTTAGCGCGCACCCGCGTGCGGCCGCCTGAATTAGCGCGCACCCGCGTGCGGCCACCTGCGTTAGCGCGCACCAGAGTGCGCCGGTTGGATCTGCTGCTAAGGGTTCGGCAGGTAAGATTCCTGGGGGCAATTGGACGGTCAGGATGTCCTTCCTGACAACAGTAAAAAAATGGAGGACAGACCATATTACATAGTTACATAGTTAGGTTGAAAAAAGACACAAGTCCATCCAGTTCAACCATAAAAAAATTAATAAATAAATAAAATAAAAAATAGCGTACAATCCAATATACCCAATTCTATACCCACAGTTGATCCAGAGGAAGACAAAAAACGCCAGCAGAGCATGCTCCAATTTGCTACAGCAGGGGAAAAAATTCCTTCCTGATCCCCCAAGAAGCAATCAGATTTTCCCTGGATCAACCTATAAATGTTAGTACCCTGTTATATTATGTACATTTAGGAAAGTATCCAGGCCTTTCTTAAAGCAATCTACTGAGCTAGCCAGAACCACCTCTGTAGGGAGTCTATTCCACATTTTCACAGCTCTTACTGTGAAGAAACCTTTCCGTATTTGGAGATGAAATCTTTTTTTCTCTAGACGTAAAGAGTGCCACCTTGTCCTCTGTGTTAACCGTAAAGTGAATAACTCAACACCATATTGGTCCCATAAAGAATGAGAAAGAACATCTGGTTACAAAGGATGGGGAGATGGTGAAGGTATTGAATTTTCTCTTCTCCTCAGTCTTCACAAGGGAATCGGGGGGCTTCAGTAACCAAAACTGCACTGTTTATCCTCATGACACATCACAGGAAGCACCTCCATGGTTAACAGAGGACAGAATTAAAAATACAATTGGGAAACTTAACATTAATAAATCACCGGGACCAGATGGCTTGCACCCGAGGGTACTTAGGGAACTCAGTTAAGTAATTGCCAGACCATAGTTCCTAATTTTTACTGACAGTCTACTGACTGGAATGGTACCAGCTGATTGGAGAAAGGCCAATGCAGCACCAATATTTAAAAAGGGCTCAAAATACATCTCTGGGAATTACAGACCAGTTAACCTAACATCAATAGTATGCAAGCTCTTGGAGGGGATGCCAAGGGACTATATACAAGATTTTAGTAATGAGAATTATATCATTAGCAATAATCAGCATGGATTCATGAAGAATCGTTCTTGCCAAACCAATCTATTAACCTTCTAAGAGGAGGTGAGTTGCCAGCTAGAAAACGGAAGGCCCGTAGATGTGGTGTATCTGGATTTATTGTAGAAGTGGTGTATCTGGATTTTATCGTAGACGTGGTGTATCTGGATTTTGCAAAAGCATTTGACACAGTTCCCCATAAACATTTACTGTACAAAATAAGGTCCATTGGCATGGACCATAGGGTGAGTACATGGATTGAAAACTGGCTACAAGGGCGAGTTCAGAATGGGGAGTACTCAGAATGGTAAGGGGTGGGTAGTAGGGTTCCTATTTAATTTGTTCATAAATGACCTGGAGGATGGGGTAAAATGTTCAATCTCTGTATTTGTGGACAATACTAAGCTAAGCAGGGCAATAACTTCTCCGCAGGATGTGGAAACCTTGCAAAAAGATCTCAACAAATGAATGGGGTGGGCAACTACATGGCAAATGAGGTTTAATGTAGAAAAATTTAAAATAATGCATTTGGGTGGCAAATATATGAATGCAATCTATAAACTGGAGGGAGAACCTCTGGGGGAATCTAGCATGGAAAGGGACCTGGGGGTCCTAGTAGATGATAGGCTCAGCAATGGCATGCAATGCCAAGCTGCTGCTAACAAAGCATGCAGAATATTGGCATTAAAATGGGGATTACCTCCAGAGATAAAACAATAATTCTCCAGCTCTACAAGACTCTGGTCTGGCCGCACCTGGAGTATGCAGTCCAGTTCTGGGCACCAGTCTTCAGGAAGGATATACTGGAAATGGAGCGAGTACACAGAAGTTAATAAAGGGTCTGGAGGATATTAATTATGAGGAAAGGTTGCGAGCACTGAGCTTATTCTCTCTGGAGAAGAGACGCTTAAGAGTGGATATGATTTCAATTTACAAATACTGTACTGGTGACCCACAATAGGGATACAACTTTTTTGCAGAAAGGAGTTTAACAAGACATGTTAAAATTAGAAGAAAAGAGGTTTAACCTTAAACTACGTAGAGGGTTCTTTACTGTAAGAGCGGCAAGGATGTGGAATTTCCTTCTACAGGTGGTGGTCTCAGCAGGGGGCATCGATTGTTTCAAAAAACTATTAGATAAGCACCTGAACGACCACAACATACAGGGATATACAATGTAATACTAACATATAATCACACACATAGGTTGGACTTGATGGACTTGTGTCTTTTTTCAACCTCACCTACTATCTAACTATGTAATAATTCCTTCATTCCAGGTTTTGTACTTTTGTACCCCCTTACCATTTCACACAGGGGGGGAGGCCAGGATCTGGGGGTTCCCTTGTTAAAGGGGGCTTCCAGATTCTGATAAGCCCCCCGCCCGCAGACCCCCACAACCAATGGCCAGGGTTGTGGGGATGAGGCCCTTGTCCTCATCAACATGGGAACAAGGTGCTCTTGGGGGGGACCCCAAAGCATCCTCCCAATGTTGAGGGCATGTGGCCTGGTATGGTTCAGGAGGGGGGGCACTCTCTTGTCCCCCCTCTTTTCCTGCGGCCTGCCAGGTTGCATGCTCGGATAAGGGTTTGGTATGGATTTTAAGGGGGACCACCACGTAATTTTTTTTGCGCGGGGTTCCCCTTAATATCCATACCAGACCTGAAGGGCCTGGTATGCTCTTTTTTTTCTAAATTAAAGTCGCCTGGCCTGGGGGCGACTTAAAGTCGCGTTGTAAGTCGCCCCAAGTCGTGTTGTAAGTTGCGCTGGAAGTCATGTTGTAAAGTCGCCCCAAGTCGTGTTGTAGTTTATCTGGCGCACCAATTGTGGTATGAACCACATTCATCTTGGTAAATCAGCCCCAATGAGTTATTGGTACTGATCACTCACTGTGTTCATTCATAACTGAAGCATTGGATGTATGGGGACCCATGTCAGTTTGTCTGTATGGGGCACCGTGGTTTCTAACAGCAGCCCTGAGTTGGTTTACAGTGGTCCTGTGCCTTTTGGGGCCTGTGTGGCCAGCATACATTGCACACATGGAGAATATGCAACTGAATGAGTGTCCCCTTATCGCCACGGAACATCTTAAAAAAGCCAAAAGATCTAACACTGGTTAATACTCTTTCCAAAAATAACCAGAATTATGGGTACTGCCTAAAACCACATTCTTACCATTTCACTCTTCATTGTCCACTGCCCAGCTTTCGCCAAAGTCGGACAGACTAGCTGCCTGAGTGCCAGCTGGTGTCTCAAAATCATCTGCAAGGTTTCCATTATAGTTTCCGCACATTCCACTCACTTTTTGCTTAAAGGTATTGGGAACATTTACTTTTATTGAGGAGTCAACCTCAAATGTTATAGTTATATGAAAATCAATCTCAATTGAAAACTTGGGAATGCTATCTTCTTTCCCCAGTTGTTGACTATCAACCTAGAACAAGAGGGATTAAAAAAAAAAAGGAAAGATTACTTTTTTAAATAAAATACATATGGATACATAATATGGTGGCTTCAGATGTCTCCAGTGAAGGGTAGTGGCAATTGTCCATTATACAAAGACAATTGTGCTCCCCTTCAACCTTGTAATAACAGTTTAGGGAAGACCCCTTTCTGTTCAGGCATGAGTGTGCCCCTGTGTACAAAGCCAGCTCCATAAAGACATGGTGTGACCAGTTTGGTGTGGAGGAACTCAAGTGTTCTGCACAGAGCCCTGCCCTCATCCCTACTGAACACCTTTGTGATGAATTGGAACACTCATTATGATCCAGGTTTTCTCATCTAACGTCAATATCTGACAGGAACGTTGCTAGGGTCAGACACCCAGGGCACAATCCCCACCCTATCATTGCTCCAGCAGGCATCACTCTTTGCTGGCTTCAGCTGCCTGTCAGAGAGCTGAGGAATGCTTCCCCAGGCTCCTCCTTGGATCTGAGGTATCACAGGACACTCTTGAAGAGAAGCCCAATAGGAAGTAGGTCACCCATGACACATTGTTTCTGTGGTCTGTAAATTTAGGGAGGGGTGATTGTACTGGTGGACAGACTCACCTGGGGATAGTGATTGTACTGGGGGGACAAACTAACCCGGGGTGGCTGTATTGGGGACAAAATGACCTCAGTGAAAAATTGTACTAGGGACAGACTGACCAGAGGAGGGTGAGATTGTACTGGATGACAGATTGACCTGGGGGGATTGTACTGGTGGACAGAGTTACCTGGAGAGGGGGGAATTGTACTGGGGGACAGACTGACCTGGGAAGAGATTTTGATGGGGCACAGACTGACTTGATAGAAAAGATTATACTAGAGACAGGCTGACCTGGGAAGGGATTGTGCTGTGGAACAGACTGACTTGGGAGAAAAGATTATACTAGAGACAGACTGACCTGGGAGGAATGATTGTACTAACCTGAGGGACCGACTGACCTTGGGGGATGAATGTACTGTGGAATAGTCTGACCTGGGAAGGGTGATATTGTGGTGGGGGACAGATTTA
Organism: Lithobates sylvaticus; assembly: GCA_028564925.1. NCBI lineage: Eukaryota > Metazoa > Chordata > Amphibia > Anura > Ranidae > Lithobates > Lithobates sylvaticus. The sequence continues at coordinate 12,934,561 of CM053035.1, forward strand.
TCTGGGGGATTGTACTGGGGGACAGATTAACATGGGGGGGTGGTTATACTAGGGGATAGACTAGCCTGGGTGATCGTACTGTGGCCCGGATAACCTGGGTGTATTGTAGACATCTGCACTGCCAAAACATTTTTTGTTTTTGTTCCATTCATTTTTTTTTTGTTTCGTCATGATCAAAATTTGTTTTTTCAAATACATTGTAAATTCTAAAATCCGAACTAACTAACAATCACTAACTATTACATTATAGGTTTTGGAATTTCCTTTCAAATTTGGCTGTGAACATAAAGAATACAAATATATCAGAATTTACTTATTATCCGAAATAATGAATGCCGCATCTAAATGAAAGGAACATAACAAATTAATAATAATAAATAAAACGTTTTCATTATTAATTATTGTTAATTCATTACGTTCCATTTGTATAGATCCGGCATTCATTATTTCAGATAATTTGTAACAAATTTGAAAGTAAATTCCAATACTTATAATTTAATAGTTAGTAATAGTTATTATTAGTTAGTTATTATTTCAGATTTTCAAATTTTCGGGTTTTCGAATTTTCCGATTTTCATTCTTATTTTCAGATTTCTTCGTTTCCAAATTTCCGAATTTTGTCATTTTTGATTTTCGGATTTTATAAATTTCCGAATTTCCAAATTTTCGGAAAAGTTTGTTAAAAGGGGTTTTCATTAATTTGAATATTTCCAAATTAACAAATTTGTGGAATTTTGTCAAAAAACTAATTTGGAACAAAACAAATTGCACATGTCTAATATATTGTACTGGGGAACAGACTGACCTGTGGGAGAGGGGATTGTACTGGGGGGCAGACTGACCTTGGGGGATTATACTGGGGTTCATTACATACACTATATTGTACATTACATGTTATTGCACTTTATTGTACACTTCTTACACCTGACCACAATGTTCATGGTCTCAATGGTAGCTGGTTGCTGAGCAGTCCCTGACCATTTTTAATGAAATTCCTCTCTAAAGCAAGCTCAGACAAAGTGGTAGCTCTCTATACATTTTCAGGGTGCATAAAATCATATTTTGTGGAAAAGTTTAATTTTTAAAAGTGATTGTGCTGAGGTTTAAAAATGTCTGCGAGTCTCATGCTTGTGGCTGTGTAATCAAAGGAAAATTTATAGGTAAAAGAAGGCTTTTGTTTTATTTAACCATGCCCCTTTAAGCCCCTCCCACTGTTACAGCAATTTGGCCATACTCATTGTTTGCCTCATTACTGATCTGCTTGAGGTGCCCAAAAGGTGCACTGGGCCAAAAAAGGAGCAACTCCAAATTAAATGCCATGGATGAGTAGAGCAACTCCATAATAATGGTCATGGGGGGAGGGGGCAACTTCATAATAATGGTCATGGGGGGAGGGGGCAACTCCATAATAATGGCCATTGAGGGAGGGGGCACCGCCATATTATTAGCCATGCGGGAGGAGGCAACTCCATATTAAAGGCCATGGGGAGATGGGGCAATTACATATTAATGGCCATGAGGAAAGGGGGCAACTCCATGTTCATAGCCATGGGAGGAGGGGTAACTATATTAGTGGCCATGGTTTTGGAATGGGATGTCTAACAAGCTCATAAAGGTGTGGTGGTGGTGTTTCTGCTAAATTTTGGCATTTGGTGTATATGCATAAGCTTGGTCACTTACCTGTGCAAGCTTATTATTATTGCTCACTAGATTTATAACAGAATTTTGTGAAGGATGCACGATCTCGAGAGTCACATTCATTTTATTGGTGTTGCCTTGATTCTGGTTATTCATCTTGATCATAAACCCAGGAAGGTTGGGGTCATTGCCAGTTCTGGCAAGTATGTAGTTACCAGGCCTTTGGAGGTCAAAAGTTTTGCCATCAAAGGACCTAAAGCTATTACCAGATACTTGGCAACTGGCTTCTGAGTCCCCCACACAAGTGGGTTCTCCATTTACTGTTTGGCATTTTTGTCCGGCTTGACATATTTCATCACAGCAGATAAGGTTGGGAGAGACCCTGATAGTCAGTGCCTGCGGTTCTGTAGAAAAAGTATTTATTCTTGGTTATAAAACTAATTGTAATTTTTCACTGACTTAAAAATGTATTACTGGATAAAATGAAAACTTGTAACAAAATGTATTAACAACATTAGTATAAAAAGGTTCATCATCCTTCTTACTCAGAGAAATCTTCCTTGCTCTAATCTTAACCACTTCAGCCCCAGAAGGTTCCACTCCCCCTTCATGACCAGGCCATTTTTTGCAGTACGGCACTGCGTTACTGACAATTGCGCAGTCGTGTAATAAATAAAATTGATTAGCAGACTTGCCGTTGCTTTTAAAGTTCAACATCCAAACAGTCCGACGGATTTCAAAATACTGAATTCGACTTTATAAGCTGAGTTTACTGTTAAAAATAAGTGTGAAATGCATGACTCCGGTGGGTGCAATAAGATCTCTGCTTTTCGCCTTCTCATTGTTGCCTTACTGCGGACAAGTGGGGGGTGTACAAAGTTGGGCGCAAATAAACGTCACTCCCATTACAAAATCTGGTGGGTCACTTAATCTGATGAAACGATCATCATTTTTTAGCGGGACTGCGACATTGCGGCGCACAAATCGAACACCTAACTGACACTTTTGACACTTTTTTGGGAACCAGTGAGAATATTACAGTGATCAGTGCAAAAAATATGCACTGTTACTGTACTAATGGCACTGGCAGGGAAGGGGTTAACATCAGGGGCGATCAAAGGGTTAAGTGTGTCCCTAGGGAGGTGCTTTCTAACTGTGTGGGGGATGGACTCATTGGATGAACACAGATCTGCGTTCCTGCATATCCCCCTTATGTATTTATTCATGGAGATCATATCCCCCCCCCCCCCCATTATTGGTAATGAATAACGATCTTTGTACATTTTCTAACAGGAATATAATAATCTAATCTTACATACATTCTTATCCTAGTGCTATCGGTGATTTTGGACATTTGAATTGCACTGCCTTTGGGCATTAAACTTACCAAATAGAAGAGCTAGAAACATGCATAGGTTCAGGAAACTTGGCATCTTCATGCTGCATCAAAAGAAGAAGAAGAATATAAGAAATGATTACCAATAAAACAGCAGAAGTTTAAAATGTATGTAAAACTAAAACAACTTTATTTAATTTTGGATAGAGTAGGAAATGTTTTAAACCCTTGATTTATTTTATAGCTACATACAGTATATAGCACCATCAATTTATGCAGTATGTTACATCGTATATTCACATCAGTCCCTGCCCTAAAGGAGCTTCCAATCTAAGGTCCCCAACTAAGGGCCAAATCAGCATGTCTGTGGAGTGTGGGGGAGAAATCCATGCAGGCACAGGCAGAACATGCAAACTCCAGACAGGTAATGCCTTGGTGAAGATTTGAACCTATGACCCCAGTGCTACTATTTGGAAGCACTAACCACATAGCCACTGTGCCACCCCACTTAGGCACTGTGTCACCCCTCTTAGCTACTATGCCACCCCACTTCAATGTCTCTTTGACTGATGCTAAGGAGCCCTCCTCCTCCTCCAGAGCACACAACATCCATTTTTTTTGGGGGGGGTAGTCGGGGGTAAATTCAAATGTATCCTTTTCCTACTCCTCCACAAGGGGCTGCTAATGTGCCTGACAAAACAAGAATCGGGTCAACGGGTCACCAAGCACATGCACAGTATGAGTATTGGTAACCTTTATTTGCCACTAGGCCAACATGTGGCCAAGGAGCACAATTATAGGATGCCAAAAGTACATTGTACTGTCCTTAATAGAGTGCACATTCCGACCCGTGGAGGTGACTGGAACAAGATACTACTCCAGTGAGAGATGCCCTGGATTAGATCTCTCAAGGCAACCACACCTCCGGGTCTCAATGGATTCAAAAGTTTTAGATCCTTTTTGGATGGCTTTTCCTCTGAAAGAACCGATTAATAATCATATATTGCAAAACATATCTCTCTATGTCTCTTTGCCTCTTTATTACAACATGCAATATATGCATGTGGATACAATCTCTTCTCTTTCTCATTTTGTTTGTTTGTGTCCAGTTATAATCCAATGTTATTTGGTCTAAATGATTGGTGACTTATAGACTCTGGGGATCTGTTTTCCTCCCTTTTCTCTTTTAGAGATCTCTTAGCGATCAAAATATACAATTTTAAATAGCACATAGGGCATACTATAGGCCACATAGGATGCATAAATTGAGCCCAATACATTCTCAGGATTGTTGGAGATGTTGAGGTTCTCCTGGAGATTTTTCTTATGCATTCAGGACCTGCCCCAGGATCATTGGGTTTTGGACACAGGTTTTAGAGATAATTGCAGAAGTTACATCCACAAGTCAACAAGTGGTTCAAAAGGACATGTTTTGAGTTTATATAGTCATTTGATTATGGGGTCGTTACCAGAAATGAAAAAAATCAGAGAACAATGGCATTGAGATATTCTTGAATCGGATGGAGAGAAATGGGAAGACATATCTGGGGTCTCCTTTTCAAGTATTGGTACCTCAAAATATACAATTTTAAATAGTGAATAGAGCATACTATACGCCATATAGGATGCATAATTTGAGCCCAATACATTCTCGGGATTGATGGAGATGTGGAGGTTCTCCTGGAGATTTTTCTCATGTATTCTGGACCTGCCCCAGGATCATTGGGTTTTGGACAGAGGTTTTAGAGATAATTGCAGAAGTTACATCTTTTACTTTGAGTCGAAAGATGGAGATCTGTCTGTTGGGGCTAGTTGAAAATAGGAATTCCATAATTAGAAAAAAAACACAAATAAGTCTGCTTCTTTTCTATGTGAGAAAGGCAATTACGCTAATTTGGGGGAAAAAAAAAAACTGTTCCTCCTTTTGTGACCTTTTGGAAGTACTTAGTAAATAGCAGTTTACCACTATGTAGAGATACATATTTCAATAGAGGCTGCCCAAAGAAATTTGAAAGGATATGGTCTAGTTGGTTAGAAGAACCCATAACTGCCTGAGAACAAGTCATAATGTAAAAAAAGAATAGGTAAAAAATTAATTGAAGTTTTTTGGAAAGAATAATGGAGCAATATCTGTCAAATTGGAGCAGATGGGCATATAGACCACAACACAGAGTGGGTGCAATGATATAGGAGAACTTTTTACAGTTGGCTTTTGTTAATGGGGAAACTTTTATCTTTTGTATAAAATTCGAATGAGAGTTCACCTATGGGAGATGAATGGTGTTAATATTTATATGTATATGTAATATAAAATACTTTAAAAAAAAAGAATTATAAAAAAAAAAGAGATTTGAGGTATTTTTGACCCCAGATCTCATATTTAAGAGGTCCTGTCATGCTTTTTTTCTATTACAAGGGATGTTTACATTACTTGTAATAGGAATAAAAGTGACACATTTTTTTTAAAAGAACAGTGTAAAAAAATAAAATAAAAGGTGAAATAAATAATAATAAAAAATGTAAACGCGCCCCGTCCCACCGAGCTCGTGTGCAGAAGCGAACGAATACGTGAGTAGCGTCCGCATATGAAAACGATGTTCAAACCACACATGTAAGGTATCACCTCGATCGGTAGAGCGAGAGAAATAATTCTAGCCCTAGACCTCTGTAACTCAAAACATGCAACCTGTAGAATGTTTTAAATGTCGCCTATGGAGATTTTTAAGGGTAAAAGTTTGACGCCATTCCACGAGCAGGCAAAAATTTTAAGCGTGACATGTTGGGTATCAATTTACTCGACATAACATTATCTTTCACAATATAAAAAAAATTGGGCTAACTTTACTGTTGTCTTATTTTTTAATTTAAAAAAGTGTATTTTTTCCCAAAAATGCATGCTTGTAAGACTGCTGCGCGAAAACGGTGTGACAGAAAGTATTGCAATGACTGCCATTTTATTCTTTAGGGTGTTAGAAAGACAAAAAATATATAATGTTTGGGGGTTCTAAGTAATTTTCTAGCAAAAAAACTGTTTTTAACTTGTAAACACCAGATCTTAGAAAAAGGCTCGTCCTTAAGTGGTTAAGGACTTATAAATACAGAAGGTCTTATAATAATTAGAATACCAGCCTGTAATGTTCAAGGCTTGCGTGTGCATAGAAAAAATAAATTAATAAAATGTATATAAACACAGAGTCAACCCTACGGATAATTCCACATCACACATTTGCATAGCTATTGTAAGCTAACATTCCAACAACACAATATTGCTTCCTCAACTATTTGACATTTTATATAGAGCAATGTTTCTCAACTCCAGCCCTCAAGTACCCCCCAACAGGTCATGTTCCCATTCTTTTGCACAGGTGATTTGATCAGTTTCACTGCCTTAGCAATTACCACAACTGTTTCATCTAAGGGAAATCCTGAAAAAATTACCTGTTGGGGGTACTTGAGGACTGGGGTGGAGAAACATTGATATAGAGGACAGGAGAGAGATGTAAATGGTGAATGCATTCCAAGACTCCCAATTCAATACTAAATATTTTGCTTTCGGCTATATTTGCATTTTAAAAACTGAACTGAAAGTTTCATATCCTCACATTTCTCATCTGTGTTCACATTCAGATGACAATAGCATAATACATAGTACAGGAAAGAGAGGTCAGTTAAGGCTTACCTTGTCCTCGGCTGGTGCTACCTTGATATGTTCCTTCTGTATGCCAAATGTATTATATAAGTAGGAAGTCTTTTTCCATCCGTGCCAGGCCAACCTACTCTGCAAGGTATCAAGTCTCCTCCCACCCTACCCTGACTGCCAACTAAAAAATGTATTTTATAGTTGTACTATTTTACGTATTGTATACTGACTGCCAACTAGTTGAGCATCATTTGGAAGATAGAATGTCATGGTCAGGGGTCAGGCTAGGAGCCCAGTAGCTATAGCAGTAGAGAGGCTACCACTGACCATATAGAAAAGTACACAAGTAGGTCTTCCAGGCAGATGATATGGGCTTGCCCGAGGTGTTGGGTATAAGCACTAACCGATATGTGTCCTCTTGCTGGCTTGATATGGAGACAAGTGAGGGAAAGATGGCCCCTACCCGTCTCCATATCATTGCAGGGCGGAAGCCATGTCAAAATGTCACTTCCGCCCAATGCTCTTAAACAGACATTTTTTTTTTATTATTTAATATTAGTGTAAATATGAGATATTCTTAGCAATGTTGGTACAACATGATCAGCCAGCGACACTTATATCGGAATTATTCAATCCAGATGGTAAAAAGTTTTCTTCCCCAGAAGATATTTTGGAGACTTTTACTCAATATTATAAATCTCTATATAACTCTTGTCTCCCCACGGGGAAAGCCATAGGGAAGTCCCCATGACGTTCCCATGCGTCAGAGGGGGGCCGGGTTACCAGGTGGCCCCGCCCTCCGTTATAAAAGAACTGTCAGCCCAAGCGAAGCCTCACACACCGGGAGCCTCCCATTGCGAGGAGTGGCCCAAGAAGAGACCGACGCCCTGGAAGAAGATACCGGAGAGAAGCCTCAGAGACCGACGCCGTGGAAGAAGATACCGAAGAGAAGCCTCACCCAGCGGGAGCCTCCCATTGCGCGGAGCGGCCCAGAAGAGACACCGATGCTGGACGAGAAGGCCAAGAAGAAGCGGATCGGAGGAAGAAGAAGATGGAAGAAGAAGATGCCGGAAGGAGAAGATGAAGAAAGGAAGACCAGAAGAAAGAAGAAAGAAGATTTTAATAAAGGAATTTTCAAAGACCGTCTCCTGTCATTTTTAAATTTTTATGACACTTTTTTGGTGAAATGATAGGGGTACTTTTGTACCTCCTTACCATTTCACACAGGAGGGGGGCCGGGATCTGGGGGTCCCCTTGTTAAAGGGAGCTTCCAGATTCTGATAAGCCCCCCGCCCGCAGACCCCCACAACCACCGGGCACGGTTGTGGGGATGAGGCCCTTGTCCTCATCAACATGGGGACAAGGTGCTTTGGGGGTCTTAGACCCCCGAAGCATCCTCCCAATGTTGATTGCAAGTGGCCTGGTACGGTTCAGGCGGGAGGGGGGGCGCTCTCGCCCCCCCTCTTTTCCTGCGGCCTGCCAGGTTGCGTGCTCGGATAAGGGTCTGGTATGGATTTTGAGGGGGACCCCACGCCATTTTTTTTGGCTGGGTTTCCCCTTAAAATCCATCCCAGACCTCAAGGGTCTGGTATGGATTTTGAGGGGTACCCTACGCCATTTTTTTTTTTGGCTGGGGTCCCCCTTAATATCCATCCCAGACCTGAAGGGCCTGGTTATTGAATTTGGGGGGACCCCTACGCTTTTTGTTTTTTTATCAATTACTTTTTTTTATGAATGGCTTTCAATGAATGACTGTTCTCTGTGTTACGGGAGCCGACAATTCATATAGCCACGAGTGATTTTAAATAGCTTTCTTTTCTGCAAAAATTACACTTTTTGCAGAGACAGTTCTAAGCACTGGAAATATGCGCCCCTTTACATGCATACTATGGACACCCCCCAGGTATGACATTTAAAGGAATATTACACTTTTATTGTTTCAATTTAATCATTATTAAAATCACTGCTCCGGAAAAAACGGCCGTTTTTAAAAGTTTTTTTTGCATTGATACATGTCCCCTGGGGCAGGACCCGGGTCCCCAAACACTTTTTATGACTAAATTTTTAAAAATAAATGACTTCAATGACTGTTCTCTGTATTAAAAGCACTCGCGGCTATATGAATATCAATTCATATAGCCGCGAGTGCTTTTAAAAGACATTTTAAAAAGCACCATTAAATCCCCGAACACCGGACCCGAACCCGAACATATAGTCAATTGTTCGGGTTCCGGTCCGGGACCCGAACACCCTAAAGTCCGGTACGGACCCGAACTTTACAGTTCGGGTTCACTCAACCCTATTCAAGAACAGTGGCCTCCCTAGATATGGAGAAGGCCTTTGACACTGTCGAATGGCCTTTTTTATGGGAGGAACTTAGACGGAGGGATTTCCAGTAGTTTTAATTTCTTGGTTGCAGGTACTTTATCAGAACCCTCCTCTATAACTCAAAACATGCAACCTGTAGAATGTTTTAAGTGTCGCCTATGGAGATTTTTAAGGGTAAAAGTTTGTCGCCATTGTATGAGCGGGCGCAAGTTTGAAACGTGACATGTTGGGTATCAATTTACTCAGCGTAACATTATCTTTCACAATATAAAAAAAAAAAAACATTGGGCTAACTTTACTAATTTAAAAAATTGTATTTTTTCCAAAAAATGTGCGCTTGTAAGACTGCTGAGCAAATACGGTATGACAGAAAGTATTGCAACAAACACCATTTTATTCTCTAGGGTGTTAGAAAGACAAAAATATATAATGTTTGGGGGTTCTAAGTAATTTTCAAGCAAAAAAAAACAGTTTTTAACTTGTAAACCCCAAATCTCAGAAAGAGGCGCAGTCCTTAAGTGGTTAAGGACTTCTAAATACAGAAGGTCATATAAGAATGAGAATACCAGCCTGTAATGTTCAAAGCTTGTGTGTGCTTAGAAAAAATAAATTACTAAAATGTAATCTTTCAAGTACAATTCTTGTATATAAACATAGAGTCATCCCGGATAGTTCCACATCACACATTTGCATAGCTATTGTAAGCTAACATTCCAACAACACAATATTGCTTCCTCAATTATTTGACATTTTATATAGAGCAATGTTTCTCAACTCCAGTCCTCAAGTACCCCCCAACAGGTCATGTTTCCATTATTTTGCACAGGTGATTTGATCAGTTTCACTGCCTTAGCAATTACCACAGCTGTTTCATCTAAGGGAAATCCTGAAAACATGACCTGTTGGGGGTACTTGAGGACTGGGGTGGAGAAACATTGATATAGGAGTGAGATGTAAATGGTGAATGCATTACAAGACTCCCAATTCAATACTAAATATGTTGCTTTCGGCAATTTTTGCATTTCAAAAACTGAACTGAAAGTTTCATATCCTCTCATTTCTCATCTGTGTTCACATTCAGATGACAATAGCATAATACATAGTACGGGAAAGAGAGGTCAGTTAAGGCTTACCTTGTTCTTGGCTGGTGCTACCTTGATATGTTCCTTCTGTATGCCAAATGTATTATATAAGTAGGAAGTCTTTTTGCATTGGTGCCTGACCAACCTAATCTGCAAGGTATCAAGTCTCCTCCCACCCTACCCTGACTGCCAACTAAAAAATGTATGTTATAGTTGTACTATTTTACGTATTGTATACTGACTGCCAACTAGTTGAGCATTATTCGGAAGATATAATGTCATGGTCAGGGGTCAGGCTAGGAGCCCATTAGCTATAGCAGTATAGAGGCTCCCACTGACCATATAGAAAAGTACACAAGTAGGTCTTCCTGGCAGATGATATGGGCTTGCCCGAGGTGATGGGTCTAAGCACTAACCGGTACGCATCCTCTTGCTTGCTTGATATGGAGACGAATGAGGGGAAGATGGCCCCAACCCGTCTCCATATCATTGCAGGGCAGAAGTGACGTCAAAATGTCAGTTCCGCCCAATGCTCTTAAACAGACATTTTTTTTTTATTATTTAATATTAGTGTAAATATGAGGTATTCTTAGCAATGTTGGTACAACATGATCAGCCAGCGACACTTATATCGGAATTATTCAATCCAGATGGTAAAAAGTTTTCTTCCCCAGAAGATATTTTGGAGACTTTTACTCAATATTATAAATCTCTATATAATTCTTGTCTCCCCTTCGACTTAACCGGAGAACCTGTCCAATTTATTGGACCAGGTGGCCTTGAGTTGGTTGTCGGATAGAGAGAGAGATTTTGGTTCAACCTATTACAGCAGAAGAAGTTATAAAAGTTATACAATCTTTTATTAATGGTAAGGCTCTAGGTCCGGATGGACTACCTATTAAATTTTATAAAATAAATTTAGAAACTAACCCAGAGGCTCGCAGAATTGTACACTGGAAGCCTGGAATATGGAGTCCTTCCAGACTCTATGAAATCTGCCCATATAGTTTTGAGTCATAAGGCATCTAAGGATCCAAAGCTATGCTCCTCTTATAGTCCTATAGCCTTACTTAATAATGATTTTAACATTTTGACAAAATTATTTACTCTTAAATTACAACCTTTATTATCTTCTATAATTGATGTTGACTAAACTGGATTTATGCCCCCAAAGGACAACAGCCATAAATGTACACAGACTCTTTAATAAGATACATACACAACATCTAAATGAAGGTTCAAGAACAGTGGCCTCCCTAGATATGGAGAAGGCCTTTGACACTGTCGAATGGCCTTTTTATATGGGAGGTACTTAGCCGGATGGGATTTCCAGTAGTTTTAATTTCTTGGTCGCAGGTACTTTATCAGAGCCCTCCTCTGTAACTCAAAACATGCAACCTGTAGAATGTTTAAAATGTTGCCTATGGAGATTTTTAAATGTTGGGTATCAATTTACTCAGCGTAACATTATCTTTCACAATATAAAAAAAATTGGGCTAACTTTACTGCTGTCTTATTTTTTAATTTAAAAAATTAAATTTTTTCCAAAAATTTTTATTTTTTCCAAAAAATGTGCGCTTGTAAGACTGCTGAGCAAATACGGTGTGACAGAAAGTATTGCAACAAACGCCATTTTATTCTCTAGGGTGTAAGAAAGACAAAAATATATAATGTTTGGGGGTTCTAAGTAATTTTCAAGCAAAAAAAACAGTTTTTAACTTGTAAACCCCAAATCTCAGAAAGAGGCGCAGTCCTTAAGTGGTTAAGGACTTCTAAATACAGAAGGTCATATAAGAATGAGAATACCAGCCTTTAATGTTCAAGGCTTGTGTGTGCTTAGAAAAAATAAATTAATAAAATGTAATCTTTCAAGTACAAATCTTGTGTATAAACATAGAGTCAGCCCTACGGATAGTTCCACATCACACATTTGCATAGCTACAGTAAGCTAACATTCCAACAACACAATATTGCTTCCTCAATTATTTGACATTTTATATAGAGTAATGTTTCTCAACTCCAGTCCTCAAGTACCCCCCAACAGGTCATGTTTCCATTATTTTGCACAGGTGATTTGATCAATTTCACTGCCTTAGCAATTACCACAACTGTTTAATCTAAGCGAAATCCTGAAAACATGACCTGTTGGGGGTACTTGAGGACTGGAGTTGAGAAACATTGATATAGAGGACAGGAGAGAGATGTAAATGGTGAATGCATTCCAAGACTCCCAATTCAATACTAAATATGTTGCTTTTGGCCATTTTGCATTTCAAAAACTGAACTGAAAGTTTCATATCCTCACATTTCTCATCTGTGTTCACATTCAGCTGACAATAGCATAATAAATAGTACAGGAAAGAGAGGTCAGTTAAGGCTTTCCTTGCTCTTGGCTGGTGCTACCTTGATATGTTCCTTCTGTATGCCAAATGTATTGTATAAGTAGGAAGTCTTTTTCCATTGGTGCCTGACCAACCTAAGCTGCAAGGTATCAAGTCTCCTCCCACCCTACCCTGACTGCCAACTAAAAAATGTATTTTATAGTTGTACTATTTTATGTATTGTATACTGACTGCCAACTAGTTGAGCATCATTTGGAAGATAGAATGTCACGGTCAGGGGTCAGGCTAGGAGCCCAGTAGCTATAGCAGTAGAGAGGCTCCCACTGACCATATAGAAAAGTACACAAGCAGGTCTCCCTGGCAGATGATATGGGCTTGCCCGAGGTGTTGGGTCTAAGCACTAACCAGTACGCATCCTCTTGCTGGCTTGATATGGAGACGAGTGAGGGGAAGATGGCCTCCACCCGTCCCCATATCATTGCAGGGCGGAAGTGACGTCAAAATGTCACTTCCACCCAATGCTCTTAAACAGACATTTTTTTTTTAAATTATATTACATTTTTTTTTTTATTATTTAATATTAGTGTAAATATGAGAGATTCTTAGCAATGTTGGCACAACATGATCAACCAGCGACACTTTTATCGGAATTAATCACCCCAGATGGTAAAAAGGTTTCTTCCCCAGAAGATATTTTGGAGACTTTTACTCAATATTATAAATCTCTATATAATTCTTGTCTCCCCTCCAACTTCCAACGAGAGAACCTGTCCAATTTATTGGACCAGGTGGAGTTGAGTTGATTGTTGGATAGAGAGAGAGAGATTTTGGTTCAACCTATTACATCAGAAGAAGTTATAAAAGTTATACAATCTTTTCTTAATGGGAAGGCTCCTGGTCCAGATGGACTCCCTATTGAATTTTACAAAATAAATGCAGAAACTGTAGCCCCAAGGCTCGCAGAATTTTATACTAGAAGTCTGGAAGATGGTGTCCTTATATGAGATATGCCCATATTGTTTTGAGTCATAAGGCATCTAAGGACCCAAAGTTATGCTCCTCTTATAGGCCTATAGCCTTACTTAATAATGATTATACATTTTGACAAAATGATTTATTCTAATGCTGCGTACACACGGCCGGAATTTCCGATGGAAACAGTCCGATGGGAGCTTTTCATCGGATTTTCCGACCGTGTGTATGCCCATCGGTCTTTTTCTGTCGGAATTTCCGACGGACTTTGGATTGAGAACCTGTTCTTAATTTTTCCGACGGAAAACCTTACTATCGGATTTTCCGATCGTGTGTATGTAATTCCGACACGCAAAATTCCGACGCATGCTCGGAAACAATTCGACGCATGCTCGGAAGCATTAATCTTCCCTTTTATAGTGACGTCGAACGTGTTGTATGCAACAGTGTTATTGACCGTCGGAATTTGGTGTGACCGTGTGTAGGCAAGACAGTTTGAGCGAAAATCCGTCGGAATTCTGACGGAAAAAACCATCAGAGCTTTTTCCAACGAGAATTCCGACCGTGTGTACGCGGCATTAGATTACAACCCATATTATCTTCTATAATTGATGCTGTCCAAACTGGATTTATGCCCCTAAAGGACGACAGACATAAATTTACGCAGACTCTTTAATAATATACATACACAACATCTAAATGAAGGTTCATGAACAGAGGCCTCCCTAGATATGGAGAAGGCTTTGACACTGTCGAGTGGCCTTTTTTATGGGAGGTACTTAGACGGATGAGATTTCCAGTAGTTTTAATTTCTTGGTTGCAGGTACTTTATCAGAACCCTAAGTCAACTGTGAAACTGGGAGGAATGTTATCAGCTCCTTTTCAGCTGTAGAGAGGTACTCGACAGTGCTGCTCTCTCTCTCCGGCCCTCTTTACCATAATTATTGTGCCAGTGGCAGAGGCTCTTAGGATCTCCACAAATATTCGGGGCTGGAGAAGAGGGTAGCCCTGTATGCAGACAATTTTTTGTTATTTTTGAACGATGCTGTTTTTTCACTTCGAGGAGCTCTTGAAGGGATGAACAGGTACTCTGTAGTTACAGGACTTAGGGTAAATTGGGCTAAATCTCTGTTATTTCCTATAGATATAGGGGCACAAACTACAGCCAGTTCTGATATACCACTACAATGGGTGTCAGAATTTAAGTATCTAGGAGTAGTAATTTCGAAACAAGTTTCAGATTATTAGCCAGTGCCACTTAATATAGCGCCTGCAGTGGAAGAAGTGAAGAAAAAATGTAAAGCACGGGAAACAGTAGTAATGGCGGCAATCTACGATTTTTTTTTCGTGACTGCGACATTGCGGCGGACACTTTTGACACATTTTTGGAACCATTCACATTTACACACCGATCGTTGCTATAAAATTGCATTGATTACTGTGTAAATGTGACTGGCAGGGAAGGGGTTAACACTAGGGGTTAATGTGTTCCCTATAGGAGTGATTCTAACTGTGGGGGGAGGGGACTCACAAGGGGAGGAGACCGATCAGTGTTCCTCCGTACTGGGATCACATGATCGGTCTCCTCTCCGCTGACAGGACATGGAGCTGTGTGTTTACATCGCAGCCTCCGGGCACTCGCACCGGGTCCCGAGCAATGCACGCCCCCCAGGCGGCCGGGAATGGGAGGACGTCATATGATGCCCACCCAGGATGGGAGATCCACCTTGTGGGCGTCATATGACAATACGCGGGTAGGGAAGTGGTTAATAGGTCCTGTCATGCTTTTTTTTCTATTATAAGGGATGTTTACCCTGAAGACGTGACAAACACGAAACGTACGTCGGTAGGCGGTACCTGATCACTTTGTATCTTTGGATGCACTATTGCTGGACTTCCTGTGATATTGACTCCGGCTGTCTGGTGAGTGGAACGCACGCTAGAGACGCACGCCAGGAGGGGAAGGATCCGCTGCTCCATCGAATCTTTTAACATATCGCAAGTAGCCTCAGTGCCGGGTAGGCACTGGAAAATGTAAGTGAGCAATTGGCTGCTGTGTTTTTTTATGCTATATTTTTTAAATAAAACGTTATTACGCTATGAGGTGCGCCTCTCTTTATATTCCCACATATGTTTCCATTCCATCTGAGCTGGTTTGATAGAGGGAAGAGAGCCCTTGAGTGAGGGTGTGTCACTCAGTGTACAGGCACAATCCTGTGAAAGCGCATTTGATTGCTTCTAAACAAAGTAATCAACTCCATTTGGTAAGAGGCCATTTAATACTGCTGGTTCTCACATTGGGTGGATCGAGAATTTGTCTGGTGATGGTGCACAAGCTATATCTACAGGAGTGATTGTGGCGTTTTGCAGCAAGGACTACTATATGAACCTTGCGTTATATCAATTAACACTGTCTAATTTATATTAATATTTTTCACGTTTTTTGGATGCACCCAAGATATTGGGATTATTTGCCAATTTTGTTGGCTTGCACTTTTTATATACTACATGAACTTTGCGTTATATCAATTAACACTGTCTAATTTATATTAATATTTTTCACGTTTTTTGGATGTACCCAAGATATTGGGATTATTTGCCAAATTTGTTGGTTTGCACTTTTTATATATCAGATTGGGCATAAGTGCTTGATCATTAACTTTCGTTGTACACATTGTGATACAAGGTACAGGGTCTGTTATATTTATATTATTTAATTTAAATAGAGCTCGGTCAGCTCTATTTTGTGTGTTAATTATCTTTGGGGTAATAATTAATTTATACCTCACTGGGTCACGCTAGGTGTCTGGTGTTATTATTGTTTGTATAAACACACTCTAACCAATTTTTATTATTCACATTATAATGGTTGTAATGTATGAGTAACCAAATGTGGTTCACTATTATCACTTTAAATAGTTACTAATTAGCTTAGTTCATGGTAGATCTATATTGTGTCTGCACACCTTTTTTCCAATAAGCTCTTAGTCTCTACTATACAGTTCAGAATATACAATTAATTAACCTATTAATTAATTCAGTATCTCATGTTGGTACTAGCGCCCCTCATTTAATTAAAATAGGAATAAAAGTGACACAATTTTTTTTAAAAGAACAGTGTAAAAAAATAAAATAAAAGGTAAAATAAATAAGAAAAAAATAAAATTTAAATGGGCCGCGTCCCGCCTAGCTCGCGCGCAGAAGCGAACGCATACTGCATATGAAAACGGTGTTCAAACCACACGTGAGGTATTGCTGCGATCGTTAGAGTGAGAGAAATAATTCTAGTCCTAGACCTCCTCTATAACTCAAAACATGCAACCTGTAGAATGTTTTTAACGTCGCCTATGGAGATTTTTGAGGGTAAAGGTTTGTCGCCATTCCACGAGCGGGCGCAATTTTGAAGCGTGACATGTTTGGTATCAATTTACTCGGCGTAGCAATATAAAAAAAAAATTGGGCTAACCTTAATGTTGTCTTATTTTTTAATTAAAAAAAGTGTATTTCTTCCAAAAAATGGGAGCTTGTAAAGCCCCATACACACGCGCGGATTATCCGAGGACCAGGTCCGTCGGACCATGTCCGTCATACTTTGTCTGATGTTGGTTTTGCGTACACACGGTCGGACAAAGTTGTCGGAAAATCCGATCATTCTGAACGTGGTGACGTTTGTTGCCTACGACGGGACTAAGTAGAGGCTAGTAGCCAATAGCTTTGGTCTTGTAATGTGATCTGAGCATGCGTAGCACTTTGTCCGGTCGGACAACCGTACACACGATCGGATTTGGTGTGATCGGACCGGGTTGTCGGCAAATCTTTCCAGCAGGAGATAAGACTTTGTCCGTCGGATAATCCGACGTACACTGTCCGATGGTGCATACACACGGTCTGATTTTTCAACAACATTGTCCGATCGGACAGAATCCATGAAAAAATCCGACCGTGTGTATGGGGCTTAAGACTGCTGCGCAAATACGGTGTGACAGAAAGTATTGCAACGACCGCCATTTTATTCTCTAGGGTGAAAAAAAACATATAATGTTTAGGGGTTCTAAGTAATTTTCTAGCAAAAAAACTGTTTTTAACTTGTAAACCCCAAATCTCAGAAAAAGGCTCGGTCTTTAAGTGGTTAAGGACTTCTAAATACAGAAGGTCATATAAGAATGAGAATACCAGCCTGTAATATTCAAGGCTTGTGCGTGCATAGAAAAAATAAATTAATAAAATGTAATCTTTCAAGTACAATTCTTGTATATAAACATAGAGTCAACCCTACGGATAGTTCCACATCACACATTTGCATAGCTATTGTAAGCTAACAGTCCAACAACACAATATTGCTTCCTCAATTATTTGACATTTTATATAGAGCAATGTTTCTCAACTCCAGTCCTCAAGTACCCCCCAACAGGTCATGTTTCCATTATTTTGCACAGGTGATTTGATCAGTTTCACTGCCTTAGCAATTACCACAACTGTTTCACCTGAGGGAAATCCTGAAAACGTGACCTGCTTGAGGACTGGAGTTGAGAAACATTGATATAGAGGACAGGAGGGAGATGTAAATGGTGAATGCATTCCAAGACTCCCAATTCAGTACTAAATATGTTGCTTTCGGCTATATTTGCATTTCAAAAACTGACCTGAAAGTTTCATATCCTCACATTTCTCATCTGTGTTCACATTCAGATGACAATAGCATAATACATAGTACAGGAAAGAGAGGTCAGTTAAGACTTACCTTGTTCTTGGCTGGTGCTATGATATGCCTTCTGTATGCCAAATGTATTAAATAAGTAGGAAGTCTTTTTCCATTGGTGCCTGACCAACCTAATCTGCAAGGTATCAAGTCTCCTCCCATCCTACCCTGACTGCCAACTAAAAAATGTATTTTATAGTTGTACTAGTTTATGTATTGTACACTGACTGCCAACTAGTTGATCATCATTTGGAAGATAGAATGTCATGGTCAGGGGTCAGGCTAGGAGCCCAGTAGCTATAGCAGTAGAGAGGCTCACACTGACCATCTAGAAAAGTACACAAGCAGGTCTCCCTGACAGATGATGTGGGTTTGTCCGAGGTGTTGGGTCTAAGCACTAACCGGTACTTACCAGAGCTCTTGATGGTGGAGATGGGTTTTGCTGTGTGTTAGTACAAGGTTGCAGCCTTCAGAATTGCTCGAACAAACGGGGGTCCAAAAGCAGATATAGCAGGTATGGATAAAGCAGAAGTGTAATCAGTAAACAAACCAAAGGTCGGTAACAAGTGGTTGAAGGTTGGGATCAAATGAAAGAATAGTCAAGCAACAAGCCAAAGGTTAGGAACAAGTGGTTGCAGGTTGGGATCAAATGAAAGTATAGTCAAGCAACAAGCCAAAGGTTAGGAACAAGCGGTTGCAGGTTGGGATCAAGTGAAAATATAGTCAAGCAACAAGAAAAAGGTTAGGGACAAGTGGTTGCAGGTTGGGGTAAAGCTGAACTGTAGTCGAGGAATAAGCCAAAGGTCATTAACGAGTAATGGCGGAGATAAGGACAGATAAATGTACACAAAGGAACAAGATATTGGCTGGAGAGAGCATAATTGACACATACCAGGTGCGATGCTGAGGTTCTGAGATGGCTCCCCTTGTGGCTAAGTGCATCACACCCCTGAAGGTGGTACACGGAATGCAGTGCCCAAAGAAGCACGGTTTGTCAGTTGCTGTGGTCTGCTAAGCTGATCAACGAAAGGAAGCTGGAACAGGCAGGATGCACTGTAGGACAGGTGTGCTTAGGTGGCCCTAGGTGAACTTGGCAGTGAAGCAGACTGGAAAACGAACCAGGAGCCAGGCCAGGGGTCATGCACGGTAGATCAGTCAGTAGCATGTTCAGGTAGCAGAACTGGAACAAGCCGAGGTCATACACAGTTAGATGGGTAGTAGGTGAGTCGATGAGCCAAGCCGGGGTCAAACACAATGGAGCAGACAGGAGCAGAGTCATAAGTATAAGTCAAACCAGGGGATCAGCATAAGCAGTTAAAGGCAAGCCGGGTCAGTAATGGGAGATCAAGGATCAGGATATACAGGAGCACAGGAAACAAGGGGGAGCTAACGATAATCCAGGAATCTAGAGGTCTCAGCAGCAGGTTTAGGCCAGTGGGCGATAGCATCTGTCTCATTGTGCATGTGCTATTGCGTCTGCGTGCGGTTTTAGCCGTCATGCATCTGCGCACGGAAGTCCACCAGATGCGGCCATGATGGGTACTGGTAACATTTCCCTGACAATAATAATCTGGCAAATAGGTAGTGCAAAGGCATGGCTTAAATAGGAAGTTAATGGAAGAAGCAAGAAGTTCAAGGTTCACCAGAAACAAGAGACAAGGTAAGATTATCCAATTAGGGACCATGTCTCTCTCATCAAAAAGAAAAAGATGGAGACCCCCATTAGTCGACACATGGGGCTTTATCATTCATTTGATATATTGCAAATGAAGTTTTTTGCTTTAGAATTTGTACCGGACTTTGATCGTGGAGGTGACATTGACAAAACTCTGTTACAGAGAGAATCAAAATGGATTCATAACCTTAAGGCCACCGTCCATCCAGGCCTGAACGAATCCCTGAGCTTCAAACCCTTTTTATAGGGTCAGGTCGCCATTGTCAAACCTATGAGATTAATTTCTCATTTAAATTTATGTAATTATTTTTGTGTTTGTTATTTTATTTTTTAGGATATGTACAATTTTCTTTTCAATGTTCATCATGTACCAGGTTAGTGTTTTTTTTGCTGACTACTGTAGTGTTCGAATTGAGCGTTTCTTGTTATAGCCACAACTTCAATATGTCAAATAAAATGTATTTCCATTGGCTAAATTAGTGTATCAGTGGATGGTATTTAACCACTTCAATACCCGCGTATTGTCATATGACGCCCACAAGGTGGATCTCCCATCCTGGGTGGGCGTCATATGACGCCCTCCCATTCCCGGCCGCCTTAAAACAACGGGACCGTGCGGGACCGTGGAGCTGTGTGTGTAAACACACAGTTCCACATCCTGTCAGCGGAGAGGAGACCAATCATGTGATCCCAGTACGGAGGAACACCGATCGGTCTCCTCCCCTTGTGAGTCCCCTCCCCCCACAGTTAGAATCACTCCTATAGGGAACACATTAACCCCTGCAGCGCCCCCTAGTGTTAACCCCTTCCCTGCCAGTCACATTTACACAGTAATCAATGCAATTTTATAGCAACGATCGCTGTGTAAATGTGAATGGTCCCAAAAATGTGTCAAAAGTGTCCGAAGTGTCCGCCGCAATGTCGCAGTCACAAAAAAAAAGTCGCAGATCGCCGCCATTACTAGAAAAAAAAAATGTGGGGTTGTGTTTTTTTACCAAAAATATGTAGAAGAATACCTAAACTGAGTAAAAAAATTGTTTTTTTTTTTAAAAATGGGATATTTATTATAGCAAAAAGTAAAAAATATTGTGTTTTTTTTCCGCTCTTCTTTTGTTTATAGCGCAAAAAAAAAAACCGCAGAGGTGATCAAATACCACCAAAAGAAAGCTCTATTTGTGGGAAAAAAAGGACGTCAATTTTGTTTGGGTGTAACATCGCACGACCGTGCAATTGTTAGTTAAAGCGACGCAGTGCCGAATCGCAAAAAGTGCTCTGGTGAGGAAGGGTGTAAAATGGCCCGGTGCTGAAGCGGTTAAACAGCAATATATGCTGGTTTGCTATACATATTTAAGAAGTTATGGACACCCAAGGCGTCCTTGGAGGTCTTTAGGCTCTTTAACCCCCTTTTCTGACCCCCTGGGGCGCCTTTTAAGTCGCTTTGGGTTAGCGACTTGGGTTAGCGCCTCGTCAAAATGCAGCCGTTTCAAGTGACATATATGTCCTTGGAAAAATGGGGGAGATTAAAGGTTGCTTTGTGACCCTTAACAATCTTAAACACCGTCCTAAATCAGTTGTAGGGCTTTCTCCCTTTAACTTTATTGAATTGGCATCTCTTTGCCAATGCATCTTTTCTCTATCCCCCCCTTGCTGACAGTTTTCCGGTTATCGCTGTGAACATCCTGGGCGGTTCCTAGTGTCTTCAGCAAAGAGGTCAGTATCTGACTTCCTGTTGTAAGACTTACTTCCGGTCCCGCCACAGTCATTTCCGGTGCGACGGCGCACCTGCTGTGACGCTGTCTGTCCTCACTAGACATGTGCGCAACAAAAAAATGTGTTTATTTTCGTTTCGTTTTTTTTTTTCGTTTTCGTTGATTCGTAACTATTCGTAAATTCGTAAGTCGTCGGTGTCCGTATTCGTAACGATTCGTAAATTCGTAAGTCGTCGGTGTTCGTATTCGTAACGATTCGTATTTTCGTAAGAGTTATTTTTTCGTTGATTCGTTTTTCTGTTAGTTTAATTTTCGTTTATTCGAAATTCGGACGCATTCGTATTTTCGTAGATTTAGTTACATTCGTACTTTCGTTAGATTGATTTATTCGTACTTTCGTAACATTGTTTTCGTAGATTCGTAATCGGAGCATAATTCATAATTTTATGTAATGTGTATGCTATTATTACATTGTAAGAGACACGGAAAATTACGAATCGAAAAAAAAAAGTTCCGAATGTACGAATTTTTTCGTTCAATCCATTCGAAGCACGTTAAGCAGCGCCATTGTAAGAGACACGGAAAATGACATATCGAAAAAAAAAAAAAGTTACGAATGTACGAATTTTTTCGTTCAATCCATTCGAGGCACGTTATGCAGCGCCATTGTAAGGGACACGGAAAATTACCAATTCAAAAAAATAAAAAAGTTACGAATGTACGAATTTTTTCGTTCATTTTGATTTTCGTTGTTCCTGTTTTCGTTTTTTTGGATTTTCTTCCTTCGTAGTTTCGTTGTTTCTAATTTGGTTATTTCGGATTTTCGTTGTTTTCGTATTCGTTCGATTCGAACGATTCGTTATTCGTTAAAATTTTTAGCGAATCGTTCGTTCATTCGGACGATAACGAATGAACGAAAATAACGAAAAAAAACAAAACGAATTGCACATGTCTAGTCCTCACCTGACTGTTTTGGCGCCGGAATTTGGCGCCAAAACAGCGTTGGAGAGGGATATAAAAAGGGGCAGTGTATGATTGTGCAGCTCAGCGGAGGTTATCTCCTGACATTACGCTTGATAAGGTAAGAAAAACTTTTAGAGACAGCCTACCAGACCTTGTGCTGAGAATGGATCACTAAAATGCCTCAATTACTTTCCTTTTATACCTCACTCTGATCTCCCTACATGTGGATAGATCTTGTCCTGGCTGGCATATGAGTGGATCAAAACCTTCTATATAGGTAATTATATACTTGGGGCTTTATGTGATCCTCCTCAGCATTTGATGGTGGTCAGATTTGTCTGTTATTTTTTAAAAACAAAATTATTTTTATATATTTTTTCCGAACCAATCTAATGCCCCGTACACGCGGTCGGATTTTCCTATCGGACAATGTTGTCGGAAATTCCGACCGTGTGTGGGCTCCATCTGACTTTTTCCGTCGGATTTTTCGACGGACAAAGTTTTATCTCCTGCTCTCAAAATTTTCCGACAACAAAGTCCTATCGGACTTTTTCCGATCGTGTGTAGCGAATTCCGACGGACAAAGTGCCACGCATGCTCAGATCACATTACAAGACCAAAGCTATTGGCTACTAGTCTCTACGTAGTCCCGTCGTAGGCAACGAACGTCACCACGTTCAGAATGATCGGATTTTCCGACAACTTTGTCCGACCGTGTGTATGCAACACCAGTGTCGGACAAAATCCATCGGAAAAAATCGGATGGATTTTGTGGTCGGATTTTCCGACCGTGTGTACGGGGCATTAGGCTTCACTGTGGATAGCCATGAGCATTTTTCAAATGCCCTTTCCAAAAATATTTTTTCCTTGATATATTTCTAAGTAAAGGACTCTCTAGGTAGGTCTCTTATATTACTTATCTATTTATGTCACTGTGGCTATGAACTGACCAAATTAACCACTTCAATACAGGGCACTTAAACACCTTCCTGCCCAGACCAATTTTGAGCTTTCAGCGCTGTCATACTTTGAATGACAATTGCGCGGTCATGCTACACTATACCCAAATTAAATTTTTATCATTTTTTCCCACAAATAGAGATTTCTTTTGGTGGTATTTGATCACCTCTGCGGTTTTTATTTTTTGCTAAACAAATAAAAAAAGACCGAAAATTTTGAAAAAAAATATGTTTTTTTTTGTTTCAGTTTCAAAACTTTGTAAATAAGTACGTTTTCTCCTTCACTGATGGGCACTGATAGGTCTGCACTGATGGGCACTGATAGGTCTGCACTGATGGGCACTGATAAGGCGGCACTGATGGGCACAGATGAGGTGGCACCAATGAAGTGGCACTGAGGTGGCATTGATGGGCACTGATAGGCGGCACTGATGGGCGACACGGATGGGCACTGATGGGTGGCACAAATTGGCACTGATGGGTGGCACAGATTGGCATGGATAGGCGGCACGGATTGGCATGGATAGGCGGCACGGATGGGCACAGATAGGCGGCATGGATGGGCACTGATAGGCGGCATGGATGGGCACTGATAGGCGGCACAGATGGGCACTGATAGGTGGCACGGATAGGCACTGATAGGTGGCACGGATAGGCACTGATAGGCGGCATTGTTTTTTTTACTGATGGATGCCAATCAGTGCCAAACAATAATGCATGCCAATCAGTGATGCCCATTGTGGGCACTGATTGGCATCCATTGTGGGCACTGATTGGCATCCATTGGTGGCACTGTGTGTCATCCCTGGTGGTCTAGGGTGGCATACGTTTTGATGGGCATCCCTGGTGGTCTGGTGGCGTCCCTGGTGGTCCAGTGTGGGCATCCTCGGGGGGGCTGCGCTGATAATCGATCAGCACAGACCCCCCCTGTCAGAGGAGCAGCCGATCGGCTCTCCTCTACTCGCGTCTGACAGACGCAAGTGAGGAAAAGCCGATTACCGGCTTTTCCTATTTACACTGTGATCAGCCGTGATTGGACACGGCTGATCACGTGGTAAAGAGTCTCAGTCGGAGACTCTTTACCAAGATCGTAGTTGCGGGGTGTCAAACTGACACCCCGCAACAACGATCGCCGCGATGCGCGCCCCGGGGGCGCGCAGCGGCTCAAAATCCTGAGGACGTCATATGACGCCCTGTCATGATTTTACAACCACTTTGCCGCCGTCATTTGACAATGGGCGGGCGGCAAGTGGTTAAAACAACCCTATTAATATATCCAATAGATGGATTCCGAGACTGATTGGGTCTTGGCTGTTACTTCCCTCTCTATGACGCACTCAATGAACCTCACGTATTCAGCATTTTTTGTGGACTGCGAGACGTTCTGTTTGAACACACAGGTTAGCTTGGGAGCTTATTAGCTCCACCCACTCATCTTCTACATGATGTCCATTCTATATAAATGTATTTGCATGTGTAAATTATATGTGTTCAGTATTTGATTCTATTCTTTTCATTTCAGTGAATATTGTATAGAAATGTGCAATTTGTTTCGTTTTTCGTTTTTTGTTGTTATTTTCGTTCGTTCGTTTTCGTACGAATGAACGAATCATTCGAATCGTACGAATCCGAATAACGAATCGTTCGAATAGTACGAATCAGATTAACAAATCATTCGAATCGAACGAATCCGAAAAACAACGAAAATCCAAAAAAAAACTAATTAGAAACAACGAATGTACCAATGAAAAAAATCCGTAAAACGAAAACAGGAACAACGAAAATGAATGAAAAAATTCGTAACTTTTTTTTTTTTTTTTCGAATCGTAATTTTCCGTGTCTCTTACAATGGCGTTGCTTAACGTGCTTCGAATGGATTGAACGAAAAAATTCGTACATTCGTAACTTTTTTTTTTCGATTTGTAACTTTTTTTTCAATTCGTAACTTTTTTTTTCGATTCGCGAATTATTAAAATGTAATAATAGCATACACATTACATAAAATTATGAATTATGCTCCGATTACGAATCTACGAATGTTACGAATGTTACGAATGTACGAATAAATACGAATGCGTCCGAATTTGGAATAAACGAATAAACGAAAATTAAACTAACGAAAAAACGAATCAACGAAAAAATAACTCTTACGAATGTACGAATTGTTACGAATACGAACAACAACGACTTACGAATGTAGGAATCGTTACGAATACGAACACAGACGACTTACGAATTTACAAATCGTTACGAATCAACGGAAACGAAAAAAACTAAACGAAAAAAAAAGAATTTTTTTCGGAAACGAAAAAACTAAACGAAAATAAGCAAATTTTTTTGTTGTGCACATGTCTAATATTGTATGACATTGTTCAGTTCTCCTGAGGAAGCCCGAATTTGGGTGAAACATGTTGAGAAATATAAAACTTTGCCAATCCTTATCTCTATTCAGTGATGTATTGCTTTTAAATGTTGTTCTAGACATATTATGTCAATAATGCTGTACTATGATATTTTTCAATAAAACTATTTTTATATTTAATCAATTGTTTTTTGCGCCTTTAAAGTCCCAATCCTTGGTTCATCCAAATTTTCTCAGATCTCCATTCATATTGATTCTTAATTCAGTAGTTGGTCTAAAAAGAAAAAAAAAAGAAAATAATTAAAGAATATATAATGTTCTATTAAAATCCTCTATTAAAATGTTTCATTGATAAATAGTGACTAGATATTTAAAAGTCATAATGGAAAACAATATCGAAATGATCAATTACCGATCCAGTGGCAGCCACGGTGCCCATCAAGTGACAAGAAAAGCTGCAGCTAAGGAATGAAGATGGCCACCCATGTGTGTAATGAGTCCATGCACATTGCCCCCTCCCCTCTTGGGGCCCATGTGCTCTGCATACATTGGACACATGGAGGATATGCAACTGAATGCAACTAAATTGTCCACTCATTACAATGGAAAAAATCTTAAAAAAGGTTGAACTCTGGCTAAATACCCATAACCCAACTATGTAACTATTTAACTATGTACCGCATAACCACAATTATGGGTACTGCCTAAAATGACATCCTTACCATTGCACTGTCAATCATCCACCTCCCAACTTTCCCGGTTCTCTGAGGGGAGAAGTGACAGATCGTCTTTTCATTCAAAGTATGAACAGCGATCTGTCATCTCCCCTGGTCAGTCTCCTCCCCCCTTCAGTTAGAACACACACTAAGGCCCCTTTCACACTGGGGCGGTTTTCAGGCGGTACAGCGCTAAAAATAGCGCCTGTACACCGCCTGAAAAAACCGGCCCCATTCCCTCCAGTGTGAAAGCCGGCGGGCTTTCACACTGGAGCGGTGCGCTAGCAGGACGGCAAAAAAAGTCCTGCTAGCAGCATCTTTGGAGCGGGATAGGAGCGGTGTATTCCCCGCTCCTATACCGCTCCTTCCCATTGATTTGAATGGGACACCGCGGCAATACCGCGGCAATACCGCTGCAAAGCGCTGCTACAGCGGCGCTGTGCGGGGGTTTTTAACCCTTTTTCGGCCGCTCGCGGGGGGTAAAACCGCACCGCGAGCGGCCAAATCCCATGGGAAAAATGACGGTAAAGCAGCGCTAAATATAGCGCTGATTTACCGTCACCGCGGCTCCCGCCCCAGTGTGAGAGGGGCCTAAGGCAGTGGCAATCAACCCTGTCCTCAGGGCCCACTAACAGGTCAGGTTTTATGTATTACCTTGGGGGAGATGCAGACTAGAATACTGCAATCACTGAGCAGCAAATGATATCACCTGTGATTCACCTGGCCTGTGAGGACATGGTTGATGACCACTGCACTAGGGAACACAATTAACCCCTTGATCGCCCCTTGTGTTAACCCCTTCACTTCCAGTGACTTTTTTTTGTAAGCAATGCATTTTTATAGCACTGATCGCTGCATTAATGCCAATGATACCAAAAATGTGTCAAAATTGTCCGATGGGTCTGCAATAATGTCACAGTCACGATAAAAATTGCAGATCGCAGCCATTACTAGTAAAAAAAAGCTATAAATCTATAAATATAAAGCTATAAATCTATACGCTTATTGTGATTTGTATTACCAAAAATATGTGGAAGAATACATATCGCCCTAAACTGAGAAAAAATTAGCTTTTTTTTTTAAAAAAAAAATGGGGATATTTATTATAGCAAGAAGTACAAAATATTGTGTTTTTTTTTTTAAATTGTCACTTTTTTTTGTTTATAGCGCAAAAAATAAAAAAACGCAGAGATGATCAAATACCACCAAAAGAAAACTCTATTTGTGGGAAAAAAAGGATGCCAATTTTGTTTGGGTGCAACGCCGCACGACCGCGCAATTGTCAGTTAAAGCGATGCAGTGCCGAATCGTAAAAAGTGCTCTGGTCAAGAATAGACATGTGCACACTGAAATATTTTGTTTTGGAATTTCGTTTTCGTCCGAAAAATAAATGTATTTAGTTACTCTCGAAATTCGTTTTTATTTATTTTGTTTTTCGTTAAAAATTGCATTCGTTCGAAAATCCAAATGAATTAAGGTCAAATCTGTCATTGAAGGCTTATGGTGTCTGTCGAATGTTCAAAGAAGATTAGACGGAGCAGCTAAACTGTATGACTCTGTATAGTTTAGCGGCAATTCCACCCAATTCCAGCAGCAATCTTTCCTCTCTATGTCGAATCTTTCCTCTCTACGTCGAATCTTTCCTCGCTACGTCGAATCTTTCCTCTCTATGTCAAATCTTTCCTCTCTTTGTCGAATCTTTCCTCTCTATGTCAAATCTTTCCTCTCTTTGTCGAATCTTTCCTCTCTATGTCGAATCTTTCCTCTCTACGTCAAATCTTTCCTCTCTACGTCGAATCTTTCCTCTCTATGTCAAATCTTTCCTCTCTTTGTCGAATCTTTCCTCTCTATGTCGAATCTTTCCTCTCTACGTCAAATCTTTCCTCTCTATGTCAAATCTTTCCTCTCTACGTCGAATCTTTCCTCTCTATGTCGAATCTTTCCTCTCTACGTCGAATCTTTCCTCTCTACGTCGAATCTTTCCTCTCTACGTCGAATCTTTCCTCTCTACGTCGAATCTTTCCTCTCTATGTCAAATCTTTACTCTCTACGTCAAATCTTTCCTCTCTATGTCAAATCTTTCCTCTCTATGTCAAATCTTTCCTCTCTATGTCAAATCTTTCCTCTCTATGTCAAATCTTTCCTCTCTATGTAGAATAATCTTGGACTAATAGAGTTATGGTTAGGCACATTCGACCACAGGTTCAATGGACACAGATTGTTATTGTCAGCGTCGAATCTCCTATCTATATCGAATTGTTGTCACAACGAAAATGAAAATAAAGCATTTGTTAATGTCGGATCTTTCGTTTTTCGGATTCTGCACTTGCGTTATCGTTTGTTAAAACGATAACGAAAATACCTGAAATTCGGACGAAAATGCATTTGGACGAAAACAAATTGCACATGTCTACATGCACGAATGCACATGTCTAGTAAGGAGGGTAATAAAATCTTCCGGGGCTGAAGCGGTTAATGACCGTGGTTTTGGAATGGGATATCCAACAAGCTCATATGGGTGTGATGGTCGTGTTTCTGTAAACTTTTGGCCACATAGCGTGTATGCATAAGCATGGTCACTTACCTTTGTAGGCATATTGTCATTAAGCTTTATATCAATATTTTGTGAAGGATCCGTGATCACAAGAGTTGGATTCATATTATTGGTGCTGTTTCAATTCTGGTTAATAACATAAATAATCTTGATACTAAAACCAGGAAGGTTGATGTCATTGTCGCTAGTCTTGAAGAGTAGACATGTGCACAACAAAAAAATGTGTTTATTTTCGTGTCGTTTTTTTCATTTCCTTTGATTCGTAACGATTCGTAAATTCGTAAGTCGTCGGTGTTCGTATTCGTAACGATTCGTAAATTCGTAAGTCGTCGATGTTCGTATTCGTAACGATTCGTATTTTCGTAAGAGTTATTTTTTCGTTGATTCGTTTTTTCCGTTAGTTTAATTTTCGTTTATTCGTTTATTCGAAATTCAGACGCATTCGTATTTATTCGTACATTCGTTACATTCGTAGATTTGTAATCGGAGCATAATTCATAATTTTATGTAATGAGTATGCTATTATTACATTTTAAGAGACACGGAAAATTACGAATCGAAAAAAAAAATTACGAATGTACGAATTTTTTCGTTCAATCCATTCGAAGCACGTTAAGCAGCGCCATTGTAAGAGACACGGAAAATTACGAATCGAAAAAAAAAAAAAAAAGTTACGAATGTACAAATTTTTTCGTTCAATCCATTCGAAGCACGTTAAGCAGCGCCATTGTAAGAGACACTGAAAATTACGAATCGAAAAAAAAAAAGTTACGAATGTACGAATTTTTTTTGTTCAATCCATTCGAAGCACGTTAAGCAGCGCCATTGTAAGAGACACGGAAAATTACAAATCGAAAAAAAAAAAAAAAGTTACAAATGTACAAATTTTTTTGTTCAATCCATTCGAGGCACGTTAAGCAGCGCCATTGTAAGAGACACGGAAAATTACCAATCAAAAAATAAATAAAAAAGTTACGAATGTACGAATTTTTTTGTTCAATCCATTCGAGGCACGTTAAGCAGCGCCATTGTAAGGGACACGGAAAATTACCAATTCAACAAAAGAAAAAGTTACGAATGTACGAATTTTTTCGTTCATTTTGATTTTCGTTGTTCCTGTTTTCCTTTTTCGGATTTTCTTCTTTCGTACATTCGTTGTAGGCCTTCTCCCCAACATTAGTGCCTGACCTCACAAATGCACTTCTGGAAGAATGGTCAAACATTCCCATCGACACACTCCTAAACCTTGTGGACAGCCTTCCCAAAAGAGTTGAAGCTGTTATAGCTGCAAAGGGTGGGCCAACTCAATATTGAACCCTACGGACTAAGACTGGGATGCAATTGAAGTTCATGTGTGTGTGTACAGGCAGATGTCCCAATACTTTTGACAAAATAGTGTTTTTCCTTCTTGGGTTTTCGCTCCACCAATTACTTTTTCCGCCACATATTAATTCACATATTCTAAAAAAAAAAAAAGTGGAAGGACGGAGGGTAGTTCAATGTTCTTCCAGGATCAAAGACAGTCATTGTCAATAAACATCTTCCGTTAATCCATTCGCTCTTGTTGTGTGAGCAGTAGAAGTTTGATACCACTGTGAGCTCCATGGTAACCACATTATTCCATTGTCTGATAAAGACCTGAGATTCCCAACCTGTGGGTCACCTGAAACAAAAGAACAATAGTCAGCTTCAGCAAAGAAATTATATACCCTCTATCATCCTTCAAAGTCATAATGCTTTAGTTTTTGGTATCAGGGTACACACAACCACAATTTCAAATGAAGCGCCGGGCTCCTGACGAGCATGCGATATATGTTTTGTAAATTTAATGTTCCTAAAACGACAGTTGGGTTTTAGGGTTAATTGCACTAAATGATGGTGTCAGTACCAGTCTGGCTGGATTGCACTATGTTCTGCTTGGCCATAGGTGTCGTCACCTCTGGCAAGTACGAGAATAGAGGTTTGGCTGGACGCATTGGGTGCCAATCTCTCTCGGAACCAACCAGTGAGAGTGTTGTCTCTCTGCGCGTTCTGTGAGAGGGTACTTAAGGTACTGAGATCACGTGCTTCTGGGTTCCGGTCCAGAAGATCTTTCTGTCTGTTTGGCCCTGGTCCTCGTGACCAGCCCTCAGGGGCCCTCATGGCCTGGGGTGTGGATCCATCCAATTCCGAGTCTCGGGGCTGGCTAGCCCGAGACAAAGAAACTGGAAGGAGGATTCCAAGGTGGTCCGGTGCCGTCTGTCTGTGGAGAGGCCCAGCAACTGAGTAAGCGACAGAGAAAAGACACATACCCGAGGGTGTGGAGAGTGCTGCTCACCCCTATGGGATACAAGAAGGAAAGGATTCCCCCACTGTGGGGTTTTTAGGCAGCTTGCGACAAATGGAGTCGAAAAAGGTATATAAAGTAAAATAGTTTATTCAAAAATGGGTATAACAAAATAAATGAATTAGGACATGAGCTCCAGTGCAGAACAATTAAAACATGGATATATAATGCGGACTTGTCAAAACTATTAACCACATGTACAATGTAAATCATGGGGTAGTAGGATGATCCTGACGCGTTTCAACCCACTAGGGGTCTTCTTCAGAGGAGTACGTCCACTAGAAGAAACATACTGTCAATATATTTATCACAATATCGTTGCAGTTAGGCAATAATCTATGATGCAGTAATGTTTAGTATAGTTACCACAAAGGGCATATATCCAAAAGGTAAAATGAAGAAAGAGTCCTCCCACGTGGAGAATCCTTAATGTAGAGGTGTTTCTCGTCTCACCCTGAGTACGCCAGAGTGTTCTAAGTCTGCCAATGAAACCACATGGGCCAGTGTTTCCAAGCGTGTCTTACGAGGAGTCACACTATAATCCCCCTTCCTCCTTCCGCCGGAATCGGCGGGGGTGTCAGAGGGAAAAGAGGTGCAACCAGATGGAGGTAAGGACAATACTGGCCCAACCTATAATGGGGATTTTGAACAAAAGGGACTGTGTTAGGTCTGTTGTACTGGAACATTCTACATGCAGTCTCATAGGTTATTTAACTATTCCCATGGCCGTATTTTATGTGCCAGGGATCCATGACATGGGTGTGCCAGTGTTGGGAATCCATGCAAGGTGGTGAAGTATAGTGTCGGTATCACCAAGGGAGTGCCAAAACAGAAAGGATATAAATACGAAAATAAAAGAGTGAATGTGATACGGTGAGTGTGAAGGAATGTGAAAGGTGTGGTGAGATAGTGTGTGAATGAAAACAAGGAAGGGGGTGCAGGGAATGACGTATGATAGCAAGAACTGCGTCACCGAGAATAGTATGGCTGCGGCGGGACTGAATGTAACAAGCAAGAATGGAATTGAAAGTAGAGGGTGAAAATGAAGATGATGATAGATGTGAAAAATGTGTAAAAATATAAAGAAAAAAAAAAAAAGTGTTGTATGGTGAAAAGAAGGGCAAAAACAAAAACAAAACTAAGGCAGACCCAAATACAACACACAATGCTGTGATGAATGATCAAGGATTGTGAAATAAAGTGGAAGGGGAGGGAATGTTGTATGATAGGTAAGGGGAGAAAATGGTGGGGGGAGGGAGAGAATATATAGGAAAAGAATTGTATAGAATGTTGTGCGGATGTATCTGTAGCGCCTATGATGCATCCTTGGGGAATTAAGTGCAAGGAGTGTGACAGTTGCTGATGAAAATAAGTGGGGATAGGGACACACCAAAGTTACCTATGTGGTTAGAGTAGGAGAGATGGATGCCACAGTCCACTGTTTGGGGGTAATATAGTAATGGTCAAATTGCTGGTAATTAGCTCCAGAAAGATGGTCACCAATACAGTGGCCCCTTATTTGAATAAGGGTAGCACAGTCTATGAATGGATAGAAATGGAGGTAAAGATTAGTGGACATGTTTAGGTGTGTCAATATTAAGCGGTCAAACGCAAACATTAGACACAGGGTACATACCTTGTAAAGACAGTCAAATTGTATACCTCCTCTTGCTGGGGCAGTGGGAATAAAATGTGTTTCCACTGGCCCAGCATATATAGGGCAGGTGGGGAAATTAGGTTGATTGAAAAGTTCCCACAGGTGTGTGTAACCTGAAATTAGTCCACCCCCATGGGAGGATTCACATAGGTATATACGGCCAGAAATAAATCCACCTCCACTGGCTGCTATTGGCCGCCGTGCAGGGCGGCCATAGTGTGGCTTCCCCGGCGTCCCTAGAGACCGTTGGTCCGTAGTTACGTCATCCCCGACGTAAATAACATGACGTGCGTGCGTCGTGCGCACATGCGAGGCCACGCGCATGCGCACTGGGGCACGCCGTCCGGGGATGTCTAGGGACGCCGCCGGCAAGGAGAATAGTCCCGATTGGGTGCCTGGGACCAGCCCGGGATTAGCCAATCAGAGACAAAAGGGGGAGCTAACAGGTGGAAAATACCGATCCCCCTCCCCCTTGCCGTGAAGGCATGCTGGTTGACAAAGGGCCACGGGTTAGGCGGGCATGAGGGCAGGTCCGGGGTGGAGGAAACACCTATAACCAAGGATAAAAAGGATATAAAGAATATAAAGTTGATCTGTCTATGGCTCTAATGGGACATAAGTATATGACCACAGAGGGAACTGCGTAACTCAGGCCGTATTAAGACAGAATTTGCTCCTTAGTCGCTGATCTGTGGGCAAAAAAATAAAAAGTAAAAAAAAAAAAAAAATATTTGGTGGCTAAACACCTTTCCCCCTTCCCAGACACACGAGAGTTAGAACATGAGCTTTGGTATCTAATCGTTTACTTACTTGTTGTAATTTTTGACATTTTGATATTCCTTTTGACATTCTGACAACGTGTTTTACAATGAGTGACTTCAAGGGAGAGGGATGGGCTAACCTCATGTTGAGCTACGACTGCTCCAACGATTCCCTTTTCAGACTTGAGGCAAGCATACTTCAAGCCAGGTTGTTGGCACGCGGGTACAGCCGATCATGCCTGCGCAGGGCGTTTAACCGCACCTTTGCGCAATCACGACTTGGCCTTCTAACTACACGATCCACCTTTATAGCGTCCCATTAGGAATGATTGAGTAGTAATTTACCATATCATATTATATCATGACGTCTTGTACAACCGTTTGATATTCATTATTATACCAATAGCTCCTGTATCTGTATGTATAACTAACTAGTATTGCTATAATTAAAACAAACAATTTTGCAATATATATATTTTTTTGCCCACAGATCAGCGACTAAGGAGCAAATTCTGTCTTAATACGGCCTGAGTTACGCAGTTCCCTCTGTGGTCATATACTTATGTCCCATTAGAGCCATAGACAGATCAACTTTATATTCTTTATATCCTTTTTATCCTTGGTTATAGGTGTTTCCTCCACCCCGGACCTGCCCTCATGCCCGCCTAACCCGTGGCCCTTTGTCAACCAGCATGCCTTCACGGCAAGGGGGAGGGGGATCGCTATTTTCCACCTGTTAGCTCCCCCTTTTGTCTCTGATTGGCTAATCCCGGGCTGGTCCCAGGCACCCAATCGGGACTATTCTCCTTGCCGGCGGCGTCCCTAGACATCCCCGGACGGCGTGCCCCAGTGCGCATGCGCGTGGCCTCGCATGTGCGCACGACGCACGCACGTCATGTTATTTACGTCGGGGATGACGTAACTACGGACCAACGGTCTCTAGGGACGCCGGGGAAGCCACACTATGGCCGCCCTGCACGGCGGCCAATAGCAGCCAGTGGAGGTGGATTTATTTCTGGCCGTATATACCTATGTGAATCCTCCCATGGGGGTGGACTAATTTCAGGTTACACACACCTGTGGGAACTTTTCAATCAACCTAATTTCCCCACCTGCCCTATATATGCTGGGCCAGTGGAAACACATTTTATTCCCACTGCCCCAGCAAGAGGAGGTATACAATTTGACTGTCTTTACAAGGTATGTACCCTGTGTCTAATGTTTGCGTTTGACCGCTTAATATTGACACACCTAAACATGTCCACTAATCTTTACCTCCATTTCTATCCATTCATAGACTGTGCTACCCTTATTCAAATAAGGGGCCACTGTATTGGTGACCATCTTTCTGGAGCTAATTACCAGCAATTTGACCATTACTATATTACCCCCAAACAGTGGACTGTGGCATCCATCTCTCCTACTCTAACCACATAGGTAACTTTGGTGTGTCCCTATCCCCACTTATTTTCATCAGCAACTGTCACACTCCTTGCACTTAATTCCCCAAGGATGCATCATAGGCGCTACAGGTACATCCGCACAACATTCTATACAATTATTTTCCTATATATTCTCTCCCTCCCCCCACCCTTTTCTCCCCTTACCTATCATACAACATTCCCTCCCCTTCCACTTTATTTCACAATCCTTGATCATTCATCACAGCATTGTGTGTTGTATTTGGGTCTGCCTTAGTTTTGTTTTTGTTTTTGCCCTTCTTTTCACCATACAACACTTTTTTTTTTTTTTTCCTTTATATTTTTACACATTTTTCACATCTATCATCATCTTCATTTTCACCCTCTACTTTCAATTCCATTCTTGCTTGTTACATTCAGTCCCGCCTCAGCTGTACTATTTTCGTTGACGTAGTTCCTGCTATCAATAGTCATTCCCTGCACCCCCTTCCTTGTTTTCATTCACACACTATCTCACCACACCTTTCACATTCCTTCACACTCACCGTATCACATTCACTCTTTTATTTTCGTATTTATATCCTTTCTGTTTTGGCACTCCCTTGGTGATACCGACACTATACTTCACCACCTTGCATGGATTCCCAACACTGGCACACCCATGTCATGGATCCCTGGCACATAAAATACAGCCATGGGAATAGTTAAATAACCTATGAGACTGCATATAGAATGTTCCAGTACAACAGACCTAACACAGTCCCTTTTGTTCAAAATCCCCATTATAGGTTGGGCCAGTATTGTCCTTACCTCCATCTGGTTGCACCTCTTTTCCCTCTGACACCCCCGCCGATTCCGGCGGAAGGAGGAAGGGGGATTATAGTGTGACTCCTCGTAAGACACGCTTGGAAACACTGGCCCATGTGGTTTCATTGGCAGACTTAGAACACTCTGGCGTCCTCCGGGTGAGACGAGAAACACCTCTACATTAAGGATTCTCCACGTGGGAGGACTCTTTCTTCATTTTACCTTTTGGATATATGCCCTTTGTGGTAACTATACTAAACATTACTGCATCATAGATTATTGCCTAACTGCAACGATATTGTGATAAATATATTGACAGTATGTTTCTTCTAGTGGACGTACTCCTCTGAAGAAGACCCCTAGTGGGTTGAAACGCGTCAGGATCATCCTACTACCCCATGATTTACATTGTACATGTGGTTAATAGTTTTGACAAGTCCGCATTATATATCCATGTTTTAATTGTTCTGCACTGGAGCTCATGTCCTAATTCATTTATTTTGTTATACCCATTTTTGAATAAACTATTTTACTTTATATACCTTTTTCGACTCCATTTGTCGCAAGCTGCCTAAAAACCCCACAGTGGGGGAATCCTTTCCTTCCAGCAACTGAGTAAGCAACCAGGGGAGGACTCTTCAGAAGAGGGCCACGCACAAGGCTGGTTCCTCAGCAAGAGCCTGGAAGCTAAGTTGAAAGACACCAAGTGAATCCACGCTCGTACAGTAACGACGGACCGGCTGCAAAATACTGGTACCGTATGAGGGTTCTCTAAGTTTGCCCATATCCTCCAGTTGTGAATGGCTATTCTCTGGATTCTATAGTGAGAGAGTTTCAGTTCCAAGCAGTTCCAAGAGTACCTGAACTTTCTAACTAAACCTCTATCCCTATTGAGAGACTGTGTTTGTCTACCATTTTTGCAAATAAAAATCCCAAAGTGGATCCAGTGTCAGATTCTGCAATTCTTTGGGCCATCTACCTCGGAAAACCCCTAGACATCTACGAGGTCATGAAGGTAACGATAAGCCCAAATCAAACCAGCAGTAAAGTTGATTTCTGATACTCTAAAATATTTTTAAGTCCAACCTTGCCTAGTAGCACTCCCTAAAGCAAATTCAGATTATCTAGCCAGTCAGGATTACTTTGCAGTTTTTCAGCCTACCATTGAATTCACCCCGCCCCCCTCTGATGTCATGGGGAAAGCCATAGGGAATTCCCCATGACGTCCCCGTGCGTCAGAGGGGGCGGGGTCACCAGGTGCCCTCCGTTATAAAAGACCTGTCAGACGGACCGAAGCCTCACACAGCGGGAGCCTCCCATTGCGCGGGGCGGCCCAGAAGAGACGCCGACGCCATGGAAGAAGATGCCGGACGAGAAGGACGAGAAGACCAGCGCAAGAAGAAGCAGATCGGAGGAAGAAGATGATGGAAGAAGAAGATGGAAGAAGATGCCGGAAGGAGAAGATGAAGAAACCGAAGGATGAAGAAAGGAAGACCAGAAGAAAGAAGAAAGAAGATTTTAATAAAGGAATTGTCAAAGACCGTCTCCTGTCATTTTTAAAAATTTTGACACTTTTTTGGTGAAATGGTAGGAAGTACCCCCTTACCATTTCACACAGTGGGGGGGCAGGGATCTGGGGGTCCCCTTGTTAAAGGGGGCTTCCAGATTCCGATAAGCCCCCCGCCCGCAGACCCCCACAACCAATGGCCAGGGTTGTGGGGAAGAGGCCCTTGTCCTCATCAACATGGGGACAAGGTGCCTTGGGGGTCTCAGACCCCCAAAGCATCCTCCCAATGTTGAGGGCATGTGGCCTGGTACGGTTCAGGAGGGAGGAGGGCCGCTCTCATTCCCCCCTCTTTTCCAACGGCCTGCCAGGTTGCCTGCTCGGATAAGGGTCTGGTATGGATTTTGAGGGGGACCCCCACGCCATTTTTTTGGGCTGGGGTTCCCCTTAAAATCCATCCCAGACCTCAAAGGTCTGGTATGGATTTTGAGGGGGACCCCACCCTTTTTTTTTTTTTTATCAATGACTTTTTTTTTATGAATAGCTTTCAATGAATGACTGTTCTCTGTGTTACGGGAGCCGTCAATACATTAGCCGCGAGTCATTTTAAATAGCTTTTTTTCCTGCAAAAATTACACTTTTTGCAGGGACAGTTCTAAGCACAGGAAACATGCCCCCCTTCACAGGCATACTATAGACACCCCCCAGATGTGATACTGCAATGCTGTACTAACAGCACGCACACACACACTAATCCCCAGAATCATAGCACATAATGTCAGCAGTCAGCAGCACATAACACTGACACTGACGCTGACAACACAACACAATATGCGAGGCCGCCGGCGCGGCGGCCTTTTATACTGTGGGGCGTGTACTAAACCCCCTGAGCTATAATTGGCCACAGGCATCCTGCCTGTGGCCAATCATTGCTCTCCTCGCCGCTGGCTCTTTGATTGGCCAAGCATGCGGGTCACAGTGCATGCTTGGCCAATCATCAGCCAGCAATGCACTGCAACTGGCGCAGTGCATTGCGGGCTGCTCGCATCACACGAATTTGATGCGAGTGGCCCAAATAGTTCTGGGCTCGCCGAGCGGGCGAACGCCCGATGTTCGATTCGAACATGGGTTCGAATCGAACACCAGGCCCATCCCTAGTTGACACTGTCAGTTCTCATTTGCAAGAGGATAACCCCATCAGTGGTAATCACCTAATATTGTGGTTACAACTTCAGTCAAAAGATTCTTGTATTAGGTTTGGGTAGCTTGAGGAAGAGTTAGAACGTCTTTATTAATATTATTATTATTATTATTATTATTATGTCCGATCAGCCCCTACCCTGTCCACCTTTAGGAGATCCATGAAAACTCATTTATTCAGGGAAGCCTATCCTACAAACACCTAACCTCTGTCCCCGAGCCACCCCCATTAAATCATTCTCTGCAGCTATTACCTTTTGTACCACTACCCTGTCCCTTTAGAATGTAGGCTCTACGAGCCGGGGCCCTCCTGTAACTTTTGTATTGTACTGTAATTGTGTTGCCCCCCCTATACATTGTAAAGCGCTGCGTAATCTGTTGGCGCTATATAAATCGTGAATAATAATAATACTGCATATACTCGAGTATAAGCCGAGTTTTTCAGCACATTTTTTGTGTGCCGAAAATGCCCCCCTCGGCTTATACTCGCGTCAAGCATTTTTCTGCTGCAGAAAATGACATTTTACGACCTGACTTTGGGGCCCTGGATTTCGGGGCCACTTGGTGCTAGGAACCCCATCTTTGGATATGTTGTAGTGCTCCTGGGTCTACCCTACACTATGTCCTCCCACCTATCCAAACTTGACAACCCAATGTTTCACCCTTCCTCAGAAAACAAAGCCTTCGCTCAATGGTCTTCCTCCAGCCTGATTACTATATCCAATGTCATCAATCCTGCCC
The DNA here is from genome assembly GCA_028564925.1 of Lithobates sylvaticus. Taxonomy (NCBI): domain Eukaryota; kingdom Metazoa; phylum Chordata; class Amphibia; order Anura; family Ranidae; genus Lithobates; species Lithobates sylvaticus. The sequence continues at coordinate 12,973,953 of CM053035.1, forward strand.
AAGGAACTTTCAAACCATACTCAGAGCTGGCTAAATAGTACTCCCTTCTATCGTCACAGGCGTTCTACTACCACCAGCTTTATCAAAACCTGCTTCAGCCCACGGCAAAATTCCTGCCAGCATTCATTCATTGATGCTATGGTGTCCCATGGTCAGTACTCCATATAAGAAATATACTCCAACCTCATTACCCACCAAGCTAACAAATACCATAATGCTTCCTTTAATCCCTGTGCTTCGATCCTTGAGAACCAGGACACCCCAGAGAAGATCCTTGCATAATACCAAAAAGTCCACTCTCTGGTAATCTACGATAAGTGTCAGGAAACTCAATTCAAAATCACCCACCATGCATTTTTATGCCACAGCAAAGTTGAACCCTCTCTCCAAATGCCCCTTGTGTACCACCCCCTGTCCATCTCTTTTCCATAGACTATGGACCTGTCAAGCAATCTCTACCTTTTGGGATCAGATACTAAAGTATATTGATAAGATTCAGCATTTGACTTTGCCCGAAGACCCTATGCCAGTGATGGGGAACCTTGGCACCCCAGATGTTTTGTTACTACATTTCCCATGATGCTCATCCACTCTGCAGTTTAGTGGAACATCATGGGAAATGTAGTTCCAAAACATCTGGGGTGCCAAGGTTCGCCATCACTGCCCTATGCTATGCCTTTTCAGCTGTGACACTCAGCATCTACTTGTTTCTCTCTCCCTCAATGGGTACATATCTGTCTTCTGACAGCTCGCTGAGTCCTCATGCAGGCTTGAATCCACCCCACCCCACCTCTAATTGCCTCGGTGAAACAAGCACTTCAAAACATATTCCTCATGGAGAAAATGGACACTGTCACCCAAAACTTTAAATCCTTAAAACATTTTATTACCAGATGGCGTCGCTTTATGGGATATTATTTTTCTCCAGAAGAAGAAATCTCTCTACACGTGACACCCTTCTGTTTTATGGACTGGTATGTGCGCGTGGACCTCACCAACACCCTGAGCAAGCTTAGGATCTGAGACTCTTCTGGCTCCCAGACTCATCATATCCCCCCTCCCCCCAGGTATTCCACTTAGTCTATATGTTCCATCAGTACCTTACTTGACTTGAAATATACATACATGTTTATAACCTTACCAACCTTTTTTCCTTCTACAGTAAAAATCTATATTTGCTTCCACTCCTCAGGTTACTCCTTTGGTAGAATCCACGATTAGGTACCTTTGTTAAGCCTGACACTTTGATATCAGTTGTTCTACATCTAATTTAAAGCCATGCTGTTTTGTCTTGTCTACTACTTCTCGTACCATTTTACACTATGAAGGTTATTTTTCTCAATGCCTTCGCTGCCATATTATTCTTGTCTATGGCCTTTTGTACTTTTGCGTGGAAAAATCTCAATAAACATTTTTTTTTAAAAAAAGAATGAAAATCTGTTTATAGCTATGAACAAAATAAAGTCCATACCGAAAGTTAAATATCTGCATGTCCCATGAAGGAAATTCAGACCTCAATAAAGGGAAAGAATATCCCACTGCCTAAGCACAGAGGTAAACTTAAAATGGTCCTAAGAGATCTGAAACAAATTAAAAAGCAAATCTTTGGGACTCAAAGAGATTTACAAGGTTGCTATACAGAGACAGGGAAGCACATAAATAAATCTCCAAGACCTGAGCTTACCAATAAGGGTCTGTCAGTTCCCAAAATTGTAAGCCTGTTCTTTATTAACCCAGGGGTCACCTCTATGTTGCACCAGCCATGGGTAGCAGTGGAATCCCAACAATATAAGTACAAGAAATGGCCCCATCATGTGACTGCAATCAATGGGACGCAAACAAACATTAAAATCTATGCACATTTGGGTAATCCTATAGCTAATCCTGCGTACACACGATCGGAATTCCGGACAGAAAAAGACTGATGAGAGCTTTTCATCGGAAAATGCGAGCGTGTGTAGGCTCCATCGGAATTTTGCTGGCCGAATTTCCGACAGCAAAGAATTGAGAGCATGTTCTCAATTTTTCCGACGGAAAAGGTTTCTATCGGAAATTCCGATTGTCTGTAGCAATTCTGACACGCAAAATTTCTACACACCCTCGGAAACAATTTGACGCATGCTTGGAAGCATTGAACTCGGCTCGTCGTAGTGTTGTACGTCACCGCGTTCTTGACGGTCGGAATTTGGTGTGACTGTGTGTAGGCAAGACAGTTTGCGCGGAATTCCGTCTGGAAAACCGTCAGAGCTTTTTCCGACGAGAATTCCGATCGTGTGTACGCGGCATAACAGTCTGAATGTTCGATACAGATGTCTCCACTATGCCATCAACTCCGGGCAGCAGGCCACGCCAGGCATGACGTCCCTGCCTGCACTCCGATGGCGCACGCCTTGTAATCATTAACCGGAAGTGGCGATGCTGCCTCCACCATGTTGGAAAAATCCATTAACAGATTGATATATCCAGAAATTTTACGAAAACTAAACGAATTCCAAATCCAAACTGAGCTTGGTTTTGGAATTTGTTTAGTTTAATTTTGTTTTTGTTAAATTTCATTAAAATTCGTTAACTAAATTAGTAACATCTGAATCTATCTGAAACTAAATGAAACACATTTTTCCGTTCTGCCCAGGTCTATTATTTATGAAAAAATTAACAGCTCTTCACGGCGGCGAAACAAACGCTGGCCAAAGCGTGGAGATCCTCGACTTTGGAAGTCAATGAGACTGTGAATGGAATGTATAATACTATGATACAAGCGAAAATGTTAGCTCTTGAAACGGACCAAATCCCTAAATACGAAAAAATATGGCAACCTTGGATAGAAAAATTTTTGCCATCAACATTTGATAACAGAGTACTATTAACACGGTAGTAAATTTGATAGGTTTCGTTTCAAATATGGTTGTTCAAGGACGTTGTGGTGGCTCCCGACCAAACCCTGCGGAACTCATTACCCTTTCTCTATACATCCCTCTCTTTCCTTCTAACCTTCTTATCTTTATTTATATCCATATTTTCTTTTTGAATTTGGAAGCTCCCACATATGCTACCTATGATCATACAGAATTTTTACAGTTATAATTGCAACTGTATAAATTAAGATATTTCATTCAAATACAGATCAACATCTGTTCATCTGCTTATAACTATTACTTTTATTTAATAATAATATATAATTGCAATCTATACTATTCTTTGCATTTATATAACTGAGCGTCATTAATTTGATAACAGATTATATTGTACACTTGTATAATTTACCTTTTTCATACATAAAATATTTTGACAAGGAAAAAAAAAAAGAAAAAAAAATTTAATTTAAAATTTAAAAATCAAAAGCTGTCAGTTCTGCCTATCTTGGGGAGGACAATAATAATTAACCTAAAATGTTTTTGTTCACCCAGGCAGGTAGCGAGGTAAGATTGGCTGGGTTCATTTGACATCCAGATCAGAAACTCTCCCCGTATTTCATGTCTACTTTAGTAATGCAGCACAGTGATTGTACTTTAATATATTCCACACTCACTGATGATTTTTCTTGCTGGACACCCGTTTGCATGTTGTATTGCACCTAAGAACAGAAAAATAAAAATCAATAAAAAAAAAAAAAAAAAAAAAAAACACATACACATACATTATGTATATATATATATATATATATAAAATATAATAAATATATATATATATATATATATATATATATATATATATATATATATATATATATATATATATATATATATATATATATATATATATATATACACACACACACATACACACACCTACACATGCACACACACACACACACACACAATGTGGGGTCAATTTTATTTATTTTTTAAAAATGTTTTTAAACTGATGTTTTATATCTACATTTTTTATTATACTTGTACCTTTTACAAATATGTATTTCAAATATGATAAAGGAATCTCAGAGCACTATGCTTTTTTTTATAAAGCATTCAGACACTAAAACCTTCTACTAGACGAGAAGTCACTGTTCTGTTTTCATTTACTTGTCATACCAGTTCAAAGGGTCTGGTCTCCCTTATGTTGGGTACATTTTTTTTTTTTTTGTTTAACCAGTGGGTTGAATGAAAAAGAAAACGAAAAGATCCCTGCATCAACACAGCTGAGACATTGTATTCTGAAAATGTCCCCATATAATTGGCCATACCATTCCAACCTGCCGTTTCCTAAAGCATGAGAGTTCTTTTAGGACAGACTGTTATACGCACAGCCAGCAGAAAATGCTGGAATTATATAAATGAGTAGGAAAATAACATTAACTAATACAGTGTTAACCACAAAAACAAACAAGTATTATATCGCAGCTTACCAATTCTTAGATGTGGCGGGTGCATTTGTTCTTTTTTAGGCTTTCTTTCCTCTATTTTCATCTGGAAATCCAGCCAGTAAGTCTGTTGTTTTTTTAACAGAAAAGCACTCGTACATTTACATAGATGGGACAAACCATGTAATACTGCCAGGGGTGCTTACAAAAAAAATAAAAAATTAAGATAAAATTCATGTAAAACATTTATCCTAAAAGGGGAGAAGGCCTGCTGTAAACGAGTATTAGCTAGAGTTTGGCTTTAATGTGTTTAACCACTTCAGCTCCGGAAGGATTTGCCCCCTTCCTGACCAGGCCATTTTTTGTGATACGGCACTGTGTCGTTTTAACTGACAATTGCGCGGTCGTGCGACGTTGTACCCAAACAAAATTGACGTCCTTTTTTCCCCACAAATAGAGCTTTCTTTTGGTGGTATTTGATCACCTCTGCGGTTTTTATTTTTTGCGCTATAAACCAAAAAAAATGACAATTTTGTAAAAAAAAATATTTTGTACCTTTTGCTATAATAAATATCCCCAAAAAGTATTAAAAAAACATTTCTTCATCAGTTTAGGCTGATACGTATTCTTCTACATATTTTTGGTAAAAAAAAAAAAAATCCCAATAAGTGTATATTGATTGGTTTGTGCAAAAGTTATCGCGTCTACAAAATAATATTTATGATATTTTTTTATTATTATTTTTTTTTTTTACTAGTAATGTCGATTTTTAGCAGGACTGCAACATTGCGACAGACAGATCGGACACTTTTGGCACTTTTTTGGGACCATTGACAGTTATACAGTGATCAGAGCTAAACATAGCCACTGATTAGCCACAGGGCTTAATGAGTTCCCTATGTGTGTTTCTGACTGTGGGGGTAATGTGGCTGACTAGAGGAGGAGACAGATCGGTGTTCCTACTAAGTAGGAACACACGATCTGTCTCCTCTGCCCTCACAAAACCGGGATTTGTGAGTTTACACACACAAATCCCAGTTCTCGCTCTGTCACGAGAGATAGCGGGTGCCCGACACGTGCATCGGCTCCAGGGGCGGCCTGCTAAAGCGTCTTAAAGAGCCGACGTACAGCTACGACGGCTGGCGCTGCTGTGCCAACCTGCCACAGTATAACTGCGGCAGCTGGTTGGGAGGTGGTTAAATCTGTTAGTACTTCCCCCCCCCCCGACTGACAATGCTGCTGTCCAAAGGTGTCCCCTGTGCTCCTTCATCCAGAGTGGTGTCTATATAATACAGGAGGTGTGTTACTGGCCAGATCACAAGGGGAAAATGCTGCAGTATAAGGCATGTTTGGGTTTGGGTATAATACTGCTTTAGATGATAAATATAAAAAACATAATTATTGTTACAGTATAACTCACCCCAGAGCAACAGAGCGCACATCCAAACCATAGGATACCAAGTACCGCACATTGCTGATCTACAATAACAAAGATACTATTCTGTAACATAAAACTAAACGTTATATTAATATTTGTAACCAGGTAAAATCAGAGGTGTTCTCTCACTTTTATATTAGGTTATTATCTTCTGTGTTTAAAAAGAGAAATACAACTTCTTTTTTCATTTATAGTGTGTAATATATATATATATACAATATAATATATATATATATATTTTTTTTTTTTTTTTTTGTGAGGTTTGAGGGTTGTTTAACGCAAGTGTAGCACCCGCTATCGAAAACAGTCCACACAGATGATTCTTTTTCAGGGCTTTTTAGCCCACTTTTATTAACCACTTGCTTACTGGGCACTTACCCCCCCCCCCAATCCAGACCAATTTTCAGCTTTCAGCGCTGTTGCATTTTGAACGACAATTGCGCGGTCATACAACAATGTACCCAAATGAAATTTTTATCATTTTTACCACAAATAGAGCTTTCTTTTGGTGGTATTTGATCACCTCTGCGATTTTTATTTTTTGTTGAAAAAAAATTAAAAGACCGAATAAAAAAAATAAAATAAAAAAAAATACTTTTTTTTTTTTATTTTGTTATAAAAAAATTTGGGTAATTTTTGTTCATCATTGATGTACGCTGATGAGGCGGCAGTGACGGGCACCGATAGGTGGCAGTGATGGGCACTGAAGGGCGGCACTTTTGGGTGGCACTGATTGGCAGCACTGGTGGGCATTGACTGTTGGTGTCCCTAAGGCTAGACACTATAGGTTACATGTGTGGCTTATATCTATTCTATTGATCTTTTGACAAGATGTGTTTTTATAAATGTATTTTGTTGTCTATGTACTTCCTCTTTTTTTAACTAGCTGAGATCCGCGCTATAGCCAAATGACGGCTACAGCGCGGATCTGTTGTGCCGGGAGGACGTCATATGACGTCCTCCCCTTCTTTGCACTCCAGGGAGCGCATGCGCACCGCCGGGGGCGCGCGCGCGCTCTCGCCGTGTCACTGGGCACCCGATGCGCGTGCCCAGCGGCCGCGATGTCCGCTGGGCACCCGCGATTGCCCGGTAACACAGCGGGACCGTGGATCTGTGTGTGTAAACACACAGATCAACGGTCCTGTCAGAGGAGAGGAGCCGATGGTGTGTTCTCTGTACAGAGACACACCGATCGGTCTCCTCCCCTTGTGAGTCCCCTCCCCCCACAGTAAGAAACACTAACAGGGAACATAATGAACCCCTCCCCGCCCCCTAGTGGTTAACCCCTTCACTGCCAGTGTCATTTATACAGCAATCAATGCATTTAAATAGCATTGATTGCTGTATAAATGACAATGGTGCCAAAAATGTCCGATGTGTCCGCCATAATGTCGCAGTCACAATAAAAAAAAAAAAAAAAAAAAAAAAAAAAAAAAAAAAAAAAAAAAAAATCGCTGATCGCCGCCATTACTAGTAAAAAAAAAATATTAATAAAAAATGCTATAAAACTATCCCCTATTTTGTAAATGCTATAACTTTTGCGCAAACTAATCAATGATCGCTAATTGCGATTTTTTTTTTACCAAAAATATGTAGAATACGTTTCGGCCTAAACTGAGGAAAAAAAGTTTTTTTATATATTTTTTGGGGATATTTATTATAGCAAAAAGTAAAAAATATATATATTTTTTTTAAATTTGTCGCTCTTCTTTTGTTTATTGCGCAAAAAATAAAAAACGCAGAGGTGATCAAATACCACCAAAAGAAAGCTCTATTTGTGGGGAAAAAATGATAACAATTTCATTTGGGTACAGTGTCGTATGACCGCGCAATTGTCATTCCAAGTACGTCAGCGCCAAAAGCTGAAAATTGGTCTGGTCACGAGGGGGGTTTAAGTGCAAAGTAATCAGGTGGTTAAAGAATACATTTTGTAAAAACTATATTTTGCGTATGGTGCCTAAAAAGTCCAAAGTCCCCCCCCTCTTTCTATTACGGGCATTGATATATGGCACTTGTGGGCATTACATTAGGCATAATTGCCTCTGACTTTTCGGGACCGATGTCCCTTTAAAATGAGCCAGTGATCGGCTTTTTTTTTTTTCTGTCAGCGCAAGGAGAAAAAAAAAAAAAACGATCACCAAGCTTTTGTTTTCATCATGTGATCAGCTGTCATTGGCTGACAGCTGATCACATGGTAAGGGGCCGGGACCCGCCCCTTACTCGGATCGCTGATCACCCGAGTCTCAGTGACTCGGTGATCACAGGGCGCGCGCAGGGAGCGTGCACAGGGGAGGACGTCATATGACGGCCTCCCAAGAATTGAGATCCGCGCTGTGGCCGTCATTCGGCCATAGCGCAGATGTAAAGTGGTTAAAGAAAAACAAAGTTCCAGACATGAAAACAAAAGTGGTTTCCCTCGTAGGGGGGTTTTCACCATCAGCTTTAAATAAAAGGATATTCAGCTTCCCGGCTTACACATGCAGCATTGCAAACAAATATACAGAGCCACCTGGCTCTCTTCAGCAGTACTGCTGCTATAGGTACTTGCCCCTCAAACGAGCTGCTTGGACGCACACAGCTTCAGGCTCCTTGGACGCACACAGCTTCAGGCTCCCACATGGAGCTCTCCTGACTACTGTTAGCAACCTCAGACTCAGGTCTCTGGCTTTTACAGTGCACACCTGCACCCTTCTCCCTTGCAATCCTGAACTCGTCGGGAGGGTGGAGCCCAGAACCATGGTCCTGACTATCAGGCCCACACACACCTGAACAATCAGTTTGCCAGTGACTCTCAAATCCCGGACCCAGGACTGAGGATTTCATCCCACCCGGATCTCTAAGAAATCCCCGGCTCCAGGTCCCAAAGCGGACTTTAGTAAATAATGAGGAAACTGAAAAGCCAGTTTCCTCTCAAACAAGCAAATACCCTTTCAGGCGCTTTAGCCTGTAAAACGCTTGAAAGAAGCCTCATCTGCAATTCCAATGTGAAAACTCAAGTGCTTTAAGAGCCCTTTCACACTGCCAGCGCCCGAAAAACGCTCGTAAAGCGGCGCTTTACCAGCGCTTTTCGAGTGCTAGTGGGGCACTTTTAACCCCTGCTAGTGGCCAAAAAAGCGTTAAAAGCGCCCACAAAGCGCTGCTGCTTCAATCGCTTTTCAGACGTTTTTCAGGCGCTTCCCATTGATTTCAATGGGAGGAGGCGCTTTAGGAGCCGTGTATTTATTGCGCTAAGAATAGCGCCTGCAAACCGCCCCAAAACAGCTGTTGCTGTTCCTTCAGTTTGAAAGCCCGAGGGCTTTCACACTGAAGCGGTGCGCTTGCAGGACGCTCAAAAATGTCCTGCAAGCCGCATCTTTGGCTCGCTATAGGAGCGGTATATTTACCGCTCCTATAGCGCCCAGTCCCATTGAAAACAATGGGGGAGCGCGCCGAACCCGCCCGCAAAACGCCGCTGCAGCGGCGGTTTGCGGGCGGTATTGACCCTTTTTAGGCCGCTCGCGGGGGGGGGTAAAACCACCCCGCTAGCGTCCGAAATGCGCCGCTAAAACGCCGGTAAAGCGGCGCTAAATATTACCGCCAGCGCCCCCACAGCTCCAGTGTGAAAGCAGCCAAAGTGCCTGAAAAATGTCATAGTGTGAAAGGGGTCTCAGTGTGAAAGCACTCGGGCTTTCACATTGGGATTGCAGTTGCGGCTTCTTTCAGGCGCTTTACATGCGCTTTTTTTAATGCTAAAGCGCCTGAAAAACGCCTGAAATACGCCCCAGTGTGAAAGGGCCTTACTATTTCTTTCTTATATACCACTTTTTTCCCCTTTTTCTTCACCTCTATAAGCCCGAAGTACTGTGCATTGCTGATCTTATACAACAAAGATACTATTCTGTCACATAAAAAATAAAAAATGTATGATGACTATTTGTAACCAGGTAAGATCAGAGGTGTTCTCTAACATTAACACTAGGTTATTATATTTTGTCTGCTGTTTAAAAAGAAAAATGCAACATGGAATCAAATGTCTGTTCTTTTTTTACATGTGTATGTGCTCTTTATTATTTTTTCATATATGTATATATATATATATATATATATATATATATATATATATACACTTTTGTTTTTTTTTATTAAACAAAAAATCTACAGAAATTATAACATTGAAATATATTTTAAAATCTGAGATCACTGCAATAAATGATGGAGTTGCATGATATAAAAAGACAGCACATGTCTGGGATAGGATGGGTTGCACTTTCTTCCCAATGCCCTGTACACACGGTCAGACATTCCGACCACAAATCCGTCTGATTTTTTCACGCACAAAGTTGTCGGAAAATCAGATCGCTCACAACGCGGTGACGTACAACACGTACGACAGGACTACGTAGAGGCCAGTAGCCAATAGCTTTCGTCCCCAAATTTATTCTGAGCATGCATGGCACTTTGTACATCGGAATTCTATACACACGATCTGAAAAAGTCCGATCGGATTTTGTTGTCGGAAAATTTTAGGTCCTGCTCTCAAACTTTTTCCGTTGGAAATTCAGACGGAAAAAGTCCGTTAGAGCCCACACATGATCGGATTTTCCGACAACATAATCCGATCTGACTTTTTTCGGAATTTCTGACTGTGTGTACGGGGCATTACTCTTTCTTTCTTAATTACCTCTTTCTTCCCCTTTTCTTCACCTCTATCAGGCTCAAGTAACATGCATTTCTGAGCTTTTATAACAAGGAAACTCTTCTGTCACAAAAAAAAAAAAAAAAGAAACTTATTATGACTATTTGTAACCAGGTAAAATCAGAGACGTTCTCTAATGCCGCGTACACACGTGCGGACTTTTGCCGGCGGACTTAGTCCAGCGGACAATCCCGCCGGACTTTCCAGCTGGGTCCGCTGGACTTTCCGAGCGTGTGGACTTGCCCACACATGCACGGACTTCTCCGGCGGATAATCCGCCGGCCAAAAGTCTGCGGGACTTTTGAAAATGAACGGACTTGCCCACACACGGAGCAGTCCGTTCATTTAGAACGTAACTTCAGGTTACGTAGCTAGCGTAGGCAGTAAATGCCACCGCGCTAGCTCCGTGACCTGGCATGGAGTTAAAGGGACTCCCCCACGCCGAAAAAAACGGCGTGGGGGTTCCCCCCAAATCCATGTCAGACCCTCATCCAAGCACGCAGCCTGGCCGGCCAGGAAAGGGGTGGGGACGAACAAGCGCCCCCCCCCCCTCCTGAACCGTACCAGGCCGCGTGCCCTCAACATGGGGGGTGCCCTGGGGAAAGGGGGGCGTGCGGCCCCCCCACCCCAAAGCACCTTGTCCCCATGTTGATGAGGACAAGGGCCTCTTCCCGACAACCCTGGCCGTTGGTTGTCGGGGTCTGCGGGCGGGGGCTTATCGGAATCTGAGACCCCCCTTTTATAAGGGGGCACTCAGATCCCGGCCCCCCACCCTATGTGAATGAGTATGGGGTACGATGTACCCCTACCCATTCACCTAAGGTGTAAAATGTAAAGTAAAAAAAACACCCACACTTTTGAAAAAATTGTTTATTGCACTGCTCCGGGGGTCTTCTTCCGTCTTGGGGGTCTTCTCGCCGGACTCCCCCGCCATTTACCAAGCTCTTTTACCAAGCGGGGGAAGTCCGGCTACCTTCTTCGTCGTCGCCGCCGTCGTCTGGGGGTCTCGATCCGCCTTCGGGGGTCTTCCGGGGGTCTCTTCTGCTCTTGCGGCGGTCGTCGTCTTCCGCGCCGCCGGCGCCGCCTTCTTCTTCTTGTCCTTCTTCTTGTTCTTCTTCTTCTTCCGATGTTGAGCCGATGCTCTCTCTGCCCGGAATGCCTGTGCCGCGCTGCGCTGGGACTTATATAGGGGCATGGGGACAGGGTCACATGCTCATGTCACATGGTGACCCCGCCCCCTTGCGATGTCACAGTCCCAGCATCCTCCGGGGGCTCTCAGATTCCGATAAGCCCCCGCCCGCAGACCCCGACAACCAACGGCCAGGGTTGTCGGGAAGAGGCCCTTGTCCTCATCAACATGGGGATAAGGTGCTTTGGGGTGGGGGGCCACACGGCCCCCCTTTCCCCAGGGCACCCCCATGTTGAGGGCACGCGGCCTGGTACGGCTCAGGAGGGGGGGGGCGCTCGTTCGTCCCCACCCCTTTCCTGGCCTGCCAGGCTGCGTGCTCGGATAAGGGTCTGACATGGATTTGGGGGGAACCCCCACGCCGTTTTTCGGCGTGGGGAGTCCCTTTAAATCCATGCCAGTTTACGAAGCTAGCGCGGCGGCATTTACTGCCTACGCTAGCTACGTAACCTGAAGTCACATGCTAAATGAACGGACTTGCCGATGAGCGTCCCGCGGACTTGCCTACTAACGGCGGGATTGTCCGCCGGACTGCCAAGTCCAGCGGATAATTTTAAAACCAAACTTAAAACTTTGGTCCGCCGGACTTTGGCGCCAAAAAGTCCGCCGGCGCCCACACACAAGGGGATTATCCGCTGGACTTCGGTCCAGCGGATAATCCCGCGGGATAGTCCCTTCGTGTGTACGCGGCATAAGTTTAACTTTAGGTTATTATATTTTCTCTGGTGTTTAAAAAAAGAGAAAAGACATAGAACTTTGAATCAAATGTCTAATATATATATATTATTATTTTATTTTTTTGTTTTTTTACATGTATATGTGTGCGTTATTATTTTAATTAATTAATTTATTTATTTATTTTTATATCATATATATATAGTTTTATGTATTTATTTTTTATTTACATTTTTAGTCAAACAAAAAGCTCAACAGAAGTAATATAATTTGAAAATATTTCATTCAGTTGTTTTTTTTTTTTCATTCAGTTGTTTTATTTTTTTTCTATTCAGTTGTTTTTTTTAAATATAAGATGTTTGTATTTCTAAACAAATTTGGATGTTAAAAGTTTAGAAATTAGACATCTAATGCCCTGTACACACGGTCGGACATTCCGACGGATTTTGGGCCAAACTTGTCTTGCATACACACGGTCGCACAAAGTTGTCGGAAAATCCGATCGTTCTGAACGAGGTGACGTCAAACACGTACGTCGGGACTATAAACGAGCCAGTAGCCAGTAGCTTTCGTCTCTTAATTTATTCTGAGCATGTGTGGCACTTTGTCCGTCGGAATTGTCTACACACGATCGGAATTTAAACGATTGGATTTTGTTGTTGGAAAATTTTAGGTCCAGCTCTCAAACTTTGTGTGTCGGAAATTCCAGCGGAAAAAGTCAGATGGAGCCCACACACGATCAGATTTCCCAACAACGCGATCCGATCGCACATTTTTCTGTCGGAAAGTCCAACTGTGTGCACAGGGCATAAGGGTCCATTCACACATGCCTATCCATTTTCACGGACTCCTTTTGCTCAGCAGGGATGGCTTCATTGATCCCCGCTGAGCCGGCGGATGACAGGTCCATCTCTCTGCTCACTGTGGCGAAACGGATGAACGGACCCGCCTGTCCATTTTCATCTGTTCTGATCCACCAGATGGATGGAAAATAAGGTTTTCATCCGTCTGGATTTAGCGAATCGAATGTCAGCGATGACATGTCCATAGAAGTGAATGGAGCGTCCATTCAGGTCCCCCTGTGAAAGAGCCCTTATGCCGCGTACACACGGTCGGAATTCTCGTCGGAAAAAGCTCTGATGGTTTTCCCGTCGGAATTCCGACGGAATTTCGCTCAAACTGTCTTGCCTACACACGGTCACACCAAATTCCGACGGTCAGTAACACAGCGGCATAAAACACGTTTGACAGCACTATAAAAGGTAAGTTTAATGCTTCTGAGCATGCGTCGAATTGTTTCCGAGCATGCGTCGGAATTTTGCGTGTCGGCATTGCATACACACGATCGGAAAATCCGATAGAAAGGTTTTCCGTCTGAAAAATTAAGAACAGGTTCTCAATCCAAATTCCGACAGAAAACGACCGATGGGCATACACACGGTCGGAAAATCCGTTGAAAAGCTCCCATCGGACTGTTTCCATCGGAAATTCCGACCGTGTGTACGCGGCATTAGAAGAACATCTCAACAAAAAAAATATAAACAAGAACAACGATTAATACACTGTATATATATATGAACAAAGAAGAAACAGAGTTTCAAACTATCTATTCTTCTCAGTTTTAGTGCATTGTTATGAAAGTAGAGAAAAATTTGCAATGAAGACCTACCTTGTTCTGTATCAGTGATGCCGTCTACCCTTCCTCTTGTAATATACAGTTTATATATCAGGTAGGTGTATTTTGGTGTCTAATCCACCTTCTCTGGGAGGTGACATCTACTCCCAGCCTGGACTTTCTTCAGAGACACTGGAAATCAGTTCTACAACACTTGGCAGTTCTAGAATAAGACACACAGGCATATAAAGTGAATGAAATGATATTTATTGTATTATATAAATTTACTTTTATTTGAAGAGAAGTGACAAACATTCAGGACCATGAACCCTCACATAGGTCACATTGGGAGCAGCAGCTCTGTTTGACTTAAAGAGGTGTATCCCTTAAAAAATAAAAATAAAATTAAAAGTCAGCAGCTACAAAAACTGCAGCTGCTGACTTTTATTAATCGGACACTTACCTGTTCCAGGGTCCAGCGATGCGTGGTGTCGAAGCTCCACTAGCCCCCCTATCCACTCGGCGGTGCCGGCATTGCAACTGTGGGCACCCGGCTGTGGCTTTACAGCCGGGCACCCACTGCGCATGCGCGACGGGCATTGCGCGCCGTGATTGGTCGCACAGTCATCTGGGGCACGTGACAGGTCCCAGATGACTGGGGAGCTCTTCCTGCGCTGAGGGGAAGTGATGTCACCAGCCTAGGCTACGCAGAAGGCAGACTACGAGGGACCCCCTAGCAACAGGCATTTAGAGGTATTTTTTTTATTTTTTTTTTAGGATTTTTAAGTCTTTTTTTTTTTTTTGGGGGGGAAACACCACTTTAAATTGGACTTCCCGCATGGGGATTCAGGAAACACCTGTGCATTATCGTATGGGTAAACACAGTCCCCACACAACTGCCCAAGTGAAAGATACATTGTATACATACAAGACCCATCATATAAAACATGTATCTTTTTCTCATTGCAAGAGAGAAAGATGTAAACAAACAAAAGTCTGTAAAAAATAATAATAAAAAAAACTAAAATTATGAAAAAAAATAAACAAAAAAAAGATAGACCATGTAGCAATTGCTACATGTCATAATGTCACTTCATGGACTGACTACTTAAAGGCCACAAGTCACATTAATCTCTGATGAACTTTGAAACCACCTGTTGCTCTAACCCCTCAAAAAAAAATGGACAACCTCCTTTCTATTTCTCCACTGGAGTGTAGGAAGTTAATAGAACCTCTTGCCCTAAAGCAGGGGTCTTCAAACTATGGCCCTCCAGTTATTCAGGAACTACAATTCCCATCATGCCTAGTCATGTCTGCACTGTCAGAGTTTTACAATGCCTCATGGGATGTGTAGTTCTGCAACAGCTGGAGGGCCGTAGTTTGAGGATCCCTGCCCTAAAGAATGGAACAACATATGGGTCAGTCCCCCAAAAAAGCTCTAGAAATGTACATGTTTTTGAAAACTCCTACATAAAATTCACCCCAGTGCAGATATTGACATGTATACCTACCTAGTCCCTGAGATTCTTCTAATACCGCGTACACACGATCGGAATTCTCATCGGAAAAAGCTCTGACGGTTTTCCCGACGGAATTCCGCTCAAACTGTCTTGCCTACACACGGTCACACCAAATTCCGACCGTCAAGAACGCGGTGACGTACAACACTACAATGAGCCGAGTTCAATGCTTCCGAGCATGCGTCAAATTGTTTCCGAGCATGCGTAGGAATTTTGAGCGTCAGAATTGCTACAGACGATCGGAATTTCCGATAGAAACCTTTTCCGTCTGAAAAATTGAGAACATGCTCTCAATTCTTTGCTGTCGGAAATTCGGCCAGCAAAATTCCGATGGAGCCTTCACACGGTCGCATTTTCCGATGAAAAGCTCTCATCTGTCTTTTTCTTGCCGGAATTCTGATTGTGTGTACCTGGCATAAGGGTGCCCAAATGAAGATTATTTTGACACACATAGGGTGGCCTTGCCCCACGTTTTGATATTAATGCATTAGCGCAAGGGTCTCCAAATTTTGCAAACAAAGGGCCAGTTTACTGTCCTTCAGATTTGAGGAGTCATACCCATGGGCCTCTGCAAGTAGGGGAAAGGAATCGTCAAGAAGGTGATGCAGTGTCCGCCGTGGCAGCTGCTTACTTTTTCTGAGTCAGCCAGCTGATCTCTGTCCTGACACATCTGATGTCCCTCCCTCACCCCAGGCCCAATTATCGGATGAGATGGCTCTGCAGCTTGGCCGTTCCACCGATCCACTTCAGTGATTGGCTGCCTGCCTGTGTACATGTTGTGTAGATCCAGCCGGCACCGCCCACTCAGGGAAAGTCAGTGGCCGAGCCACTGAGTGATATGATGCCAGTGCTTACTCATCATCACATCACAGGAAATCCTAACCTGAAGTGAGTGGCATATACAGTTGCAAACAACAGAAGAAGAACCACAGGTAACAGCAGTTAGGAGGAGCATTTTGATTTATATATTGCTGGAAAGTTGGACAGCTATTACTGGAAAGATATGTCTGTATGTTTCACCTTGTATAGGCTGTTTTCATCAAGATCAATATATGGCCACAACAGATGTATTGCAATACATTGCAATATAAAAAGATGTACATTCTCTAGGCTATATGTATATGGGCATGGACTGGGGGTATGCCTGGAAAGATATATGTGTTATATAAGAGATAATTCAGCGTCACTTTGTATTGGAAATTACTCAGGCCAGGCATACCCCCAGTCCATGCCCATATAAATATAGCCTAGAGAATGTATATCTTTTTATATTGCATGGGTGGCCTTAAAATGATGCCCCCCCCCCCCCCTGAAAAAGGTTCTGCGGACGCCCATGGTCATACCTTCACCATTGGGAATAGATCATTTCCCAGTGTGGCCCATTGCTGGTGTCAGTGGCAGGAATGGTGCCTCATGGTTGTGTCAGTGGGCGGAATAGGTCCCCAAGGGATAAAGACAAAAAAAATAGTGCACCAAACACAAAAGTATTGCACCCAAGCATCATATTTCCACCAAACACTCAATAATAAAAAGTTTTTAAAATCTCCCTAAAAAAATCCCAGAGAGGACAACAAGGAGAGGCAGACGCTCACAGGCCACTAAAAGAGGGAAAGCAGCCTCTGTGTCTAAGGTGAAAAGTGGTGGTGGCGGACATGGTGCATACTCTGCAGGCAGGGCACGCTTGTCCGTTTTTTTCCACTCTTGGCTGTGTTAGTGAGCCACAACATGCAGAAGAGTTGGTGGAGTGTATAACTAAGCCATCCTTTATCCCATTCATCCTTTATCATCCAGGCTCATACTAGTGTTCCTTCCACCGCAGCTTCCAAAGTGGCCTATTCCACCAGCTCCTTGTCCACAGTTACTCCTTCTGTAGACCCACGGCATGTAGCCCATAGTGTTGGTTACATGCTGCTGGAGGATGCTTGATTGAATGCTCTGATGCTGGTTCCCAGATTAAGGAAGGGAGTAATGGTGGTGTGGGGGGGGAATAAGTGCAGTAGTGGCGGTGTGGGGATTAGTGGCAGTAGTGGTGGTGTGTGGGGGGAATCAGTGGCAGTGTTGATATTGAGGGATGGGTGCCACTCACTTGCAGATCACTTAGTTCTCCCTATTTGCTAGGTCTTGCTTGGGCGAGCAGAGAGGATGGGCAGGGCCCGTGAGTCTCAGAGAGTGCAGGCGGAGCCGGAGAAGATGGGCGTAGTGGTCGGGGATTGTGCCTGTGAGTGCAGGCGGAGACAGAGAAGATGGGCGGAGACAGTGCCGTGAGTGCAGGCAGAGAGGATGAGCGGAGAGGTTGGGCAGAGCGGGCAGAGAGGATGGGCGAAGCAGACGGGCACTGTGCCCGTGAATGCTGGAGGAGAGAATGGGTGGAGAGGATGGGCAGAGCGGGCGGGGACTGTGCAGTGTGCCCGTGAGTGTGGACAGGGAGGATGGGAAGAGCAGCCAGAGAGGATGGGCGGAGCGGAGTGGGACCAGTGTACTATCTCCCGGGCGGCGGCGGGCCCTCCTACAGTGGCGGAACTCAAGGGCCCCATCGCAAACACGGCTGGTTCGACCCTGGTAATTCCACAACTGAGATAAGGCCATTCCAACTCTGTACCTTCATGTGGAAGGCAATGTTTTGGCCTCGTTGGACATGGCAGTCAGCAGCAAGGTTCACATTACTGCTTACTCATGGTCCAGCAGGCATGGTCAGGGACGTTACATTTCCTTCACGGCGCACTGGGTAACTCTGCTGGCAGCTGGGAAGAATTCAGGACAGGGTTCAGTGCTGAAGCTTGTTCCGCCACCATGCCTCCAAAAAGCTGGTGGTGATTCTGCCACATCTGTCTGCTCCACCCCTCCTCTTCCTCTATGACCTCTTCTGCTGAATTGTCCTCTGAACCAGCAGTGATCCCTAAGTATTCAAGTGGCTATGCAAGCAGTCAGGCTAAAAGATTCCATGTGGTGCTTCCGTTGATCTGACTAGGGGACAGGAGCCACACTGGGGCACAGATTCAGTCATCTCTGCAGGAGCATGAGGACAATTGGATGAGCGAGTTTGGGGTGGAGGAACTTGACCTCACAAATTCGCTTCTGGAAGAATGGTCAAACATTCCCATAGACACACTCCTAAACCTTGTGGACGGCCTTCCCAGAAGAGGTGAGGCTGTTATAGCTGCAAAGGGTGGGCCAACTCAATATTGAACACTACGGACTAAGACTGGGATGCCATTAAAGTTTATGTGCCCCAATACTTTTGACAATATAGTGTATGTCTTTATATAGAATGTACATTCAATCAAACATTTAATAAAACCTATAGGGGTCTATGTAAAAAAGAAGTTCTCAATTAAAAGCATCTGCACCATTTTTGAAACACAGATCACCAGAACACATAGTAGGGTATTACTGCCCCCTGTACGGTGCATTCCATTCCACATGACCGGCACCATAGTGCAACAATACACATAACATACACTGATGTGTCTTATGGTAATGTGTACGGTAACAGGCATCTTACAGAATCACAACCATATTAATGGACCCCAAATTATAGGATAAGGTCATCATTTTCAATTCAATTCAAAAACATTTCCCAAAAAAGAGAACTACAAGTAGTCCAACTATAATACCGGATGTCGTAGATCCATAAGCTGTATTCAGTACATGATATACTTATACAGGATGTAAACTAGAGCTTCGCTTTCATCACTTACCTGATTCCTCTAAGTCTAAAGTACTAAATGAAAGAAATATAATTTCATTAAAATCATTTTTAAGTGTGCAGAACACATCAAATACAAAACTATTTGTGGTTTCTAATAATTATTCTCCATTGTTTATTCAGTATAATTGAGACCTCATTATATTGGTAAATATTCACATAGTGAGTAAGGTTGAAGAAAGAAACCAATCCATCCAGTTTGATTGGTATCATCATTGGTAGCAGAATAGGTTTGCCACAATACCAGAATATAGTGTTGTATTGTGGCCAATTTACATGAGCCAATTTTCTTTTGTGGCAACCACATAAATTGCTCACTAACTGTGTTGATGGGCGAGTCCGTCCCACAGCGCTATTGTGTTCCGCCAGTGGAGGGCTTTAACTACCAACAGAACACAATGATTACTTTACTGGCAGGAGCTAGATAGATCAGATTATCAGGGAGGCAGGGAGATCAGATTATGGAGGAGGGAGTGATAGAAGGCAGGGAGATCAGATTATGGAGGAGGGAGTGATAGGAGGCAGGGAGATCAGATTAACTACCAACAGAACACAATGATTACTTTACTGGCAGGAGCTAGATAGATCAGATTATGGAGGGGGTGATAGTAGGCAGGGAGATCAGATTATGGAGGAGGGAGTGATAGAAGGCAGGGAGATCAGATTATGGAGGAGGGAGTGATAGGAGGCAGGGAGATCAGATTATAGAGGAGGGAGTGATAGGAGGCAGGGAGATCAGATTATGGAGGAGGGAGTGATAGAAGGCAGGGAGATTAGATTATAGAGGAGGGAGTGATAGAAGGCAGGGAGATCAGATTATGGAGGAGGGAGTGATAGGAGGCAGGGAGATCAGATTATGGAGGAGGGAGTGATAGGAGGCAGGGAGATCAGATTATGGAGGAGGGAGTGATAGGAGGCAGGGAGATCAGATTATGGAGGAGGGAGTGATAGGAGGCAGGGAGATCAGATTATGGAGGAGGGAGTGATAGGAGGCAGGGAGATCAGATTATGGAGGAGGGAGTGATAGAAGGCAGGGAGATCAGATTATGGAGGAGGGAGTGATAGGAGGCAGGGAGATCAGATTATGGAGGAGGGAGTGATAGAAGGCAGGGAGATCAGATTATAGAGGAGGGAGTGATAGGAGGCAGGGAGATCAGATTATGGAGGACCCGAGTACCTGTCCAAGCCCATCTGAGTACCCGAGTACCTGAGTACCTGTCACAGTCCATCTGAGTACCTGTCACAGTCCATCTGAGTACCTGTCACAGTTCATCTGAGTACCGGAGTACCTGTCACAGTTCATCTGAGTACCCGAATATCTGTCACCATCCATCTGAGTACCTGTGTACCTGTCACCAACCCATCAGAGTACCTGAGTACCTGTCACCAGCCCATCGGAGTAACTGAGTACCTGTCTCCAGCCCATCAGAGTACCCGAGTACCTATTTGCAGCCCATGCCTCATAGAATACACGTTGCCTTCCAAAATGGGGTCATTTTGGGGGTAATTCCATTGTCCTGGTGCTCCAGGACCTTCAAAAGTGAGATAGGTAGGAATGAAATGAGATGTGTAATTTATGCTCCTAGAACGCCTGAAGGTACTACTTCAATGTTGAGCCTCTGTATGTGGCCAGGCTGTGTAAAAGTCTCACACATGTGGTATTGCCATACTCAGGAGGAGTAGCAGAATGTGTTTTGGGGTGTAATTTTTGCTATATACATGCTATGTGTTAGAAATATCTTATAAATGGACAACTTTGTTTGCTGAAGACTTATGTAAAAAATGAACCATTCAAACGATTTATAATGCTTCATAGAATATACTTTGGGGTGTTTGTTTTCCAAAATGGGGTCATTTTGTGGGTAATTCCATTGTCCTGGTGCTCTAGGGCCTTCACAAATGTAATAGGTCGTTAGGAAATTAGAGGTGTCATTTATGCTCCTAGAACACCTGACAGTGCTCCCTGCATGTTGGGCCTTTGTATGTGGCCAGGTTGTGTAAAAGTCCCACACATGTGGTATCGCCATACTCAGGAGTTGCGGAATGTATTTTGGGGTGTAATTGGAAGAATGCATATGCTGTGTGTGAGAAATAACTTGTTATTTTGACAGTTTTGTAAAAATAAAAAAAAAAGCATTCTTCTTTTTCCCCAAGAACTGTGCGAAAAAATTACAACTTCAAAAAACTCACCATGCCTCTTACTAAATACCTTGGACTGTCTACTTTTCAAAAAGGGGTAAAAAGAAGGGTAATTTGGGGGGTATTTGTACTTTTCTGACATTCCAGAGCCTCAAGAAATGAGCTTCTCGCCGTCAGTGCATCAGGTGTGATCAGATGTGATCAATTTTCAATGATTTTCACCATAGCTTGTAGACTCTATAAGGCTGGTTTCACACTGGGGCGGTGGGGGCGCTGGAGGTAAAGTGGCGCTATATTTAGCGCCGCTTTACCATTTTTTTAGCGGCGCATTTCGGCCGCTAGAGGGGTGGTTTTACCCCTGCGAGCGTCCGAAAAAGGGTTAATACAGCGGCGTTTTGCGGGCGGGTTGGGAGCGCTGCCCCACTGTTTTCAATGGGAAGGGGCGCTATAGGAGCGGTAAATATACCACTCCTACAGCGCACCAAACATGTGGCTTGCAGGACATTTTTTAGCATCCTGCAAGCGCACCGCTTCAGTGTGAAAGCCCTCAGGCTTTCACACTGAAGACACAGCAACAGCTGTTTCGGGTCGGTTTGCAGGCGCTATTTTTAGCGCAATAGCGCCTGCAAACCGCCCCAGTGTGAAATGGGCCTAACTTTCAAAGAGACTAAATAATATGCACTCATTTGGGTTATTTTTTACCAAAGAGATGTAGCAGTATAAATTTTGGCCCAAATTTATGAACAAAAATGACTTATTTGCAAAATCTTATCATAGAAACTAAATATTTTTTTTTTTTTTTTTTTTTAATTTCGCTCTTTTTTCACTTATGTCGCAAAAAAATAAAAAAAAAAACAAGTGGTGATTAAATACCACCAAAAAAAAAAGCTCTATTTGTATGAAAAAAATGATAAATATTTTGTTTGGGTACAGTGTTGCATGACTGAGTAATTGGCATTCAAGGTGTGAGAGTGCTGAAAGCTAAAAATGGGTCTGGGAAGGAAGGGTGTATAAATGCCCTGTATTGAAGTGGTTAAGATTTAAATACTCATTTACTTAGTAAATATATCAATTTATCCTTTTAGAGTTCATAACATTTTTCTTTGTTTAATTTTCCCAGAGTCAGGTTTATTCTGACTCTTTGTTATAATGTCGCAATATTGTTCATAGCAAAGAAACAACATACAGCATATGACCTGAAATCCTCAATGAGCAATGCATGGCTTCCCTCATACAGTCTGACCATTTTAAAGGCATCCAGTACTTGAGAAAAGTACTTAAAGTGGGGTTGCACAGAAAAAAAAAAATTCCTAATGATAAAAATAAAATAAAAAAATAAACATTTGGATTTTTTTTTTTTAACTCACCTCTAAATGCCTGTTGCTAGGGGGTCCTCTTAGTCTGCCTCCTTCAGTGTCTGGGCTGGTGACATCACTTCCCCTCAGTGCAGGAAGGGCTCAGCTCTGCCTCCTCCCTCTTTTCAGTTATCTGGGACATGTGACAGGTCCCAGATGACTGCGTGGCCAATCACGGCACGTGGCGCCTCTCGCGCATGCACAGTGGGTGCCCGGCTCTGAAGCCACAGCCGAGTGCCCACAGTTAGAATGCCGGCGCCGCAGAGCGGAGGGGGGATCAGCGGGGCTTCGACCCCCCGCATCGCTGAACCCTGGTACGGGTAAGTGTCCGGTTATTAAAAGTCAGCAGCTGCAGTATTTGTAGCTGCTGACTTTTTTTTTTTTTTTTATGGAAACTCTTCTTTAAAGAGTTGTTGTCTCAAGGTTTTCACCCTAATATATTATATACATTAAGGACAAAAACCTTCTTTGCTGCAGCTGCCCCCCAGAGCCCGCCCCCCTTTTACTTACCTGAACCCATTCATTCCAGCAATGAGCACGAGCCTAGCAGCCTAGTCCTGCTGTCTGTGTCAATAAATGCAGCAGCGGGACTCGTTAGTGTGCCCTCATGGGTGCCCCCATGGAAAGTGGCTCTCCGTGGGGGCACCCAAAGAAGAGGAGGGGCCAGGAGTGCTGCCGGGGCACCCCAGAAGAGGAGGAGTGGGGCCGCTCTGTGCAAAACCCTTGTACAGAGGAGCGAAGTGAAGCATTTTAACCACTTCAATACCGGGCACTTTCACCCCCTTCCTTCCCAGGCCAATTTTCAGCTTTCAGCACTCTCACATTTTGAATGACAATTGTGCGGTCAGGCGAGGAGGAGGTGAGGTGAGGGGGTGATGGGAAATCAAGATGGGTACAAAAGAACAGCAGAGGTTCCAACCCTTCCCTGCTCTACTCATCTGTAAAACATCCCTTGTAATAGAAAAAAAATGACAGGACCTCTTTAATGTGAGATCCGGGGTCAAAAAGATCTCAGATCTCATATTTACACTAAAATGCAATAAAAAAATATGTTTTTTTTTTTCAGTAAAAAAAAATGTCCCCTTTAAGGCCTTTGGGGGGAAGTGACGTTTGACGTCCCTTCTCTCATCCAACGTCATTGAGTCGAGGGGGGGGGGCATCATTCCCTCACTGGACTCACAGCCTCTAAAGAGGAAAGGATTGTATTGTCTCCGCCGATACGACGACTCCGGTAAGCTGCAGAGACGACCTAAACGCGTCGGGAGGGGGGGTGGTCACCTCTCCCGCAGCCAATAAAAGTGATCTTGCAGTGAATCCGCTGCAGAGACCACTTTTATCATAAAAAGACCACCCGCCATTTCAAAAAATACTGGGGCTATGGCAGCTGTTTGGTGCCATAACCCCCGATATTCTACGTCAAATTACCGTCGTACAGGTACGTCAGTTTGCGGTAAGTGGTTAAAAAATTTTTTTCTGTTGGAAAGTTCCCCTCACTTCCTGTCTCATCAGCAGGACAGGAAGGAAGTGAGGGAAAATCTCTCAAACGGAGACCCAAATAGCAGTGAAACCCAAACAGGAGTTCCACAATTCCACATACAGGAGATAATACCATAGTTATTATCTCTTAAGACCAGAAATGGTTGCTGTCACCAAAGGATAAGGATTAGACATGTGCACAATAGAAAAATTTGTTTAGTTTTGTTTCGTTTCTGTTCGTTTCCGTTGATTCGTAACGATTCATAATTTTGTAAGTCGTCGGTGTTCGTCGTATTCGGACTCGTTCGTATTTTCGTAAGAGTTATTTTTTCGTTGATTAGTTTTTCCGTTAGTTTAATTTTCGTTTATTCGAAATTCGAACGCATTCGTATTTTCGTAGATTTAGTTACATTCGTACTTTCGTAACATTGTTTTCGTAGATTCGTAATCGGAGCATAATTCATAATTTTTTGTAATGTGTATGCTATTATTACATTGTAAGAGACACGGAAAATTACGAATCGAAAAAAAAAGTTACGAATGTACGAATTTTTTCGTTCAATCCATTCGAAGCACTTTAAGCAGCGCCATTGTAAGAGACACAGAAAATTCAGAATCGCAAAAAAAAAAAAAAAGTTACGAATGTACGAATTTTTTCGTTCAATCCATGCGAAGCACGTTAAGCAGCGCCATTGTAAGAGACACGGAAAATTACGAATCGAAAAAAAAAAAAGTGACGAATGTACGAATTTTTTAGTTCAATCCATTCGAAGCACGTTAAGCAGCGCCATTGTAAGAGACACGGAAAAATTACGAAACAAAAAAAAAAGTTACGAATGTACGAATTTTTTCGTTCAATCCATTCGAAGCACGTTAAGCAGCGCCATTGTAAGGGACACGGAAAATTACCAATTCAACAAAAAAAAAGTTACGAATGTACGAATTTTTTCGTTCATTTTGATTTTCGATTGTTCCTGTTTTCGTTTTTCGGATTTTCTTCTTTCGTAGTTTCGTTGTTTCTAATTTGGTCGTCGTCGTCGGTGTTCGTATTCGTAACGATTCGTATTTTCGTAAGAGTTATTTTTTCGTTGATTCGTTTTTCCGTTAGTATAATTTTAGTTTATTTGAAATTCGGACGCATTCGTATTTTCGTAGATTTAGTTACATTCGTACTTTCGTTAGATTGATTTATTCGTACTTTCGTAACATTGTTTTCGTAGATTCGTATTCGGAGCATAATTCATAATTTTATGTAATGTGTATGTTATTATTACATTGTAAGAGACACGGAAAATTACGAATCGCAAAAAAAAAAGTTACAAATGTACGAATTTTTTAGTTCAATCCATTCGAAGCACGTTAAGCAGCGCCATTGTAAGAGACACGGAAAATTACGAATCGCAAATAAAAAAAAAAAAAAATTACGAATGTACGAATTTTTTCGTTCAATCCATTCGAAGCACGTTAAGCAGCGCCATTGTAAGGCACACGGAAAATTACCAATTCAATAAAAAAAAAGTTACGAATGTACGAATTTTTTCGTTCATTTTGATTTTCGTTGTTCCTGTTTTCGTTTTTCGGATTTTCTTCTTTCGTAGTTTCGTTGTTTCTAATTTGGTTATTTTGGATTTTCGTTGTTTTTCATATTCGTTCGATTCGATAATTCGTTATTCGTTAAAATTCGTTAAAAATCATTTGTTCATTCGTATGATAACGAATAAATGAATATAACGAATTTGAACGGAAAACGAATTAAAACGAAACGAATTGCACATGTCTAATAAGGATTCACAGTTATTTCTATACTTCCTTTCTCCTCCTGTGAGCTATGAAAATATATAATCTGCAATCAACTCCCACAAAAAGTTTCCTTCAAATTAATTTTTTGTTATAACAATTGTCATTGGCAGCAGAAGAAATCTTCAAAAATAGTAGATGAGCCAGTGGGTGTCTATGGCCAGAGATCAGCATGATTGCTGTGCAGTGACGCCAGAAAAAGAACCTGCAAGGATCAAAAAAGATTATAAGGTCACGGAAAGGTACAAGAGAGAAAGCTTCCATCAGTCTCTACCGTTCTGCAATTATAAATAATTATATTTGTGTGTTTTTTAAACAGTTTTTTTTTTGTTTTTTGTTTTACAGTGTATATGAAATCTTTGTTTTATAAATAAAAATGTAATGCAGATTGCATTAATGACACATTGCATTATGGGTATGGGAAGGTGTTTGCTTTCAGACTCTCTCTTTCTAATTGAAAATCTGTACACAGCAAGGAAAGAGGGAAATGAAAGGAGATAGGATCCCCTTTTCAACCTTTTCCTTATGACCTAAAGTGGTTGTAAACCCTTCCAGTACAAGGATCCATGTCTTCCCCCAGTAAAAACACCTCCCCCCAAAAAAAACACTGGCTAGGCACACAGTTAACCCTTTGATCACCCTAGATGTTAATCCCTTCCCAGCCAGTGTCATTTGTATGGTGACAGTGCATATTTTAAGCACTGGTCACTATATTAGGGTCACTGGTCCCCCAAAAAAGTGTCAGTTAGTGTCTGATTGGCCACCGCAATATCACAGTCCCTCTATAAGTCACTTATCGCCACCATTACCATTAAAAATAAGTAATTAATTAATTAAAGTATCCCTAAGTTTGTGGACGCTACAACCAGTGGCGGCCTGTGCATTAAGGGCGCACGGGCGCCGCCCCCTCTCTCCCGCATTGCATGAATCTATCTATGGTCACCGCTGCCACCCCCTATTCAGGCGCCCGGCCACTTTCAGCTTTCATCGCTCTCAAATTTTGAATGACAAAAGGGCGCTGCCACCCCCTATTCAGGCGCCCGGCCACTTTTCTGGCACAGGGCATTTGAAATACAGTGGGGGGGTGGTTTTGAAGCACCTGATTAGAGCCATAGGCTTTAATAGGCATCAAAAAAGGTGACCTGCGAGCGCCATGCTGGGCGCTCGCAGGTCACTCTGCTGTGTTAGAAAAGCAAATGAATATTCACTTTCCTAACACTAAACCACCTCTCCGCCTATCAGGTGCTCGGATCTGCTACCTGTCACCTGATTGGTTGAAACGACAGGCGCTGTGATTGGCTGCGTTTGATGGGCACAGTGGCTGCGTTTGATGGCACAGTGGCGGCAATTGATGGCCACAGTGGCTGCGATTGATGGCCACAGTGGCTGCGATTGATGGCACAGTGGCTGCAATTGATGGCACAGTGGCTGCGTTTGATGACACAGTGGCGGCAATTGATGGGCACAGTGGTTGCGTTTGATGGCACAGTGGCTGCGTTTGATGAGCACAGTGGCGGCAATTGAGGGGCTCAGTGGCTGCATTTGATGGCACAGTGGCTGCGTTTGATGGCACAGTGGTGGCAATTGATGGCACAGTGGCTGCGTTTGATGGCACAGTGGTGGCAATTGATGGGCAGCACAGTGGCTGCGTTTGATGGCACAGTGGCTGCGTTTGATGGCACAGTGGTGGCAATTGATGGCACAGTGGCTGCGTTTGATGGCACAGTGGTGGCAATTGATGGGCAGCACAGTGGCTGCGTTTGATGGCACAGTGGTGGCAATTGATGGGCACAGTGGCTGTGTTTGATGGCACAGTGGCTGCGTTTGATGGGCACAGTGGCTGCGTTTGATGGGCACAGTGGCTGTGATTGATGGTACAGTGAGGCTGCAATTGATGGTTTTTTTCTGAGTTTTTCAGTTTTTTTGCGCCCCCCCCCCCCCCCCAAATATTTTGAGTACCAGCTGACACTGGCTACAACTTTTGCACAAACCAATCAATAAACGCTTATTGGGATTTTTTGACCGAAATTGATTAAGAAATTTGATTATTTACATTTTTTTATTGGATGTGTTTTTTATAGCAGAAAGTAAAAAAATATATATATTTTTTTGGAAAAGGGCGGAAAACAGTACCACCCACCCCTTACCTGGCAGGCGGTCGGTCAGTTGGAGGGTGAGTCAGGTGCACTTACTCCAATTATGCATCGCTTCACCGGCGGCTTCCCTTGGTCCTTGGCGGCGGTGGCAGTGACAGCTCTCCCTTCCCCTGCTCTGCACGGGCACCGGTGTTTATAGTTTGCTCCCTCCTCCTCGGCAGCCAATTGGGACTCTTCTCTTTTCGCCCAATCGGAAAACGTGTCTCAGACCTGCTTCTTTTTGGCCAGATTGAGGATCAGTGTTACAACAGCAAATATTAATTCGTTGTTGTAACACCTGGGTGGGCTCATGGCGCAATGCTCTGCGCTCCGAGCCCACCTATTTTGAAGCCTATTAGAGCCTATGGCTCTAATCAGGTGCTTAAAAAAAGACACCCCCCCCGCTGCTGTAATTCAGGTGCCCCGGGGTCCTGAAAGGAGCCAGACGTCTGAATTAGTGGTGGCAGCGGCGGCCGTGGTTAGATTCATGCTGTGCATGAATCTATCCATTATTTATATAGGGGGTGGCGTGGAGAGAGGGGTGCCACCTGGGTGCCCCTAATGGACGGGCCGCCACTGGATGCAATTCATTTATATAAAAACAGGTTTGGGTCCCAAACTCATAGCTTACTGAGTCTAATGCCAGATCCAGCCCTCCTGCAGATCTCAGACAAGTAAAAAATGATACAAGGTAACAATTAAATCAGTGGCGGAACTACCGCCATAGCGGCACATGCAGGTGCTATGGGGGCGGCCATAGAGAGCGGGTGGTCTGCGGGTCCACAGGCTGCTCCGCGTGTGAAAGCAGGCGGCTTTGTGGGTGAGAGCGGGAGGCTTTGTGGGCGGCTCCGCGGGTGAGAGCAGGTGGCTCCATGGGTGAGAGCAGGCGGCTCCGCGGGTGGCTCTGCGGGTGAGAGTGGGCGGCTCCTTGGGCGTGAGCGGGCGGCCATAGAGAGTGGGTGGTCTGCGGGTCCACAGGCTGCTCCGCGGGTGAAAGCAGGCGGCTTCGTGGGTGAGAGCGGGTGGCTTCGTGGGCGGCTCCGGGGGTGAGAGCAGGCGGCTCCGTGGGTGAGAGCAGGCGGCTCCGTGGGTGAGAGCAGGCGGCTCCGTTGGTGAGAGCAGGCGGCTCTGCGGGTGAGAGCGGGTGGCTCCGTGGGCGTGAGCAGGCTGGCCAATCAGGGAGCTGGCAGGTGGGGGAGCAGAGAGATGACATCATCTCTCACTGCCCGCTGCCCTCCCTGCATCCCTGCAGTGCAGTTCCCCCTCACTGTGCAGGCAGCTGGGAAGCAGAGAGATGACATTATCTCTCTGCTGCCTGACTGATAGTCTGCTGCCTGAGTCCTGACTCAGTAACACAGCAAGTGGCAATCCGTAACGTGTGGCAGGCGACGTGACAAGTGACAACCCGTGATGTGACAATCTGTAATGTGCCAGGTGATGTGGCAAGTGACAACTCGGGATGTGGCAAGTGACAATCCATAATATGTGGCAGGTTACGTAGCAAGTGACAATCCGGGATGTGGCAAGTGGACAATCCGCAATGTGTGGCAGGTGACATTCCGCAACATGTGTGACAAGTGACAATCTGCATCTGGTGGCAGGCGACGTGGGGAGTGGACAATCCACAATGTGTGGCAGGTGATGTGGCAAGTGACAATCCGTAATGTGTGACAAGTGACAATCTGCATCTGGTGACAGGCGACGTGGCAAGTGGACAATCCACAACGTGTGGCAGGTGATGTGGCAAGTGACAATCAGTAATGTGTGGCAAGTGACAATCCATAATGTGTGGCAAGTGACGTGGCAAGTGACAACCCGGGATGTGGCAAGTGACAATCTGTAATGTGTGGCAAGTGACGTGGCAAGTGACAACCCGGGACGTGGCAAGTGACAATGTGTAATGTGTGGCAAGTGACGTGGCAAGTGACAACCCGGGACGTGGCAAGTGACAATCCATAATGTGTGGCAAGTGACGTGGCAAGTGACAACCCGGGACGTGGCAAGTGATAATCCATTCAATGGCATTAGTTCATTTTTTTGGTGGGGGGGGGGCTGTTTGCAGGGGGCGGGGGGCCCATACAACATTTTGCTATGGGGCCCTGTGATTTCTAGTTACGCCCCTGTCTGGAATGAAAACAACTGGCCGCTATGAAAACAAATAATGAGAACATTGGATTCTGTACGATGAACTGGAAGGAGAGGGGAGAATGCGAGAACTTTTCATGAACTTAATAAAAAGATTGCATCAAAAAAATGCAGATAAAGATAAATCAGTCACAGAGTTTGCCAAGGATCTAAAGAAAAAACACCCGACCGCCTCCTGTGATGTTCAGTTTCAGTTGCTCTGAGATGCTGCAAAGAGGAAACTCGTATCTTCAAGACGGAGAGAAGTGTGGGCAGAGAAGACATTATCAGATTCTCTAGAACACCCAAATCTGCACGTGGATTATTTTTTACACATAGGCCTATCCAGAAACATGAAAATCACAGTGTTCTGAGCACTCTCTGTCTTCCGTTTCTTTATATTTCCTTTAAGGTGGAAATAAAGATTGAAGATTGAATTTGCAGATAGCTTTCAACAGAGTTTATTCAAAATTTCTATTTTTTGTTGGGAATTTTTGGCACTCTAAATTTGGTGTTAGAGGTGTCTTGTTATTTTTATTTCACCATTAAAATGGAAGGCCAGACGAAAATTTCAGGAACTGGATTACCTGTTCATAGCACTGTGGCTCCCAGACCTTTAGGTTGCAATTCTGGTGTCCACCAGCGGGTGTCTCTCAGCAGCCAGCAGTTCCTAACAATTAGTTATAACCTGATGCTGACTGCTGGGAGGGTATTTAGTCCCTCCTCTGCTACTCCATCTTGCCTTGGTGTTCTGCCTGCATGCCCTTGATCTGTGTGCCTTGTGACCTGTTACTCTGCTCCTGATCCTTTGCCCGCCTGCTTGAACCTGCTCCTGTGACCCCTCTCCCTGTCCTCCCTGTAAATCTGCTATGGGGCGGTCAGGGAGTGGTTAAAGACAGTCCCATATCCATCTGATAAACCAAGAAAATGTTTTCATGCTCTGCTTCTGTTTCACATCCAGTAACACTTATAGGACATAAGTATATTGTACAGGACACAACATGGGTAGAGGCAAAATATTTATTTTAGAACCACTTTAAAGATGACTTGAGGTTAACCACTTAAGGACCAAGCCTGTTTTTCAGACTCTGTGTTTACAACATTTTTTTTTTGCTAGAAAATTACTTAGAACCCCCAAACATTATATATTGTTTTTTTTCTAACACCCTAGAGAGAATAAAATGGCGGTCATTGCAATACTTTTTTTCACACCGTATTTGCACAGCGGTCTTACAAGCGCACGTTTTTTGGAAAAAAAATCACTTTTTTTAATAAAAAATAAGGCAACAGTAAAGTTAGCCCATTGTTTGTGACAGATAATGTTACACCGAGTAAATTGATACCCAACATGTCACGCTTGAAAATTGCGCCCGCTCGTAGAATGGCGTCAAACTTTTACCCTCAAAAATCTCCATAAGCGACATTTTAAAAATTCTACAGGTTGCATGTTTTGAGTTACAGAGATGCGCTGGCTTCTGCGCGCGAGCTCGTCGGGACGGGGTGTTTTAAAAAAAAAAAATTCTTATTTATTTTACTTGATTTTATTTATTTATTTTCACTGTTTTAAAAAAAAAATGGATCAATTTTATTCCTATTACAAGGAATGTAAACATCCCTTGTAATAGAAAAAAGCATGACAGGTCCTCTTAAATATGAGATCTGGGGGGTCAAAAAGTCCTCAGATCTCATATTTGGACTTAAATGCAATAAAAAAAAAAAAATTTGAATAAATTACATTGAAAAAAATGTTCCTTTAAGAGGTATGGGTGGAAGTGAAGTTTTGACGTCGCTTCCGCCTTCCTATGGTATAGAGATGAGTGGGTGCCATCTTAGCCTCACTCGTCTCCACACCCAGCAGTGTGCAGGACCCGACGCCTCAGCCGCTACCGACGGCTCCAGTAAGCGGCGGTTACCGAGATATCCCTCTTCAAAGTGCCGACGTATAGGAGGTGGTCGGCAAGTGGTTAAACTGAAAAACAAAGCTTGTAATTCTGCAAGTACAGAAAAATGCCCCAAGGATCCTGCTAGAAATCCATTGTCCTTGTAACTTGAGCTTATATCTCAATGTTGTCATTTTTCCAAGCTATCTTCTGCGAACTACAGGACACCTCTGTACTATGCAATGGAAATGATGAAAGGGGGAGGCGTGCATAGTCCAAACCCGAAGAGAGGCCGGGGTGACAACATTGCTCCTCCATAGATCTTGTACAGGGAATGAGCGTTGTCACTCTAGATCAGGGAGTGGGCAACTGGCTGGATCTCAATATGGATGGATGGTCAATGGTCAATGGATGGATAGTCAATATACTGGGCGGAAAAAAGCATGAAAAAAGAAAGCCATCATATCTAGGTAGCAGTAATCTGCACAATATTATATTTTTGCTTTTGGGTTTAGATACATTTTAAGTTAAGTTACAGTTTTAAGTTAAATTATAACTTTGTAAGCAATATATGGACACAAACATGAAACACTTGGCGATCACATCTCAAAAACTTTCTGTACTTCCGCCACCAGTGATCATCTTTCCTTTTTGACTATTGCGAAGAACACGTAAAGGGAGACATGGATTGGTTACAAAGTCTTCAGACGCAAAGCATATTGAGTACCAGAAATAGGCAATATTATATTATATAGCGGTCTGTAACGACCTTCTGAACTTTCTTAGATACTTCATCTCCGATTTTTCAGTAGCAGATCAGGTCTATCAAGACTAAAAGGTGCTTTCAAAGTCTTCCAAAGAAAATTGCAGATAGGAGACGACTGACGAGGTCTTGTAGATTGAAGAACGGTGACAGTTAGTGGTTATTTGTGATTTTTTACTGTGTTTATGTCATTATAGACATCCATCTGCTGTCCACGCAAGTGCTGGGAGATGAAACAAACAAAAAATCACTTCATACAATGTATTATACAGTAGATGCACAACAGAAAAATGTGTTTTGTTCTGGATTAATTAATTAACCACTTCAGCTCTGGAAGGTACACCCCCTTTATAACCAGGCCATTTTTTGCACTACGGCCAGTGGCGGCCATCCATTTGGGGCACCGGGGGCATTTGGGGCTCCCCGCTATCCCCCTATATGCAATGGATAGATTCATGCATAGCATGAATCTATTCATGGCTGCCCTGGCCACCCCCTATTCATGCGTCTGCACCTTTCAGGGCAGCGGGTGCATGAATTACAGCGGCAGGGGTGTTTTTTTTAAAGTGGGTATAAACCCCCCCAAAAAAAAATGTATGTCATAATGTAGAGAATACGATTTCCTTTCATTTGAGCTCACTCTTGCCACACAGATTTACTCCAGCCCTGAGAAATCCTCTTTTATTGTTCAGTTAAAAAAATCTTGACAAAGTGCTGAAAACGTTGTCAAAACCGCCCCCTTGCTGTGAGTGACAGGTGATTTACATATCTCATGCACTAGCCTGAGACAGGCACATCCTGTGTAATTATAAAAAGTGAGAAATCCACCCCTCCCCCACATAACAAATCCTGGTGATGGAAAGGAATGTTATCTGTGATCAGGTGACCTCAGACACACACACTGCACTATAACAATCATCAGATCACTGGATGTTCTACTCTGCCCAACTCTGACTACATACATCTCCCCTATATTCTTCTTGCTGTTCACTCGAGAATACATTTTCTTTCACTCTGGTCTGTGGATCTGTGGTCTGTGCCTGTCTCAGGCTAGTGCATGAGATATGTAAATCACCTGTCACTCACAGCAAGGGGGCGTTTTTGACAAAGTTTTCAGCACTTTGTCAAGATTTTTCTAACTGAACAATAAAAGATTTATCAGGGCTGGAGTAAATCTGGGATCAAATTAAAGGAAATCTTATTCTCTACATTATGATATCTACTTTAAGCACCTGATTAGAGGCTTCAAAATAGGGTGGGCTCAGGTCGCATGGAATGCGTTCCGATCCCACCCAGGTGTGTCACAACAGCAAATGAATATTCGCTGTTGAAACACTGATCCTCAATCCGGCCAATCGGAAGCGGATGTGAGACCCAATTTACGATTGGCTGAAAAGAGAAGACTCCCGATTGGCCACTGAGGAGGAGGGAGGAAACGGAAGCCGCCGCTACCGTAATGACCAGGAGAACAGGAGACTGCCACAGAGCAGGGGAAGCCACCGGTCATGGGGTAAGTGCTACCGACTGACCGGGGGGGTTGGCATACTGTTTGCCACCCCCCCCCCCCCAAAAAAAAATTCCACCAGCCGCCACTGAATATGGCACTGCGTTGCTTTAACTGACAATTGCGAGGTCGTGTGACGCTGTACCCAAATAAAATTGATGTCCTTTTATTCCCACAAATAGAGCTTTCTTTTGGCGGTATACACATTTTTGTGACCATTGACATTTATACAGCGATCAGTGCTTTAAAAATGTACTGCTTAAATGTCACTGGCAGGGAAGGGGTTAACACTAGGGGCGATCAAGGGGTTAACTGTGTTCCCTAGGTGTGTTCTAGCTGTAGAGGGGGTGGGAGTGTCTAAGAGGAGTGAGAGATCGGTGTTCATACTTAGTATAACACACGATCTGTCTCTACTCTCCTGAAAGAACCGGGATTTGTGTGTTTACACACACAGATCCCAGTTCTCGCTCTGTCACGAGCAATCGCGGGTGCCCCGCTGTCATCGCGCCTCGCATTGGCTCTGGGCACACTCTGCGGGCACGTGCCCCTGGCAGCTCACGCTCGCCCCTAGTGGTCAAAAGGTGAAGCGACATAAGGTAACGTTGTTTTGCCCAGCCGTTTCCATTCTGCCTCAGTAAAACTGCGGCGGCTGGGTGGCAAGCAGTTAATTGAGAAGTGAAGTGAATCCAGTGTTATTCTGCGTCAATCTGCTCTTCAGGATTGGGAGCCAGTGTCCCGAGTCACCATCTTGGTCCTCTTTATTCAGCTGCCTCCGCTGGGTTTAGTCTAGCACTGATGACGTGTGTGGCTCCACCCCCCCCCAGCTGCTCTGTGATTGGGCTTCCGCAACCTCCTGCGATACGTGATGAGATATCCAGGGGGCTGGTGTAGCATGACACTTCATTCTGGGCTAAACCAGAATGAAGGTGGGGACAGGGTGGGGACAGGGCCGTCTGGAAAAAAATGGAAATCCCCCCCCCCCCCCCAAAAAAAAAACACCATGGGGCAGAGCCATGGTCCCCGAGCCAATTTGCCAAGTAAAGTTCCGCTTTGAGCCCTGATAAAGGGGGAGTGTGCTGGACCCTGAAATGCATTGGCTGTTCCATGTGATCATATTACAAACCATTGAAGTGACTTGAACCCTCTCACTATTTGGTTTGGTGCTCCTCTGGCATTATTATGTGCTGAGTCACATCCTAGGATTTTAGTTCTCTATGACTTTCTTCATTGACCACCAACTTTTTCAAGGGAGAGAAGGTAAATCTCCCCAGTAGAAACAGAGGCAATGAAAATACAACAGAAGGTCTCACTGAGGGCCAGGGCAAGGGGTGGGCGTGAAGGGCACCTGCCCTGGGCGCAATGGTTTACTGTAGGGATGGGGTCCTTTCTTCTTTTCCAAGGCTGACAGGAGTAGTGACAGTGGAAGTGGTTTTCACAAGTGTGTGATAGCTGGGCATATGATTCCCTACGTTTGCATCTCATGAACTGGGGGGGGTGCAGTTTGTCATCTTTGCCCTGGGTACTGGATGACCTTGTCACGGCACTGGTTTTACCCTACACCATGGTAGTCAAAACATTAAAAGTGTTGGCTGGAGTTCCACTGTAATCGTTATATTCACTCTGTATACCTTGAATCTCCCAAGGAATGTAATACTTACTTCGTAGGTGTGGTCGGTGGGCTCTGTTGAGTCTTTCAGCTGCAGTTGAGCTGAAGAATAAAGAAGGTATATGAGGAAAAACACATATTCACTTGCATCAATTTTTACTTTTAAGACTGGATTCATATTTCAGAAAAATAAAACTAACACTTCTAAACCACTGCCGCTTAGACATGTGCACAACAAAAAAATTTGTTTATTTTCGTTTCGTTTTTTTCGTTTCCGAAAAAATTTGTTTATTTTCATTTCGTTTTTTTTCGTTTCCGTTGATTCGTAAATTCGTAAGTTGTCGGTGTTCGTATTTGTAACGATTCGTACATGCGTAAGTCGTTGGTGTTCGTATTCGTAAATTCGTAAGTTGTCGGTGTTCGTATTCGTAACGATTCGTACATTCGTAAGTCGTCGGTATTCGTAACTATTCGTAAATTCGTCGTCGGTGTTCGTATTTGTAACGATTCGTACATTCGTAAGAGTTATTTTTTCGTTGATTCGTTTTTTCGTTAGTTTAATTTTCGTTTATTCGAAATTCGGACGCATTCGTATTTATTCGTACATTCGTAACATTCATAACATTCGTAGATTCGTAATCGGAGTATAATTCATAATTTTATGTAATGTGTATGCTATTATTACATTTTAAGAGACACGGAAAATTACGAATCGAAAAAAAAAGTTACGAATGTACGAATTTTTTCGTTCAATCCATTCGAAGCACGTTAAGCAGCGCCATTGTAAGAGACACGGAAAATTACCAATTCAACAAAAAAAAAAGTTACGAATGTACGAATTTTTTCGTTCATTTTCATTTTCGTTGTTCCTGTTTTCGTTTTTCAGATTTTCTTCATTCGTACATTCGTTGTTTCTAATTTGTTTCTTTCGGATTTTCGTTGTTTTTCGGATTCGTTCAATTCGAACGATTCGTTAATCGGATTCGTTCGATTCGAACGATTCGTCATTCGTTAAAATTTTTAGCGAATCGTTCGTTCATTCGTACAAAGACGAACGAACGAAAATAACGAAAAAAAAGAAAAAAAACTAAACTAATTGCACATGTCTACTGCCGCTTCCTCTCTAATCTTCCCCACAACCCCCTGCTATGGTAGACATGCTGTGCTGTCCCTTGACTACCCTACAGAATAGGCACTGAACTAATATGGCAGTTGCCGTTGACTTTACCTTCTTCCCCATTATCGTCTTTTATTGGGAGCACTGGAATGTTTGTGGTTTATTACAGCCACTTGATACAAATCGGTTAAACTAGATGGACTTGTGTCTTTTTTCAACCAGACTAACAATGTAACTATGTAAATGCCCCCAGGCCGTCGGGGTAAACTCTACGACTTACCGTCATACTTCTTCTTCTGTACCTTGCTGGATACCCAGAAGGCCATGCCAGCGATCAGAACAGTGATGATGACATCACAGGTGACAATGCCGACCACGGCCCGAGAATCAAGATGCAGGCAATTTCCACAATCTACAGAGACGGCAAAGGAATATAAAACAGATGAGTTACTATGGGTGAGATGCTAAAGGGAAGAACAGGGAAGGATGGAGAAGGAGAGAAGGGAAGGGAAGGGTAGAGGAAGGGGGAAGGGAAGGAGAAAGGGAAGGAAAGAATAGAGAAGGAGAGAGGGAAAGGTAAGGGAAGGAGAGAGGAGAAGGGAAGGTAAGAAAAGGATAGAGAAGGAGAGAGCGGAGGAGAAGAGAAGGATAAAGAAGGAGAGAGGGGAAGGGAAAAAAAAGGAAAGGAAAAGACAGAGAAGGAGAGAGGGGAAGGGAAGAGAGGGATAAAGGAGAGGGGGGAAAGGGAAGAAAAGGGAAGGAAAAGATAGAGAAGGAGAGAGGGGAGGGGAAAAAGGGAAAGGAAAAGACAGAGAAGGAGAGGGGAAGGAAAGAAAAGGGAAGGGAAGTAAAGAATAGAGAAGGAGAGAGGTGAAGTGAAGGGCAGGAGAGAGTAGAAGGGAAGGGAAGAAAAGGATAGAGAAGGAGAGAGGGGAAGGGAAGAAAAGGGAAGGAAAAGACAGAGAAGGAGAGAGGGGAAAGGAAGAAAAGTATAGAGAATGAGAGAGGGGAAGGGAAGAAAATGGAAGGAAAAGACAGAGAAGGAGAGAGGGGATGGGAAGGGAAGGGAAGGGAAGGAGAAAGGGAAAAGGGAAGGGAAGAAAAGGATAGAGAAGGAGAGAGGGGAAGGGAAGGAGAAAGGGAAGGGAAGAAAAGGATAGAGAAGGAGAGAGGGGAAGGGAAGAGAAGGATAAAGAAGGAGAGAGGAGAAAGGAAGAAAAGGGAAGGAAAAGACAGAGGAGAGAGGGGAAGGGAAGGATGGAGAAAGGGGGGATGAAAGGGAAGGGAAAGAGAAAAGGGAAAGGAAGAATAGAGAAGGAGAGACGTGAAGGGAAGGGCAGGAGAGAAGAGAATGGAAGGGAAGAAAAGGATAGAGAAGGAGAGAGGGGAAGGGAAGAGAAGGATAGAGAATAAGAAAGGGGAAGGAAAGGAAGGGAAGGGAAGGGCAGAGAAGGAGAGAGGGGGATGGAAGGGTAGAAAAAGGGGGAGGGAAGTAAAGGGAAGGAGAAAGGCAAAGGGGAAGAATAGAGAAATAGAGAAGGGAAGGGAAGGGCAGGAGAGAGGAGAAGGGAAGGAAAGAAAAGGATAAAGAAGGAGAGAGAGGAAGGGAAGAGAAGGATAGAGAAGAAAAGATAAGAAGAGAAGAAAGGGGAAAGGAAAGGAAGGATAGAGAAAGAGAGGGTAAAATAAAAAACATGGACGCAAAGGAGAAAGGGTAAGGGAAGGGATGAGAATGGAAGGGAATGATAGCGAAGGAAAGAAGAGAAGAGAATGGAAAGGAAGAAGAGGAGAGGGACAAAATAGAAAGGAAGGGAATATATGGAAAGGGAAGGAGGAGGGAAAGGAAGGAAACAAAGGGAGGGAAAAGGAAGGAAGCGGAAACAAAAGAATGTGAGGAAGGGAAGAAAAGTAAAAGTAAAGTAAATAGAATTATAAAAGTAAAATAATAGAAATGAAGACAAATTTGAGAATAAAGAAAAGAAAAAGATGGAAATGAGAAGGAAAGTAAA
Organism: Lithobates sylvaticus; assembly: GCA_028564925.1. Taxonomy (NCBI): domain Eukaryota; kingdom Metazoa; phylum Chordata; class Amphibia; order Anura; family Ranidae; genus Lithobates; species Lithobates sylvaticus. The sequence continues at coordinate 13,012,973 of CM053035.1, forward strand.
TGGAAAGGAAGGATAGCAAATCATTTGCAAGTGACTTTTTAAAATAGGAATTTTTCTGAAGACAATATGTTTTTCATTCCATAAAATATTAAATGTAGCTCATAATGAGAAAATAAGTATGCGGCAACTGCATTCTTTTTCTTTTGAAAATTTTAGTTGCCTGGCTGTCACATTGATCCAAAGACTTTATTAGTACCTTTAAAGTGATTTTAAAGGCAGATGGTTTTTTATCTTAATGCATTTTATGCATTAAGATAAAAATCCTTCGGTGTGCAGCAGCCCCCTCAGCCCCCTTAATACTTACCTGAGCCCCATCTCGATCCAGCAATGTTGTAGGAATGTCTCAGCTGCCCAGGACTTCCCTCCTCATTGGCTGAGACAGCAGCGTTGCTGCAAATCAAAATCAATCAGCCAATGAGGAGAAAAAGGGGCGGGCCAGGCAGGGGCTCCACCTCTGAATGGACACAGGGAGCTGTGTCTCGGCTCTGGGCCCTCCAGAGCAAGCTGCTGGCTGTGGGGGCGGGGCACTCAACAGAAGGGAGGGACCAGGAGAGCTGAAGAGGGACCCAAGAAGAGGAGGATCTGAGCTGCTCTGTGCAAGTCCACTGTATTGGACAGGTAAGTATAACATGCTTGTTATTTTTAACTAAAAAAAAATAATTAGACTTTACAATCACTTTAAGTGTCACTGACTCCAAAAAAAATTGTAAAATCAGAAGTTCTGAGCTTATTCTGAATTGGCTGGCTGCATGCCTGCTCGGGGTCAAAGACTTTGCAAGTATTGAGGATGAAGACAACGAGGAAAAGAAACATTTTCAGAAGTTGGTCAGCAATAGCGTCCCCAAATTCTTCTTAGTATTGGTCTACTTTAGATTTTTTGGGGAACAATATTTATTTATTATTTTTTAATAATATGAAATGTAGGTGTTGGATATGATTTTGTGTGTGTTAATGTGTGTGCATTTACTAGTTTTTAAAACACATGGCAAAGTACACTCACTAATCACCTCACTTAACACGAGTTACAAATTGATACCATATGTGATTAAATAAAGTTTAATAACAAATAACATTTAATAAACCAGCAAAAAAAATATGTTATTTAACCAAATAGCATTTAATAAAATGAAAACAAAGTGTATTAACAAAATTATACCATATGCAGAGGCGGACTGACAATTCGGGCACTGCCCGAGGGCCCTGGGCCACTAGGGGGCCCCATCAGGGTTGCCAGCCTCAGTAAAACCAGGGACAGTATGTAAAAATCTGTGTTTTTTTTTACATCTGTCTCTGAAATTTCCCTTACCGACATTCTTTTGGTCTAAAAATCCAGAGATTATAGCTGCCCCACCTCTCCAGTACCTTCTCAGCCAATGAAAACATGTCTGTGTATACTGTGTGTACATGTATGTGTATACTGTGTGATTGTATACTGTGTGGCCCCATAATCTCTGATTGCCTGGGTGCCCCACAATCTACTTTTGCCCGGGGGTCCCATGAGTTGTCAGTCCGCCATATGTGATCAAATAACATTTTATACAATTGTAGACATGTGCAATTCGTTTTGTTTTTTTTTTTTCGTTTTTTTTCGTTATTTTTGTTCATTTGTTATCGTACGAATGAACGAACGATTCGCTAAAAATTTTAACGAATCGTTCGAATTGAACGAATCCGAAAACAACGAAAATCCGAAAAGACCAAATTAGAAACAACGAATCTACGAAAGAAGAAAATCCGAAAAACGAAAACGGGAACAACGAAAATCAAAATGAACGAAAAAATGTGTACATTCGTAACTTTTTTTTTTTGTTGAATTGGTAATTTTTCCGTGTCCCTTACAATGGCGCTGCTTAACGTGCTTCGAATGGATTGAACGTAAAAATTCGTACATTCGTAACTTTTTTTTTTTTTTTTTTTCGATTCGTAATTTTCCGTGTCTCTTACAATGTAATAATAGCATACACATTACATAAAATAATGAATTATGCTCCGATTACGAATCTACGAATGTTACGAATGTACGAATAAATACGAATGCGTCCGAATTTCGAATAAACTAATAAACGAAAATTAAACGAATCGAAAAACGAATCAACGAAAAAATAACTCTAACGAAAATACAAATCGTTACGAATACGAACACCGACGACTTACGAATTTACGAATCGTTACGAATCAACGTAAACGAAAAAAACTAAACAAAAATAAACACATTTTTTTGTTGTGCACATGTCTATACAATTGTAACCATGAAATAGGTAAACAGTATACCAATAACTGTGTATAGTCTCCTCATTTTCCAACCTTTCAACAATCAAGTCTCTTCAACCAACAAATAAAAATGTATCAATGTTAAAAATGTTCTTTTGACAAACCAGTCATGTTGCAACAATATATCCATTTTATTTTCTTCAACACTTCCATGAAATAAAAACATTCCAAACTGTGCTTTTCCCACATCTCAATGAACAAACTCATCAGAGGTAACGGACCTTACTAAATGTTCAGGCTGAATGTGCTTTCAGTGTTATATTTTTGCATTCACTTGTTATCCATCCTTTCTATTCCACTGCTGCCTCAAGCAATGCAAAAATAAATAGAGCTCCACACAGCGTATTTCTGTTAACCACTTCAGCCCCGGACCAATTGGCAGCCAAAGGACCAGGCCCCTTTATGCGATTCGGCACTGCGTCGCTTTAACTGACAATTGCGCGGTCGTGCGGCGTGGCTCCCAAACAAAATTGGCGTCCTTTTTTTTCCCACAAATAGAGCTTTCTTTTGGTGGTATTTGATCGCCCCTGCGGTTTTTATTTTTTTGTGCTATAAACAAAAATAGAGCGACAATTTTGAAAACAATGTAATATTTTTTGCTTTTTGCTATAATAAATATCCCCAAAAAATATATAAAAAATTATTTTTTTCCTCAGTTTAGGCCGATGCGTATTCTTCTACACATTTTTGGTAAAAAAAAAATCGCAATTAGCGATTATTGATTGGTTTGCGCAAAAGTTATATCGTTTACAAAATAGGGGATAGTTTTATAGCATTTTTATTAATATTTTTTTTTTCACTAGTAATGGTGGCGATCAGCGATTTTTTATTGTGACTGCGACATTATGGCGGACACATCGGACATTTTTGACACATTTTTGGGACCATTGTCATTTATACAGCAATCCATGCTATTTAAATGCATTGATTCCTGTATAAATGACAGTTGTAGTGAAAGAGTTAACCACTAGGGGGAGGGGAGGGGTTATGGGCTGTGACATGTGTTGTGTTTTTTTACATTAGGGGGCGGGGCTGACATCTGACGTCATTGATCGGCTTTCCCGATGACCGGGAACAGCCAATCAATGACAGGCAGAGTAGGAAGTGCGGGGAGAGGTTTGTTTACACAGACCTCTCCCCGTTCTTCAGCTCCGTGACACGATTGCGGGACACTAGCGGCGATCGGGTCCACTGGTCCCGCGGCCGTGGTCACGGAGCTCCCGACCGGGTCGCGAGTGCGCCGCTGGTGGTGCGCACGCCACCCACGGGCAGGCATTTAAAGGATCACGTACAGGTACGTGATTTTGCCTGCCCGTGCCATTCTGCTGGCGTATATATGCAGTGGGCGGTCGGGAAGCGGTTAAAAAAAACATAAAATTTTATTAAAATAAAAAAAAATGAGAATGCACTCATATCAGCTGGTGTAATCACCCGCACCAGTCTGTATAAAGCCTCATACACACGATCAGACTTTGTACAAACTTTCCCGTGGATTTTTCTACAAAAGGCATTGGCCGTGAACTTGTATTGCATACACACGGCAGGACTTTTTCAGCCAACTTTCACTAAATCACATGGTTTTTCTGCTCTTTACCGCCACCTTTGGTCAACTTCTGTATTGTGGTCTGATCTTTTGCATTGGTTCTGAGCATGCGTGTTTGTACTTTGTACAAAAGTCCTATGGTTTTCTGTACACACGATCGGACTTTGCTCCATCGGACTTTTGTTGCCGGAAAGTTTGTCCGTTCGCACAGCCAACAAAAGTCAGATGAAAACCAAACAAGTTTGTCCGATGGAGCGTACACATGGTCGGATGTTGCCTTAAACGCTTAAGTACCGCCTCCTGCACATATACATCGGCAGAATGGCACGGCTGGGCACATCAACGTACATGTACGTTGTCCTTTAAGAGCCCAGCCGTGGGTCGCACGTGCGCCGGCGCCGGCGCACTCATGACCCGGTCCTGAGCTCCGCGGCCGCGGGACCAGCGCACCCGATCGCCGCTGGTGTCCCGCGATCGGGTCACAGAGCTGAAGAACGGGGAGAGGTATGTGTAAACAAACCTCTCCCCGTGCTTCCTAGTGACACGTTCACTGGATCGTCTGTTCCCTGTTATAGGGAAAGACGATCAGTAAAGTCACACACCAAGCCACACCCCCAGACAGTTAGAAAACACACACAGGGCTCACTTAACCCCTCCCCACCCCCTAGTGGTTAACGCCTTCACTGCCAGTGTCATTTACACAGGAATCAGTGCATTTAAATAGCACTGATTGCTGTATAAAATGACAATGGTCCCAAAAATGTGTCAAAAATGTCCGATGTGTCCGCCATAATGTCGCAGTCACGATAGAAATCGCAGATTGCCGCCATTACTAGTAAAAAAAAAAAAAATATTAATAAAAATGCTATAAAACTATCTCCTATTTTGTAAATGCTATAACTTTTGTGCAAACCAATCAATAATCGCTAATTATTTTAATCAAAAATATGTAGAAGAATACGTATCAGCCTAAACTGAGAAAAAACATTTTTTTTTATATATTTTTTGGGGATATCTATTATAGCAAAAAGTTAAAAATATTGATTTTTTTTTTCAAAATTGTCGCTCTATTTTTGTTTATAGCGCAAAAAAAAAAAACGCAGAGGTGATCAAATACCACCAAAAGAAAGCTCTATTTGTGGGAAAAAAAGGACGCCAATTTTCTTTGGGAGCCACGCCGCACGACCGCGCAATTGTCAGTTAAAGCGACGCAGTGCCGAATCGCAAAAAGGGGCCTGGTCCTTTGGCTGCAAATTGGTCCGGGGCTGAAGTGGTTAAAACAGCTCATTTGCATGTTTGTTATCAAAAAGTCTTATGGTGCGTATGGGCCTTTAGAATGTGCAGATCAAGCTGGACACACACCTGCAGAATTTTGTTCAATCTTTCATTTCGAAAATTCAGAAAAATTGCTCGAAAGAGCATTTCATTTTGCCACCGTTGAGTCAACTAATTTTATTTGAAAGCCCTTAAAATTTATTTTAGCCCTTCTACTTGAATGGAATCCCAGAAGTATTAAATGTGTTTCTCTTATTGGAGAGGGGGAGGTAAAAAAAAAAAAAACAATAATCATAATAATAGAGGTGCCTTGAGTTTTTTGACCTCCTATCCAACAAGTATTTCACTTGCATGCCTAATGCCTCCTACACACAACCGGACTTTCAGTCAGAATAAACTCCGACGGTCTTCCCGATGGAGTTCCGACTGAGTTCCAACCGAACGGACTTGCCCTCACGCGATCGGAGCAAAGTCCGTTCGTTTTGAACGCGATGACGTACGACGGGACTAGAAAAGGAAGTTCAATAGCCAGTAGCCAATAGCTGCCCTAGCGTCGTATTTGGTCCGTCGGACCAGCATACAGACGAAAGGTTTTCCCGATAGAAATTGATTCCGTCGGAAAGATTTAAAGCATGTTCTATTTCTAGGTCCGTCTGAATGCTTTGAAGAAAAACGATCGGAATATCCCACACACGATCGGAATCGGAATCCGTCTGACCTTTTCTGGCGGAAAGTCCGGTCGTGTGTACGCGGCATAACAGCCTCTCAGAGGATCCCGGATCGGGACCTCTCAGGCATGGAGAGTGACCGGCTTTACCCTGCGTAGAGGTAGAGGTTTTCTCCACCTGCACCAATGGAAGGTTTGCATGTCTTACTAGCAGGGTGGGTAACCACAACCTCACCAAATGTATGTTATTTAATTTTCTCCATTTCTACCTTTATCTATAGCCCACCACTATACCACAGACACACACTACACTATAAGGCAGTGGTCATCAACCCTGTCCTCAGGACCCACTAACAGGCCACGTTTGCAAGATAACTGAAATACACCACAGGTCAAAAACAATCATTGATTGGACCCACTAACATTACAGTGGTTCTAAAACCTAAACATGTTTTTCCTTAATGGATTCCTTTCATTAAGTTAAAAAATGTTTAGGCATCAGAATCACCCCCCTTTTACATACCTGAGCCCTCATTCGATCAAGTGGCGTGCACATCTGCATTTCCTCTCTCCCTGGCTTTGCTGGGGCACCAGGGGCCATTGGCTCCTATTGCTTTCAATCAAAGCCAGTGAAGAGGGAGTCCCACTGTCTGTGTCAATGGATGGATGGTCACGCATGGGTGCCCCCATGGGAATCGGCACTGGACAGGGAGGAGGGGGCGAGGTGAGAAATCGAGGGACCCAAGAAAAGGAGGTTTGTGGCAATGGAATTGCGCAGAGCAGGTACATTTTTGTTATTTTTTTTAATTTAATTTACAATCGCTTTCTATGCATTGAGGTGAAAAACCTCTTGCAGTGCAGCAGCACCCCCGTGCCCCTGTTTTACTTAGCCAAACCCTCTTTTTCTTACGCCGAGGACAAGCACACCAGCTCTAGCCAGTGTCTCGTGTCCTGATTGGCTAGATTGATAGCAGCACAGCTGTTGGCTCCCGCTGCTGTCAATCAAATCCAATGACGCGGGCGCCGGGGGGCAGGGCCGAGTCCGGCATTCGTGTCTATGGAAGCAAATGCTGGACTCAGGAGTGTGCTCGCAAGGTAACCCCCTCTGGGAAGCGCTTCTCCGAGGGGGTTATCTAATGTGGGGACGAACCGCGAGAGCCGCCGGGGGACCCCAGAAGAGCAGGTTCTGTGCAAAACGAGCTGCACAGTGGAGGTAAGGTAAGTATGATATGTTTGTTATTTAGAAAAAATTAACCCTTACAATCACTTTAACCACTTCCCTACCCGCCCATAGTCATATGACGCCCACAAGGTGAATCTCCCATCCTGGGTGGGCGTCATATGACGTCCTCCCATTCCCAGCCGACTGGGGGGTGCGCGCGCGCCCGCGGCATCGCTCGGGACCCGGTGCGAGTGCCCGGCGGGCGCGATGTCCGCCGGGCACCCGCGATTGCCCGTTGAAACAACGGGACCGTGCGGGACCGTGGAGCTGTGTGTGTAAACACACAGCTCCACGTCCTGTCAGCGGAGAGGAGACCGATCATGTGATCCCAGTACGGAGGAACACATGATCGGTCTCCTCCCCTTAAGTCCCCTCCCCCCACAGTTAGAATCACTCCTATAGGGAACACATTAACCCCTGCAGCGCCCCCTAGTGTTAACCCCTTCCCTGCCAGTCACATTTACACAGTAATCAATGCAATTTTATAGCAACGATCGCTGTGTAAATGTGAATGGTTCCAAAAATGTGTCAAAAGTGTCCGAAGTGTCCGCCGCAATGTCGCAGTCACGAAAAAAAAAATCGCAGATCGCCGCCATTACTAGTAAAAAAAAAAAAAAAATGCAATAAATCTTTCCCCTATATTTTAGACGCTATAACTTTGCGCAAACCGATTAATATACGCTTATTGCGATTTTTTTTACCAAAAATATGTAGAAGAATACGTATCGGCCTAAACTGAGTAAAAAAATATTTTTTTTAAAAAAAAAATTGGATATTTATTATAGCAAAAAGTAAAAAATATTGTGTTTTTTTTCAAAATTGTCGCTCTTCTTTTGTTTATAGCGCAAAAAATAAAAACCGCAGGGGCGATCAAATACCACCAAAAGAAAGCTCTATTTGTGGGAAAAAAAGGACGTCAATTTTGTTTGGGTGTAACGTCGCACGACCGCACAATTTTTAGTTAAAGCGACGCAGTGCCGAATCGCAAAAAAGTGCTCTGGTAAGGAAGGGTGTAAAATGGCCCGGTGCTGAAGTGGTTAAGGAACCCCTAACAAGCTCTGAAGGAACCTAAAAGTTCCATGGAACCCTGGCTGAGAATAGCTAGGTTAGAGACTATACAGAGTTATAATTTTATTTCATGGTTGTAATTTCAATCAAAATAAATTTAAAAATGAATTTTTGTCATTTTGTAAATCACATTTGGTGAGGTGATTAGTAAGTGTTTTTACTTAATTAAATTGTTTATTCAATTTTTTAATTACATTTTTTAATTACATTTTTTTTATTGCATATAGGTTTTACAGATCGGCATTCATGTTACTATCACTGTGGCAAAACATTATAAATAGTGCAGATTTTTGATTATACACAATAAAAGGGACCTTACCATTCTGTCCAACAGCAAAACCTGTAAATGAAAGAAAACATAAAAGTAAACAAATTGGAAAAATCAATATTCATACATATGTTTTTTTTTTTTTCTGACGTAATCTTTGATTTGACATATTATAGGGCCAATCCACCAAAAAAGTGATGTTTTCGTTATAGTTGGAGCCTTGTGTGCCCCTTGGACTCTTATATGTCTTGGATACTCCAACAGTGAGATCTTTATGCTGTAATTTCCAACTCTGTTCCCTGTCCACCTTTGAGTTTTGGCTGCCAACCTTTGTGTGTCCAAGCTCCTCCTATTACATCCTCCATTATGTAAAAAATTATTAAAAATCTAGCAGGGATGGTGGGGGTCCATCGTAATAAGCCCAGTAGGAGTGCAGTTGCACAGCACAGGGATGGTGGGAAACCTACATAGTGGGCTTGGAAAGTGTATAGACCCGGGAACTCAGCACAAGGGTAGTGGGAACCCCTCATAATGGGCACAGCAGGTGTACAGACAGAGGAACTCAGCTCAGGGATGGTGGGAACCCCTCATAATGGGCACAGCAGGTGTACAGACCCGGGAACTCAGCACAGGGATGGTGGGAACCCCTCATAATGGGCACAGCTGGTGTACAGACCCAGGAACTCAGCACAGGGATGGTGGGAACCCCTCATAATGGACATAGCGGTTCTTTAGACCCATGAACTCAGCACAGGGGTAGTGCGAACCCCTCATAATGGGCACATCAGGTGTACAGACCCAGGAACTCAGCACAGGGATGGTGGGAACCCCTCATAATGGGCACAGCTGGTGTACAGACCCAGGAACTCAGCACAGGGATGGTGGGAACCCCTCATAATGGACATAGCGGTTCTTTAGACCCATGAACTCAGCACAGGGGTAGTGCGAACCCCTCATAAAGGGCACAGCAGGTGTACAGACCCAGGAACTCAGCACAGGGATGGTGGGAACCCCTCATAAAGGGCACAGCAGGTGTACAGACCCAGGAACTCAGCACAGGGATGGTGGGAACCCCTCATAAAGGGCACAGCAGGTGTACAGACCCAGGAACTCAGCACAGGGATGGTGGGAACCCCTCATAATGGACACAGCAGGTCTTTAGACCCATGAACTCAGCACAGGGGTAGTGCGAACCCCTCATAATGGGCACAGCAGGTGTACAGACCCAGGAACTCAGCACAGGGATGCTAGGAATCCCTCATAATGGGCACAGTAGGTCTTTAGACTCGGGAAATCAGCACAGGGGTAGTGGGAACCCCTCATAATGGGCACAGCAGGTGTACAGACCTGGAACTCAGCACAGGGATGGTGGGAACCCCTCATAATGGACACAGCAGGTCTTTAGACCCATGAACTCAGCACAGGGTTAGTGCAAACCCCTCATAATGGGCACAGCAGGTGTACAGATCCAGGAACTCAGCACAGGGAAGCTAGGGATCCCTCATAATGGGCACAGCAGGTCTTTAGATTCAGGAACTCAGCACAGGGGTAGTGGGAACCCCTCATAATGGGCACAGCAGGTGTACAGACCCAGGAACTCAGCACAGGGATGGTGGGAACTCCCCATAATGGGGAAATCAGGTGTACAGACCCATAAACTCAGCACAGGGATGGTGGGAACCCCTCATAATGGACACAGCAGGTGTACAGACCTGGGAACTCAGCACAGGGATGATGGGAACCCCTCATAATGGGAAGAGCAGGTGTACAGAGCCAGAAATGTCACCAAAATATAGTCTCTAAAAAATATATTATCTTTCATGAGTGTTTTGAGTGTCCCCTGCCTTAACATCCACCACTGTGCAGGGATTCTTTAGTGAGATAAGAGGCCAGACAGGAAACTTACCAATGTAGAGCTCAGTTTCATGTGTTTAATGTCCGGAACTTTGTGGTCATCTAAGCTAGAAACTGTTCTTGAGAGTATTAGCGGTCTATGTGTGACCCCCGGTGAAGCGCAGCTTCTGTGAGCGCACATATAAAGCTACAATTGTAACATTAAGAAGAAAATAGTTTTTCACTTATTGCTCTGGAGTAACAGTAACATTATAACATTAACCTGATCCACCCAGCCCATGATTCTCAGCAAGCAAAGTACAATTTGGGGAATATTTTGCAATCTACCCACCCAGCTGAGTAGCTCATCACTGACTCAGAAATCGATCTTGAAGACACTTTATTAGCCTAATAAACTGATCACATTTCTGAGGGACTTCTCAGCTCCCATTTCCCATGCTGTTCATATTGAATGGAAACTTAATGCACCAAGGAATCACAGCTTAGGTTGCATTTCAGTGAATGCCTCAAATTACTTCTAATTTAAGCGGAGTTCCACCCAAAAGTGGAACTTCTGCTTAATCGTCTCCTCCCCCCTTCTGGTGCCACATTTGCCACCTTTCCGGGGGAGGGGGAATTGGAACCTCCTTTTGACAGGTCCCCTTCCACACACGGTGCTGTGGCAAAGCTCAGCCCCCCCCACTCTTCCTCCTTCGCCGGGCCAATTAGAAATCGCAGTGCGCTTCACGCATGGGCAGTAGGGAACCCGCTGTGTCTATACTCCTGAGGACCATGACCTGGTACTACCACACAGCAAAACCCATCTCCACCTTCGGGAGCTCTGGTGAACATTGGTTAGTGCTCAGACCCCACACCTTGGGTGAACCCACGTTATTTGCCAGGGTGACCTGCTTGTATACTTATTCTGCTGGCAGTGGTTGGTGGGAGCTTCTCTACTGCTATAGCTACTGTTCTCCAAGTCTGAGCCCTGACCATGACACCTTTAGTCCAAACGTAGCCAGGGCTTTAGTCCTGATGAAGGAGGAAGCATTTACCCTGAAACGCGTGTTTTTTTTTATACGCTATATCAATAAAAGCTTGGACTAAGATTCCTTGAGAGCCATGAACTTTTCTTCTAGGTGCTCCTCAACATTAACTGCAAACCTTTACAAACAACGATGTTCTATGGTATACTCCTGAGGATCATGACCTGGTACTACCACACAGAAAAACCCATCTCCGCCTTCGGGATCTCTGGTAAACATCGGTTAGTGCTCAGACCCCACACCTTGGGTGAGCCCACGTTATTTGCCAGGGTGACTTGCTTGTATACTTATTCTGCTGGTCGGTGGGAGCTTCTCTACTGCTATAGCCACTGTTCTCCGAGCCTGAGCCCTGACCATGACACCTTTAGTCCAAACCTAGCCAGGGCTTCAGTCCTGATGAAGGAGGAAGCATTTTCCCAGAAACGCAGTGAGTTTTTTTGATATACTATATCAATAAAAGCTTGGACTAAGATTCCTTGAGAGTCATCAACTTTTCTTCCAGGTGCTCCTCAACATTAACTGCAAACCTTTACAAACAACGATGTTCTATGGTATACTCCTGAGGACCATGACCTGGTACTACCACACAGCAAAACCCATCTCCACATTCAGGAGGTCTGGTGAACATTGGTTAGTGCTAAGACCTTGGCTGAGCCCACATTATTTGCCAGGGTGACTTGCTTGTATACTTATTCTGCTGGTCGGTGGGAGCTTCTCTACTACTATAGCTACTGTTCTCCGAGCCTGAGCCCTGACCATGACACCTTTAGTCCAAACGTAGCCAGGGCTTCAGCCCTGATGAAGAAGGAAGCATTTACCCTGAAACGTGTTGTTTTTTTTTTTGATGCACTATATCAATAAAAGCTTGGACTAAGATTCCTTGAGAGTCATGAACTTGTCTTCTAGGTGCTCCTCAACATTAACTGCAAACCTTTACAAACAACGATGTTCTATGGTATACTCCTGAGGATCATGACCTGGTACTACCAAACAGAAAAACCCATCTCCACTTTCGGGAGCTCTGGTGAGCAGTGGTTAGTCCTCAGACCCCACACCTTGGGTGAACCCACGTTATCTGCCAGGGTGACCTGCTTGTATACTTATTCTGCTGGTGGGTGGGAGCTTCTCTACTGCTATAGCTACTGTTCTCCGAGCCTGAGCCCTGACCATGACACCTTTAGTCCAAAAATAGCCAGGGCTTCAGCCCTGATGAAGGAGGAAGCATTTACCCTGAAACGCGTTTTTTTTTAATTATACACTATATCAATAAAAGCTTGGACTAAGATTCCTTGAGAGTCATGAATAGACATGTGCACAATAGAAAAATTTGTTTAGTTTCATTTTGTTTCTGTTCGTTTCCGTTGATTCGTAACGATTCGTAATTTCGTAAGTCGTCTGTGTTCGTATTCGGACTCGTTTGTATTTTTGTAAGAGTTATTTTTTTCGTTGATTCATTTTCCCGTTAGTCTAATTTTCGTTTATTGGAAATTCGTTATATTTCGTATTCGGACGCATTCGTATTTTCGGAAGAGCTATATTTTCGTTGATTTAAAAACATTCGTATTTCTGTTAATCTAATTTTTGTTGATTCGAAATTCGTATTTTCGTAGATTTAGTTAGTTTAGTTTAGATTTAGTAAGATTGATTTATTCGTACTTTCGTAACATTGTTTTCGTAGATTGGTAATCGGAGCATAATTCGTAATTTTATGTAATGTGTACGCTATTTACATGTTTAAGAAACAAAGAATTTCTCTCTCACAAGTCAGAAGTTAACTCAAAAATCCACCAAAACACAGTGCCTCCGACCCAACCACACCCAACCACACCCAACCACACCCAACCACACCCTATCTGGACTCTGGATGGAATATTTCAGAATCAGAACTAACATTCGTTCTTTCGAATTCTCGATCAGCAGAATTTTTCTTATTTCGTATTTTCGTGTTGTTTTGATTTCCTTTTTCCGAATATTTGTCATTTCGATTTTTTTTCGTTTATTTTGATTTTCGTTATTTTTGAATCTTTGTTCGGTATTTTCGTTGTTTCTGTTTTCGTTTTTCGGATTTTCATTCTTTCGTAGTTTCGTTGTTTCTAATTTAATTATTTCGTATTTTCGTTGTTTTCGTTCTTTTCGATAGTTCGTTATTCGTTAGAATTTTTAGTAAACCATTCGTTCATTCGTACGATAACGAATGAACGAATATAACGAATTTGAACGGAAAACGAATTCGTAACTGAACGAATTGCACATGTCTAGTCATGAACTTTTCTTCTAGGCGCTCCTCAACATTCACGCCAAAACTTTACAAACAACGATGTTCTATGGTATACTCAGTGTGACGGGGATGAGGTGCCGGGATAAATCCCCAGCCCCCCACTTGTTATGGGAGGAACTTTTTTTTTGTCGAACCAATAAAAATAAAGATCTTTTCCAATATATTTTATGCACACAGACTCACTCCATTGAGCAGGATTCAAAAGGAGAACACACTCGCAATGACTCATTACAGTAAACTACAAGAAAGGAAGTAACAACGGATATGGTCAAAAAATAAAAAAGAGGATTCTGGTAGCTTTGCCACCTTGCGAAAAGCAGAATCATTCTCAGGGAACTCGTCTTCCTGACGTCTGTCATGTTTATTTTGTGCATTGCAAAACCAATCAGGAGCTTCCTCTTTTAGCAAAAAGCTAAAATTTCCTGAAAAAAACACGATTAAATGTAATATTTTTCTTGACATACAGTCTCTTTATAATCCTGAGATGCCTGCGCAGTTCTCCATTGTGTTCACAAATGTTTGACACAGGTGCGGCCCCTGCTGCAGCCTCTTACATTGTGACCAGTGATGTAAGTAACTGAGTTAAAATAAACTGAGTTACCTAACGCAGTTACTTTAGAGGGTAACTAGTAATCTAACTGATTACTTTTCCCCTCACGGTAACTCAGTTCCCATTACTTTGGCTTAGTTACCCCAATTACATCTACCGCCACTAGATGGCAGTAGTGTAATTCCGGTGTCCTGCCGAAAAAGTTCCCCCGCCGGATAAGGACCCCCTGTACTGCGCAGGCGCAGTGCTTGCGCAGTACGAAGGACTACGGAGCTTCCGAAAATTGCCGAACCTAAACAGCTCTGAGTGAACTCTACACCGCGCAGGTGCAGTTAACATGTAATTGTACGAGGCGATGCCGCACGCTTCTGATGCTCGTGCTACTCTGCAAGGGGCGTCTATTGTGTAAGTAAGGGGCGGGTCTAGTATTACTGTAACCAAGGGGCGCATTTTTTATTATTGTTATATATCGAGCTCTGCCAATTAATTTAACATTCGCCCTCTTCTGTAGCCATCCGCCCCTTACACAATATAATAATAATAGACCCGCCCCTTACACGATATAATAATAATAGACCCGCCCCTTACACAATATAATAATAATAGACCCGCCCCTTGCTTACACGCTACAACAGATCTGCCCCTTGGTTAGAGTAATAATAGAGCAGCCCCTTGGTTACACAATATATAACAATAATAATAAATGCGCCCCTTGGTTACACAATATATAACAATAATAATAAATGCGCCCCTTGGTTACAGTAATACTAGACCCGCCCCTTAGTTACACGTATAGAATATTTAAAAAAAAAAAGTCAGTTACTTTGCTGAGTAACTAATTACTTTTCCAATGTAGTAACTGAGTTACTAACGCAATTACTTTTTGGGAGAAGTAATTTGGAACTTAACTAATTACTTTTTTAAAGTAAGATGACCAACACTGCTTGTGACCCGCTACAAAGCTACATTGTTGCAGTGGGGGGGCGGGGACTTGGAAAATGCTTCTTCCTGCCTGCAGCAGACCGGTGACATCATTGTCAAAGTATTTATATTTTCAGCGTTCTACGCTGGTAACTGATAATCTTTCACAGTGAGTTTTCAAATATTTGTAATAAAGTGGTCAGGCACATGGTAATACACAGGAAACATTACAAAGAAAACAAAATGTGAATGACACCGAGTAAAGGGCTCAATTCACAAAGTTTTACACAAGGATAAGGATCTTTATTTTCTATCTTGTGACTGTAATTTCAAAATGAGTCAATACATTGTTTAATTGAAATTTACTATATTTTATATGTAGATCAGAGGTGTGGACATTGACCCGCATATGACACCAGTGAAAGAAACAAGTTAAAAAAAAGTTTTTAAAGAAAATGTACTACTAGTAACCCGTACACACGGTCGGAAATTCCGACCACAAAATCCGTCCGATTTTTTCCGACGGATTTTGTCCGACACTGGTGTTACATACACATGGTTGGACAAAGTTGTTGGAAAATCCGATCATCCTGAACGTGGTGACGTTCGTTGGGTACGACGGGACTACGTAGAGGCTAGTAGCCAATAGCTTTGGTTTTGTAATGTGATCTGAGCATGCGTGGCACTTTGTCCGTCGGAATTCGCTACACACGATCGGAAAAAGTCCGATAGGACTTTGTTGTCGGAAAATTTGAGAGCAGGATCTCAAACTTTTTCCGTCGGAAATTCCGACGGAAAAAGTCAGATGGAGCCCACACACGGTCGGAATTTCCGACAACATGGTCCGATAGGACATTTTCTGTCGGAAAATCCGACCGTGTGTACGGGGCATTAGCTATTTTTCTTTTTCATTTTTTTTTTTTTGTTTGTTGTTTTATTTTATTGTTGCAGAAAATGTGCAAAAAAAGCATTTTTTTTTTCATTTCCAAATAATTTACCTTACTTTGCACCAGAAACTACATTTAGTGTAATTTTAATTAGTTTTTTTAGTTTTTTTCTTATGCGGCATACACACGGTCGGAATTTCCGATGGAAACAGTCCGATGAGAGCTTTTCATCGAATTTTCCGACCGTGTGTATGCCCATCGGTCTTTTTCTGTCGGAATTTCCGACGGACTTTGAATTGAGAACCTGTTCTCAATTTTTCCGACGGAAAACCTTTCTATCGGATTTTCCGATCGTGTGTATGCAATTCCGACACGCAAAATTCCGACGCATGCTCGGAAACAATTCAACGCATGCTCGGAAGCATTAAACTTCCCTTTTATAGTGCCATCGAACGTGTTTTATGCCGCTGTGTTACTGACCGTCGGAATTTGGTGTGATCGTGTGTAGGCAAGACAGTTTGAGCGAAATTCCGTCGGAATTCCGACGGAAAAAACCATCAGAGCTTTTTCCGACGAGAATTCCGACCGTGTGTACGCGGCATTACAGTAAAACTATTTTATTTTAAAACTAACTCTGGCCAAGATATATTAAAAAAAAAAAGGTTTGTAATTTTGTTTGTAGATTGCATAGAAAATAAATTACTTTTTTTTTTTTTTCGCAAGACAATTGCAAAAAGAAAGTCTATATTTGGGCTCAATTCACAAAGTTTTACACAAGGATAAGGATCTTTATTTTCTAACTTGTGACTGTAATTTCAAAATGAGTCAACACATTGCATCATTGTATTTACTATATTTTATATGTAGATCAAATGTGTGGACATTGACCCGCATATGACACCAGTGAAAGAAACAAGTAAAAAAAAAATGTTTTTAAATAAAATGTACTACTAGTAGCACCCTTAGTTAACCCTAATTTACTAATTCCTCTTCTTTTTCTCTTAGCTTTTTTTTTCATTTTTTTTGTTTGTTGTTTGTTTTATTTTATTGTTGCAGAAAAAGAAAATGTTCAAAATAAGCAATTTTTTTTTTCATTTGGAAATAATTTTCCTTGCTTTGCACCAGAAACTACATGTGTAATTTTAATTAGTTTTTTTTTTCTTACAGTAAAACTACTTTATTTTAAAACTAACTCTGGCCAAGATAGGAAAAAAAGAAGATTTGTAATTTTGTTTGTAGATTGCATAGAAAATAAAAAACTTTTTTTTTTTTTTTTTTGCAAGACAATTGCAAAAAGAGAGCCTACAGTAGGGCTCAATTCACAAAGTTTTACACAAGAATAAGGATCTTTATTTTCTATATTTCTATATATATTCTATATATATATATTCATAATTTATATATATATATATATATTCAAAATTTTCTTGTGACTGTAATTTTAAAATGAGTCAACACATTGTATCATTGTATTTACAAAATTTTATATGTAGATCAGAGGTGTGGACATTGACCTGCATTAGACACCAGTGAAAGAAAAAAGTAAAAACATTTTTTTTAAATCAAATGTACTACTAATAACCCTTATGCCGCGTACACACGAAGGGACAATCCCGCGGGATTATCCTCTGGACTGAAGTCCAGCGGATAATCCCCTCGTGTGTGGGCGCCGGCGGACTTTTTGGCGCCAAAGTCCGGCGGACCAAAGTTTTTAAGTTTGGTTTTAAAATTATCCGCTGGACTGCCAAGTTAGTGGGCAAGTCCGCGGGACTTTTGAAATGAACGGACTTGCCGCTCATCGGCAAGTCCGTTCATTTAGCACGTGACTTCAGGTTACGTAGCTAGCGTAGGCAGTTACTGCCGCCGCGCTAGCTCCGTGACCTGGCATGGATTTAAAGGGACTCCCCACGCCGAAAAAACGGCGTGGGGGTTCCCCCCAAATCCATGTCAGACCCTCATCCGAGCACGAACGAGCGCCCCCCCCCCCCTCCTGAGCCGTACCAGGCCGCGTGCCCTCAACATGGGGGGTGCCCTGGGGAAAGGGGGGCCGTGCGGCCCCCCCACCCCAAAGCACCTTGTCCCCATGTTGATGAGGACAAGGGCCTCTTCCCGACAACCCTGGCCGTTGGTTGTCGGGGTCTGCGGGCGGGGGTCTTATCGGAATCTGGGAACCCCCTTTAATAAGGGGCCCCCAGATCCCGGCCCCCCACCCTATGTGAATGAGTATGGGGTACGATGTACCCCTACCCATTCACCTAAGGTGTAAAATGTAAAGTACAAAAACACACACACTTTTGAAAAAATATTTTATTGCACTGCTCCGGGGGTCTTCTTCCGTCTTGGGGGTCTTCTCGCCGGACTCCTCCGCTCTCTTCTGCTCTTTTACCTAGCTCTTTCACGAACGGAGGAGTCCGGCTACCTTCTTCGTCGTCGCCGCCGTCGTCGTCTGGGGGTCTCGATCCGCCTTCGGGGGTTTCCGGGGGTCTCTTCTGTTCTTGCGGCGGTCGTCGTCTTCCGCGCCGCCGGCGCCGCCTTCTTCTTCTTGTCCTTCTTTCTTCTTCTTCTTCCGATGTTGACCCGACGCTCTCTCTGCCCGGAATGCTTGTGCCGCTCTGCGCTGAGACTTATATAGGGACATGGGGGACAGGGTCACATGTTCATGTCACATGGTGACCCCGCCCCCTTGCGATGTCACAGTCCCAGCATCCTCCGGGACTGTGACAACACAAGGGGGCGGGGTCACCATGTGACAGGTGCATGTGACCCTGTCCCCATGCCCCTATATAAGTCCAAGCGCAGAGCGGCACAAGCATTCCGGGCAGAGAGAGCGTCGGGTCAACATCGGAAGAAGAAGAAGAACAAGAAGGACAAGAAGAAGAAGAAGGAGAAGGCGCCGGCGGCGCGGAAGACGACGACCGCCGCAAGAACAGAAGAGACCCCCGGAAGACCCCCGAAGGCGGATCGAGACCCCCAGACGACGACGACGGCGGCGACGACGAAGAAGGTAGCCGGACTCCTCCGTTCGTGAAAGAGCTAGGTAAAAGAGCAGAAGAGAGCGGAGGAGTCCGGCGAGAAGACCCCCAAGACGGAAGAAGACCCCCGGAGCAGTGCAATAAAATATTTTTTCAAAAGTGTGTGTGTTTTTGTACTTTACATTTTACACCTTAGGTGAATGGGTAGGGGTACATCGTACCCCATACTCATTCACATAGGGTGGGGGGCCGGTATCTGGGGGCCCCCTTATTAAAGGGGGCTCCCAGATTCCGATAAGCCCCCGCCCGCAGACCCCGACAACCAACGGCCAGGGTTGTCGGGAAGAGGCCCTTGTCCTCATCAACATGGGGACAAGGTGCTTTGGGGTGGGGGGGCCGCACGGCCAGCTTGCGGAGCTAGCGCGGCGGCATTTACTGCCTACGCTAGCTACGTAACCTGAAGTTACGTTCGAAATGAACGGACTGCTCCGTGTGTGGGCAAGTCCGTTCATTTTCAAAAGTCCTGCGGACTTTTGGCCGGCGGATTATCCTCTGGAGAAGTCCGTGCGTGTGTGGGCAAGTCCACACGCTCGAAAAGTCCAGCGGACCTAGCTGGAAAGTCCCGCGGGATTGTCCGCTGGACTAGGTCCGCCGGCAAAAGTCCGTACGTGTGTACGAGGCATTAGTTGACCCTAATCAGCCCTAATTAACTAATTCCTCTTCTTTTCCCCTTAGCTAATTTTATTAAATTTTTTAAATTTCTTTTGTTCGTTTTTTGTTTTTTTTATTGTCGCAAAAAAAGAAAATGAGCAAAATAAGCAATTATTTGCAAATAATTTACCTTGCTTTGCACCAGAAACTACACTTATGCCCCATACACACGGCCGGAAATTCCGACCACAAAATCCGTCGTATTTTTTCCTACGGATTTTGTCCGACACTGGTGTTGCATACCGACGGTCGGA
>CM053035.1:13037738-13052738 GCA_028564925.1 Lithobates sylvaticus
CAGGAAGCTGGTCCTGAGACCCATCACCCAATTGGCTGAGAGGAGAAACGATCCTATCGGTCCAGAGGGGAAGGAGGGAGGGGAAGCCGCCGTGAAGCACCAGGAGGGGGAGACGCCGCCCGAAGGAAGCGCTGAACGCTACCTAGATGGGGTAAGTGTGGAGCTGGTAATCGACTGACCGGGGGGGGGGGTAGCTTAATTCCCATAAGATATAAAAGATAAAAAAATGTCCCTGTGGCTTTAACGATCGTACAAATGTTGATGGGTTAAGGTTGCATTTACACTTGGTGATTTGGAATCATCAGCAAAATTGCCCCGATTCCAAATCACTGCAAAATGCACAGGGCGCGTTTGGTGGCCATTACTCTTTGATGGCACCCCAAACACAGTGCGATTCTGCCCCGTTTTTCACGCAACAGAATAATGCGGCATAACACGCAGTTAGAAATTGTGCTAAGCTTGTCGCCCCAAAAAAGGAGCTTCTTTTGGGGGACAAGCGCATGTAGGGCACCCCACTGAAGTAAATGTGCTTCCCTATGTGGGACACGCATTTCCGCGTGCAAAGTGCGCATTAATAATCGAGGTCTGATAGGGGCCTTATAATATTAAGGAGCTGCGTGTGGTCACCCCTCGCTCGCTGCATGCCATCGCTAAGCACATCGGAATAGGAACGGTTAAAAGTTACGCTCCCACAAACCAGCAGAAGTTCCCCTTTCTCTGTCTCCGATGTAAATGGGTTCTACTCATTTGGTATATTAACCCCAAGGACAACCTTCTGGCCACTGAGGTTTTCCAAAAGTATTTTGAAGATATGGAAGTCAAACTTTTTTATTGTTGACTTCTCAGTCTGCGTGAACACATTTCCATCTATATATATATATATATATATATATATATATATATATCTATATATATATATATTTACCAAAAGTATTGGGACTTTAATGGCATCCCAGTCTTAGTCCGTAGGGTTCAATATTGGGTTGGCCCACCCTTTGCAGCTATAACAGCTTCAACTCTTCTGGGAAGGCCGTCCACAAGGTTTAGGAGTGTGTCTATCAGTGGCGGCCACTCAATTAGGGGCGGTGCCCCCCTAATCCCTGTGTCCGGTCCCTAACATTCGAACATGGGTTCGAATCGAACACCGGGCTTATCCCTAGTTGGTACCAGGGGGAGGATGTACGTTGAGATCCGGGAGACTCAGAGGAGGCCGTTCTCATCAGAGGGAGAGATCTCGCTCTGCATCGCCACAAACAACTGAGCCCGACTGTGTGAGTACCACCCACGGGGGGACGGCTGGGGGCATTGTCGGGTGATTTGTTTGACGCCCCCCCCCCCCTTTCCGGCTGGTGTCTATGGGAATGTTTGACCATTCTTCCAAACGTGCATTTGTGAGGTCAAGCACTGATGTTGGACGAGAAGCCCTGGCTCACAGTCTAATTCATCCCAAAGGTGTTCTATTGGGTTGAGGTCAGGACTCGCTCATCCATGTCTTTATCGACCTTTCTTTGTGCACTGGTCCAAATCATTTGGTGGAGAGGGGATTATGGTGTGGGGGTTGTTTTTCAGGGGTTGGGTTTGGCCCCTTAGTCCCAGTGAAAGGAACTCTTAAGGCGTCAGCATACCAAGACATATGGACAATTTCATGCTCCCAACTTTTTGTGGGAACAGTTTGGGGACGGCCCCTTCCTGTTCCAACATGACTGCCCACCAGTGCACAAAGCAACGTCCATAAAGACATGGATGAGCGAGTTTAGATGAAGGAACTTGACTGGCCTGACTGGGTGGGGCAGAATGCACCATGGGGTGTGGCTGGACCAGCGCTGACTGAGGCCACACAGTATGCAAGCACCGGGTCGGTTCCAGCGGAGTCTTATGCACGATAATATGATACACCAAGATTAGTGAACCAGACGCCTTCTCCTACCTTCTCCCATCGAGTACCAGCGGGGAGACACTTGAGTCTCGGATGTGAGCAGCGCTACAAGCTTTTCCATAATTATTGTACGTGGAAGGGTTGAACCGACACATTACCTAAGATAAAACATGTCTAAAGACAGGTCCACTTTAATAATAACGTAGATAAAAAAAAAATCACAGTGTCCTCTGAACCCCAATAGAATACACGTGTTGTGATGTCTGTAGACTGGACTGCATCCCTCCTCTCTGTTCTTATTTAAATATAGAAGCTTGTCCTTGTGATGTGTGACTCAGACCCGCCGTCCCTCTTCCATTACACAATAAGGAAAGAAAAGAACATCTGCAATTACAAATTTTGCAACTTCAACTTTTATTGCAGAAACTCTTCTTTGCGATACAACTTGCTCTCCCCGGTTTTGCAATTTTTTTTTTTTTATATACGTTTGAATTCTTGCAAGACGTTCTACAGCCGTTGGCATTGACAAAGGAGACCGTTCACTTGGCAAATGCGGTGAAGCTGTGTTCACTTTAATCAGCCAATTGGGTGCAAGCTAAAATCCCGTCTTTTTTCCCACTTTCCCTGTGTATTAAAACAGCAATAACAGTGTTGCTAAATGAACAGCCTCCGTTCCTTAGGACCCATTCACACTTGGCGATTTGGAATCAAGGGCGGAATCGGCTTTGGGTGCCGTTCATTCTAAATGGCACTCCAAACGCAGTGCGTTTTTGCCACGATTGTCACGTGACAGAATCGTGTTGCAGCTGCGGCAAAAGGGGCCTTCAAAAATAGCGTAAAGCTTGTTGTACCAAAATGGAACGGGAGCTTCTTTTGGACAACAAATGGTCATAGGGCATCCCGTTGAAGGGAATAGACTTCATGCACGGCACGTGGAATAGCAAGAAAGTCTCCCACAGAAAATCACATAGTGTGAATGGGACCTTATAGTGTTCCAAAAAAAACATGCCATCTATGTAACACATACTATATGTACTGTATAACTCAACAGTTTTTGTTTTTCTGAGTACTTCCTTTAACATAGTATCATTATCTGGTATACTGCCCCCTGGCAGGTGACGTGGGCTCACCAAAGGCACAGGGTCTATTGGGCCCCATTCACACTGAGCAATTAGCCCTGTGTCCAGTGCAGGGACATCTTTTACCAGCACAGGGATGCACAATTGCCACGTGTACCCCAGTGCCAGCTTCCCATTATAGTCTATTGGGTTAGGCGGCTGCACAGACACACTTGGTTTACTTCTCTGCAAACTGTCACCAGGTCAGGATCATCCTACCAAGGGAATAGCAGGAACAGAATGGCTATAATGTGGGGATTGTACAATAGGGAACAGGCAGGAGAACAGCCATGGGTCAAGGCAGGTAGCAAGTTGGAGGGTTGTCAGGTCCAGGCAAGGGTCTTGGAAGGTGGCGAAGGAAAGAGTAGTCAGGTCCAGGCAAGGGTCAAAAGCAGGTGGCAAGAAAGAGTAGTCAGGTCCAGGCAGGGGTCAAAAGCACATGGCAAGTAAGAGAGTTTTCAGGTCCAGGCAAAGCAGGTGGCAAGTAAGAGAGTAGTCAGGTCCAGGCAAGGTTCTTGGAAGGTTGCAAAGGAGAGAGTAGTCAGGTCCGGGCAAGGGTCAAAAGCAGGTGGTAAGTAAGAGAGTAGTCAGGTCCATGCAAGGGTCAAAAGCAGGTGGCAAGTAAGAGAGTAGTCAGGTCCAGGCAAGGGTCTTGGAAGGTAAAAAAGGAGACAGTAGTCAGGTCTTTAAGGGTGAGGGTGGGTCCTTTAACAAGCTGTATTGCTTAAAGCGGAGCAACACCCGTTTTTAAAACCTATAATAAAAAAAAAAATACTCACCTTCCTCGATCCGAAACGGCAAGTTTTTTTTTTTTTTTTTTACTTACCTTTAGTTGTTCTTGTTCTTTGCATCCATCGCTTCCTGGTTCCTGGTCCCTCGGATATGGGCGGGGATATTACGGCTATTATGTAATATCCCCTAGACCGCACTGTCTCCTGGGAGCTTGTGTCATAGCTCCCAGGAGTCAGTGCGGCTGCCTGGCCCGAGATCGCGCGAGACTTCAAACCGAACGTGACGTCATCACGACGCTGCTGATGGCGCTCCTATGAACAGTGTACTGCGCATGCGCGAGATTAGAGTAAGGCGTGAATGAAATACAGGAAGACAATGCCCTGGAGTATTCACATGCCCACACGCAAGATGGGGATGAAGCCGGAAATGTATACAAACTGTTTTTTAGACATAAAATTCGAACGGCCAAAGTCAGACAGACAGGACAGGTGAGCTAATGCTTTACAAATCAATTTATTAAGCAATCCCCATTAAAAAAAAAACGTCAGGGGCAGTGTAGCTCCGCTTTAAGGATCAAAAAAAGGGTTAATTCCACAGTCATGTGACTGCACATCCTCCCCGCCCATCCCTTTCCTCAAGTGCAGACATCATGGGGGAAATACATTCCCAATCTATGTACAGCATTATGTTTCAAGCAGAGCTGGCCAGGGGGCGTGGCAGCAAAGCCAACTAAGACTACAGGCTTCCCACTGCACCCTGTTGCTCCAATCAGCAAGATGTAAGACACATGGATGACATGAACAGAATGCTACAGGAAGGGAGTGGAACTGGCAGGATCTCAAGGTATTCTCAAGTAAACAAGATACTAGGTAGCTAAAGAAGGAACATTTACCAGTTACTTTATTTAAAAAGGAATGCATTTGTTAATCATCAATGTTAAGGTTTATGTACACTTTAATTGAGACTGCAGATCTGGAACATGGCTATGATGCCTGGAAGGGGTGTCCACTGCAAAAAGACTGGCTGAAAATTTTACAAATGTAGGTGAGACAGTTCCTATAGATGTATTTCAATAGCCGTTTTCCCTGAGTTCTGCTTTAATATATTGAAAACTAACAATAGGATTCCTGCGTATAGGACAAGAGTAACTTTATACATGTATGATACATAAAATACAAAGAAGAAACACAGCAAGACTGTGAAGCTTGTTGGTGCCGGGAGCAGATCACTGCTAACTGAATAAAACGTGTAAAAAAAGGGTCAGGATCCAACGAGTAAGTGAGGAGGTCATTCTCATCTTATCGGCATGTTCATGTAAACTTTCCTTTCATCTGGAAGACACAAAGGGGACAGTTTGTCATCATAGGGCAGCCAACAAATGACAAAGAATCTTTGTAAAATTCTTACAAAAAACAATATAGATTTTAACTTATCCCTTTGTTTCTGCTAGAGTGCATGTCTCTTCTTTTATTACTTAAGATTAAATGCATATAATTCTTTTATTAGCAGTCTTTACCTATTTGAAATTTCAATTTGGGAGAGACAGTCTGAAAGGAAACAACCAAATATTTCCTGCGTACCTTCACAGTTCCCTTCCTTACTTCCTTTCTTTCTCCAACCCTTCCTTCGTTCCTTTCTTTCTTCCATCCCCCTCCTCCTTCCCGCCTTCCTTTTCACCTTCCTTCCCTTCCTCTTCTCATATTTTTCCATCCATCCTTCCTTCCTTCCATCCTTCCTTCCTTCCTTCCTATCTTCTCATTCATTTCCCTTTTATTCGTTCCTTCCCCTCTTTTTATTAATTTCCCTTTTATTTCTTCCTTCATCCTTCTTTCATCCTATCTCCCTTCTTTCCTTCCTCCTTTTTTCCTTCCTTCCTTTACTCCTTCTTATTTCTCCCATCCTTCCTTTTTTCCTACTCTTCTTCCTTCCCCTCCCTCCCTCTTCTCACAATTCTCATATCTTTCTTCCCGCCCACCCTTCTCTTTCTCTTCTCATATTTTCCATCCCTCCCTCCCTTCCTCCCTCCCTCCTTTCTCCCCCTTTTCACCTTTCTTCCCTTCCTCTTCTCATATTTTCTATCCCTCCCACCTTCCTTCCTTCCTTGCTTCCTTCCTTCGTCTCCTTCCTTCCTTCCTTCCTTTTTACCCTTCCTTCCTTTCCTCTTTCTCCTTTCTCTCATACTTCTCTCATATTCTCATATTCCTTCCTTCATCTTTCCTACATCCTTCATCCATCCTTCCTTCACCCTTCCTTCCTTCATCCTTCCTCTTTTCTCCTTCCTCCCTTTTTTACCCTTCCTTCCTTCCTTTCCTCTTTTTGCTTTCACCCATCCTTCCATTTTTTCCCTTCTCTTCTTCCTTCTCTCCCCTCTTTCTTCTGCTTTCCCCTCCCTCCCTCTTCTCACTCTTCTCATATCTTTCTTCCAGCCCACCCTTCCCTTCCTCTTCTCATATTTTTCATCCTTCCCACCTTCCTTCCTTCCTCCCTCCCTTCCCCTTCATTCCTTCCTTCCTTCCTCCCTCTATTCCTCTTTTCCTTTTCTTCTTCCCGCCTTTTTCCCTTCCTTCCCTTCCTCATCTCATATTTCTATCCCTCCCACCTTCCTTCCTTCCTTTCCATCTTCTCATTCATTCCCCCTTATTCCTTCCTTCATCCTTCCTACATCATTCATTCATACTTCTTTCGTCCTTCCTTCCTTCAACCTTCATCTTCTTTCCTTCCTCCCTTTTTTCCTTCCTTCCTTCCTTTCCTCTTTCCTCTTTCTCCTTTCTCCCATCCTTCTTTTTTTCCTTCCCTTCTTCCTCCCCCCCTCTTTCTTCTTCCTTCCCCTCCCTCCCTCTTCTCACTCTTCTCATATCTTTCTTCCCTCCTAACCTTCCCTTCCTCTTCTCATATTTTCCATCCTTCTTTAGTTCCTTCCTCCCTCCCTTCCTCCTTTCATTTTCTTCTTCCTCCCCTTATCACCTTCCTTCCCGTCCTCTTCTCATATTTTCTATCCCTCCCTCCCACCTTCCTTATTTCCTTCCTATTAATTCCCCCCCTTATTTCTTCCTTCATCCTTCCTAAATCCTTCCTTTATCCTTCCTCCCTTCTTTCTTTCCTCCCTTTTTTCCTTCCTCCCTTTCCTCTTTCTGCTTTTTCCCATCCTTCCTTTTTTTTCCTTCCCTTCTCCCTTCCCTCCCCTCTTTCTTCTTCCTTCCCCTCCCTCCCTCCTCTCACTCTTCTCATATCTTTCTTCCCTCCCTCCCACCCTTTCTTCCTTCCTTCCTTACCTTTCCTTCCTCTTCTCATATTTTCCTTCCTTCCTTCCTTCCTTCCTTCCTTCCTCTTCTCTCCTTCCTCCCCTTTTATCCTTCCTTCCTTCCTTTCCTCTTTCCTCTTTCTCCTTTCTCCCATCCTTCTTTTTTTTTTTTTCCTTCCCTTCTTCCTTCCCTCCCCTCTTTCTTCTTCCCCTCCCTCCCTCTTCTCACTCTTCTCATATCTTTCTTCCCTCCTACCCTTCCCTTCCTCTTCTCATATTTTCCATCCTTCTTTAGTTCCTTCCTCCCTCCCTTCCTCCTTTCCTTTTCTTCTTCCTCCCCCTTATCACCTTCCTTCCCATCCTCTTCTCATATTTTCTATCCCTCCCTCCCACCTTCCTTCCTTCCTATTCATTTCCCCCCTTATTCCTTCCTTCATCCTTCCTAAAACCTTCCTTTATCCTTCCTCCCTTCTTTCTTTTCTCCCTTTTTTCCTTCCTTCCTTTCCTCTTTCTGCTTTTTCCCATCCTTCCTTTTTTTTTTTCCTTCCCTTCTCCCTTCCCTCCCCTCTTTCTTCTTCCTTCCCCTCCCTCCCTCCTCTCACTCTTCTCATATCTTTCTTCCCTCCCTCCCACCCTTTCTTCCTTCCTTCCTTCCTTACCTTTCCTTCCTCTTCTCATATTTTCCTTCCTTCCTTCCTTCCTCCTTTCCTTTTCTTCTTCCTACCCCTTTTCACCTTCCTTTCTCCCCTCCCGCCCCTCCAGTACAATAGGTCTTACCATCTTTATCCCTTTTCTGGAAGCTCTGTTTCGTGCAGTAGTAAACCACCAGGATGATGACCACCGTTAAGAAAACATCTCCAATCACCACACTAACCAGAGTGGTTGTATCAATATGGTAACAGTCCCCACAGGAAGGTTCTGCAAAACAAGAGGTGATGGGGTAACATTTATACTGGAAAGTTTTTTCCTATTTGAAGGAAAAATATTCTGTATCTCTGGTATACAAAAACTCCTTAGATGGTAAGGCCTACGTGTGGAGAGAAAGAGTAATAGTCAAAATGACTGATGCAGCAGTGGCAATATCCGACGTAGATCCAACTATGGGGCAATGGGTCAAAAATGATAACATTTATCCAACAGTCTCACTGTATATAGGCCCCTTCATAGGACAATTCATCCAAACATATAATATAAAATAAATACAATCTTTTTCTGTTTATTTTGAGCACTGTTATATATTTTCAGAGATTACAATTTTTTTAAATTTTTTTTTATACTTATATATTATTTATTTTTACATTGTTTTTTGCATCAAGGCTTCCACGAAGGACTTATTTTTGGTTTTATACTTAATACAGTTATTTTAACTATTTTACAAAAAAAAAAATGCAATATTTTTTGCTTTTTGCTATAATAAATATCCCCAAAAAATATATAAAAAAATATTTTTTTTTCCTCAGTTTAGGCCGATACGTATTCTTCTACATATTTTTGGTAAAAAAAAAAACGCAATTAGCGATTATTGATTGGTTTGCGCAAAAGTTATAGTGTTTACAAAATAGGGGATAGTTTTATAGCATTTTTTATTAATATTTTTTTTTTACTAGTAATGGCGGCGATCAGCGATTTTTATTGTGACTGCGACATTATGGCGGACACATCGGTCATTTTTGACACATTTTTGGGACCATTGTCATTTATACAGAAATCAATGCTATTTAAATGCACTGATTCCTGTATAAATGACAGTGGCAGTGAAAGAGTTAACCACTAGGGGGAGGGGTTATGGGCTGTGACGTGTGTGTGTTTTCTTACATTAGGGGGCGGGGCTGACATCTGACGTCATTGATCGGCTTTCCCGATGACCGGGAATAGCCGATCAATGACAGGCAGAGTAGGAAGTTTACACAGACCTCTCTCCGTTCTTCAGCTCTGTGACCCGATCGAGGGACACCAGCGGTGATCGGGTCTGCTGGTCCCACGGCTGGGGTCACGGAGCTCCCGACCGGGTCGCGAGCGCGCCCCGCGGCTAGGCATTTAAAGGGCCACATACCGGTACGTGGTTTTGCCTAGCAGCGCCATTCTGCCGACGTAGATCGGTGTGAGACGGTCGGGAAGCGGTTAATGGCTAAACCGCAGGCAACAAAAGTGAGGGGTGTACTCCCTTTTGTGAGATACCGTATATGAGTTTTACTTTTTGAATTGAATTGAAACAAATTAACTTTTTGATGATATTTTAATTTTATAAGATGCACCTGTATATTTATATTAGCGCTCCCTCTAGTGGTTAATCCAAAATTGTGTATACTAGAGCTCCCTCTAGTGGCTTATTTTAAAATCTCTATATTAAATATAATACAAAAAATATGGAATAGAAAAGATATAATAAAATACTTACAAAAATGTGTCACTTTTGTGAGATACTGTATATTTTATAGATGCGTTACACACAGAGTGATATGTTTCAAGCATTTCTTTCCTTTAATGATCATGGCTTACAGCAAGTGAAAACTCAAAATTCAGTATCTCAGAAAATTTGAATATTACATAAAACCAATAAAAGGATCTTTAATACAGAAATGTTGTCTTAGTGAGAAGTCTGTCCATGTACAGTATAGTATGCACTCAATACTTGGTCGTGGCTCCTTTTGCATGAATTACGGCATCAAAGCGGCGTGGCATGGAGGTGATCGGCCTGTGGCACTGCTGAGGTGTAATGGAAGCCCAGGTTGCTCTGATAGCGGCCTTCAGCTCATCTGTATTGTTGGGTCTGGTGTCTCTCATCTTCCTCTTGACAATACCCCACAGATTCTCTACGGGATTTTGGTCAGGGGAGTTTGCTGGCCAATCACGCGCAGTGATCCCATGATCATGTGACCAGGTATTGGTAGTTTTGGCAGTGTGGGAGGTGCCAAGTCCTGCTGGAAAATGAAATCAGCATCTCCATGAAGCTGGTCAGCAGAGGGAAGCATGAAGAGCTCTAGAATTTCCTGCTAGAGGGCTGCACTGACTTTGGACTTGATATAACACAGAGGACCAACACCAGGAGAGGACACGACTCCCCAAATCATCACTGACTGTGGAAACTTCACACCGGAGCTCGTGCAACTTGGATTCTGTGCCTCTCCACTCCTCCTCCAGACTCTGGAACCTTGATATCCAAATGAAATGCAAGATTTTCCACAGTCAGTGATGATGCATGCGTGTCTTTTTTTTTTATTTATTTTTTATTTTTTATTTTTTTTTGTTTACGCAATGCACAATGAATTACAATGCACTGCAGCATGTCACTATGGCACATGTTTGTGCATAGAGTTAAATGAATTTACACTTTGTGATATTTAAATAAAGTTAAAAAAGGTAAAATATCCATAATATGAGTTCTTCCATATAAGTATAGGTTTAGAGCCATTGGTGAGAGAAGTTATTAATGCTTCCATTCCTTCCTTTTTTTTTCTTCTTTATTTATTTATTTTTTTATTTATTCTTTTTTTTTTTTTTTCCTTTCTCCTGTAGATTAATTATTGCTATATTGGATTTAGAAAATTTATTTTTTATTCATATTTCTGGTTCAATGTGTATGATGTTTTGTAGTGTTTTGCTTTGTTTGATTGTAAAGAAAACTAATACAAAAAATATAAAAAAAAACTAAAAAGTAATTAGTGCCATACATTGCATCACACCGCCTCTACCAGACATGTGCACAATAGAAAAATTTGTTTAGTTTCATTTTGTTTCTGTTCGTTTCCGTTGATTCGTAATGATTCGTAAATTCGTAAGTCGTCGGTGTTCGTATTCGTAACGATTCGTATTTTTCGTAAGAGTTATTTTTTCGTTGATTCGTTTTTCCGTTAGTGTAATTTTAGTTTATTCGAAATTCAGACGCATTCGTATTTTCGTAGATTTAGTTACATTCGTACTTTCGTAAGATTGATTTATTCGTACTTTCGTAACATTGTTTTCGTAGATTCGTAATCGGAGCATAATTCATAATTTTATGTAATGTGTATGCTATTATTACATTGTAAGAGACACGGAAAATTCCGAATCGCAAAAAAAAAAAAAAAAAAAAAAAAAAAAGTTACGAATGTACGAATTTTTTCGTTCAATCCATCGAAGCACGTTAAGCAGCGCCATTGTAAGAGACACGGAAAATTACAAATTCAAAAAAAAAAAAGTTACGAATGTACAAATTTTTTTCGTTCGTTTTGATTTTCGCTGTTCCTGTTTTAGTTTTTCGGATTTTCTTCTTTCGTAGTTTCGTTGTTTCTAATTTGGTTATTTCGGATTTTTGTTGTTTTTTCATATTCGTTCGATTCGATAATTCGTTATTCGTTAACATTTTTTGCGAATCGTTCGTTCAGTATATAGCTGCACTTATGTAATGTTTAATTACACATCTAGATTCACATGCCCAGGTTTGTAAACTGAACTGTACAGTAAAAAAAAATCTATACACATACATTATATATATATATATATAATATACTACTAAGGACACAGAGTAGTTCACTTAGAAATCATATTTGATGTGGCTTCCATTATAAAATATAAAAATATATATAAGAAATTATATATATTTAAAAAAGAAAAAATAATATATTAAAAATATATATTATACATATATATATATACACACACACATAAATAATTTTAATTCTAAAAAAATATATATATATATATATATATATATATATATATATATATATATATATATATATATATATATATATATATATTTTTTTTTTTTTTTAGATATATATATATATATTTTAGATATTTTTTTTGTGTCCTTAGAGAGCTTGATTTTCTATTTTAAAATTCTTTTTTTTTATTTATCCCCCTCTGTGCGCTAGCAATTTATTTTTATTACATTATTTTTATTACATTATTTTTGTTATTTTTATTATGTTGTTGTTATTTTTATTACGTTGTTGTTATTTTTATTATGCTGTTGTTGTTGTTATTTTTATTACGTTGTTGTTGTTTTAATGATGTTGTTGTTGTTGTTTTTATTACGTTGTTGTTGTTATTTTTATTACGTTGTTGTTGTTTTAATGATGTTGTTGTTGTTGTTTTTATTACATTGTTGTTGTTATTTTTATTACGTTGTTGTTGTTATTTTTATTACATTGTTGTTGTTGTTATTGTTTTTTTAGGTTGTTGTTATTTTTATTACGTTGTTGTTTTTTTACGTTGTTGTTGTTGTTATTTTTATTACGTTGTTGTTATTTTTATTATGCTGTTGTTGTTGTTTTTTTTTATTACGTTGTTGTTGTTTTAATGATGTTGTTGTTGTTGTTTTTATTACATTGTTGTTGTTGTTTTTATTACGTTGTTGTTGTTATTTTTATTACATTGTTGTTGTTGTTATTGTTTTTTTTAGGTTGTTGTTATTTTTATTAGGTTGTTGTTTTTTTACGTTGTTGTTGTTGTTATTTTTATTACGCTGTTGTTTTTATTATGTTGTTGTTGCTAATTTTTATTACGCTGTTGTTTTTATTACGCTGTTGTTGTTATTTTTATTATGTTGTTGTTGTTTTTTTACGTTGTTGTTATTTTTATGTTGTCGTTATTTTTATTACGCTGTTGTTGTTTTTTTTTACATTGTTGTTGTTGTTATTTTTATTACGCTGTTGTTTTTATTACGCTGTTGTTGTTATTTTTATTATGTTGTTGTTGTTTTTTTTTTACGTTGTTGTTTTTTTATGTTGTTGTTATTTTTATTACGCTGTTGTTGTTTTTTACATTGTTGTTGCTATTTTTATTATGTTGTTGTTTTTATTACGTTGTTGTTGTTATTTTTATTATGTTGTTTTTTTACATTGTTGTTATTTTTATTACGTCGTTGTTGTTGTTTTTATTACGTTGTTGTTGTTATTTTTATTACATTGTTGTTTTTATTATGTTGTTGTTGTTATTTTTGTTACCTTGTTGTTGTTGTTATTTTTATTATTTTGTTGTTGTTTTTTTTTTTTACGTTGTTGTTATTTTTATTATGTTGTTGTTATTGTTTTAATTACGTTGCTGTTGTTGTTATTTTTATTACGTTGTTGTTGTTTTTATTACGTTGCTGTTTTTATTACGTTGTTGTTGTTATTTTTATTATGTTGTTGTTGTTATTTTTATTACATTGTTGTTGTTATTATTATTATTATTTTACTTTACTATAATATTATTATTTTAATATTAACCCCTTCCCATCCATGCTATAGCTGAATGACGGCCCCCTTCGGACTCGACTGATCACAGATCGGGGTAAAGGGCCCTTGTACCTAAATGTTACTTTATTATAAAAATATGTATTACAAAAAAAAAAAAAAAATACTAAATATCCTCTATGTGTTGGCCACCTCTTTCTATACACATATGAAGTATATATTGTATTTATAGATCTATATATTGAGTTTGTTAATTTTTCCTATGTATGGGGACACCCTGTAGATTAGCTACAAGAGGGAGGGAGGGGCTACTACATACATACATTGTAAGGGAATATTATAACGTAAAACAGAGAGACATCAGCTGGAATCTAATGACTGGTTGTTGGCAGCCAAAAAAAAAAAGAGCATAAAAGACACAAATACAAAACATAGAAATCAGGGAAATGACACAAATGTGATACAATGTAACTCAGAGAACAGGGAGAGTCTCCATTCTACAAAACTGATACAAACATTTTTTTCTAGATACAATCATTTGATATAACAATGTTTCAGATAAAGGAAAACAGAGTCCTAGGTTTACCTGTGTCAGAAGCCGCTGCAAATCCTGAGCAAAAGAGAAAAAAGAAAAAACATGAGAAATTGCAGATATTATAATTATAATCCAATGAACAGGAGAAGAGTATAGATTCCTGCATTTGATTGGACAGAAGACTAGAAGGGTGGGGTAACACACTGCAGCCTATGAGAGAACTAAGATCAGAGGACATGCAGCCTGTTCATTCTGGGCTTCTCTCTTTTTGATATATATAGAGTATCTCACAAAAGTAAGTACACCCCTCTATCACATTTTTGTAAATATTTTCTTCTATTTTTTCATGTGACAACACTGAAGAAATTACACTTGTCTACAATGTAAAGTAGTGAGTGTACAGCTTGTATAACAGTGTAAATTTGCTGTCCCCTCAAAATAACTCAACACACAGCCATTAATGTCTAAACCGCTGGCAACAAAAGTCAGTACACCCCTAAGGGAAAATGTCCAAATTGGCCCCAATTAGCCATTTTCCCTCCCCGGTGTCATGTGACTCGTTAGGGTTACAAGGTCTCAGGTGTGAATGGGGAGCAGGTGTGTTAAATTTGGTGTTATCGCTCTCACTCTCTCATACTGGTCACTGGAAGTTCAACATGGCATCTCATGGCAAAGAACTCTCTGAGGATCTTAAAAAAAGAATTGTTGCTCTACATAAAAAATGGCCTAGGCCAGTGATGGCGAACCTTGGCACCCCAGGTGTTTTGGAACTACATTTTCCATGATGCTCATGCACTCTGCAGTGTAGTGGGGCATCATGGGAAATGTAGTTCCAAAAGATCTGGGGTGCCAAGGTTCGCCATCACTGGCCTAGGCTATAAGAAGATTGCCAAGACCCTGAAACTGAGCTGCAGCACGGTGGCCAAGACCATACAGCGGTATAACAGGACGGGTTCCACTCAGAACAGGCCTCACCATGGTCCACCAAAGAAGTTGAGGTCACGTGCTCAGCGTCATCTCCAGAGGTTGTCTTTGGGAAATAGACGTATGAGTGCTGCCAGCATTGCTGCAGAGGTTGTAGGGGTGGGGGGGGTCAGCCTGTCAGTGCTCAGACCATACGCCGCACACTGCATCAAATTGGTCTGCATGGATGTCGTCCCAGAAGGAAGCCTCTTCTAAGGATGATGCACAAGAAAGCCTGCAAACAGTTTGCTGAAGACAAGCAGACTAAGGACATGGATTACTGGAACCATGTCCTGTGGTCTGATGAGACCAAGATAAACTTATTTGGTGTCAGATGGTGACAGGCGTGTGTGGGGGCAACCAGGTGAGGAGGA
>CM053035.1:13057738-13172738 GCA_028564925.1 Lithobates sylvaticus
ATCACAGCTGCACTGTCGAGTACACAGAGCAGATCCCGGCAGCAGGAGTTGTAAAAAAAAAAAATATGTTTATCAACAACATTGCTCAGCCGTGAATACAGAAAGATTAAATTAAACATTGTTTCATTTTGTATCTTTCTGTTTACTCATCTACAGATCAAAGGAATGAACTTCAATCTGCAGATAAAGTCAGTTAAAGAAACGTTTAAATAAATATTCCTCTGTTGATCCCCTTATTAACCCTTAAGCCGCGTACACATGATCGGAAATTCGTCCAGCAAAAGACCGATGAGAGCTTTTGGTCGGAAAAAAAAGATGTTTATCAACAACATTGCTCAGCCGTGACTACAGAAAGATAGAATTAAACATTGTTTCATTTTGTATCTTTCTGTTTATTCATCTACAGGTCAAAGGAATGAACTTCAATCTGCAGATAAAGTCAGTTAAAGAAACGTTTAAATAAATATTCCTCTGTTGATACCCTTATTAACCCTTATGTACACACGATCGGAAATTCGGCCAGCAAAAGACCGATGAGAGCTTTTGGTCGGAAAATGCGATCGTGTGTATACTCCATCGGTCTTTTGCTGGTCAAATTTAGGCCAGCAAAAGATCAAAAGCATGGTCTCAATTTTTTCAGTCGAAAAAAGTTCCTATCCGAAAATGCGTTCGTGTGTATGCAATTCCGACAAGCAAAAACTCACGCATGCTCAGATTCAACTACGAGACGGAAGCTGTTGGCTGCTGGGTCTTCCTTTTCTAGTCCCGTCGTACGTGTTCTACGTCACCGCGTTCTTGGCGGTCGGAATTTGGTGTGACCGTGTGTATGCAAAACAGCTTAAGCGAAATTCCATCGGAATTCCGTCAGGAAAACCATCAGAGCTTTTTCCGACCAAAATTCCAATCGTGTGTAGTCTATTATTAGTCTAATTAGTAGTCTAATTAGTCTAATCTAATCAGCCCTCATTCTCCTCCTTTCAATTATAATTTTCCTGGTGATTTGTTATTTTTTTTGCTTTTGTTTTTATTAACTAATATTTAAACTTATTTTCTGTTTTTGTTTGCTTTGTTCATTAATATATTTACACCTTTTACATATACAGTATTTACACGTATCACAAAAAAAAACAAAACAAGATTGATTAAAAAAAAGACGACTTTACTTCATTTGTAAATAACTTTGCAATGCTTTGTACCAAAATCGTAATTTAAAACAACACAAAAACAGGACACATTACAGAATACAATTCACACTTTTTATGTGTAGTAACACTATTTATTTTTAAACTAACACTGCTCAAAAAAAAAAGCAAAAGTGCTTTTTGTTTTGTTTTATTACATTTAATTGACTAAGGATTGCAAAAAAAAAAAAAATCATTGTTGCAGGACAACACAAAAGAAAACCTTGTTTGTCCTTAAAAAAAAAATATATGTAGTAAGTTATCATTACGGTATCTTAAGTCATGACAAAATTATCACCGAAATAGCAGACATTTGAAAATTGCTTTGGTCCATAAGGGGTGAACAAGTGTGAGAGCCAAAGTGGATAATATTGTTGGTGGTGCCCAGGAATGGGACAAGGGGTGGGCAGGAGCGGCAGCTGCCCTGGGCACAGTGGAGCAAGAGGACAAAGATTGAAAATAGGGCAGTAAGTCTGTTGTAAGCATACATTAACAGTGGGGAAAGGGGTTCACTTCCGAATTCTTGCCCTGGGCACTAGATGAACCTGTCTCGGTTCTGGTGGTGCTTACAATGTTATCCAGTATTCACAACATTCTGCATTATGTAAATCCAACAGAGATGGTGGGAACCCCTCATCATGGGCACAGTGGGTGTACAGACCCAGAAACTTAGCACAGGGATGGTGGGAACACCTCATAATGGGCACAGCGGGTGTACAGACCTGGGAACTCAGTCCAGGGATTTTGGGAACCCCTCATAATTGGCACAGTAGGTGTACAGACCCAGGAACTCAGCACAGGGATGGTGGGAACCCCTCATAATGGTCACAGCGGGTGTACAGACCTGGGAACTCAGAACAAGGATGGTGGGAATCCATCAAAATGGGCGCGGTGGGTGTACAGACCCGGGAACTCAGTACAGGAATTTTGGGAACCCCTCATAATGGGCACAGCGGGTGTACAGACCTGGGAACTCAGAACAAGGATGGTGGGAACCCCTCATAATGGGCACAGCAGGTGTACAGACCCAGAAACTTAGCACAGGGATGGTGGGAACACCTCATAATGGGCACAGCGGGTGTACAGACCTGGGAACTCAGAACAAGGATGGTGGGAACCCCTCATAAAGGGCCCAGCGGGTGTACAGACCTGGGAACTCAGCACAGGGATGGTGGGAACCCCTCATAATGGGCACAGCCGGTGTACAGACCCGGGAACTCAGCACAGGAATTTTGGGAACCCCTCATAATGGGCACAGCCGGTGTACAGACCCGGGAACTCAGCACAGGAATTTTGGGAACCCCTCATAATGGGCACAGCCGGTGTACAGACCCGGGAACTCAGCACAGGGATGGTGGGAACCCCTCATAATGGGCACAGCGGGTGTACAGACCTGGGAACTCAGAACAAGGATGGTGGGAACCTACCATAATGGGCACAGCAGGTGTACAGACCGGGGAACTCAGTACATGAATTTTGGGAACCCCCTCATAATGGGCACAGCGAGTGTACAGACCTGGGAACTTAGAACAAGGATGGTGGGAATCCCTTATATGGAGCACAGCGGGTATACAGACCCGGGAACTCAGAACAGGGATTTCGGGAACCCCTCATAATGGGCACAGCGGTGTACAGACCCGGGAACTCAGTACAGGGATAGTGGGAACCCCTCATCATGGGCACAGCAGGTGTACAGACCCGGGAACTCAGCACAGGGATGGTGGGAACCCCTCATAATGGGCACAGCAGGTGTACAGACCCGGGAACTCAGCACAGGGATGGTGGGAACCCCTCATAATGGGCACAGCAGGTGTACAGACCCGGGAACTCAGCACAGGGATGGTGGAAACACCTCATAATGGGCACAGCGGGTGTACAGACCCAGGAACTCAGTCAAGGGATTTTGGGAACCCCTCATAATGGGCACAGCAGGTGTACAGACCCGGAAACTTAGCACAGGGATGGTGGGAACACCTCATAATGGGCACAGTGGGTGTACAGACCTGGGAACTCAGTCCAGGGATTTTGGGAACCCCTCATAAAACTCAACACAGGGATGGTGGTAACCCCTCATAATGGGCACAGCGGGTGTACAGACCCAGGAACTCAGTCCAGGGATTTTGGGAACCCCTCATAATGGGCACAGCAGGGGTACAGACCCAGAAACTTAGCACAGGGATGGTGGGAACACCTCATAATGGGCACAGCGGTGTACAGACCCAGGAACTCAGCACAGGGATGGTGGGAACCCCTCATCATGGGCACAGCAGGTGTACAGACCCAGGAACTCAGTCCAGGGATTTTGGGAACCCCTCATAATGGGCACAGCAGGGGTACAGACCCAGAAACTTAGCACAGGGATGGTGGGAACACCTCATAATGGGCACAGCGGTGTACAGACCCGGGAACTCAGCACAGGGATGGTGGGAACCCCTCATAATGGGCACAGCAGGTGTACAGACCCGGGAACTCAACACAGGGATGGTGGGAACCCCTCATCATGGGCACAGCAGGTTTAGGGACCTGGGAACTCACACAGAGACTGTCAGCTGGCTTACCGCCCCAATACTGGCTTTGGGAGGACAGAGACCATTAGTTAGGTGTTAGCCTTCTTACAATGGCGTGAAAAACTTCCCCAAAGATTATGTCCTTGCGGCCAGTACATCCCCTTTGAGAGTTTGCGAAAATCTGGCGTAACTTCCCCCCCCCCCCCACCCTTCCCCCTATCCAACTTAAAGTCTTGCAAATCTATTGCTCCTTCCCCAATCCTCTTCCCCCCATGTTGTAGATAAGGTGTGAAGATTCTTACCCCAGGGCAGCCACATGAGGAAGGCTGGGACGATGTGCCTTAAAATGTCGTTCATTTTGGTGCCTGCTGAAAGAGATGTCGCTCTGCCGGGGGTCCTCACCTTCTGCTGCGCACAAGACAGGATGTCACAAGTGGTTATTGTCTTCCCCTCAGTGCTGAGACAGAAGGGAACTAACGACAAGGAAAATATAACGCAGCTGCCCTCTCCGCCTGCGCGCTCTATGGACTGCCCTTTTCTCTGGCTGGCTTTTGTCATGTATTATAAATGTTGTTACCGGATCACAAAACATATTCTGATACTATAGCTGAGACATGAAGCGCTATTAGTTTGTAGACGCTATAACTTTCATGCAAACCAATTAATATACACGGATTGTTTTTTTTTTTTTTTTTTACCAAAGACATAACAAAAAACATTTTGTCAAAAATTTATGAAGATTATTTTTATTTTTTTTTATGGATATGTTTTATAGCAGAAAGTAAAAAATATAATTTTTTTTTCCAAATTTTCTTTTTTCATTTATTCAACCACTTGCCGACCACGCTATAGCAAGATGACGGTTACAGTGTGGACGGCCAATTCTGGAATTCATCATATGACGTCCTCCCGTGATCGGCACGCAGGCAGCAACCGCTGTGATCTATTTGTCCTCCGTACACAGCTGATCACAAATTGAGGTAAAGAGCCAATCAGCGGCTCTTTACCACGTGATCAGCTGTGTCCAATCACAGCTGATCACGATGTAAGCACACTTGCCGGTTATCGGCATTCCGGTAACTGGCTAGTGTGGAAGGGGACATCTGCACTGATAATCAGGGCACTGATCATCAGTGTCCTTTTTATCAGTGCAGCCCCAACAGTGCCCATCAGTGATGCCAATGAGTGCTGCAAATCAGTGGCAATCAGTGTCTATCAGTGCTGCCAATCCATGGCCATCAGTGCTGCCAATCAGGGCCACCCATCAGTGCCCGCTATCAGTACCCATGAGTGCCGCCTATCAGTGTCGTTATCAGAACCCATCAGTGCCGCCTATCAGTGCCCTTCAGTGCCGCCTATCAGTGTCGTTATCAGAACCCATCAGTGCCCGCTATCAGTACCCATCAGTGCCGCCTATCAGTGTCGTTATCAGAACCCATCAGTGCCGCCTATCAGTGCCCTTCAGTGCTGCCTATCAGTGCCCATCATTACCGCCTATCAATGCCCATCATTTCCACCTATCAGTGCCCATCATTCCCGCCTATCAATGCCCATCATTTCCACCTATCAGTGCCTACCAGTGCAGCCTCATCCGTGCCCACCCTTGCACATCAGGGCCACCTATCAGTGCCCACCAGTGCCGCCTCATTAGTGCCCATCAGTGCTGCCTATCAGTGCCCACCAGTGCCGCTTCATCAGTGCTGCCTCATTAGTGCCCATCGGTGCTGCCAATTATTCCCCAACAGTGCAGCCTCATCAGCGCACATCAGTGAAGGGAAAAAAGTACCTGTTTGCAAAATGTTATAACAGAAACTAGGAAAAACATTTTTTTTCAAAGTTTTCCGTCTTTGTTCGTTTGTTTAGCAAAAAAATAAATATCCCAGTAGTGATTAAATACCACCAAAGAAAGTTCTATTTGTTTGAAAAAAAAATGATAAAAATTTCATATGGGTACAATGTTGCATGAGCACACAATTGTCATTCATAGTGTGACAGCTAGAGATGGGCCAAACGACCACCTGTTCGGTTCATACCAGAATTTTCAAATATCGCAAAAGTTCGGAACCGAATAACGAACCCCATTGAAGTCCACGGGACCCAAACTGGAAAAAAATCAAAAAGTGCCCATTTTGAAGGCTTTTATGCAAGTAGTTGGGCATACAATGGTTATGGGGGTCCGGGTACTGCCCTGGGGGACATGTATCAATGAAAAAAAGTTTGTAAAAAATTGTCATTTTTAAATGAGCAGTGATTTGTTAATGCTTAAAGTGAAAGCATAAAAATGAAAAATTCAATATAGTGCCTGGGGGTCCCCTTAGTCTACCTGTTAAGTAGCACATCTGTACTGTGTATAGAAGCTGCTGTAGCAATAATTGCATTTATAAAGCCAAAAAAGTGACATTTTCCCTGCAAGCTTTCTTTATTTTGTAAGCAACGGTTTGGGGGGCCAGTCTTTATGATGAGGCCCCAATGTAGTGCACTGGGAACAAGATTAGAGATTTTTTGGGATACATTTTGGTGTCTCTTCCACAGACTTTAGATAGAAGTAACAGGGGCGTAAAAAGTGGGCTTTGGGTGTCAGTGGCATCTTCCCACCGTAAACCTATAGAGGTTATTAACAAAATGTAATAAAGATGTTGAAATGTGTACGTGGATGCACTTTAATCAATGATAAGTGGTGCTTGGTGCACTTCAACTTGAGTACTCAGTAGACAGACACACTCCACTGATACATTACAATATACTGCATTAAACGGCATGTAACGCACTGAAATATACAGCGTTAAACTTGCAGTAACGCACTGAAATATACTGTGTTAAACGGAAGGTAACACACTGAAATATACTGCATTAAACATGCACTAACGCACAGAAATATATGGCGTTAAACCTGCAGTAACATATTGAAATATACTGCGATAAATGGCACGTAATGCACTGAAATATACTGTGTTAAACAGAAGGTAATGCACTGAAATATACTGGGTTAAATGGCACATAACGCACTGGAATATATGCTGTTAAACTTGCACTAACGCACAGAAATATACAGTGTTAAATGGCACATAATGCACTGAAATATACTGCGTTAAACGTGCACTAACAGACAGAAATATACTGAGTTAAATGGCACGTAATGCACAGAAATATACTGCGTTAAAACGGCATGTAAC
This sequence comes from Lithobates sylvaticus, assembly GCA_028564925.1. Classification (NCBI taxonomy): domain Eukaryota; kingdom Metazoa; phylum Chordata; class Amphibia; order Anura; family Ranidae; genus Lithobates; species Lithobates sylvaticus. Next base: position 13,064,600 of record CM053035.1, read on the forward strand.
GCACAGAAATATACTGCGTTAAATGGCACATAATGCACTGAAATATACGGCATTAAACGTGCACTAAAGCACAGAAATATACTGTGTTAAATGGCCACATTACGCGCTGTACCTCTCTACACGGGGTTATCGGCTCTTGATTGGATAGATTGATAGCAGCACAAATCAATCAAATCAAATCCAATGATGCAGGCGCCGGGGAGCAGGGCCGAGTCCGGCATTCTCTGTCTATGGACGCAAATGCTGGACTCAGGAGCGCACCCACAAGGTAGTCCCCAGGAAGAGTGAATCTCCAAGGGGGTTTATCTATGCGAGCCACGAGCGCCGTTGGGGGACCACAGAAGAGGAGGATCGGGCCACACTGTGCAAAACAAACTGCACAGTGAAGATAAGTATGACATATTTGTTATTGAAAAAAAAAAAATGAGGGTTTACAACTCCTTTAAAGCTGCGTAAGTTGAAATACGTCACCTGATTGCGGATCATCTTTATTGCAGTTTTGTGCAAAAAAATTAAAAAAAAGAGTATCTTTTCACAAAATATTGTGTTTGGAAATATCGCTGCGCAAATTCCCGCGTGAAAAATAATTGCAAAACCCACCAATTTATTCTCTTGGGTCTCTGCTTTAAAAAAAAAAAAAAATATTGTTTGCTACGTGTGAACGAAAACTGCCTGGACTGGAAGTAGTTAATGGAATAAATTTGCATCTAGACCTCTTAGCAGTGAAGTGACCAGTGGTGGCCTGCAGGGATGAGCCGAACACCCCCCCATTTTGTTCGAACACGCGAACGCCGTTAAAGTCTATTGCCCCGTACACACAGCCAGATTTTTCGACGGAAAATGTTCAATGGGAACTTTTTGTTGGAAATTCCGACCGCGTGTAGGCTCCATCGGACATTTTCCATCGGAATTTCCGACACACAAAATTTGAGATCTGGATCTCAAATTTTCCAACAACAAAATCCATTGACGGAAATTCCGATCGTGTGTACACAATTCCGGCGCACAAAGTGCCACGCATGCTTGGAAGCAAGCAGAAGAGCGGCACTGGCCATTGAACTTCATTTTGCTTGGCTCGTCGTACCTGATGTACGTCACCGCGTTCTTGGCGTTCGCAATTTCCGACCAACTTTGTGTGACCGTGTGTATGCAAGACAAGTTTGAGCCAACATCCGTCGGAAAAAATCCATGGATTTTGTTGTCGGAATGTCCGATCAATGTCCGATCGTGTGTACAGGGCATTAGGGACACGAACATGAAAAATTAAAAGTGCTAATTTTAAAGGCTTATATGCAAGTTATTGTCATAAAAAGTATTTGGGGACCCGGTTACGGCCTCAGGGGACATGTATAAATGCAAACAAAAGTTTTTTAAAACAGACGTTTTTTCAGGAGCAGTGATTTTAATAATGCTTAAAGCGGAGTTCCACCAAAAAAAATAAAAATGAAAAGTCAGCGGCTACAAATACTGCAGCTGCTGACTTTTAATTAGGACACTTACCTGTCCAGAGCGCCCGCGATGTCCTCACCCGAAGCCGATCTGTCCCTTGGGTCCTGAGTGGAGGTGCCGGCATCGTCAGCAAGGGAATCAGGAAGTGAAGCCTTCACAGCCTGGTTCCCTACTGCGCATGTGCGAGTCGCGCTGCGCGTCCTCTCTCTGGTCCCTGCTGTCTTCTGGGACCTTCTGCGGACAGAGGGGGGGCGCGGAGGAGGGGCCGGACATGGCGTAGATCGCGACGGAATCTGCGGCAATCTATCACCGGAAGTGGGAGCAAATACCTGTATTAGACATTTATCTGCTCCCCCCTTCCCCCCTGAAAGGTGCCAAATGTGACACCGGAGGGGGGGAGGAACCAGAAAAGCAGAAGTTCCATTTTTGGATGGAACTCGGCTTTAACCACTTTCAGACCGGACCAATTTGCAGCCAAAGGACCAGGACCCTTTTTGCGATTCGGCACTGCGTCGCTTTAACTGACAATTGCGCGGTCGTGCGACATGGCTCCCAAACAAAATTGGCGTCCTTTTTTTCCCACAAATAGAGCTTTCTTTTGGTGGTATTTGATCGCCCCTGCGGTTTTTATTTTTTGCGCTATAAACAAAAATAGAGCGACAATTTTGAAAAAAAATCATTATTTTTTACTTTTTGCTATAATAAATATCCCCAAAAAAATATAAAAAAACATTTTTTTTCCTCAGTTTAGGCCGATATGTATTCTTCTACATATTTTTGGTAAAAAAAAATCGCAATAAGCGATTATCGATTGGTTTGCGCAGAAGTTATAGCGTTTACAAGATAGGGGATAGTTTTATAGCATTTTTATTAATAATTTTTTTTGTTATTAGTAATGGCGGCGATCTGCGATTTTTTTTGTGACTGCGACATTATGGCGGACACATCGGACATTTTTGGGACCATTGTCATTTATACAGCAATCAATGCTATTTAAATGCATTGATTCCTGTATAAATGACACTGGCAGTGAAGGGGTTAACCACAAGGGGGCAGTGTAAGGGTTAAGTATGCCTAGGGGTGTGTTTCTTACTGTGGGGGGGTGTGGCTGTCAGCTAGTGAATGCTGATCTCTGCTCCAATCACAGGGAGCAGAGATCGGCGTCACTAGTTGCTAGGCAGAATGGGGAGATGCTGTTTATCTCGGCATCTCCCCGTTCAGCCTTCCCGTGAGACGATCGCGGGGGTCCCTGCGGCGATCGAGTCCGCGGGGACCGCGACCTGACTCACGGGGGGTCCCGACCGGCACGGGAGCGTGCCGCTCCCGGCGCGCTCCCGATGGCACGGACAGGCATTAAGGAGGGACTTATATATACGCCCTCCTGCCTGTACGTGCCATTCTGCCGACGTATATCGTCGTGCGCCGGTCGGCAAGTGGTTAAAGTGAAACAATAAAAATGTAATATTCCTTTAAATATCGTGCCTGGGGGGCCTCCTTATTCTGCCTGTAAAGTAGCAAATTTTTCCCATGTTTATAACAGTACCACAGCAAAATTACATTTCTAAAGGAAATTTTTTTATTTAAAACTGCTTGTGGCTGTAATGTATTGTCGGATCTCGGCAATATAGATAAAAATCATTGAAAAAAATGGAATGGGTTCCACCCCCCAGTCCAATACCAGGCCCTTCGGAGAATCCCACGGCAACATTTTTTTTTTTTTTTAAATGGCGTGGATGTCCCCACAAAATCCATACCAGGCCCTTCAGTTTCCGGCCTTCATCGGCACCCATTCCTTTCAGTGTCAAAATGGACTTCATCGAAATTCTTGGGGTCTGGTTTGGAGCTGAGGGCGCAGCCCTGAAGTCCTGGGAGGAGAGGCTGGCCAAGATGCAACAGAAGTTTGGACTTTGGGAGCCTCAGAGAACTCACCATCGAAGGTAAAACACTGGTACTCCGCAATCGAGATTCTCCCTGTGTTGCAGTACCTCCAGGGACGGACTGACAACTCATGTGGCCCCCCCGGCAATAGGAGAAGAATATGGGGCCCCCGGGCAATAGGAGATTATGGGGCCCCCAGGCAATAGGAGATTATGGGGCCCCAGGCAATAGATTATGGGGCCACACAGTATACACACACATACATACAGTATACACACACAGACACACAATATACACACACAGTATACACACACAGACTACACATACACACACTGAAAAGGTACTGGAGAGGCGGGGCAGCTATAATCTTGGGATTTAAAAAAAAACACAGATTTTTACATACTGTCCCTGGTTTTATTGAGGTAGGCAACCCTGATGGGGCCCCTTAGAGGCATGGGGCCCTCGGGCAGTGCCCGAGTGCTCGAATGGTCAGTCCGCCCCAGAGTACCTCTCTTAACACCTGGAAGGCCATCACCAGGGCAGTGTTTCTCTTCATCTGGAGCTCCAAAATGGACAGAGTGAAGTGGGCAGTTATGTTTAAGGAACCTCTCAAGGGCGGTACGGGCGTGCCTGACATTGCCACTTTACTGAGGGTGTTCTTTGCTTGTAACTGCATCCGCAGGACTTTGGTTGATAGAATTTTGGACTCTGGCGGTGACTCCATGTCCTGTTTTTTCCTCCTGCCTCTTTGGAGGTCCCTTGGATGGGACAAATGGGACAGTTCCATGCCCTACAACTGGGACACTCCTTGGTATTACTTGGATACTTTTAAGTTTATCAAGGAGCTGGGGCTGCATGGAGTAAAGCCCGACTTGTGGAAGCCAAAAACTGTCCACAAGTTGATTAGAGCATCAGACATTGTTGAGACTGTCCCAGGTCTCCCTTCAGCCACTTGCAAAGTGGTCTGGAGGAATGTTTCTTCAAAGAGACTCACCAAACGGGCACAAAGATCTGGCATGGATGGCAATCCAAGGGGGACTGTGCGGACAATGATACAGGAGACAGTCAGAGACTGTGCAGACTGTGCAGACAATGATACAGGAGGCGGTTAGAGACTGTGCAGACAAAAATATAGGAGACGGTCAGAGACTGTGTGCGGACAATGATACAGGAGATGGTTAGAGACTGTGCGGGCAATGATACAGGAGACAGTCAGAGACTGTGCGGACAATGATACAGGAGATGGTCAGAGACTGTGCAGACAATGATACAGGAGATGGTCAGAGATTGTGCGGACAATGATACAGGAGACAGTCAGAGACTGTGCGGACAATGATACAGGAGATGGTCAGAGACTGTGCAGACAATGATACAGGAGATGGTCAGAGACTGTGTGCGGACAATGATACAGGAGACAGTCAGAGACTGTGTGGACAATGATACAGGAGATGGTCAGAGACTGTGCGGACAATGATACAGGAGATGGTCAGAGACTGTGCAGACAAAAATACAGGAGATGGTCAGAGACTGTGCAGACAATGATACAGGAGACGGTCAGAGACTGTGTGGACAATGATACAGGAGACGGTCAGAGACTGTGCAGACAAAAATACAGGAGACGGTCAGAGACTGTGTGCAGACAATGATACAGGAGATGATCAAACCCATCAAACCCAGCCACTGTGCCCATCAAACCCAGCCACTGTGCCCCATCAAACTCAGCCACTGCGCCCATCAAACCCAGCCACTGTGCCCATCAAACCCAGCCACTGTGCCCCATCAAACTCAGCCACTGCGCCCATCAAACCCAGCCACTGTGCCCATCAAACCCAGCCACTATGCTTCAGCAAACCCAGCCACTGTGCCCCATCAAACCCAGCCACTGTGCCCATCAAACCCAGCCACTGTGTCAATCAATAGCAGCCACTGTGCCATCAAACGCAGCCACTGTGCCCATCAAAAGCAGCCATTGTGCCCATCAAATGCAGCCACTGTGTCCATCAAACGCAGCCACTGTGCCCGAACAAATGCCGCCACTGTGCCCAATCAAATGCCACCACTGTGCCCCATCAAATTCTACCACTGTGCCCCATCAAATGCCGCCACTGTGCCCCATCAAATGCCGCCACTGTGCCCCATCAAATTCTGCCACTGTGCCCCATCAAATGCCGCCACTGTGCCCCATCAAATGTCGCTACTGTGCCCAATCAAATTCTGCCACTGTGCCCCCTCAAATGCCAAGTGCTTTTTTTTAAGCACCTGATTAGAGCCAGAGTCTCTAATAGGCTTAAAAAAAGGGTGGGCTTGCGCTCTGCGCCCCAAGTCCACCCAGTTGTGTGACAATAGCGAATGAATATTCGCTCTTGTCTTCCTGATTCTCCTCTCGGCCAATCAGGAAGTGGGTCCTGAGACCCATCACCTGATTGGCCGAAACAAGATCCAATCCTATTGACTGTCAGGAGGAGGAGGGAGGAGACGCAGAGGAGGAGACACAGGGGAAGCCGTTGCCTGGATGAAAGCGCTGCCCGTGCCATAGATGGGGTAAGTGGGGAGCTGTTAACCGACCGGGGGGGCTGTGGGTGCACTGTTTGCCGCCCCCCCAAAAAAGTATACCACCAGCTGACACTGGGTGTAGCGCTTTAATTTACACCCCTTTTACATGGGGCGGGGCTCTGTCTGACTTGCTGCAGCTTCTAATGCACATTGTGAGGCGCTCACAGTGTGCAGTGAAATCAGAGGAAGCCGTTTCAGTCCAGGAGAGGAGACGGTACACCTGTGCAAGACTGAAGGGAAGGCCGGAGTTCTGCTTACATTTATACAATAAGCCAATGACATCCTGGAGTCTAGCCTGCTCAGTAGGTTAGCAGTGACAGCCCCCCATATTATTCTAGAAGATAAGTGTGAGATTGTTTTTCGCACCTCTCATCGCCTACAACTGCCCACTAAATGTCGCGCTCACAGCGAGCAGACCACAGTGTAGATGGCGAGGCTGTCACTTCCTACCATACAATGTACGCTGCAGCACCTCCTCCGTGCACTATATACTCAATACAAACCAGGGCAATGTGCCAGCATCCCCAGCGACCAATCAGAACTCATCATTTCCTGTTGGGGTCAATAATGAATCAGATGATGCAGGTTACTGCACTCTGCAAACTACTCACTATTAGCCCCTAACTACAATTTATTAAGTCAAAATCCAGACAAGCAGCGAAATGCATTGAGGAAATACATATAAAGCCAAAGGGTTTGTATTTCTGTCCATCCAGTCTTCAGTGCAACACAGTGCAGCCCTGCATGAGACCTGAGTTTTCTTTGCTGCACTTCAGTAACATGTACAGGTCTTGTCCCTCCCCCTAGACTGTGATTGGTCAGTGAAATGAGAATTAGACTGATGGGGTAATCTCTGGTTCACTCTGATCTCTCACCCTATCAGCGAGCTCCTTGTCAGCACATGGGCTCCCAGTCCTTTCCCTCTCCTCCCTCGCCATCAGATCGTCTCAACCATGTATCAGCCTTCTGATCAAGATGGTGGGCGGGGGCGGGTGAGGGTGTGGCTGGCTCTCACAAACATCGGTCTCCTCTCTGGCTGAAAATGCACTGGACTGGACTGGGAGGATGGCAATGATTCAGGGGTCTCCAAGTTCTCCAAACAAATGACCAGTTTACTGTTCTTCAGACTAGGGGGGGCCGGACTGTGGCTAGTGGGGCCCCAAATTCGGTTCAGAAATGTCATTTTCTGGTATAGAAAAGTGCTTGACATTTTCCGAACCGACTTTGGGGCCCCCATATCTCGGGACCACTTAGTGATAGGAACCCCAAATTTAGTGTGCAAACCCAAAGTCGGTTCGGAAAATGTCAAGCACTTTTCTGCAGCAGAGAATTACATTTTCCGAACCGACTTTGGGGCCCCATATCTTGGGGCCACTTTGTGCTAAGAATCCCAAACTTGGCGTGCAAACCCAGTGGAAATACAACATATCCAAAGCTGGGGTTCCTAGCACCAAGTGGCCCCGAGATACGTGGCCCCAAAGTCAGTTCGGAAAATGTAATTCTCTGCTGCAGAAAAGTGCTTGACATTTTCCGAACCGACTTTGGGTTTGCACACTAAATTTGGGGTTCCTATCACTAAGTGGTCCCGAGATATGGGGGCCCCAAAGTCGGTCAACTGTGTCCATCTGCAGCAATGTCATTTCGGGACCCTTTGGCTGCTGCTCGGGGGCATCTAGGAACCTTTAACCACCTGAGATCCGCGCCATAGCCAAATGACGGCTACAGCGCGGATCTGATGTGCCGGGACGACGTCTATTGACGTCGTTCCGGCAACGAGCTGCCTGCGCGCCCCCTGAAGGGCGCGCGCGGCGCTCTCTGTGATCTGCGAGTCTGTGAGACTCGCTGGATCACAGATCCGAGTAAGGGGTCGATCCCGACCCCTTACCACGTGATCAGCTGTCAGCCAATGACAGCTGATCATGTGATAATAACCGAGCCGGTAGTCGGATTTTTTTCCTGCTCGCGCCGACAGCGCAAGGAGAAAAAAAAAAGATAAAAAAAAAAAAAAAAAAAAAAAAAAAAAAAAAAAAAAAAAAAAAAAAAAAAAAAAGCCGATTACCGGCGGCAGTGAGAGGGACATCAGTCCCTCTCACTGCAATATGCCCAGGGTCCATGGTGCCCACATTTGCCAAAATAAAGTGCCCGCTAGCTCCACCTGTCAGTGCCCACAGTGCCATCTGTCAGTGCCCACAGTGCCATCTGTCAGTGCCCACAGTGCCATTTGTCAGTGCCCACAGTGCCAGTGCTGCATATTCAGTGTCACCTACCAGTGCTCATCAGTGTCCCCTGCCAGTGCTCATCAGTGTCCCCTATCAGTGCCCATCAGTGCCACCTATCAGTGCCCATCAGTGCCATCTATCAGTGCCACCTATCAGTGCCATCTATCAGTGCCCACCCGTGCCATCTATCAGTGCCATCCATCAGTGCCCATCGTGCCACCCATCCGTGCCACCCATCGTGCCACCCATCTGTGACCATCAGTGCCATCTTTGCTGTGCCCATCAGTACCGACTTATCTGTCCCCACCAGTGCAGCCTATCAGTGCCCACCAGTGCAGCTTATCAGTGCCCACCAGTGCAGCTTATCAGTGCCCACCAGTGCAGCTTATCAGTGCCCACCAGTGCAGCCTATCAGTGCCCACCAGTGCCGCCTCATTAGTGCATATCAATGAAGCAGAAAAATTACCTGTTTGCAAAATTTTATAACAAATTATTAAACATGATTTTATTATTTTTTTTTTACTTTTCCATCTTTTTTTATTTGTTTAGCAAAAAATAAAACCCACAGCTGTGATTAAATACCACCAAAAGAAAGCTCTATTTGTGGGGGAAAAAATGGTAAAAATTTAATTTGGGTACAGCATTCTATGACCGCGCAATTCTCATTCCAAGTGCGTCAGCGCCAAAAGCTGAAAATTGGTCTGGTCACGAGGGGGGTTTAAGTCCAAAGTAATCAGCAGTGTTGGTCATCTTACTTTAAAAAAAGTAATTAGTTAAGTTACAAATTACTTCTCCCAAAAAGTAATTGCGTTAGTAACTCAGTTACTACATTGGAAAAGTAATTAGTTACGCAGCAAAGTAACTGGGACTTTTTTAAATATTCTATACGTGTAACTAAGGGGCGGGTCTAGTATTACTGTAACCAAGGGGCGCATTTATTATTATAGTTTATATCGTGTAACCAAGGGGCTGCTCTATTATTACTCTAACCAAGGGGCAGATCTGTTATAGCGTGTAAGCAAGGGGCGGGTCTATTATTATTATATCGTGTAAGGGGCGGGTCTATTATTATTATATCGTGTAAGGGGCGGGTCTATTATTATTATATCGTGTAATGGGCGGATGGCTACAGAAGAGGGCGAATGTTAAATTAATGGGCAGAGCTCGATATATAACAATAATAATAAATGTGCCCCTTGGTTACAGTAATACTAGACCCGCCCCTTAGTTACACGATAGACGCCCCTTGCAGAGTAGCACGAGCATCGGGAGCGCGCGGCATCGCCTCGTACAATTACATGTTAACTGCGCCTGCGCGGTGTAGAGTTCACTCAGAGCTGTTTAGGTTCGGCAATTTTCGGAAGCTCCGTAGTCCTTCGTACTGCGCAAGCCCTGCGCCTGCGCAGTACAGGGGGGTCCTTATACGGCGGGGGAACTTTTTCGGCAGGACACCGGAATTACACTACTGCCATCTAGTGGTGGTAGATGTAATTGGGGTAACTAAGCCAAAGTAATGGGAACTGAGTTACCATGAGGGGAAAAGTAATTAGTTAGATTACTCGTTACCCTCTAAAGTAACTGAGTTACGTAACTCAGTTTATTTTAACTCAGTTACTTACATCACTGGTAATCAGGTGGTTAACTACCGAGTTTGAAGTTCGGGGGACCTATGGCTGCAAATGGGCATTGTTGACCGTCTTTTCCACTTACAGTAGCTGCGAATTTCTCACCCTAGGCTTATCCTCGAGTCAATAAGTTTTCCCATTTTTTGTGGTAAAATTAGGTGCCTCGGCTTATATTCGGGTCGGCTTATACTCGAGTATATACGGTAACATCCAAAGAACAATTTTTCAGCACCTGTTTGACAGGTTCATATCATTGCAATTTTTTACAGCAAGGCCAATTCTTGCTTTCATCAAGAGTACCTCTATAGGGTTACGATGTGAAGGTGCCACCGACACCCCGAAGACCAATTTTTCCGCACACCCGTTATTTCTATCCGAAGTCTGTGGAAGAGACACCATAATTTATCCAAAAAATCTCTAATCTTGTTCCCAGTGCACTACATTGTGGCCTCATCATTAAAGCCCCATACACACGGTCGGATTTTCCGATGGATTCTGTCCTATCGGACAATGTTGTCGGAAAATCAGACCGTGTGTAGGCACCATCGGACAGTTTCCATCAGATTGTCTGACGGACAAAGTCCTATCTCCTGCTGGATAGATTTTTTGACAACAAAGTCCGATCACACCAAATCCGATCGTGTGTAGCGAATTCCGACCGGACAAAGTGCTACGCATGCTCAGATCACATTACAAGACCAAAGCTATTGGCTACTAGCCTCTACGTAGTCCCGTTGTAGGCAACGAACGTCACCACGTTCAGAATGATCGGATTTTCCGACAACTTTGTCCGACCGTGTGTACGCAAAACCAACATCAGACAAAGTATGATGGACATGGTCTGACGGACCTGGTCCTCGGATTATCCGCGCGTGTGTATGGGGCTTAAGACTGGCTCCGCAACGTTGCTTACAAAATGTGTTATTCGGTTCAGAAACTTTCTCAATGTTCGAAAGTTCTGGTGCAAACCGAACCGGGGGTCATTCGGCCCATCCCTACTGTTGATCTAGACGAATGATGTGTAAGGTTGGGTGCGGACAATTAACCGCTTCCCGACCGCCTCACGCAGATATACTGCAGCAGAATGGCACGGGCAGGCAAAATCATGTACCTGTACATGGCCCTTTAATTGCCTGCCCGTGGGTCGCGCGCGCGCGCGCGCGCTCGCGACCCGGGTCGGGAGCTCCGTGACCCCGGCCGCGGGACCAGCGGACCCGATCGCCGCTGGTGTCCCGCGATCGGGTCACAGAGCTGAAGAACGGGGAGAGGTCTGTGTAAACAAACCTCTCCCCACGCTTCCTACACTGCCTGTCATTGATTGGCTGTTCCCGGTCATCGGGAAAGCCGATCAATGACTTCAGACGTCAGCCCCGCCCCCTAATGTAAAAAAACACACACACGTCACAGCCCATAACCCCTCCCCTCCCCCTAGTGGTTAACTCTTTCACTACCACTGTCATTTATACAGGAATCAATGCATTTAAATACCATTGATTGCTGTATAAATGACAATGGTCCCAAAAATGTCCGATGTGTCCGCCATAATGTCGCAGTCACAATAAAAATCGCTGATTGCCGCCATTACTAGTAAAAAAATATACATTAATAAAAATGCTATAAAACTATCCCCTATTTTGTAAACGCTATAACTTTTGCGCAAACCAATCAATAATCGCTAATTGCGATTTTTTTTACCAAAAATATGTAGAAGAATACGTATCGGCCTAAACTGAGGAAAAAAATGTTTTTTTATATATTTTTGGGGGATATTTGTTATAGCAAAAAGCAAAAAATATTGCATTGTTTTCAAAATTGTCGCTCTATTTTTGTTTATAGCGCAAAATATAAAAACCGCAGGGGCGATAAAATACCACCAAAAGAAAGCTCTATTTGTGGGAAAAAAAGGACGCCAATTTTGTTTGGGAGCCATGTCGCACGACCGCGCAATTGTCAGTTAAAGCGACGCAGTGCCGAATCGCAAAAAGGGGCCTGGTCCTTTGGCTGCCAATTGGTCCGGGGCTGAAGTGGTTAAAAAAAAAAAAAATGTAAAAAAAAAAAAGATTTCAATCTGCAGAGGACCAGGGGAGGGGCAGAGAGGAGGGATCAGAGGGTGAAGATCCACCTGTTTCTCTCTCTTAGAACACAATCACCCTTCTGGGCTGCCTTGTAACAGTAAATACGATTAGAATTGATCTGTCAATCAGGTATACAGTGTTATGTGAAGATGGATATTCTGATACATTGTATCATCCGTTTCCTGTCTGTCTGAGCCACAGTGCTGGGTGGGTTGTTGTGTCACCCCCCCCCCCCATGTCACCATCCCCCTCCTGAACTTCTATTACACCCCCCCTTCCCTCGCTCTGCGGTTGTCCGCACCCTTCCTGTGCACGCTTCCATATCTAAACTTGCTGCCAGGACTGATTTCATAAAATTGAACTGAAAAATACTGAAAAAAAACCCCATCAATTGCAGCCTCACTGTGCCCATCAAATGTTGCCATTGTGCCCATCAATTGCAGCCAATGTGCCCATCAAATGCAGCCACTGTGCCCAGGGCCGTTTATAAGGCAGGGCAAAAGGGGCAGCTGCCCTGGGCCCTGTCATTGTTGTGGGGCCCAAAGCAGCTGCCTCATACTTGCCAACTATCCTGGTTTAAATTCCCTCGCCCATTTAGGTTTTGGTCCTGTGCTGTGTGACAATATCTCAGTGTGAAGTGCTGCTACTAATGCTGCCCAGCTCTGCCCTATTGTTGTGTACAGATGACTCACCTGCAGACCCTGTGTTTACATGTAAATTACCAGCATTCATATGTAAATAGCTGCTGCCGGCGGCATTGATATGTATATTATGCCCCCCTCAGGTCATATCCACAGTAATCTCTAGCAACCAATCAACAAGCAGAAATCATGTGCTGTAACCTCTAGAAACTAACCAGTGACCTGTAATGTGTTCTGTAACCTCTAGCAACCAGTCAGTGAGTGGTAATGATACCTCTGGCAACCAATCGCAATAGCTGCCTGATCTGATTCAGTAAAACTGATTTTGAGTCTAGCTGCTATTTATTGTATGTCTCTGTATGAGTAGGTGGAGAGCGAAACTGCATGGGGGGGGGGGTCCCAAGAAAAGTTTTGCCCAGGGTCCAATCAATATTAAAGACTGCCCTGACTGTGCCCATCATACGCATCCTCTGTGCCCATCATATGCAGCCACTGCGCCCATCAAATGCAGCCACTGTGCCCATCAAATGTTGCCATTGTGCCATCGATTGCAGCCAATGTGCCCATCAAATGCAGCCACTGTGCCCATCATATGCATCCTCTGTGCCCATCATATGCATCCTCTGTGCCCATCATATGCAGCCAACTGTGCCCATCATATGCAGCCACTTGTGCCCATCAAATGCAGCCTCTGTGCCCATCATATGCATCCTCTGTGCCCATCATATGCAGCCACTTGTGCCCATCAAATGCCACCACTTGTGCCCACCAAAGGCCACCAATGCTTTGCGCTCCAAGTCCACCTTTTTTTAAGCCTATTAGAGCCTATGGCTCTAATCAGGTGCTTAAAAAAAAAACACCCCCGCCACTGGAATTCAGGCGCCGGCATCTGAAAAGGGGTCGGACGCCTGAATAGGGGGTGGCAGCAGCAACTATGGATAGATTCACGCAATGCATGAATCTATCCATTAGTCATAGAGGGGGCTGGCTGGAGAGAGGGGGTGGCGCCCGTGCACCCTTAATGGACAGGCCGCCCCTGACGGGTGGTTTGGCCCACATGCATCCAATCCCGGTATTTTTATGTGCCCGGAAAGGTTCATAGTCTGCCCACCTCGGGCAGACTATGAAAATCTATAGGGGGCTCGTTCACGCCAGCTTTGGTCTCTGAAAACAATCTGTGTTCAGATCGCTCTTCAGAGAGCATTTGACAAGTGGTGCAGAGCCTTGGATGGCCTCCTCCCCGCCTGCTTTAACCCCTTAATTTCACCGCAACTGCATTGGTGGGGCACAAGCAGCAACAAAAATTTGCTGATGTGGCTTGGTGTATATTTTAAAGTAGATGATCAGTTACCCCCTTGCTCTCCACCCAGCTGACCTCTGTCCATGGGCGTCCGCAGGTAGGGGCAAGGGGGGGCAAGTGCCCCCCCTGGAATCAGGGATCGGATCAGGAGTTTGTTCCCCACTCGGTCTTTATCCTAGCGCTGGCGGCCGGCCCTGTCCTCACCCAGAATGAAAACGGGTCTTGCCAGCTGCTGGCCATAATGGACATCCTACTGGCATGCAGGGTACCGTACTGGGACATAGGGGCACTTGAGGGACTGCAGACAGGGCTAGGGGGTCCCTCTCTCTGACCCCCCCCCATCACCCCTCTCTGTCACCCCCTCTCTCTCTCTGTCACCCCTCTGTCTTTTCCACCCCCCTCTCTCTGTCACCCCACCCCTCTGTCTCTCTCTGTCACACTCCTCTCTCTCTCTCTCTATCACCCCCTCTGTCTCTCTCTGTCACACTCCTCTCTCTCTCTATCACCCCCCTATGTCTCTCTCTGTCACCCCCCTCTGTCTCTCTCTTTCTGTCACCTCCTCTCTCTGTCACCCCCTTTCTATCTGTCACCCCCTCTGTCTCTCTCTGTCCTCCCCCTGTCTCTTTCTGTCACCCCCTATGTCACTTTCTGTCACCCCCTCTCTCTGTCACCCTCTCTCTCTCTCTGCCACCCCCCCCTGTCTCTCTCTGTCACCCCCCCCCCCCCCCCCACATGTAGGCAGTCTCTTAGAGTTTCTTGTGCCATGTCCGCAAGTCTCTTACAGTCTCTTGAGCCATGTATGCAGTCACTGACAGTCTCTTGGGCCATGTATGCCATCTCTGACCATCTCCTGTACTACATATGCAGTCTCTGACAGTGATAATGACACGAAAACGCGAAAAAGGTCAGAGCATGGGTGACCTTAAAATTATGCCCCTCCCTAAAAACAGTTCTGCGGATGCCCATGCCTCTGTCCTCTGCCCTGCTGATCCTCTGTACACTGCCCTGCTGACCTTGCATCCTCTGTCCCCTTGACATTTTTTACTGCACCCCCATATCAGACAGGCTAGATCCGACCCTCCTTGCCACCAAAGTGTTCATTATCTCAACAGTCGCTGGTTGCTGGACATGTGCAATTCGTAGTTTTTTTTCGTCTTTCGCTTTTTTTCCGTTATTTTCGTTTGATTCGCTAAAAATTTTAACGAATAACGAATCTTTTGAATCGAACGAATCCGAAAAACAACGAAAATCCGAAAAAAACAAATTAGAAACAACGAATGTACGAATGAAGAAAATCTGAAAAACGAAAACATGAACAACGAAAATAAAAATGAATGAAAAAATTCGTACATTCGTAACTTTTTTTTTTGTTGAATTGGTAATTTTCCGTGTCTCTTACAATGGCGCTGCTTAACGTGCTTCGAATAGATTGAACGAGAAAATTCGTACATTCGTAACTTTTTTTTTTTTTTTTTTCGAATCGTAATTTTTCGTGTCTCTTACAATGGCGTTGCTTAACGTGCTTCGAATGGATTGAACGAAAAAATGTGTAAGTTTTTTTTGCGATTCGTAATTTTCCGTGTCTCTTAAAATGTAATAATAGCATACACATTACATAAAATTATGAATTATGCTCCGATTACGAATCTACGAATGTTACGAATAAATACGAATGCGTCCGAATTTCGAATAAACGAAAAATAAACTTACGAAAAAACGAATCAACGAAAAAATAACTCTTACGAATGTACGAATCGTTACGAATACGAACACCGACGACTTCCGAATTTATGAATCGTTACTAATCAACGGAAACGAAAAAAACGAAACGAAAATAAACAAATTTTTTTGTTCTGCACATGTCTACTGGTTGCTATGCAGTCCCTGGCTATTTTAATGAAGTTCTTCTTTAAGGTAGACTAAGATTAAGAAATCAAAGCCTATTTTATAGGTACACGGAAGCCCGGGTTTTATTTAACCACACTCCTTAAGCTCCTCCTACTGTTAAGAGTTTGCCCACACCCACATTTTGCCACAGATCACTTCCTCCATCACGTGACCCTCATTCTGAAGTTCAAAGGTTGGGAGGTATGCATTGTGAGAAGCTCACAGTGTGCGGTGAAATCAGAGGAAGCCGTTTCAGTCCAGGGGGAGGAGCCGGTACACCTGGGCAAGACTGAAGGAGAGGCCGGAGGGACGGTTACAAATGGCGCCCTCTGCAGATCACGGACCTGGTCAGTCTAGTACAAAAAGCCAAACAATTCAGGATGTAGGATGGATGCAATCTCTGGGTGGTGATAAGGAGATGGTTCAACCATCCGATGTCTGACCGCAGAGCGAGATAGATAAGAGTCCTTTATTACATATAACATGATAGTAATTCAGAGATCAGGAAGTGTCACAAGTGACTATGAATATACAATGATTCCAGAGACAGACTCCGATCTCCAATCCCGCCGAGCAGTTATTCTGGCTTCATCAGTCAGGAGCAGTGGGGGCTGGTGCTCAATATTTTTTGGGAGGACGGCAAACAAACCTGCCCCCCCCACGGGAGACGGACAGTGGCGATCAGTGCACCCCCACCCGTGGGAGGTGGACGGTGGCGATCATTCCCCCCCCCCCCTGTGGGAGCTGGACGGCGCTGATCAGTGCCCCCCGGCAGGAGATGGACATCAGCGATCAGTGCCCCCTGTGGGAGATGGACAGCGGCGATCAGTGCCCCCTGTGGGAGATGGACAGTGGCAATCAGTGCCCCCCCAGGCAGGAGATAGACAGCAGCGATCAGTGCCCCCCCCGTGAGAGATGGACGGCAGCGATCCGTGCCCCCCCGTGGGAGATGGACAGCTGTGATAAGTACCCCCACCGCAGGAGGTGGACGGCCGTGATCAGTGACCCCAGTGGGAGGTGGACAGTGGTGATCAGTGCCCCCCTGGCAGAAGATGGATAGTAGCAATCAGTGCCCCCCTCCCGTGGGATGTGGACGGCAGCGATCAGTGCCCCCCCTGTGTGAGCTGGACGGCACTGATCAGTGCCCCCCGGCAGGAGATGGACATCAGCAATCAGTGCCCCCTGTGGGAGATGGACAGCGGCGATCAGTGCCCCCTGTGGGAGATGGACAGTGGTGATCAGTGCCCCCCCAAGCAGGAGATAGACAGCAGCGATCAGTGCCCCCCATGAGAGGGGGACGGCAGCGATCAGTGCCCCCCCCGTGGGAGATGGGCAGCTGTCATAAGTACCCCCACCGCAGGAGGTGGACGGCCGTGATCAGTGACCCCCGTGGGAGGTGGACAGTTGTGATCAGTGCCCCCCCGGCAGGAGATGGACAGTAGCAATCAGTGCCCCCCTCCCGTGGGAGGTGGACAGCAGCGATCAGTTCCTCCCCCCGTGGGAGGTGGACGGCAGCTATCAGTGGCCTTACCTTAGGAAGCCAGTGCTGCTCCTCGCTCCAGCTTGCGGGTTGCCGGCTCCATGGAAGAGCCGGAACCGTTGCTTCTCCTCCTGGCTGAACAACAAAGTGGGTCTGATTGGCCGGGAGTCCTAAGACTCCCTGGCCAATCGGGTCTCAGGAGGCCAGGAAGACAATCACAAAGACAATAGCAAATATTAATTCTCTATTGTCACACAACTGGGTGGACTCAGGGGGGGCAATGCTTTGCGCCCCGAGCCCACCCTTTTTTTGAAGCCTATTAGAGCCTCTGGCTCTAATCACATAATTTTTTTTTTCGTTTTTTTGTCATCTGTGTCCCATTGAGGATATTTCCTTTCACTTCCTGTGCAATAGCCAAACAGGAAGTGAGGGGGAATCCCTCCAAAGTGCGAAAAATCCCTGGCTGTCACCAGAACTAGTGCCCTCATTCTTCTGTCACCATTGTCCTGGGGACAACCCAAAATTTGAGATTTCCTTTCACTTTCACTTTCGATAATAATGGTAAACAAGGCAAAAAGAAAGGGTAAATCTCCCTAATGGGGGTACGGACAGCAATAAAAACTGACAGGGGGTCTAATCCTTCTAATCCTCCTTGACAAGTAATTAAACAAATAAATAAATAAATAAAAAAAAAAAAAAAAAAAATCGAGCTTTTAGACTCTAACGAGCAGGGCCCTCAGATTCCTGCTGTATTAAACGGTATTGTAACTGTACTGTCTGCCCTTATATTGTAAAGCGCTGCGTAAACTGTTGGCGTCATATAAATCCTGTATAATATGATAATATGATAATGATAATAATAAATAAATGACGTTTGGTGACACTTTAAGGAAGACTATTCAAACGAACGAGCCGGCAATCCACCAAAATGTACGTACACGGGTCTCTGTTTGGAATGGATTCCTCTAGTGGTCAAAAGAGATATTGCACTTTAAAGGGTTACATTTTTTGTACTTATTTTTACCTTTTTATTATTTTATTTATTTATTTATTTTAATCTAAAAGCAGTTTTTTTTTTTTTTTTTTTCATTATTTGAAAACAGGTTTTACTAATCGTTGCACCTAGTGGGAGAAGGAGAGAACCATTGTGACTGATAAGATGCAATTTTTTTTTCCTTTGGATTTGAGACTTTAAAATTGATAATTTTTTTACAAATTAAAAAAAATGATAATAATAAATGACCCCAAATATTGCACACTCAGTATAAATTTCTATAGCAGTTTTGACGGAGTGAAAAACAGATGGTGAACCTCTCTCCCGGCTCGGAAGGCGTAGCTGCTGGCAATTGCTAGTAGCAATGAACAGGAACAAACTCTGGACTGCCGCACTCTTGAAGAAAACGCCTTTCTTTGTTTTTTTAAATTCACATCAAAAAACAAAGAACACAGCAGACAAAAGTGCTGACTCAGCTCTTTTGTCTGCTGTGTTCTTTGTTTTTTTTTTTTTATGTGAATTTTGAAAAATAAAGAATAGCGTTTTCTTCAAGAGTGCGGCAGTCCAGAGTTTGTTCCTATTCGAATGAATGAGCCGGAAATCCACCAATATACAGGGGAAGGTCTTCGTTTGGAAAGGATTCCTCTAGTGCTCAAAAGGGATATTTTTTTTCCTTTTAATTTAATTTTTTTCTTTACCTTTAATTCTGTTTTTTTTTTAATTTTTTTTTTTTTGAAAACAGGCTTTACTAACGATTGCATCCAGTAAGAGAGGGCGAGAACCACTGTGACTGAAAGACCCAAGTCTTCCTTTAATTTTTGGATTTATTTTCCTCCACACAACTGCCGCTCACTGGATATTTTCTCTTTTCGCCCACCATTCTCTGTAACCCCCGAAAAATTGTTGTGTGCAGGGGCGTTGCTAGGTCTACAAAAGATCTGGGGCTAGAGCCCATAGCAGTGTAGTAAGGAAAGTCCAACGCAGGCATATACATGTATATAATATGTGTGTGTGTGTGTGTATGTATCCCCATAGAGCCCATCAGGGTCCCCAGAGAGCCTCTCCCTTGCATCAGGGTCCCCAGATAGCCCCCCACTTACATTAGGGTCCCCAGAGAGCCCCCCCACTTACATTAGGGTCCCCAGAAAGCCCCCCTTGCATCAGGGTCCCCAGAGAGCCTCCCCCTTGCATCAGGGTCCCCAGAGAGCCTCCCCTTAAATCAGGGTCCCCAGAGAGCCCTCCACTTACATTAGGGTCCCCAGAGAGCCTCCCCCTTGCATCAGGGTCCCCAGAGAGCCCCCCCCTTAAATCAGGGTCCCCAGAGAGTCCTCCACTTACATCAGGGTCCCAAGAGAGCCTCCCCCTTGCATCAGGGTCCCCAGAGAGCCTCTCCCTTGCATCAGGGTCCCCAGAGAGCCCCCCACTTACATTAGGGTCCCCAGAAAGCCCCCCTTGCATCAGGGTCCCCAGAGAGCCTCCCCCTTGCATCAGGGTCCCCAGAGAGCCTCCCCTTAAATCAGGGTCCCCAGAGAGCCCTCCACTTACATTAGGGTCCCCAGAGAGCCTCCCCCTTGCATCAGGGTCCCCAGAGAGCCTCCCCCTTAAATCAGGGTCCCCAGAGAGTCCTCCACTTACATCAGGGTCCCAAGAGAGCCTCCCCCTTGCATCAGGGTCCCCAGAGAGCCTCTCCCTTGCATCAGGGTCCCCAGAGAGCCCCCCACTTACATTAGGGTCCCCAGAGAGCCCCCCACTTACATTAGGGTCCCCAGAGAGCCCCCCTTGCATCAGGGTCCCCAGAGAGCCTCCCCCTTGCATCAGGGTCCCCAGAGAGCCTCCCCTTAAATCAGGGTCCCCAGAGAGCCCTCCACTTACATCAGGGTCCCCAGAGAGCCTCCCCCTTGCACCAGGGTCCCCAGAGAGCCTCCCCCTTAAATCAGGGTCCCCAGAGAGCCCTCCACTTACATCAGGGTCCCCAGAGAGCCTCCCCTTGCATCAGGGTCCCCAGAGAGACTCCCCCTTAAATCAGGATCCCCAGAGAGCCTCCCCTTAAATCAGGGTCCCCAGAGAGCCCTCCACTTACATCAGGGTCCCCAGAGAGCCTCCCCCTTGCATCAGGGTCCCCAGAGAGCCTCCCCCTTAAATCAGGGTCCCCAGAGAGCCTCCACTTACATCAGGGTCCCCAGAGAGCCTCCCCCTTGCATCAGGGTCCCCAGAGAGCCTCCCCCTTAAATCAGGGTTCCCAGAGAGCCCTCCACTTACATCAGGGTCCCCAAAGAGCCCTCCACTTACATCAGAGTCCCCAGAGAGCCTCCCCTCCCCTTGGGGACCCATGTAGAGACTCTGGGCTATGGGCCCCAGATTCAGGGCTATAGCCCCCAAAGCCACCCCCTAGTGACGCCACTGGTTGTGTGTGAAAATCCCAGAAATACTCAGACCAGCCCGTCTGCCACCAACAACCATGCCACGTTCAAAGTCACTTCTATCCCCTTTCTTCCCCCACTCTGATGCTCAGTTTGAACTTTAGCAAGTCGTCTTCACCATGTCTAGGTGCCTAAATGCATTGAGTTGCTGCTATGTGATTGGCTGATTAGCAATTTGTGTTACCAAGCAATTGAACAGGTGTACCCAGGGCCGGGACAAGGGGTGGGCAGGAGGGGCGGTTTCCCTGGGCACTGTGGTATCATGTGAGGTGGGGGGCACCACAAGGAGATTAGGGGGGAGGGAATTTGTGTTAACAAGGGGAATTTGGGGGGCTTCAGGGGGTAAGAATTGTTTTAGGAGGGCAAATTTAGGGAGGGTGTGCTAGGAGTTGTGATTTGGGGGATTTGTGTTGGGAGTGGGGATGGGACACATAATGCCCATACATCTTGGGGGGGGTGGGGAGCAATTTGGCATGTTCGCCCTGGGCTCTAAATGACCTTGTCCCGCCACTCGGTGTACCTAATAAAGTGAGTGTAAAATGAAGACAGAAAGGTTTTATTTAACCACTTAAGGACCGCCTCATGCCGATATACGTCGGCAGAATGGCACGGCTGGGCACAAGCACGTACAGGTACGTTGCTCTTTAAGAGTCCAGCCGTGGGTCACGCCCCGGTCCTGATCCCGATCACCACCGGTGTCCCGCGATCGGGTCACAGAGCTGAAGAACAGGGAGAGGTCTGTGTAAACAAACCTCTCCCCGCGCTTCCTAGTGAGGCTGTCACTGATCGTCTGTTCCCTGTCATAGGGAAAAGACGATCAGTGATGTCACACGCCAAGCCACGCCCCCAGACAGTAAAAAAAAACACATAGGTCACACTTAACCCCTACACTGCCCCCTAGTGGTTAACCCCTTCACTGCCAGTGACATTTTTACAGTAATCAATGCATTTTTAATCGCACTGATCGCTGTATTAATGCCAGTGGTCCCAAAAATGTGTCAAAAAATGTCCGACGTGTCCGCCATAATGTTGCAGTCACAATAAAAATCGCTGATCGCCGCTATTACTAGTAAAAAAAATATATTAATAAAAGTGCCATAAAACTATCCCCTATTTTGTAGATGCTATAACTTTTGCGCAAACCAATCAATAATCGCTTATTTCGATTTTTTTAACCAAAAATATGTAGAAGAATACGTATCTGCCTAAACTGAGGAAAAAAAATGTTTTTTTATACATTTTTGGGGGATATTTATTATAGCAAAAAGTAAAAAATATTGAATTTTTTTCTAAATTGTCGCTCTATTTTTGTTTTTATAGCGCAAAAAATAAAAACCGCAGGGGCGATTAAATACCACCAGAAGAAAGCTCTATTTGTCGGACGCCAATTTTGTTTGAGGGCCACGTCGCACGACCGCGCAATTGTCAGTTAAAGCGACGCAGTGCCGAATCGCAAAACGGGGCCGGGTCCTTTGGCTGCAAATTGGTCCGGGGCTGAAGTGGTTAAAACTTTCATCCTCATGTTAATGAAGGGGGGGGGAGCCAACAAAAAAAAAAGTGAGTCCACCCAGAGGAGACACAGACAGCAACAAACACCTAACAGGGGTCCATTTATATGAGTTTTTCTACTTCATATTGATCCTTTTATGGCAATGTGTTCTGTAATTGGAAAAAATCATGTCATGAAATTATTTTTCTGGGCCAAACGTGAAGTGCTCATTGGTATCAAACCAGCAGAGGGCAGCACAACACAGCAAAGTACATCAATGTTACATTGTACAACATATTGTATCTAACGATGTGACCGTAGATATAGGAATATACATTGTATCAATGTGATTTTTGTATTTATTTCTTAAATAAAAACATTTGTACCATTTATTAACCACTTCAGCCCCAAAAGGTTTACCCCCCTTCATGACCAGGCCATTTTTTCCGACATTATGTGTTAACTCACTGGAAATTGGCAAGCTAATAGGAGTGCCCCTTCAAATGTTAAAAAGGAGGATGGAAAAAAAAGTCTTTCCCTCGCTGGATCTGATGGAATCAGAAATCAGGGCCACCTAAACTGCTTCCTATGGATCCAAAAACCCCTGAATTTCCCATTTGCTGCCATCAAACTTCCCTAACCTCCGGGGGAAGTGACGACACCACGAAGGCAGACACTGTGCACTCAGCAATGACCAAACCACAAGAGCTAACACTTATCAGAAGGAAGACCACCCACCGCTACAACACTGGAGGATAGATAGGTAGATAGATATATAGATAGATAGAGATAGATAGAGAGATAGATAGATAGATAGATAGATAGATAGATAGATAGATAGATAGATAGATAGATAGATAGATAGATAGATAGATAGATAGATAGATAGATACAGTGGTGTGAAAAAGTGTTTGCCCCCTTCCTCATTTCCTGTTCCTTTGCATGTTTGTCACACTTAAGTGTTTCGGAATATCAAACCAATTTAAACAATAGTCAAGGACAACACAAGTAAACACAAAATGCAGTTTGTAAATGAAGGTGTTTATTATTAAAGGTGAAAAAAAATCCAAACCATCATGGCCCTGTGTGAAAAAGTGATTGCCCCCTAAACCTAATAACTGGTTGGGCCACCCTTAGCAGCAACAACTGCAACCAAGCGTTTGCGATAACGTGCAATGAGGCTTTTACAGCGTCCTGGAGGAATTTTGGCCCACTCATCTTTGCAGAATTGTCCTAATTCAGTTACATTAGAGGGTTTTCGAGCATGAACGGCCTTTTTAAGGTCATACCACAACATCTCAATAGGATTCAGGTCTGGACTTTGGCTAGGCCACTCCAAAGTCTTCATTTTGTTTTTCTTCAGCCATTCGGTGGTGGACTTGCTGGTGTGTTTAGGATCATTGTCCTGCTGCAGAACCCAAGTTCGTTTCAGCTTGAGTACACGAACAGATGGTCGGACATTCTCCTTCAGGATCTCTTGGTAGACAGCAGAATTCATAGTTCCTTTTATCACGGCAAGTCTTCCAGGTCCTGAAGCAGCAAAAACAGCCCCAGACCATCACACTACCACCACCATATTTTACTGTTGGTATAATGTTCTTTTTCTGAAATGCAGTGTTCCTTCTACGCCAGATATACTTGGACACACACCTTCCAAAGAGTTCCACTTTTGTCTCATCGGTCCACAGAATGTTGTCCCAAAAGTCTTGGGGATCATCAAGATGTGTTGTGGAGAAATTGAGACGAGCTTTGATGTTCTTTTTGCTCAGCAGTGGTTTTCTCCTTGAAACTCTGCCATGCAGGCCATTTTTGCCCAGTCTTTTCCTGATGGTGGAGGCATGAACGCTGACCTTAACTGAGGCAAGTGAGGCCTGCAGTTCCTTGGACGTTGTTGTGGGGTCTTTTGTGACCTCTTGGATGAGTCGTCGCTGCGCTCTTGGGGTAATTTTGGGCGGCCGGCCACTCCTGGGAAGGTTCACCACTGTTCCATGTCTTCGCCATTTGTGGATAATGGCTCTCACTGTGGTTCGCTGGATTCCCAAGCTTTGGAAATGGCTTTATAACCCTTTCCAGACTGATAGATCTCAATTACTTTCTTTCTCAATTGTTCCTGAATTTCTTTGGGTCCCGGCATGATGTGTAGCTTTTAAGGATCTTCTGGTGGACCTTACTGTGTCAAGCAGCTCCTATTTAAGTGATGCCTTGATTGTGAACAGGTGTGGCAATAATCAGGCCTGGGTGTGGCTAGAGAAATTGAACTCAGGTGTGGACAACCACAGTTATAGTATGTTTTAACAAGGGGGGCAATCACTTTTTCACACAGGGCCATGATGGTTTGGATTTTTTTTCACCTTTAATAATAAACACCTTCATTTACAAATTGCATTTTGTGTTTACTTGTGTTGTCCTTGACTATTGTTTAAATTGGTTTGATGTTCCGAAACACTCAAGTGTGACAAACATGCAAAGGAACAGGAAATGAGGAAGGGGGCAAACACTTTTTCACACCACTGTAGATAGATAGATAGATAGATAGATAGATAGATAGATAGATAGATAGATAGATAGATAGATAGATAGATAGATAGATAGATAACAGTATCTCACAAAAGTGAGTACACCCCTCACATTTTCTGTAAATCTTTTCTTCTATCTTTTCATGTGACAACACTGAAGAAATGACACTTGTCTACAATGTAAAGTAGTGAGTGTACAGCTTGTATAACAGTGTAAATTTGCTGTCCCCTCAAAATAACTCAACACACAGCCATTAATGTCTAAACCGCTGGCAACAAGTGAAAATGTCCAAATTGGGCCCAATTAGCCATTTTCCCTCCTCCGGTGTCATGTGACTCATTAGTGTTACAAGGTCTCAGGTATGAATGGGGAGCAGGTGTGTTACACTTCCCATTCACACCTGAGATCTTGTAACACTTCCTCTTCTTCGTTTGGGCCGACCAGAGCCCCACTTCATCCTCTTCATTTGGGCCGGACAGAGCCCTGCTTCATCCTCTGACATAGCTTTGTTTATAAACAGAGCCGGGTGTAATGTCTGATTCATCCACTGGGGGCTCAGTCATCTCCACTATACCCTCAGCACCTTGATGAGGTCTCAGCCACATCACCTGATACCTCCTCTTGTTCCTATTTAAACAGCTATTACTCATTGTTCATGCTAGGAACCTGTTACCAGGCCTAGTGCACCAGCCGCACATTGCTGCTTACTTCTCCAAGTTTGCGCCGGACAGAGCCCCACTTCATCCTCTTCGTTTGGGCCAGACAGAGCCCCACTTCCTCCTCTTCGTTTGGGCCAGACAGAGCCCCACTTCCCCCTCTTCGCTTGGGCCGGACAGAGCCCCACTTCATCCTCTTCGTTTGGGCCAGACAGAGCCCCACTTCCTCCTATTCGTTTGGGCCGGACAGAGCCCCACTTCCTCCTCTTCGTTTGGGCCGGACAGAGCCCCACTTCCTCCTCTTCGTTTGGGCCGGACAGAGCCCCACTTCTTCCTCTTTGTTTGGGCCGGACAGAGCCCCACTTCCTCCTCTTCGTTTGGGCCAAACAGAGCCATGCTTCATCCTCTTCGTTTGGGCCGGACAGAGCCCCGCTTCATCCTCTTCGTTTGGGCTGGACAGAGCCCCACTTCATCCTCTTCGTTTGGGCCGGACAGAGCCCCACTTCATCCTCTTCGTTTTGGCCGGACAGAGCCCCACTTCCTCCTCTTCATTTGGGCCGGACAGAGCCCCACTTCCTCCTCTTCGTTTGGGCCGGACAGAGCCCCACTTCCTCCTCTTCGTTTGGGCCGGACAGAGCCCCACTTCCTCCTCTTCGTTTGGGCCGGACAGAGCCCCACTTCCTCCTCTTCGTTTGGGCCAGACAGAGCCCCACTTCCTCCTCTTCGTTTGGGCCGGACAGAGCCCCACTTCTCCTCTTCGTTTGGGCCAGACAGAGCCCCCACTTCATCCTCTTCGTTTAGGCTGGACAGAGCCCCACTTCCTCCTCTTCGTTTGGGCCGGACAGAGCCCCACTTCCTCCTCTTCATTTGGTCCGGACCGGGACCCCACCTCCTCTTACGGAGTGTCCCCATCAGCATAACGCAACTCACTGCAAGTATACCTGAACTGCATAAACTTAGTACTTCTGAACTGGTAATGCCTTGTTGACCCTCCTGATACCTAAGTTATGGCTGTATATAAACTCTCTAAATAAACCCCAACTAATCCTCCAACATACCTTCGTTCCTTCATCTGTAATTTGCCATAAGGTGTAACCACTTAACTACATAGTAAGTATATAAGTCCGAAGCTGTGATCCTCTACAAAAACACTACTAGCTCACTGCCTGAGACATTACACCGGGTGAGATCTGATCGGGGAATCACACGGCTCTCTATGTCCTTTTTAAGATCACTTTTGCCCTTACGGAATCTCATGGATTAATTCCAAGCTAGTTTCAACAGAATTTTGGTAAAATTGCTGTTTTTGTGGCACAATTGCCTGCTCTGCTGATCGGCTGTATGATCGTGTGATTCATTGAACCGGATAGAATAGACACAGGCTACCCCTTGAATGTCAAAGCTGACAAACAAGAGGTCTACCTACTCCATAGTGAGTTGGACCTTTTGAAGGATCTTTTTTTCAGAATGACTCATCCTTCCCGGTGGTGATTTATTAGTCTTGAATCATCTGACTTTTCATTCTACGGAAACTTCTTCTAATAGTTCAGCGTGTGTTGTCACTGATTTTTATAACTTTTCAGTTTTATCTTTCTGATCTTTTTTGATGACACCAAACATCCTTCATGTGTCACCCAGAAAGTTTCATTTATTCCTTTTTGCATTGTTGGCTGACGATGACAATTTTTTTTTTTTCGATTTCTGTATTCTGCTCACCAACCGAACAGTGTTAATTTTGGTGGAATTTCGATTTCGCTTTAGTCATAGTCTATTGAATAAAATGCCATTTTAGTTTTAGTCATATTTTAGCCATCTGAATTGTTTTAGTTTAGTCGTATATTTAGTCAACTAGAATCTAATGGGTTTAGTTGAATTGTAATGCATTATTTAAGCATTTCTCTAGAATTTCCATACTCATTATACACTCATGGAGTGAAAATCTAATATCATGTTATTAATTGTGCAATTAAGTTTTGAACAAACTGCACGCTCTGGGCGGTCTGAGGAGGCCTGTAATGCACACAGTGCTCTGGATGTTCTGAGGAGGCCTGTAATGCAAAGTGCTCTGGATGTTCTGAGGAGGCCTGTAATGCACAGTGCTCTGGATGTTCTGAGAAGGCTTGTAATGCACACAGTGCTCTGGACAGTCTGAGGAGGCTTGTAATGCACAGTGCTCTGGTTGTTCTGAGGAGGCCTGTAATGCACAGTGCTCTGGATGTTCTTAGAAGGCTTGTAATGCACACAGTGCTCTGGATGTTCTGAGAAGGCTTGTAATACACAGTGCTCTGGATGTTTTGAAGAGGCTTGTAATGCACACAGTGCTCTGGACAGTCTGAGGAGACATGTAATGCTACACAGAGCTCTGGGTGGTCTGAAGAGGCCTGTAATGCACACAGTGCTCTGGACAGTCTGAGGAGGTCTGTAATGCACACAGTGCTCTGGACAGTCTGAGGAGGTCTGTAATGCACACAGTGCTCTGGATGGTCTTAAGAGGCTTGTAATGCACACAGTGCTCTGGACGGTCTGAGGAGGCCTGTAATACACACAGTGCTCTGGACAGTCTGAGGAGGCCTATAATACTACACTGAGCTCTGGACGGTCTGAGGAGGCCTGTAATGCACAGTGCTCTGGATGGTCTGAGGAGGCCTGTAATGCACACAGTGCTCTGGACGGTCTGAGAAGGCCTGTAATGCACACAGTGCTATGGACAGTATGAGGAGGCCTGTAATGCACACAGTGTTCTGGACAGTCTGAAGAGGCATGTAATGTACGCAGTGCTCTGTATGGTCTGAGGAAGCCTGTAATGCACACAGTGCTCTTGATGGTCTGAGGAGGCCTGTAATGTACTCAGTACTCTGGATTGTGGTCTGAGGAGGACTGTAATGCACACAGTGCTCTTGACAGTGGTCTGAGGAGGCCTGTAATGCTGCACAGTTCTCTGGATGGTCTGAGGAGGCCTTTAATACTGCACAGTGCTCTGGACTGTGGTCTGAGGAGGACTGTAATGCACACAGTGCTCTTGACAGTGGTCTGAGGAGGCCTGTAATACTGTACAGTGCTCTGGATGGTCTGAGAAGGTCTGTAATGCTACGCAGTGCTCTGGACAATGGTCTGAGGAGGCCTGTAATGTGCACAGTTCTCTAGATGGTCTGAGGAGGCCTGTAATACTGTACAGTGCTCTGGATGGTCTGAGAAGGTCTGTAATGCTACACAGTGCTCTGGACAATGGTCTGAGGAAGCCTGTAATGTGCACAGTGCTCTGGATGGTCATCTGAGGGTTCCTGTAATGCTGCACAGTGCTCTTCTTGTGTTTTATGACGTTTTTGGAACCCTTATGTCATTGGATCTCTGCAGATGGTGAGGATTCAGATTTAACTGGTTGAGGAACACTAATACTAAGGCTGTCTCATTAGAGTTTTCTGGTGAGTTTAACCCCTTGAGGGAGTGTGCTTCACGCGGTGAAATATGGGAGTTTTGGTGGAAGGTGCTATGACAACACTATGACTATGACGCGTCACTTCCGGTGATGTCACGTGGGTCACGCCCTTAGTGTCAGATTAGCCGCCGCAATACTGCAGTCCTGTTATAAGTTGCTGATCACTGCCATTAGTTGTATAAAAAAAAAAAAAAAACATTTTAGTATATATCCCATCGTTTGTAGACTCAATAATCAATATACACTTTTTTTTTTTTAATCAAAGAAATGTAGCAAAATACATTTTGGACAAAATTTAGGTAGAACTTTTATTTTTTTCATTGGATATATTTTATATCAAAAAGTAAAAAAATATATATATTTCCTTTAAAGATAAAACAAAGCATGACATATTGTTTTGCATATAGATAGACAGAAAGTAGATAGATAGATAGATAGATAGTGAAGATCAATAATTAAAATAGACAGACAGATAGATTTGAATAGATAGATAGATAGATAGATAGATAGATAGATAGATAGATAGATAGATAGATAGATAGATAGATAGATAGATAGCGAAGATCAATAATAAAAAAATAGACAGATAGATATTGGAAGATAGATAGATAGACAGACAGATAGATAGCAAAGATCAATAATAAAAAAATAGATAGATAGATAGATAGCTAGATAGATAGATAGATAGATAGATAGATATTGGAAGATAGATATTGGAAGATAGATAGATAGATAGATAGATAGATAGATAGATAGATAGATAGATAGCGAAGATCAATAATAAAAATAGATAGATAGATAGATAGATAGATAGATAGATATATAGATAGATAGATAGATATTGGAAGATAGCTATTGGAAGATAGATAGATAGATAGATAGATAGATAGATAGATAGATAGATAGATAGATAGATAGATAGATAGATAGCGAAGATCAATAATAAAAATAGATAGACAGATAGATTTGATAAGATAAATAGATAGATAGATAGATAGATAGATAGATAGATAGATAGATAGATAGACAGATAGCGAAGATCAATAATAAAAATAGATAGACAGATAGATTTGATAAGATAAATAGATAGATAGATAGATAGATAGATAGATAGATAGACAGACAGACAGATAGATAGCGAAGATCAATAATAAAAAAATTGAAAGATAGATAGATATTGGAAGACAGATAGATAGATAGATAGATAGATAGATAGATAGATAGATAGATATTGGAAGATAGATATTGGAAGATAGATAGATAGATAGATAGATAGATAGATAGATAGACAGATAGACAGATAGACAGATAGATAGCGAAGATCAATAATAAAAATAGATAGATAGATAGATAGATAGATAGATAGATAAAAATCAATAATAAAAATAGACAGACAGATAGATTTGATAAGATACATAGATAGATAATGAATATCAATAATAAAAATAGATAGATAGATAGATAGATAGATAGATAGATAGATAGATAGATAGATAGATAGATAGATAGATATTGGAAGACAGATAGATAGATATTGGAAGATAGCTATTGGAAGATAGATAGATAGATAGATAGATAGATAGATAGATAGATAGATAGATAGATAGATAGATAGATAGACAGATAGCGAAGATCAATAATAAAAATAGATAGACAGATAGATTTGATAAGATAAATAGATAGATAGATAGATAGATAGATAGATAGATAGATAGATAGATAGACAGATAGATAGACAGACAGATAGATAGGCAGACAGATAGATAGCGAAGATCAATAATGAAAAAATTGAAAGATAGATAGATAGATATTGGAAGACAGATAGATAGATAGATAGATAGATAGATAGATAGATAGATAGATATTGGAAGATAGATATTGGAAGATAGATAGATAGATAGATAGATAGATAGATAGATAGATAGATAGACAGATAGATAGCGAAGATCAATAATAAAAATAGACAGATAGATAGATTTGATAAGATAGATACATAGATAGATAATGAAGATCAATAATAAAAATAGATAGATAGATAGATAGATAGATAGATAGATAGATAGATAGATAGATAGATAGATAGATAGATAGATAAAAATCAATAATAAAAATAGACAGACAGATAGATTTGATAAAATAAATAGATAGATAGATAAAGATCAATAATTAAGATAGATAGATAAAGATCAATAATAAAAAAATGATAGACAGACAGATAATTAGGATCAATATTATAGACAGTTAGATACATAAAGATCAATAATAAAGATAGATAGATTTGATTAGATATATAAAAAGGATCAATATTAAATATTTTTCCCTTATATATGTACATGTGTTTGTTTCTATATTTTATATGTCAGATTTCATTTTAGTTGAGTCTCCTTGTATATTATCAGATTTTAGTGTTGCCATTTTACACTCTTATCAATAATAAAGATCGATCGATGTAAACAGATATTTCTTTCCAGCGGATAGTGCGGTGAACCTTCCCTATGAGAAGTGATAGTTGGGGGGGGGTGGGGAGGATGGAGCTGCACACGCCGGTCTCTGTGTATTTCTGGAGGTCACACCTACTTCCTCTTCCGCCCGGCGTCCACCAATAGGAGCTCGGCAGGCGCACAGCCCCCAGGCCTGCGGTGGAGAGAAGTGGAAGATACAGGAAATGTGTGACGTCATGGGTAGAGTGTTCCAGGCGTGAGTCACACGCAGCGCTCCGCTCATGGAAGGAACATGGAAGGAGATGTGCGCCGGTGACGTCCTCTGTGTCTGGAACCCGGATCCGCTCACCGCCGACCCGCACTCACCTTATTCATCCAGACGTTATGTCACTGCTAGAAATGGATATCTTTTATAAGATCTATCTATCTATCTATCTATCTATCTATCTATATATATATCTATATATCTATATATCTATCATTTTTTATTTATTTTAATATATTACACACCTAATATATTTTTAATACTGTAGATCCCTTTTTATTGCCCTGTATTATATATTATATGTAGATATACTAGATTTTATATCACATTATAAAACATGAAGGTATTACGTCATAATCTGTTCTATTGTTTTGTATCATATTATATTGCACTGCGCTGTATCATATCACATTATATTATATATCACATCAAATATATAATACCATTTATACTAGATCACATAACATCAATTATATCATAGTACATCAAAGATCATTTTGAATATCATATAATATATGATATAAAATATCTCATGACATATCATATTATATATATATATATATATATGTCATGCTGTATCAAACATTTTTTATCATATCATACATGTCATATCATCTATTATTTCATCTATCATATCAGAAATATTATATCATTTATGTGATGTCACATCCTCTATTATGACGTATATCATATTATATCACATCATCTATTATCAAATATATCATATTATATAATCTATTATCACTTATATCATATTATATCACATCCTCTATTATCACTTATATCATATTATATCACATCCTCTATTATCACTTATATCATATTATATCACATCATCTATTATCACTTATATCATATTATATCACATCATCTATTATCACTTATATCATATTATATCACATCCTCTATTATCAAATATATTATATCACAGCATCTATTATCACTTATATCATATTATATCACATCCTCTATTATCAAATATATTATATCACAGCATCTATTATCACTTATATCATATTATATCACATCATCTATTATCACTTATATTATATTATATCACATCATCTATTATCACATATATCATATTATATCACATCATCTATTATCACATATATCATATTATATCATCTATTATCACTTATATCATATTATATCACATCATCTATTATCACTTATATCATATTATATCACATCCTCTATTATCACTTATATCATATTATATCACATCCTCTATTATCAAATATATCATATTATATCACAGCATCTTTCTTATCATATCTTATCATCATATAAAGTTTTTTATATTATCTATCATATCAAATATATGATGTCATATCATTAATATATCATGTCACATCTTCTATCATATCATATTTAATATCATGTAATACAACAATCCATATAAAATATTTTTTTTTTTTCCTGTCATCTATTCTATAAAATGTCCTATTATCTATCATATCAAATATATTATGTATTATTAAATATATAAAATAAGATCATACACTGTGTATATATTATGTCACATCATCTATTTTATCAAATATCATATCAAGTATATAATATCATCCATCATATCTTGTCATATAAAGTTTTATATTATCTATCATAAGTATCATATCTAATATATGATGTCATATCGTTCATATTATGTCACATCATCTCTCATATCATATTTAATATAATTTAATATAACGTTCCATATAAATATATATCTTTTTCCTGCCATCTATTATATAAAATGTCGTGTTATCTATCTTATCAAATACATTATGTTATATTAAATATTTTCCTTTTAAATCATTTTTATTAAATTATTGTGAACATACATACAAGTTCTTCCATATCATTTCCAATACATGAATATAAAACATTCAAATAAAATGCATACACAATACAAATACGAAAACAATGACAGAGAAAAGAAAAAAAAATATATTAAATATTTTAAATCATATCATACATAGTGTATATATTATGTCACATCATCTATCTTATCAACTATCAAGTATATCGTATCATCCATCATATCTTGTCATATAAAGTGTTATCTATCATATCATCCTTTACATAAAATGTTATTTTATCTATCATATCGAAAAGTTGAACCGGGATGGGTTGCGCTAAATGTTAAAAATAAAAATAAAAAGAACGTGCAAATAATGACAAAAAACAAGTGAATATAAAGGAATTATGCTAGCTAAAAATTAGTGATGAGTGAATCAACCAAGGTATTGCTACTGATGGTGGACAAGGCAGCCCTAATGTGAACATCAAACCATGTCCCATGATTACGTCACTCTCTGACGAAACGCGTAGGGAGGAGCGACGTGCTGACGTCACCGCGTTCTACGTCCTAGCACGGGCGTGTATTGCAGCCGGCCGGCCGCGAAATTTTAAATTCCCTTTTTTTACTTGTTTTATACTTGCGCTCTATGGCGCTTTGGATTAAATAAACCCGTTGGATCCTGCCCATGGTGTGTTTCTTCTCTTTTTCCCGTCCCTCCGTTCGGGTGAACCGAGACCATAGAGACACTCCCCCACTGCTGGAGATCCCCCGATCCATCACCATCTGAGGCACATCACCATCCATCCCTGAGATAGAGGTGGAACCACGACACCCCAGAGGAAAAGGCCTGGGCTGGGCTATAGCCACATGCGTTTGTTCCATCTTGTTCTGGTAAGCCTGCATTTCACCTGGTGGTGGGAACACTGAGCACTGGTCACCTTATCTGTTGGATACCACTTTGGAAAGTCACCATTTTCACGGTTGAAGTCAGACGCAGTCAGACGCAGTTGCCTCTGGACTGGACCTTTCTGTCATTTGGACAATTTGATTTTTTGTTTTATGTTTGATTATTTAGCTTACACTATTTTTGTCACTTGGACTTTATTTGTGTGTTTTATTTTGTACATCAAGTCTATCACATTTGATACATATTATACACATTGGGTCTTTGCTGGCTCACTACTAAGCCTGTTGTGATCAATAGATTTACACTAAACCTTTTGGTTGTTATTACGAATATATGGTTTGATGTTCACATTAGGGCTGCCTTGTCCACCATCAGTAGCAATACCTTGGTTGATTCACTCATCACTAATTTTTAGCTAGCATAATTCCTTTATATTCACTTGTTTTTTGTCATTATTTGCACGTTCTTTTTATTTTTATTTTTATTTTTAACATTTAGCGCAACCCATCCCGGTTCAACTTTTCTATTTGCTTATCACAATTTGGTTGCTGCTTTTTTGTAGGTATTTTTTGTCCAGCGCGATTTTCTTTTTGTATTACTATCTATCATATCGAACAGATCACCTCATATCAAAATATGATATCATATATTCAATATATTAAACCAGATCACACATCCTGTATGTATTATGTCACATCATCTATCTTATCAACTATCATATCATCTATTATATTGTGTCATATAAAGTGTTATGACACTTTATTATTTATTTATTATTATTTTTTATTTTTATTTATTATGATATACATGATATGACATGATAGATAATATAACACTTTATGTAAAAGATCATATGATAGATAACACTTTATATGACAAGATAGGATGGATGATATTATATACTTGATAGTTGATAAGATAGATGATGTGACATAATATATAAACTATGTATGATATGATTTAAAATATTTAATATAAGATAATGTATTTGATATGATAGATAATATGGCATTTTATAGATTAGATGATAGGAAAAAGATATATTTTATATGGAATGTTATATTGCATGATACATGTGATAAGATAGATGATGTGACATAATATGTGTGTATGATATGATATATTTGATATGATAGATAATATAACATTTTACGTAAAAGATGATATGACAGATAACACTTTATATGACAAGATAGGATGGATGATATTATATGTTTAATATGATAGTTGATAAGATAGATGATGTGACATAATATGTATGTATATATAATATTTTTTTTTAGTTAATTTTAGTGCATAATTAACAAACAGCCAGGAATAATTCATTATATTGGAATATTATTATTTTTTTGTTATCTAAAAAAAAAAAAAAATCTAATGACTTTAAACATGACATCATATATGTAATACAATATTTGTATTATCACATTAAGAGATGATGTGACATGATAAAGTTAATATGATAGATGACATAAATATATATATATATATATATATTTTATATGATGTGTGATAAGGTATGATAATTGTGATATGATATGAATGATATGATATATTTGATATGATAGATAATATAAGATTTTACGTAAAAGATGATATGATAGATAACACTTTATATGACAAGATAGGATGGATGATATGATATGTTTAATATGATAGTTGATAAGATAGATAATGTGACATAATATGTATGTATGATATGATTTAATATATTTGATAAGATACATAATATGACATTTAATATGATCTATGATAAAAATGATAATCAATAGGAAAATATATATTGTATAGAATGTTATATTGCATGATAAATGTGATATGATAGATAACACTTTATATGACAAGATATGATGGATGATATTATATATTGATATGATAGTTGATAAGATAGATGATGTGACATAATATATGCACAGTGTATGATCTGAATTAATATATTTAATACAACATAATATATTTGATAAGATAGGTAATATGACATTTTATATAATAGATGATAGGAAAAAAATATATATTTTATATGGAATGTTATAATAAATAATATTAAATATGATATGAGAGATAATGTGACATGACATGAACGATATGACATCATATATTAGATATGATACTTATGATAGATAATATAAAACTCTATATGACAAGATATGATGGATGATATTAAATACTTGATATGATATTTAATAAGGTAGATGATGTGACATAATATATACACAGTGTATATTGATCTGATCTGTATCTGATTTAATATATTTAATTATACATAATATATTTGATATGATGGATAATAGGGCATTTTATATAATAGATGACAGGAAAAAGATATATTTTATATGGAACATTATATTGTATGATACATGTGATATGACACATCATGTGACATAATATAAATGATATAATATAATATTTTTGATATATTATCTATCATATCATATATATCATGTCATATCAAAAATATTATATTATATCATTTATATCATGTCACATCATCTGTCATATCGCATTTATCATGCAATATAACGTTCCATATAAAATATATATTTTTCCTATCATCTATTATATAAAATGTCATTGTATCCATCATATCAAATATATTATGTATTATTAAATATATTAAATCAGATCAATATACACTGTGTATATATTACGTCACATCATCTATCTTATCAACTATCATATCAAGTATTTAATATCATCCATCATATCTTGTCATATAAAGTTTTATATTATCTATCATAAGTATCATATCTAATATATGATGTCATATCGTTCATGTCACATCATCTCTCATATCACATTTAATATAATTTAATAGATCATTCCATATAAAATATATCTTTTCCCTGTCATCTATTCTATAAAATGCCATATTATCTATCTTATCAAATACATTGTTATATTAAATATATTAAATCAGATCA
The DNA here is from genome assembly GCA_028564925.1 of Lithobates sylvaticus. NCBI lineage: Eukaryota > Metazoa > Chordata > Amphibia > Anura > Ranidae > Lithobates > Lithobates sylvaticus. The sequence continues at coordinate 13,101,542 of CM053035.1, forward strand.
ATATACACTGTGTATATATTACGTCACATCACCTATCTTATCAACTATCATATCAAGTATATAATATCATCCATCATATCTTGTCATATAAAGTGTTATCTACCATATCACATTTATCATGCAATATAACATTCTATACAATATATATTTTCCTATTGATTATCATTTTTATCATAGATCGTATTAAATGTCATATTATGTATCTTATCAAATATATCCTGTTATATAAAATATATTAAATCATATCATACATACATATTATGTCACATCATCTCTCTTATCAACTATCATATTAAACATATCATATCATCCATCCTATCTTGTCATATAAAGTGTTATCTATCATATCATCTTTTACGTAAAATGTTATATTATCTATCATATCAAATATATCATATCATTCATATCATATCACAATTATCATACCTTATCACACATCATATAAAATATATTTATGGTCTAGAGCCCTACGGACGACATGAGTAAAGATGACATATAGGAACAACACAAAACTCACCAACATGAAATAGACCTGAAAGTGTGCCTTGGTCTACCGTATGGTACACCAAAATAAGGGGGCATACCCTAGATAAAGAATGATAAGAAGTAGTTATGGAATAATGTGGAATGAGTATTCAGTCTTGGGGTAAGAATACTTGGAAGAGGCTTTTAAAAGGGGAGGGTGGGTGGGTATCACGCACAGGAAACCGACAAAGCGGCGGCCTTTGGGCTGCTTAAATACCCTCCGGGCTCCTCCCATAACTTCAGGCCGGTACCCGGCCTTCCAATTTATGGTCTAGAGCCCTACGGACGACATGAGTAAAGATGACATATAGGAACAACACAAAACTCACCAACATGAAATAGACCTGAAAGTGTGCCTTGGTCTACCGTATGGTACACCAAAATAAGGGGGCAAAACCTTCAGGTAGGGGATAATTATTTATTAAAGGTAATGTGACTGATTGAGACGAGCAAAGGCCTGAGCCATCTCTAACTGTGGGTCAGGAATGTAGCGAGAGAAGCAGGCCGATTTCCGCCGACCCAGTTCCTTGATCACATGGTCCGGAACCCCCTGTCTTGAGGCCGTCGTGGCCGCCCCAATCCGGAATGAATGCCCGGAGTACTGGCTGGGGTCCAACTGAAGATTGCCGAGAAGGACCCGGACATGTTCCACGAACTGCGACGAGTTGAGGGGTTATACCGGAAAGGGTAGAAGCGGACTGGACCCTGGGCGGTCGGATAGCAGTGCCGTCAAACGGTTTAACACGGCAACTGGGCACCAGTTGTTGTGAGTCCTGTACAGGTGAACATCTACTCCGGAACCTCGCTGCTGAGTTTTGGATGTCGCCAAGTGAAGGACGTAGTGATCCTGGTGGCGGCAGAGACTACTTCTATGCAAGGCTGGACCGGCTGGGTGGCTGCGAGTGAACTCGCTGGCCGTAGAAACCCATAAAACGCCATGTGTATCGCAGCCTGCAGGACGGTGCTGAGGAGGAGACCGAAAGGGGACCTATCCAGGATGTCAGACATTCCCTTGAAGATCTCCCCCGTGGTAGGCAGCCGCTTCGGGCTGACTGGCGGCTGGTGTTTCTGCACTCCCCGTAGTAGAGCCCTCACTGCGTGGCAGGAGAACACCGAAGGCCTCGCGGGGTCTTGAAGCGACAAGTAGTGCGGCACCCCGGCCACGTACTGGCGTATCGTGCTGTGTGACAGTGCTAGGTGAGAATGACAATAAGCGCTGAGTTAAACTTCCCTGGAATGAATGAGCAGTAAACATTGAACTGATGCTGTAGGGACAGCTGGACCAGTCTGCGGAGGAAGGACATGACGGGCCTGGATTTAGGCCTGCCCTTGCTGATGATCTTGGCTGTGGCTTGATTGTCTGTCGTGAAAGCCACAGTCTGTCCAGACCAATGGTGACCCCATAGGTGAGCTGCTGCTACGATGGGGAAGAGCTCAAAGAGGGCTGACGTGGTAGTGAAGCCTGGTGTGGCTAATAATTGAGGAGGCCAAGGGGCGGCGAACCACAAATGGCCAAAAATGGCGGCGCATCCTGTGGATGTCGCCGCATCGGTCACCACCTGAGGTGACTGCGTGGACATGACTGGGATGAACAGGGACACACCGTTCCAATTACCAAGAAAGTGTTCCCCCATGGCCAGATCTGCCCTGGCTGCCCAAGGGCTACTCTTAGACCCGAAGGTCAAATTGGTCGCAAAACAATATCGCTCCCTCCACTTGATGAGGGGACGAGCGAGTTGAGACTGGGAGCGACGGAAGAATGAGGCGCTGACAGATCATACACCAGACGTTTTATTTGAAAAAATATTCCCTGTACAAGCCCGATAGGGCTAACCCTCCAGATGTTAAAGGGAGACTGACTGAACGGGCCTATCAAGAAGTCCCGATCCAACTCCGTCTGCAGAAGGACGTCAATCGCTGGCACATCTGTTGCTGCTGAGCGTAGGTTCGTACATTCGTGGGTGGAGTGGGGCAGGGTGATGAGCCCGGTATGAAACCCATCGGTGAAACCCCGGATGAGGTAGCTGGCGAGTGACGGAGTGGGGTGTGAGGTCAAGTAAACACCGAGCCAAAGGGCATTGACCCGGCTTAGTCGTGGTTCTTCTGTTTGACCTCACATAGGATCCTGGGGTGCGCCCTCTGGCATAAGGTGCAAACGTGCAAGAGCCGGCACTGGCTGAAATTGCAGGAGCCGTAATTGAAATTGTTGCAAATGGCGGCTCCCCCAACCATCCGCACCGGACGTCCCAACTTGTCCACCTTTTGCCCTTGCGCCGGGGCCTGCTGAGCCTGGCTCGTGCTGGTAGAGGCCGTGCTAGCTATCGGATGGACAGAGGCTATGTTGGCACACCAGACCGTGGTGTGGGACGCTGACTGACAGACAGCACATAGCGGGGAGCGAAGACCCGCGAAGTGGCGGCAGAACAACTCTGTGTCCACTACGCTCCAGTCCGTTGTCAAATGAAACTGTGAGAATCTGGCTGCGGCTTTGGCCGAGAAGGATCGATGATAGTCGTAGAACGCTGAGCCACCGTATTTGTGGCCCAGGTCTACGATCAAATGGAGGTAGAGGTCCAGTTCCTCCCGTCTGCCGGGGGAGGCTGAGCACAGCACGTCCCTAAACATGCCGAAAGCGAGCGTGAACTCGGGCACCGTGAGCTTTCTGTTGAGCCTCGGATCCTTCGCTTTCAAAACCACCGAGACGTCCCCCCAGGTGTAGGCCTTGTTCTCGGCCAAGTCATGGACCGAGATCATGAGTGAGGCCAGGTTAACGTCTCTGCCCTCTAAAATGTCCTTCCTAACGCTGGGTGGCACCAGGTGGGAAGGGTGAACGGTAGTCGTTGGCAAGCTCACAACCTGCGACCGGTGCACTGATGGCTGGGACCACCGCAGGGTCCGGAACCGTGGCAGCCGGGCTAGTCTCTAGACGAGACACCCTGTCCTGGACCTCAACGATTGAGGAAGACAGGGAGGACACGAGGGTGTGTAGCTGAGCGACGGCGGCTGAAATCGATTCCAGAGACGCCTGCTGGCTGCTGGGGCTTGCTGCGGCCGGTGATGGGAAGAGGAGCCTGAATAGCTCCGCCTTCCTGGCCGCGGCCGAGAAGGGTATCCCTCTGCGTCTCAGCTCGGCGGACAGCCTGGGAATTGTCCATGCCCTAAGGGACTGGACACTGCCAGCCTCGGAGGCTGATGCCGGAGATAGCGGGGTGGTGAGGTCATCGCTGCCGACTGATGACATGGCGGCTGCCAAGACCCGTTACTTAGTAGACTGGTCACGTGTCTGCAGGCTGGGCCTATAAAGAGGTGACAAGCAACGAGTTTGAATGTGTCACCTATGATCTACGTACCTGCCATGAGAAAGCAGGAGCCCCTCGTGCCCCTGCGTTTTTTTTTTTTTTTTTTTACCTGCTGGAACCCTGATCAAGCTGGTGCAGGTGGACCTACTGAATCCGACTGACCTGAGAGAGTGTGAGAGAAAGTACCTATTTAAGAGCCTAACTGCTGCCGTCCAGAGCGACGGAACCTAACGTAGATGATAACAACAGGCGATAGTGACTTAAGTCGACTGCCGAGATCGCTGTGGGATCAAATGACAGATGACAACACTAATGACTGACTTGACATGTTGCCTTAACTGAACGAACTTCCCGTGAGCCGGACTCTGGAGCACGTACAGGAATGAGGCAACCGTGAAACGAGGCTAACTGCCTGGGTATTGCTGAGGCCGAACTGTGACATCCAGCTGCCACCGGGTCCAACTCCAAGCTCCCTTTTTTTTTTTTAGAAATGCGGCCGGCCTAGGGCACGCCGGCGCGAATTCGTACAGGCAGGTGACCAATTAACGCCGGGGCGTGGTAAGGTGACACAGAAATGATATAACATGACAAGGACAAGAGTCAAAGTCTCTTTTTTTTTTTTTGCGACTCCGCCCCTGGCGCATGTATTGAAATGAGGCCGGGCCTAGGGCACGCCGACACGAATTAGTGCGAGGTAGTGACTGCATTCATGGCGGGCGTGGTAAGGTGACAGAAATGAGATACCATGACAGGGGCAAGAATCAGGAATGTACGCAAACCAGTGATGCGATTCCGCCCTTGGCGCATGTATTGAAATGAGGCCGGGCCTAGGGCACGCCGACACGAATTAGTGCGAGGTAGTGACTGCATTCATGCCGGGCGTGGTAAGGTGACAGAAATGAGATACCATGACAGGGGCAAGAATCAGGAATGTATGCAAACCAGTGATGCGATTCCGCCCTTGGCGCATGTATAGAAATGAGGCCGGGCCTAGGGCACGCCGACACGAATTAGTGCGAGGTAGTGACTGCATTCATGCCGGGCGTGGTAAGGTGACAGAAATGATATACCATGACAGGGGCAAGAATCAGGAATGTACGCAACCAGTGATGCGATTCCGCCCTTGGCGCATGTATTGAAATGAGGCCGGGCCTAGGGCACGCCGACACGAATTAGTGCGAGGTAGTGACTGCATTCATGCCGGGCGTGGTAAGGTGACAGAAATGAGATACCATGACAGGGGCAAGAATCAGGAATGTATGCAAACCAGTGATGCGATTCCGCCCTTGGCGCATGTATAGAAATGAGGCCGGGCCTAGGGCACGCCGACACGAATTAGTGCGAGGTAGTGACTGCATTCATGCCGGGCGTGGTAAGGTGACAGAAATGATATACCATGACAGGGGCAAGAATCAGGAATGTACGCAACCAGTGATGTGATTCCGCCCTTGGCGCATGTATCGAAATGAGGCCGGGTAGTCGTGCATCTGGATCGCCCCGATCGGAGCATGTATGGATGCGACCGGACCAGGATCGAAGCGATGGCATGAACGCCCTGTTTAACTGATGCGAAATGATTTAGCATGACCGAATGGCCCGATACGTTAGCCATGTTTGAAATGATGAAATGATTGTCATGCTAACACGTGAAATGTTTCGACACGGTCGAAGTGATTCGTACAACTAGTATGCCAACAGTGCTTCGGAATGTGAATAGCGATTTGGTACGCTCGCTGGCGCCACTGATTCGAATAATGGCAGGACATGAACGATGCGTGTGAGTGCGAACGGCACCCCCGTGCGTGAGTCGTGTTTGAACGATTCGAAGACTGCGTAGCACGACCGCGTAAGGGAACCCTTGAGTGCCGGATGCGACATCGGTCGGAGTGTTTCGTGGCGGGCGGCCCTGAATGTGCGTGCCGCTAGATGGCTCCCGATCGTGTACAACCAAAAACGTGCGAGTAAGTGTTTAGGTTTCGAGACAAGCAGCGCGTGGTTCGTGAGCTACGCAGACCACAGTTTAGTGACATGATAAGCAGTGCATGAGAACGTAAAACATGGGAGCCGAAGCCCTACCTGCGACAGCCGAACCAGACTCTTTGAACGAACTGCGACTCGGCGACACGAGTGCGACACGAAGGGACAACACGACTTACGAACACGGAACGCGGGACTGCAACAAGAGGAGACGGACAGACGAAAACGGAGCTCACGAACCGGCACCAACAGCGCTTGTCTCGAACGAGTCGGTCCTAGATGTCTGACGTATCAGATATCACGCACAGGAAACCGACAAAGCGGCGGCCTTTGGGCTGCTTAAATACCCTCCGGGCTCCTCCCATAACTTCAGGCCGGTACCCGGCCTTCCAATATATATATATTCATCTATCATATTAACTTTATCATGTCACATCATCTCTTAATGTGATAATACAAATATTGTATTACATATATGATGTCATGTTTAAAGTCATTAGATTTTTTTTTTTTTTTAGATAAAAAAAAAAAAAATATTCCAATATAATGAATTATTCATGGCTGTTTGTTAATTATGCACTAAAATTAACAAAAAAAATATTAGAAGAACTGTGAGAATTTTTTATATTGCTAATGAAAATCTTTATCTATATGTTTCAGCTCATGTTGTATCCATCAATATATCTTAATTCATCTTTGTACACTCTGTATGTTTTTGTTGTTTCATTTTGTTTATATATATATATATATATAATAGTAATAATAAAATAAATAGTAATAACTCTGTTTATATATATATATATATATATATATATATATATATATATATATATATATATATATAATATAATAACAATATAAATAATAATAAATCTGTTTATATATATATATATATATATATATATATATATATATAAATAATAGTAATAATAAAATAAATAATAATAACTCTGTTTATATATATATAATAGTAATAATTAAATAAATAATAATAACTCTGTGTATATATATATATATATATATATATATATATATATATATATATATATATATATATATAATAGTAACAATAAATAAATAATAATAACTCTGATTATATATATATATATATATATATAATAGTAATAATAAAATAAAATAAATAATAATAACAGCAGCAATAATAACAATAGTAATTATTATTATTTTATGTTATCGTGGTATATTATTTTAATCACTATATTTGCATTCTCCTAGGTCCAAATTATAATTCATTATTAATAACCACGGCACTATCTGCCTGGAGTTTGCCTGTTCTCCCTGTGCGGGTTTCCTCCGGGTACTCCGGTTTCCTCCCACACTCCAAAGACATGCTGGGAGGTTCATTGGCTCCTAAATCAGCCCCGGTCTGTGTATGTATGAATGTAATGTAGGGATTAGATTGTAAGCTCCTTGAGTGCAGGGACTGATGTGAATATATAGTATAAATATGTAAAGTGCTGCATAAATTGACAGAGCTATATAAGTACATGTAAGGCTCCGTTCACAACTCTGCGTATGGGGGGGGAGGGGGCGACAAACGTGGTAAAAACGCAAATTCCGCCCGCAATTCAGAACGCGGAGATGTGAACGGAGCTTAATTGATAATAAATTAATTAAATAATAACACCAACAATTGTTATTATTATTATTATTGTTGTATGTTATATTGTTATATTATTTTAATCACAATATTTGTATTCTCCTATGTACACTTTGTATATTTTTTCTGTTCGCTGTTTTACTTTCAATGTTGCCTTAATGTTTGCTCAGGACCACAAATAAAATACAATTTGATATTTTTTGGTATTTTTTGTAAACAAAATGTAGAATTATATTTGGATTGGCAAATTTATTGCTGAAAATTACAGGAGCAGAATAAAGACGAACGATTTCATCTTTAAAATATTTTGCGAACATCCAATTTGTACCCATCACTTCCCTTGAAGGAAATGGCTTCGGAGAGGTTGGACTCACCTAGGTAGGTCCCCCGACTTTCAGATTCAGAAGAGCATGTGACGTCCTCCATGTGACGTCCTGCATGTGACGTCCTCCGTGTGACGTCCTCCATGTGACGTCCTCCATGTGATGTCCTCCATGTGACGTCCTCCGTGTGACGTCCTCCATGTGATGTCCTCTGTGTGACGTCCTCCATGTGACGTCCTCCGTGTGACGTCCTCCATGTGACATCCTCCATGTGACGTCCTCCATGTGATGTCCTCTGTGTGACGTCCTCCATGTGACGTCCTCCGTGTGACGTCCTCCATGTGACGTCCTCCGTGTGACGTCCTCCATGTGACGTCCTCCGTGTGACGTCCTCCATGTGATGTCCTCCATGTGACGTCCTCCGTGTGACGTCCTCCATGTGACGTCCTCCGTGTGACGTCCTCCATGTGACGTCCTCCGTGTGACGTCCTCCATGTGACGTCCTCCGTGTGACGTCCTCCATGTGACGTCCTCCATGTGACGTCCTCCGTGTGATGTCCTCCATGTGATGTCCTCCATGTGACGGAGTCGGGCCGATCATATCGGAATCCTCAGCCTTCCTCTGCCAGAAGTTTATAGAATTCCATTGCGGATTTTTGGAAATAGCTAGATTGCCCGGCTGTTATGTTTATCCAATGTCTTTAATTCACCTTTAGATCAGAGTCCTCCCTCGCATCAGAGTCCCTCCATACACCAGGCTCCACATCAGAGCACCAACCTTACATCAGGCTCCCCATCAGAATCCCTCCTTATATCAGGACCCCCATCAGAGTTCCCTTTACATTAGAGTCCCCTTTACCACATCAGAGCCCCCCCTTACATCAGGCTACTTATTTTAGACCCCCTTTACATCAGGGTCCCCATCAGAGCTCCCCTTTACATTACAGTCCCCATCAAAGCCCCCCTTACATCAAGCTACCTATCATAGCCCCCTTTAAATCAGGGTCCCCATCAGAGCTCCCCTTTACATTACAGTCCCCATCAAAGCCCCACTTACATCAAGCTACCTATCATAGCCCCCTTTACATCAGGGTTCCCATCAGAGCTCCCCTTTACATTAGGGCCCCCATCAGAGGCCTCCCTTACATCAGACTCTCAGTCTCTATCAGAGTCCCCCCCCCTTATATCAGGGCCCTCCTCAGAGATCCCCTTTACATTAGAGTTCCCCTTATATTAGGGCCCACCATCAGAGTCTTCTCTTACTTCAGGCTCCCCATCATAGCCCCCTTTCTATCAGGGCTCCCATCAGAGCTCCCCTTTACATTAGAGTCCCCATTATAACAGGGTCCCCATCAGAGCCCTTCCTTACACCAGACTCTCTATTAGAGACCACCCTTATATCAGGGCCCTCCTCAGAGCTCCCCTTTACCTTAGAGTCCCCCTTATATCAGGGCCCCATCAGAGTCCCGCTTACATCAGCCTACCTATTTTAGACCCCCCTTTATATAAGGTCCCCATCAGAGCTCCCCTTTACATTACAGTCCCCATCAAAGCCCCCCTTACATCAAGCTACCTATCATAGCCCCCCCTTTACATCAGGGTCCCCATCAGAGATCCCCTTTACATTAAAGTCCCCCTTACATTAGGGCCCCCATCAGAGCCCTCCCTTACATCAGACTCTCAGTCTCTATCAGAGCCCCCCCCCCCCCCCTTATATCAGGGCCCTCCTCAGAGATCCCCTTTACATCAGGGTCCCCATCAGAGCTCCCTTTTACATTAGAGTCCCCCTTACATTAGGGCACCCATCAGAGCCCTCTCTTACAGCCGACTCTCTGTCAGGGCCCTCCTCAGAGATCCCCTTTACATTAGAGTTCCCCTATACATTAGGGCCCCCCATCAGAGTCTTCTCTTACTTCAGGCTCCCCATCAGAGTCCCCTTTACATTAGAGCCCCCCTTACATTAAGGTCCCCATCAGAACCCTCCCTTACGTAAGCTCCCCATCAGAGTTCCCTTTACATTAAAATCCCCTTTACGTCAGAGCCCCCCTTACATCAGGCTACCTATTATAGCCCCCCCTCCTTACATCAGGGTCCCCATCAGAGCTCCCCTTTACATTACAGTCCCCATCAAAGCCCTCCTTACATCAAGCTACCTATCATACCCCCCTCCTTACATCAGGGTCCTCATCAGAGCTCCCCTTTACATTAGAGTCCCCCTTACATTTGGGCCCCCATCAGAGCCCTCCCTTACATCAGACTTTCTATCAGAGCCCCCCTTATATCAGGACCCTCCTCAGATCCCCTTTACATTAGGCCCCTTTCACACTGGGGCGTTTTTCAGGCGGCAATACCGCCGCAAAGCACCGCTACGGCGGCGCTCTGCGGGGGGTCTTTAACCCTTTTTTTCGGCCGCTCGCGGGGGGTAAAACTGCACCGTGAGCGGCCGAAAACCGCGGCTAAAATGACGGTAAAGCAGCGCTAAATATAGCGCTGCTTTACCGTCACCGCGGCTCCCCGCCCCAGTGTGAAAGGGGTCTTAGAGTTCCCCTTACATTAGGGCCCCCCATCAGAGTCTTCTCTCTTCAAGCTCCCCATCAAAGCCCCCTTTACATTAGGGCTCCCCATCAGACCCCCCCCTTATATCAGGTCTCCCATCAGAGCTCCCCTTTACATTAGAGTCCCCTTTACATTAGAGTCCCCCTTATATCAAGGCCTCCATCAGAGTCTCCTTTACATCAGGCTCTCCATCAGACACCCCCTTATATCAAAGCTCCCATTTAGAGTCCCCCCATCAGAGTCCCCCCATCAGAGTCCCCTCTTCCATCAGTATACCTGATAAAAAAAATATTACAGTAGTTTGGAGATCCCTGATTTACATTCAGCTGATTTTCAGATATATTTAAAAGAATCTAAAAAAGGCGGAATATTCCATGTGTGACCCGGGCAAAAAAGGCGGAATATTCCATGTGTGACCCGGGCAAAAAAGGCGGAATATTCCATGTGTGCCCCGGGCAAGACTGGAATGAATCATCGCTAACAACTTCTGACTCTAACCGGCGCCCGGACCCCGGGCTTTTCAGGGGTGAGACATTTGGAGGGTCTGGTTCGGTTTTCCCTTGGCCTTGTCTTGTATAGTGAGTGGTGGGGAAGCAATGAAGTGAGGCGAGTGATTTAGTAAAACAATCATATCATTAGATGAGAGGGGGGGACGGGTGTTTGTTTTGGTGGCGGGAAATTCTACTCATGTGTCACCCGAGCAACTGAAAAGAAGCGTGGGTCATATTCTTCTCAATGTCATTATTGGAAAGCACAATGACATCATAAAAAGTCTGAAATATTTCTAGAAGTTTTGTCTGTTGTGAAGAAAAAAGAGAGAGAGAGAGAGAGAGAAGAAAGAGAGAGAGAGAAAAAGAGAGAGAGAGAGAAAGAAAGAGAGAGAGAGAGAGAGAGAAAAGAAAGAGAGAGAGAGAAAAAAAAGAGAGAGAGAGAGAAAGAAAGAGAGAGAAAGAAAGAGAGAAAAAAAAAGAAAGAAAGACTAAATATCTAATGTAATGTATTGATAGAAATGTAATTTATTGATACAGATATTTGTTGATTTATTTATACAGATATGCCATAGACAGAGAGAGATTAATGTAGATAGATAGATAGATAGATAGATAGATAGATAGATAGATAGATAGATAGATAGATAGATAGATAGATAGATAGATAGATAGTAAATGAAAGAAAAATGATTAATGTCTAAATAGAAGAAAGAAAGAAATTGATAGATAAAAAGATAGAAGGAAGAAAAAGAAAGAAAGATAGATAGATAGATAGATAGATAGATAGATAGATAGATAGATAGATAGATAGATAGATAGATGAAAGAAAATTGATTAATAGGTAAATAGAAGAAAGAAAGAAATTGATTAATAGAAACATAATAGAAAAAGGAGTAAAAGAAAGACATAAATGGATTGATAGATAAATAGATAGAAGAAAGAAAGAGATAGATAGATAGATAGATAGATAGATAGATAGATAGATAGATAGATAGATAGATAGTAAATGAAAGAAAATTGATTAATGTCTAAATAGAAGAAAGAAAGAAATTGATAGATAAAAAGATAGAAGGAAGAAAAAGAAAGATACATAGATAGATAGATAGATAGATAGATAGATAGATAGATAGATAGATAGATAGATGAAAGAAAATTGATTAATAGGTAAATAGAAGAAAGAAAGAAATTGATTAATAGAAACATAATAGAAAAAGGAGTAAAAGAAATACATAAATGGATTGATAGATAAATAGATAGAAGAAAGAAAGAGATAGATAGATAGATAGATAGATAGATAGATAGATAGATAGATAGATAGATAGATAGATAGATAGATAGATAGACAAATGAAAGAAAATTGATTAATGTCTAAATAGAAGAAAGAAAGAAAGAAATTGATAGATAAAAAGATAGAAGGAAGAAAAAGAAAGATAGATAGATAGATAGAGAGATAGATAAATGAAAGAAAATTGATTAATAGGTAAATAGAAGAAAGAAAGAAAGAAATTGATTAATAGAAACATAATAGAAAAAGGAGTAAAAGAAAGACATACATGATTCATGGATTGATAGATAAATAGATAGAAGAAAGAAAGAGATGGATAGATAGATAGATAGATAGATAGATAGATAGATAGATAGATAGATAGATAGATAGATAGATAGACAAATGAAAGAAAATTGATTAATAGGTAAATAGAAGAAAGAAAGAAAGAAAGAAAGAAAGAAAGAAAGAAAGAAAGAAAGAAATTGATTAATAGAAACATAATAGAAAAAGGAGTAAAAGAAAGACATACATGGATTGATAGATAAATAGATAGAAGAAAGAAAGAGATATATAGATAGATAGATAGATAGATAGATATAGATAGATAGATAGATAGATAGATAGATAGATAGATAGAAGAAAGAAACTGGATTCATAGATAAATAGAACTAAGAAAGAAATGGATTGTTAGATAAATATAAGAAAGAAAGAAGAAATGTATTGATAGATAAATAGAAGAAAGAAAGAAAGAAAGAAGTTGATTTATAGATAGAAAGATAGAAGGAAGAAAAAGAAAGAAAGATCGATAGATAGATAGATAGATAGATAGATAGATAGATAGATAGATAGATAGATAGATAGATAGATAGATAGATAGATAGACAAATGAAAGGAAATTGATTAATTGGTAAATAGTAGAAAGAAAGAAAGAAAGAAATTGATTAATAGAAACATAATAGAAAAAGGAGAGAAAGGAAGACATAAATGGATTGATAGATAAATAGATAGAAGAAAGAAAGAGAAAGATAGATAGATGGATAGAAGAAAGAAACTGAATTCATAGATAAATAAAAGAAATAAAAAAAGAAAGAAAGAAATGGATTGTTAGATAAATATAAGAAAGAAAGAAAGAAAGAAGGAAAGAAATTGATTGATAGGTAAAAAGATAGAAGGAAAAAAAAGAAAGATAGATAGATAGATAGATAGATAGATAGATAGATAGATAGATAGATAGATATGAAGAGATGGATAATTAGCCAATGTAATCTCATAGATGGAACATATAGTATATAAATACTGCTTACTTTGATCTACTTGCTATCCCCGAGACCTGGCTCCATGAATCAGACACCCCTTCTCCTGCTTCCCTCTCCCACGGTGGCCTTCTCTGGACTCACTCCTTTAGACCTAATGGACACAAGGGAGGTGGAGGGGGATTCCTCCCATCCCCACAGAGAACCTTCCGGATTCTTCAATCTCCTCCCTCTCTGTCCCTCTCATCATTTGAAGCTCACTGTATATGTCTATTCTCTCCAACTTCCCTAAGAATTGCTGTGATCTCATCCACCTTACAAAGCACTCAGCGTCTGCCACCCCTCTCTGCCAATCCCTCCTTTGGATGCCACTCAACCAACTAATTAACTGGTTCCCGACCGCCTCACATCTATTTACTGGGCAGAATGGCACCCCTGTGCAAATCCCTGTACCCGTACAGGGTTTCCTTTAAGAGCCGCCAGAGGGCGCACACCCGCTGCACGGCGGGGGACCCGATGCGCGTGGCCGGGTAAACACCCAAATCCCTGTGCTGTCAGAGGAGAGGAGACATGTCGTTTGTTCCTAGTAAGTAGGAACATCGATATGTCTCCTCTCCTACTCAGCCCTATCCCCATACAGTTAGAACACACTGAGGGAACATACCCTTCTTTGTAAACCTGAGAGATGGTTATGTGTGAAAATCCCAGAAATACTCAGACCGGCCCGTCTGCCACCAACAACCATGCCACGTTCAAAGTCGCTTAAACCCCCTTTCTGATGCTCGGTTTGAACTTCAGCAAGTTTTCTTCACCACATCTAGACACCTAAATGCATTGAGTTGCTGCCATGTGATTGGCTGATTAGCAATTGTGTCACCAAGCAATTGAACAAGTATACTACCTAATAAAGTGGCCAGTGAGTGTATTTTCGAATGGGCTGGCAAAGTTCGGCAACACATGCAAACTGGACTTGCAGCATATTATGCGTTATGTTATGTTGGTACATTATGTTATGGTATGTCGGTACGTTATGTTATTTTATGTTATGTTATGTTGGTACGTTATGATATGTTATGTTGTACGTTATGTTATTTTATGTTATGTTGGTACGTTATGTTATGTTATGTTGGTACGTTATGTTATGTTATGTTGTGTTGGTAATTTATGTTATGTTATGTTATGTTGGTACGTTACCTTATGTTATGTTGGTACGTTATGTTATGTTATGTTGTGTTGGTACGTTATGTTATGTTGGTACGTTATGTTATGTTATGTTGGTACGTTATGTTATGTTATGTTGGTACGTTATGTTATGTTATGTTGGTACGTTATGTTATGTTATGTTCGTACGTTATGTTATGTTGGTACGTTATGTTATGTTATGTTGGTACGTTATGTTATGTTATGTTGGTAAGTTATGTTATGTTATGTTCGTACGTTATGTTATGTTCGTACGTTATGTTATGTTGGTACGTTATGTTATGTTATGTTGTGTTGGTACGTTATGTTATGTTGGTACGTTATGTTATGTTATGTTGGTACGTTATGTTATGTTATGTTGGTACGTTATGTTATGTTATGTTGGTACGTTATGTTATGTTATGTTATGTTATGTTGGTAAGTTATGTTATGTTATGTTCGTACGTTATGTTATGTTGGTACGTTATGTTATGTTGGTACGTTATGTTATGTTATGTTGGTATGTTATGTTGGTACGTTATGTTATGTTGGTACGTTATGTTATGTTATGTTGGTACGTTATGTTATGTTATGTTGGTACGTTATGTTATGTTGGTATGTTATGTTGGTACGTTATGTTATGTTGGTACGTTATGTTATGTTGGTATGTTATGTTGGTACGTTATGTTATGTTGGTACGTTATGTTATGTTGGTACGTTATTTTATGTTGGTACGTTATGTTATGTTATGTTGGTACGTTATGTTATGTTATGTTGGTACGTTATGTTATGTTATGTTGGTACGTTATGTTATATTATGTTATGTTGGTACGTTATGTTATGTTATGTTGGTACGTTATGTTATGTTGGTACGTTATGTTATGTTGGTATGTTATGTTGGTACGTTATGTTATGTTGGTACGTTATGTTATGTTATGTTGGTACGTTATGTTATGTTATGTTGGTACGTTATGTTATGTTATATTATGTTATGTTGGTACGTTATGTTATGTTATGTTGGTACATTATGTTATGTTATGTTGGTACGTTATGTTGGTACGTTATGTTATGTTATGTTGGTACATTATGTTATGTTATGTTGGTACGTTATGTTGGTATGTTATGTTATGTTATGTTGTGTTGGTACGTTATGTTATGTTGGTACGTTATGTTATGTTATGTTGGTACGTTATGTTATGTTATGTTGGTACGTTATGTTATGTTATGTTGGTAAGTTATGTTATGTTATGTTCGTACGTTATGTTATGTTGGTACGTTATGTTATGTTATGTTGGTACGTTATGTTATGTTATGTTGGTGCGTTATGTTATGTTGGTACGTTATGTTATGTTGGTACGTTAAGTTATGTTATGTTGGTACGTTATGTTATGTTGGTACGTTATGTTATGTTATGTTGGTATGTTATGTTATGTTGGTACGTTATGTTATGTTATGTTGGTACGTTATGTTATGTTATGTTGGTACGTTATGTTATGTTATGTTGGTACGTTATGTTATGTTGGTACGTTATGTTATGTTATGTTGGTACGTTATGTTATGTTATGTTGGTACGTTATGTTATGTTGGTATGTTATGTTGGTACGTTATGTTATGTTGGTACGTTATGTTATGTTGGTATGTTATGTTGGTACGTTATGTTATGTTGGTACGCTATGTTATGTTGGTATGTTATGTTGGTACGTTATGTTATGTTGGTACGTTATGTTAAGTTGGTACGTTATGTTATATTATGTTATGTTGGTACGTTATGTTATGTTATGTTGGTACGTTATGTTATGTTGGTATGTTATGTTGGTACGTTATGTTATGTTGGTACGTTATGTTATGTTATGTTGGTACGTTATGTTATGTTATGTTGGTACATTATGTTATGTTATGTTGGTACGTTATGTTATGTTATATTATGTTATGTTGGTACGTTATGTTATGTTATATTATGTTATGTTGGTACATTATGTTATGTTATGTTGGTACGTTATGTTGGTACGTTATGTTGGTACATTATGTTATGTTATGTTGGTACATTATGTTATGTTATGTTGGTACGTTATGTTGGTACGTTATGTTATGTTATGTTGGTACATTGGGTGCCATTGAAAATGATATGCATTATCGAAAGCCTCCCAATTGTGCTGTGGTATTGTGTAGCAAAAAATGCATGTTTTTACAAGAACGCACGGATGTGATTGGACCCTTTAAAATTATTCATAACCTTTTTCTACCCAGAAAATCGCAAGTTTGCAAACTACGAGTGCGAAACCGCTGAATGACACAGAAAGCCGTCTTCTAGGAAAGGTCGGGGGGTCGCTTTGTATATACAATCGTGATCTGGCCTTACAATGAAAAAATAAACATGAAAAATTCAAAGAAAACAGGAGAATAACAGTCAGCTAAAAAAAAAAAAAAGAAGACGCGCCGTTTGCTGACGTCGGCGTGCTGCAAAGATCGCTATCATAAAAATTCACAGCGATTCGTACGTAATTGAACGCACTGCTTGAAATGACACGTTCTTGAAAGATCTCTATCTCCTGTTCATGGGCCGCCTCGATGGAGGTCTCGCCAGGAAGTAGAGCTGCACGATTCTGGCCAAAATGAGAATCGCGAATAAAAAGATCACGATTCTCGCGACGTAAAATCTTTCACATTATACAAAAGAAATTGGGCTGACTTTACTGGTTAGTTTTTTTTTTGTTTTGTTTTTTTAATTCATTAACCACTTCAATACCGGCACTTTCGCCCCCTTCCTGCCCAGGCGCCAATTTTCAGCTCTTTCATGATGACAATTGATCAGTCATACGACACTGTACCCAAATTACATTTTTATCATTTTCTTCCCACAAATAGAGATTTCTTTTGGTGGTATTTGATCACCACTGGGGGTTTTTATTTTTTGCTAAACAAACTAAAAAATACCAACATTTTTGAAAAAAATACGTTTTTCTTCGTTTATATAAAATTTAGTTTTCTTCCTCACTGACTGGCACAGATGAGGCGGCACTGATGGGCACTGATGAGTTGGCACTGATAAGATGGCACTGATGGGCACTGATGAGGAGGCACTGATATGTAGAATTGATGGGCACTGATAGGCAGCACTTATATGCAGCACTGATGGGCATAGATAGGCGGCACTGATGGGCACTGATGAGGAGGCACTGATATGTAGAATTGATGGGCGCTGATAGGCGGCACTGATATGCAGCACTGATGGGCATTGATAGGCGGCACTGATGGGCACTGATAGGTGGCACTGATGAGGAGGCACTGATATGTAGAATTGATGGGCACTGATAGGTGGCACTGATATGCAGCACTGATGGGCATTGATAGGCGGCACTGATGGGCACTGATAGGTGGCACTGATGGGCACTGATGAGGAGGCACTGATATGTAGAATTGATGGGCACTGATAGGTGGCACTGATATGCAGCACTGATGGGCATTGATAGGCGGCACTGATGGGCACTGATAGGTGGCACTGATGAGCACTGACAGGTGGCTGTGATGGACACTGACAGGCGGCACTGATTGGCACTGATAAGTGGTACTGATTGGCACTGACAGGTGGCACTGACAGGTGGCACTGATGGGCAGGTACTGATTAGTTACTGACAGATGTTACTGATGGGCACTGATTAGCACTATAATGGGCACAGATTGGCACTATGGTGGGCTCTGATTGGCACTGTGGTGGGTACTGATTGGCAGCTTTTAATTACATCTGATGGGGCTGTTCTAATAATCAATGTGCTGATAAGACCCCCCCCCCCCTCTGACAGGGAGAGCTGCCGATCGGGGACCATCTCTGTTTTCTGTGCGCAGAACATTTGCTTTTAGAAAACATACCAGATGGACTTGCCTCAGTGTTGATGGGGGATCCCTCCCGCGGAGCTATTGTGTTCTTCTGGCGGGGAGGCAGGGGGGGCCACCCCTGCCAGGAGAACACAATGATTATTGCCAGCAGCAAGAGTTCGCTGTGTCTCTAGAACATGGAGGAAATTCCAGGAGAGAAGCAGGTACTCCAGGAGAGCTGGACAGGGTCATAGAAGGTCCCTAACCCATCAGCAGGACCGGTATCTGCTCTTATGTGCAAGGAGGAACTGGATGAGCACTGCCAGAGCCCTACAAAATGACCTCCAGCAGGCCACTGGTGTGAATGTCTCTGACCAAACAATCAGAAACCTTGTCGGGCCCTCAAGCCACCTTCATGAGGGTGGCTTGAGGGCCCGACATCCTCTAAAGGGCCCTGAGCTCACTGCTTGGCACCGTGGAGCTCGATTGGCATTTGCCATTGAACACCAGAACTGGCAGGTCCACCAATGGCGCCCTGTTTCTTTTCACAGACGAGAGCAGGTCCACCCTGAGCACATGTGACAGGTGTGAAAGGGTCTGGAGAAGATGTGGAGACCGTTATACTGCCTGTAACTTCGTTCAGCATGACCGGTTTGGTGGTGGGTCAGTGACGGTCTAGGGAGGACTATCCATGAAGGGAGCTCTGCAGGCTAGACAATGGCACCCTGACTGCCATTAGGTATCGAGACGAAATCCTTGGACCCATTGTCAGACCCTATGCTGGTGCAGTGGGTCCTGGGTTCCTCCTGGTGCACGACAATGCCTGGCGTCATGTGGCGAGAGTATGCAACCAGTTCCTGGAGGATGAAGGAATAGATACCATTGAATGCCCCCCCCCCCCCCCACGATCGACTGACTTAAATCCAATAGAGCACCTCTGGGACATTATGTTTCGGTCCATCCGACGCGGCCAGGTTGCACCTCAGTCTGTTCAGAAGCTTGTGATGCCCTGGTCCAGATCTGGGAGGGAATACCCCAGGACACCGTCCGCCGCCTCATTGTCAGGCATGCATACAACCACGTGGTGGCTTGCTGAGTTGCTGCAATGAAATTTCAGCAAAGTGGACTGGTCTGCTGCATCATTTTTTCACTTGGAGTTTCGGGGTGTCTTTGAATTCAGCCCTCTGTAGGGTGATCCTAACACATTACCCAGTCCATACCAGTGTAAATCCTACCACATTACCCAGTCCATACCAGTATAAATAAATCCTACCACATTACCCAGTCCATACCAGTATAGATCCTAACACATTACCCAGTCCATACCAGTGTAAATCCTACCACATTACCCAGTCCATACCAGTGCAGATCCCATTACCCAGTCCATACCAGTATAGATCCTAACACATTACCCAGTCCATACCAGTACAGATCCTAACACATTACCCAGTCCATACCAGTACAGATCCTAACACATTACCTAGTCCATACCAGTATAAATCCTACCACATTACCCAGTCCATACCAGTACAGATCCTAATACATTACCCAGTCCATACCAGTATAAATCCTACCACATTACCCAGTCCATACCAGTACAGATCCTAATACATTACCCAGTCCATACCAGTATAGATCCTAACACATTACCCAGTCCATACCAGTATAATTCCTACCACATTACCCAGTCCATACCAGTATAGATCCTAACACATTACCCAGTCCATACCAGTACAGATCCTAACATATTACCCAGTCCATACCAGTATAGATCCTAACACATTACCCAGTCCATACCAGTATAAATCCTACCACATTATCCAATCCATACCAGTACAGATCCTTACACAATACCCAGTCCATACCAGTACAGATCCTTACACAATACCCAGTCCATACCAGTATAGATCCTAACACATTACCCAGTCCATACTAGTATAGATCCTAATACATTACCCAGTCCATACCAGTATAAATCCTACCACATTACCCAGTCCATACCAGTACAGATCCTAATACATTACCCAGTCCATACCAGTATAGATCCTAAGACATTACCCAGTCCATACCAGTATAAATCCTACCACATTACCCAGTCCATACCAGTATAGATCCTAACACATTACCCAGTCCATACCAGTACAGATCCTAACATATTACCCAGTCCATACCAGTATAGATCCTAACACATTACCCAGTCCATACCAGTATAAATCCTACCACATTATCCAATCCATACCAGTACAGATCCTTACACAATACCCAGTCCATACCAGTACAGATCCTAACACATTACCCAGTCCATACTAGTATAGATCCTAACACATTACCCAGTCCATACCAGTGTAAATCCTACCACATTACCCAGTCCATACCAGTACAGATCCTTACACAATACCCAGTCCATACCAGTATAGATCCTAACACATTACCCAGTCCATACTAGTATAGATCCTAACACATTACCCAGTCCATACCAGTACAGATCCTAACACATTACCCAGTCCATACCAGTATAAATCCTACCACATTACCCAGTATATACCAGTATATAGCCACCCTCATGACTATGACCCTAAGACCACAGCTACATTCAAGCACAGAGTTGGAAACATGATGCTTTGGGGTGTTTCTCTGATAAAGGTACAGGAGGACTTTGCCGCATTGAGGGGCCAATGGATGGGGCCACATATTGTAAAATGTATTGTAAAATGTTGGATGAGAACCTTTTTCCCTCAGCCAGAACATTGAAGATGGGTCGTGGATGGGTCTTCTCCAGCATGACAATGACCCAAAACATACCGCCAAAGCAATCGAGGAGTGGCTCAAGAAGACGCATATTAAGGTCATGGAGTGGCCCAGCCAGTCTTCAGACCTTAATCCTATAAAAAAGTTGATGGGGGAGCTGAAGCTTCGAGTTGCCAAGAGACCTTAAAGGATTTAGAGAAGAAGAGTGGACCAAAATCCCTCCTGAGATGTGCAAACCTGATCACCAACTACAAGAAAAGTCTGACCTCTGTACTTCCCAACAAGGGTTTCTCCACCAACTACTAAGTCATGTTCTGCTTGGTATACAAAAGGGAGGAAAAATTACATAAAGCTAATGGTAACTCCAAACAGCTGAATATGACACAAGTGTGCTAAAACCATATAGGAACCAACAATGAAAACGATAGTTCATACTGGGGTTAGAACCCTAAGTAGGGAGTTCATTGAGACCTCCGGGGGGGTGTGTAGATGTATGAAACACATGGAATAGTCTTTATCCAAAAAGAGAAAGCCATTGATGACGACCAATAGGTCGAAACTAGTCTGGGAAGGCGCGCAGTGACGTCACCACGCTTAGGAGGACGGGCTCCAGCATCCGACCGGCCGGCGGATTTGTATTGTTTTTAATAAATTATACCATACGGAATTTCACTATGGGTGTCTCTCCTTTTCTTCTTGAATGTCGTCCTATTGAGCCTGCATCGGCCACCTCGTACTAGGAAGTGTCTAGAGTGGGATATCTTGGACATCTAATTGCCCAACAGGAGAACATCCGTTCCATGAGTGCTGGTGATTTCTTAACAGGGCTATCAACAGTCGTTTGAGGATCATTTATTTCTAAGAGCCTGATTTGCTCTGCCTTCTGGTAAGGGCACATTATTTACATGGTGGAGGGCCTGTGTTTATCCCACACGGTATTGAATGCTCATCACGGTGCATCTCTCTAAGGCTTTCTCTTTTTGGATAAAGACTATTCCATGTGTTTCATACATCTACACACCCCCCCGGAGGTCTCAATGAACTCCCTACTTAGGGTTCTAACCCCAGTATGAACTATCGTTTTCATTGTTGGTTCCTATATGGTTTTAGCACACTTGTGTCATATTCAGCTGTTTGGAGTTACCATTAGCTTTATGTAATTTTTCCTCCCTTTTGTATACCTGGCGCTGTTCCTCCCTTTTTCCATTATTGCCATAGTGTGTGTATCCCACTTTGAATAGCAGCCTGCCTATGTTGTTTTCTTTTCTTTCTTGGTAAGCGCGGTTTTATTTGTTTTACTATGTTCTGCTTGGGGATCAAAAACTTATTTTACTCACTGAACTGCAACTTCATTTATAACATTTGTATCATGTGTGTTTTTTCTGGATTTTTGGTTAATGTCTCTATCCTAAAAAATACACCTATGATAAAAAATTATAGACCCTTCATTTCTTTGTAAGTGGGCAAAACTTACACAATTTACAGGGGATCAAATCATTATTTCCCCCCCACTGTATATTGTTACGTCTAACCCATTTGCTTGTTTCTTTTCCACTTTATGTTTTCTCCCCCACTTTATTCTTTCAGTTTTCTTTTCCACTTTATGTTTTCTCCCCCACTTAATTCTATCAGTTTTCTCCTCCACTTTATTCTATCAGTTTTCTCCCCCACTTAATTCTATCAGTTTTCTCCTCCACTTTATTCTATCAGTTTTCTCCCCCACTTTATTCTTTCAGTTTTCTTTTCCACTTTATGTTTTCTCCCCCACTTTATTCTTTCAGTTTTCTTTTCCACTTTATGTTTTCTCCCCCACTTTATTCTTTCAGTTTTCTTTTCCACTTTATGTTTTCTCCCCCACTTTATTCTTTCAGTTTTCTTTTCCACTTTATGTTTTCTCCCCCACTTAATTCTATCAGTTTTCTTTTCCACTTTATGTTTTCTCCCCCACTTTATTCTTTCAGTTTTCTTTTCCACTTTATGTTTTCTCCCCCACTTTATTCTTTCAGTTTTCTCCTCCACTTTATGTTTTCTCTCCCACTTTATTCTTTCAGTATTCCTTTCCACTTTATGTTTTCTCCCCCACTTTATTCTTTCAGTTTTCTCCTCCACTTTATGTTTTCTCCCCCACTTTATTCTTTCAGTTTTCTCCTCCACTTTATGTTTTCTCCCCCACTTTATTCTTTCAGTTTTCTCCTCCACTTTATGTTTTCTCCCCCACTTTATTCTTTCAGTTTTCTCCTCCACTTTATGTTTTCTCCCCCACTTTATTCTTTCAGTTTTCTTTTCCACTTTATGTTTTCTCCCCCACTTTATTCTTTCAGTTTTCTTTTCCACTTTATGTTTTCTCCCCCACTTTATTCTTTCAGTTTTCTTTTCCACTTTATGTTTTCTCCCCCACTTAATTCTATCCGTTTTCTCCAACACTTTATGTTTTCTCCCCCACTTTATTCTTTCAGTTTTCTTTTCCACTTTATGTTTTCTCCCCCACTTTATTCTTTCAGTATTCTTTTCCACTTGATGTTTTCTCCCCCACTTTATTCTTTCAGTTTTCTCCTCCACTTTATGTTTTCTCCCCCACTTTATTCTTTCAGTTTTCTTTTCCACTTTATGTTTTCTCCCCCACTTTATTCTTTCAGTATTCTTTTCCACATTATGTTTTCTCCCCCACTTTATTCTTTCAGTATTCTTTTCCACTTGATGTTTTCTCCCCCACTTTATTCTTTCAGTTTTCTCCTCCACTTTATGTTTTCTCCCCCACTTTATTCTTTCAGTTTTCTTTTCCACTTTATGTTTTCTCCCCCACTTTATTCTTTCAGTTTTCTTTTCCACTTTATGTTTTCTCCCCCACTTTATTCTTTCAGTTTTCTTTTCCACTTTATGTTTTCTCCCCCACTTTATTCTTTCAGTTTTCTTTTCCACTTTATGTTTTCTCCCCCACTTAATTCTATCAGTTTTCTCCAACACTTTATGTTTTCTCCCCCACTTTATTCTTTCAGTTTTCTTTTCCACTTTATGTTTTGTCCCCCACTTTATTCTTTCAGTTTTCTTTTCCACTTTATGTTTTCTCCCCCACTTTATTCTTTCAGTATTCTTTTCCACTTGATGTTTTCTCCCCCACTTTATTCTTTCAGTTTTCTTTTCCACTTTATGTTTTCTCCCCCACTTAATTCTATCAGTTTTCTCCTCCACTTTATTCTATCAGTTTTCTCCTCCGCTTTATGTTTTCTCCCCCACTTTATTCTTTCAGTTTTCTTTTCCACTTTATGTTTTCTCCCCCACTTAATTCTATCAGTTTTCTTTTCCACTTTATGTTTTCTCCCCCACTTTATTCTTTCAGTTTTCTTTTCCACTTTATGTTTTCTCCCCCACTTTATTCTTTCAGTTTTCTCCTCCACTTTATGTTTTCTCTCCCACTTTATTCTTTCAGTATTCCTTTCCACTTTATGTTTTCTCCCCCACTTTATTCTTTCAGTTTTCTCCTCCACTTTATGTTTTCTCCCCCACTTTATTCTTTCAGTTTTCTCCTCCACTTTATGTTTTCTCCCCCACTTTATTCTTTCAGTTTTCTCCTCCACTTTATGTTTTCTCCCCCACTTTATTCTTTCAGTTTTCTCCTCCACTTTATGTTTTCTCCCCCACTTTATTCTTTCAGTTTTCTTTTCCACTTTATGTTTTCTCCCCCACTTTATTCTTTCAGTTTTCTTTTCCACTTTATGTTTTCTCCCCCACTTTATTCTTTCAGTTTTCTTTTCCACTTTATGTTTTCTCCCCCACTTAATTCTATCCGTTTTCTCCAACACTTTATGTTTTCTCCCCCACTTTATTCTTTCAGTTTTCTTTTCCACTTTATGTTTTCTCCCCCACTTTATTCTTTCAGTATTCTTTTCCACTTGATGTTTTCTCCCCCACTTTATTCTTTCAGTTTTCTCCTCCACTTTATGTTTTCTCCCCCACTTTATTCTTTCAGTTTTCTTTTCCACTTTATGTTTTCTCCCCCACTTTATTCTTTCAGTATTCTTTTCCACATTATGTTTTCTCCCCCACTTTATTCTTTCAGTATTCTTTTCCACTTGATGTTTTCTCCCCCACTTTATTCTTTCAGTTTTCTCCTCCACTTTATGTTTTCTCCCCCACTTTATTCTTTCAGTTTTCTTTTCCACTTTATGTTTTCTCCCCCACTTTATTCTTTCAGTTTTCTTTTCCACTTTATGTTTTCTCCCCCACTTTATTCTTTCAGTTTTCTTTTCCACTTTATGTTTTCTCCCCCACTTTATTCTTTCAGTTTTCTTTTCCACTTTATGTTTTCTCCCCCACTTAATTCTATCAGTTTTCTCCAACACTTTATGTTTTCTCCCCCACTTTATTCTTTCAGTTTTCTTTTCCACTTTATGTTTTGTCCCCCACTTTATTCTTTCAGTTTTCTTTTCCACTTTATGTTTTCTCCCCCACTTTATTCTTTCAGTATTCTTTTCCACTTGATGTTTTCTCCCCCACTTTATTCTTTCAGTTTTCTTTTCCACATTATGTTTTCTCCCCCACTTTATTCTTTCAGTTTTCTCCTCCACTTTATGTTTTCTCCTCCACTTTATGTTTTCTCCTCCACTTTATTCTTTCAGCTGGAAATTTCCTTTAAATGTTTCAATAAATAATCCTGACTATGTGAACAGTCAGAAAAATAAATAAAAATTGCTACATTTTCTCTGAACAGAACGTTTTCATGCCTGATCTCTGATGTTTCCACTTTCTGCTTCTTGGTTACTTTCCCTTGTTCCTTTCCCCGGTATGTAGAACCCTCTTATCTATTCATCTCATCTCTCTCCTTCTTCTGCTCTTTCCGACTCTTCCTCTAGTGGGCCGGGCCTCTGCAGTTCCTCTTTAACAGAAGCAGATCGAGCAGCAATGAGGCATTGACAGCGAAGAGAGCGAAGCGAGGAGGGCGAGGAGACAGACGCACGAGGCTGGACCCCTACAGGCAAGACCCACTGAGCAACGAGGGCATGAGTTCCCCTCCATCTGGCTCTAGAGGTAAGTCGCCCCCCCCCCCCCACACACACACACATAACAGTCATTTAAAACATCACTCCACCTCAATGTCACATTTTATCATCATCTTGCTATAGAATATTTTAATCGTTGAGCCTGTGAAGGATTTAAAAGGATCTACTCTGTTCAGTGTGATTCTGACTACAACACGGAGTCCGGTTGTGTCTACAGTTCGCCCATGGCAGTATAAGATAAAAAAAAATAAAAAATAAAATAAATAAATAAAAAGGTATGAGCAAGGGGATGAGGAAAAGCAAAGCTTAAGAAAAAAAATTAAAGGCTTCTAAAATGTCTCAGCACAAGCTGGCTTACACTGTAGCAATTACTAGAAAGGGAAGTTAAAAAAATTAAATTAAAAAAAAAAAAAATTGCCATCACCTTCATTTTCATTTTCACGGGTGCTCTCGTCCAAAAATTCTAATGTTTATTGTTACAAAACTATATGATATTTTTTTTTTTTTTGGATCAATGGGTGCTTGATGGCAGGTTGTAAATTAAAAAAATGTAATTGAATATTAAAAATTAAAAAAAAAAAATTGCCATCAACTTCACTTTCATTATGAAGGTGGGTGCTCCACATTTTTATTGTTACAATATGATATGAGCTAATTTTTTTTAATTTTTTTTTTTTTGGATTGATGGGTGCTTTGTACAATGGCAGGTTGTAAATTAAAAAAATTAAGTTGAATATTAAAAAAAAAATGCCATCATCTTCTATTCCATTATGAAGGTGGGTGCTCCACATTTTTATTGTTACAATATGATATGAGCTAATTTTTTTTTATTTATTTTTATTTTTTTTGGATTGATGGGTGCTTTGTACAATGGCAGGTTGTAAATTAAAAAAATGTAATTGAATATTAAAAATTAAAAAAAAAAAAAAATTGCCATCATCTTCACTTTCATTATGAAGGTGGGTGCTCCACATTTTTATTGTTATGATATGATCTATTTATTTATTTATTTTTTGATTCGATGGATGCTTTGTACAATGGCAGGTTGTAAAAAATTTAATTGAATATTAAAAATGTATAAAAAAAATGCCATCATCTTCACTTTCATTGTGGAGGTGGGTGATCCACATTTTTATTGTTACAATATGATATGATCTAATTTTTTTTGTTTATTTTTTTGGATTGATGGGTGATTTGTACAATGGCAGGTTGTAAATTAAAAATTAAATTGAATATTAAAAATTAAAAAAAAAAAAATGCCATCATCTTCACTTTCATTATGAAGGTGGGTGCTCTCATGCAAAATCCACATTTTTATTGTTACAATATGATATGATCTTTTTTGGATTGATGGGTGCTTTGTACAATGGCAGCTTTTAAATTAAAGATTAAATTAAAAGTAAAAAGTAAAAAACTGCCATCACCTTCAGTTTCATTGTGAAGGTGGGTGATCCAAAAATCCTAATTTTTATTGTTACAATATGATATGATCTTCTTTTTTATTTATTTTTTTGGATCGATGCATTTTACAATGGTGACTTTTAAAAATTTAATTAAAAATTTAATTTAAATTAAATTAAAAACGTAATTAATAATTTTAAAAAATTGCCATCATCTTCACTTTAATTGTGGAGGTGGTTGCTCTCATCCAAAAATCCCATTTTTTTATTGTTACAATACTATATGAGGTTTTTTTTTTTATTTTTTTATTTTTTTTTATCGATGGGTGCTTTGTACAGTGGTTGCTTGTAAACTAAAAATGTAATTGAATATTAAAAATGTAATTAAAAATCCATCCAACCATTGGATGTGGTGGCTGCATTAGTGGCTGCATTAGTTTTATTTTTTTTAGTCTTTTTCCCCCTCTGTTTTCACCTGGTGATCTGGCCAGTAACACACCTCCTGAATGAGTGCCCGCCCTCCCCACTCTGGATGAAGGAGCACAGGAGGCACAGCAGACAGCAGCATTGTCAGTCTGGGGGGGTGACCTGGCCAGTAACACAGCTCCTGTATTAGAGTGTCCCCCACTCTGGATGAAGGGGCACAGGAGGCACAGCAGAGGACAGTATTGTCAGTCTGGGGGGTGATCTGGTCAGTATCACAGCTCTTGTATTAGAGTGCCCCCCCTCTGGATGAAGGGGCACAGGAGGCACAGCAGATGACAGTATTGTCAGTCTGGGGGGTGACCTGGCCAGTAACACAGATCCTGTATTGGAGTGCCCCCCCCCACTCTGGATGAAGGGGCACAGGAGGAACAGTAGAAAGCAGCATTGTCAGTCTGGGGGGTGACCTGACCAGTAACACAGCTCCTGTATTAGAGTGCCCCCACTCTGGATGAAGGGGCACAGGAGGCACATCAGACGGCAGCATTGTCAGTCTGGGGGGTGACCTGACCAATAACACAGCTCCTGTATTAGAGTGTCCCCCCCCCACTCTGGATGAAGGGGCACAGGAGGAACAGTAGAAAGCAGCATTGTCAGTCTGGGGGTTGATCTGGCCAGTTCAACACATAGGTGTGAATCTGCAAGGTGTCCTCAATCATCTCTACATCTATAAGCGTTATGGAAAAATGAATTCTCAAAGTCCACAACGCAGGCCCTGTGCTCACCTAGGAGGGCACAATCTTGTTCCAGCTCTCTAATATAAACAAACAGACTGAAACCTGACTGCAGAGTCATTGATGTGATCCCTGAGAAGGAAGAAGGTCACATTACATGCAGCTGATGAGGTCAGTGATGAGAATATGGAAAGTGCTGAGTTTTCAAAAATGAAAACATTTGGGAGCTTGAAAATCAAAGCTCCCAGCATGCACTGCCCTGGCCTGGTCAGTTGCCTCTGACTTCCTGCCAGGAATGCTGAGGTTTGTAGTTCCCCGGCAGGTTGGGTGGTGCACATAGACAATGCAATCTGTGTTCTCGTCGGTGACTGCAGCAGAACCAGCCTCTGTGTATTGATCAGAATAACAAGGCCGGCGGCGGGCGGGCGTTCTCGGATTGACGGGGAGGGGGGGGGGGAAGGGATTTTTACTGTGATGAACAGCGAAGTGGCGTAAAATCCGATGACTAATCACACCAAATGATTTGATTAACAAATATTGGCTATACATATTGTGGCATGGGATGAAATGTATAGATAGACTCATGGAAAGAACATTGAGTCTATATATCTATAGAAATAAATACTGTATATACATATATAGTGAGAGAGCGAGATATCGATAGATAGATAGAGGGAGATAGAGGGATATAGATAAATAGATAGATAGATAGATAGATAAAGAAGGAGATTAGATAGATAGATAGATAGATCGATAGATAGATAGATAGATAGATAGATAGATAGATAGATAGATAGATAGATAGAGGGAGATAGATAGATAGATAGATAGATAGATAGATAGATAGATAGATAGATAGATAGATAGATAGATAGATAGATAGAAGGAGATAGAGGGAGATAGATAGAGGGAGATAGATAGATAGATAGATAGACAATTCCTACGATAGATAGATAGATAGATAGATAGATAGATAGATAGATAGATAGATAGATAGATAGATAGATAGATAGATAGATAGATAGATAGATGGAGATACTATCTATAGAGGGAGATAGATAGATAGATAGATAGATAGATAGATAGATAGATAGATAGATAGATAGATAGATAGATAGATAGATAGAAGGAGATAGAGGGAGACAGATAGAGGGAGATAGATAGAGGGAGATAGATAGATAGATAGATAGATAGATAGATAGATAGATAGATAGATAGATAGATAGATAGATAGATAGATAGATAGATAGATAGAAGGAGATAGAGGGAGATAGATAGAGGGAGATAGATAGATAGGTAGATAGATAGATAGATAGATAGATAGATAGATAGATAGATAGATAGGAGATAGAGGGAGATAGAGGGAGATAGATAGATAGATAGATAGATAGATAGAAGGAGATAGAGGGAGATAGATAGATAGATAGAGGGAGATAGATAGATAGATAGATAGATAGATAGATAGATAGATAGATAGATAGATAGATAGATAGATAGATAGATAGAGGGAGATAGATAGAGGGAGATAGAGGGAGATAGATAGATAGATATAAGATAGATATTAGATAGATAGATAGATAGATAGATAGATAGATAGATAGATAGATAGAAAGAATTAGATAGATAGATAGATAGAGGGAGATAGAGGGAGATAGATAGATATAAGATAGATATTAGATAGATAGATAGATAGATAGATAGGTAGAAAGAATTAGATAGATAGATAGATAGATAGATAGATAGATAGATAGATAGATAGAGGGAGATAGAGGGAGATAGATCGATATAAGATAGATATTAGATAGATAGATAGATAGATAGATAGATAGATAGAAAGAATTAGATAGATAGATAGACATGAGATAAATAAATAGATAGATAGATAGGTTCTCTGACATTCATTGAACAGTATGTGTATTATTTGGGGGGTGGGGGATGGGTATCTCTGTAGTGTGGATTTCCCTGGCAGTGAGTCACAGTTGATGGGGATTCCTCTGTACACTTCAGTGACGGCGTCTGTCTGCCGCCCCCACACTAAGCCCCGCCCCTGGCGCGCAGACGTCACCTCGGCACACACATGTTTCTGGCTTCCCGTGTATTTTCGGTTTTGTTCTCTAGCTTATTCTATGGTGGGGGGAGGGGATCTGATCTTGTAGTGCAGGGAAGTGAAACAATCTACTTTCTTCTTCTTTATCCTTCTTGACTCAGTCTGGCAGCACCAGCTTTTCAAGTATTCACTGCGTCCACTGTGAAAGGGATGCTTAAATCTTGCCGTCTGTACAAATTCCGACGCGCAAAATTCCTACGCATGCTCGGAAACAATTCGACGCATGCTCGGGAGCACTGAACTTCATTTTCCCGGCTCGTTGTAGTGTTGTACGTCACCGCGTTCTTGGCGGTCGAAACTTCCGAGAACTTTTGTGTGACCGTGTGTATGCAAACCAAGCTTGAGCGGAATTCCGTCGGAAAAACCATCCAAGATTTTTCCGACGGAAACTCCGATCGTGTGTACTGCCAGCAACACACTTCCTGTACTAGGGTGACAACACTCATTCACGGTATCTATGGGAGGAGCAACGTTGTCACCCCGGGCTGCTCACCTGATATGGACAATAAATATACTTCTTTTCTTGTGGTGGGGGGGAGGTGATCTGTAGTTCGCAGAAGATAGCTGGGAAGGCTGATAACACTATCTCAGTTCAGTCCACTGACAGGATCTATAGAAAATGTACTTTGTGACAACATTCACCTACTTTACAGAAGCAGTGTTGTCACATTAGGACAGGGTGTGTGTTTGGGACTACAAAACACCTCCCGTTCCCCTCTTCTGTCAGAAACCATGAAATCAGGCTGAGACAGAAGTACAGTTAAATTACACTTGTTTAATAATAAAAGTAAAAAGAACAAACGTAGTCAAAACATAGCCAAAGTTCAGTAACCGGAACGGATAGTCAGCCAAGCCAGAAGTCAGGAATCAATGTAGTGGAACAGCAAGCAGGATCTGGAGCCAGAAGGGATGTCAGCAAAGCCAGTCTTTAAACAGGAACGCAGGCGATAGCTTCTGTGATGTTGACCAAGGCGAAGGCAGAGACCCTCTGGACTGGACGGCTTAAGTAGGCAGGACTGACGGGCAGGATATCATCAACAGCTGAGTAACTATGGAGAGAGATGGGATCTGGCAATTAGCCAACAGCTGAGCGTCCAGCTAAGAGAAGGAAGGGCTGAGCCCAGCCCTGACATCTTCTCCATCAAAGCAGCCCTTTGATCAGCTGTGTCCAATCACAGCTGGTCACCTGTAAACAAACTTGCCAGTTATCAGCATTCCTTTTCTCACGCACTGTGTTAGCGTGAGGAAAGGAGAGCTGGTAACTGGCAAGTGTGCCAGGAATCATGTACAGTCATAATCAGTGCATCCCATCAGTTCCAGTCCAGTGTCCATCAGTACTGCTTCATCAGTGCAGCCTCATCAATGCCCATCAATGCAGCCTCATCAGTGCCCATCGGTGCAGCTTATCAGTGCCCATCAGTGCAGCATATCCATGCCCATCGGTTCTGCCTATCAGTGTCCATCAGTGCTGCCTATCAGTGCTGCCTCATCAGTACCCATCAGTGCTGCCTCATCAGTGCAGCCCAATCAGTGCAGCTTATCAGTGCAGCTTATCTGTGCCCATCAGAGCTGCCTATCAGTGTCCATCAGTGCCACCTATCAGTGCCCATCAAGTGCTGCCTCATCAGTGCAGCCTCATCAATGCAGCCTCATCAGTGCCCATCGGTGCAGCTTATCAGTGCCCATCAGTGCAGCATATCCATGCCCATCAGTGCTGCCTATCAGTGTCCATCAGTGCAGCCCCATCAGTGCCCATCAGTGCAGCTTATCAGTGCAGCTTATCTATGCCCATCAGAGCTGCCTATCAGTGTCCATCAGTGCCACCTATCAGTGCTGCCTATCAGTGCCCATCAGTGCTGCCTATCAGTACTGCTTCTTCAGTGCCCATCAGTGCTGCCTCATCAGTGCAGCGTCATCAGTGCCCATCTGTGCAGCGTCATCAGTGCCCATCTGTGCAGCTTACCAGTGCCCATCAGTGCAGTTAATTTGTGCCCATCAGTGCTGCCTATCAGTGCTGCCTCATCAGTGCCCATCAGTGCTGCCTCATCAGTGCAGCCTCATTAGTGCCTATCAGTGTCCACTTATGCAGCTTTATCTGTGCACATCAGTGAAGAAGAATTACTTATTTGCAAAATAGTATAACATAAACAAACAAAAAGGGGGTGAAAGTGTCCGGTATTGAAGTGGTTGAGACACTTTAAGGAATAAATGAACTTATAATTGAGATAAAGTTCTAGACTGGAGGGGAAGACATTTCCGAGCACACAGCTGACTTCCTGTTTAGCTACCCTAGTGACAGACAGCAGAGGCAGCCTCTGCCGAGCCTCCTGCATTCTATGATGGTGGATCCCATGGAATATTTGGGTGCAATGTGATAACAATGTCAATTATCTGAGATTTCGAGGGTTTATGACGGATGGGATTTGAAGCCTCGTCTAAAGATTTGCCGGTCCTGTGAACTTTCATTTCAGGATTTATAATCTGTGTGTATCCCCCACTCCCGTTCTCAAACTCTGTGATCTCATTGACATTTATGTTGTGGTCGCTCGCCGCCCGCCCCCCCGACACCACAAACTGAGTCAGCAACCGGCCGCTCAGTATAGAAAGCAGTGATGCGTACTGCGCCCCGTGGCGTACTTTACGTTGCGTGGTAATAAAGTTGCCATGTAAATTCTTCGTTTTCAGGTTGTGCGAATTGTTATAAAATAATTACTGGACTCGCTGAACTAATTTTTTTTTTTTTATGACTACTGGGTGATTAATAGGGGAAGTCCCTCGCATGGAGGAAGGGGGGGCATGAAAACATTTGTCATCTTTTATTTATTGAGAAATTGCTTTCAGCCTTACAGCTCAACCCCTCTGACAGCCCGAAATATTGCGGGTTCAATTGTCTCAGTCAGAGAGTTCTACTGAAAATCGCTGGAAAGTATCTGCAACCCGTTCATTATAATTGTGTGTTCTCCATGAGAAAAAGGAAAAGAAAGGGGAATAAAGGAAAGGAAAGGAAAGGGGAATAAAGGAAAGGAAAAGAAAAATGAATAAAGAAAAAGGAAAGGAAAGAGGAAAAAAAGGAAAGGGAAAAAAAAGGAACAGAAAGGAAAGGAATAAAGAAAAAGAAAAGTAAGAACAAAGGAAAGGGGAATAAAGGAAAGGAAAGAAAGGGAAAAAAAAAAAAAAAAAAGAAAAAGAAAAAGGAAAAATGAGTAAAGAAAAAGGAAAGAGGAAAAAACGGAGAGGAAAAAAAAAGGAACGGAAAGGAATAAAGAAAAAGAAAAGGTAGAAGAAAGGAAATGAAAGGAAAGGGAATATAAAGAAAAAAAAGGAAAGGAAAGAAAAAAAAAAAAGGAACAGAAAGGAAAGGAATGAAGAAAAATTAAGAAAAGGAAAATAAATGAAATTAAAAGAAAGAAAAGGAAAAAGGAATAAAGAAAAAGGAAAGGAAGCATGAATAAGGAAAGAAAGGGAAAAGAAAAGGAAAGCAAATGAAAGGAAAGGAAAGGGAAAAAAGAAAAAGAAAAAAAAGGAACAGAAAGGAAAAGAATAAAGAAAAAGAAAAGGAAAGAATAAAGGAAAGGAAGGGAAAAGAAAGGAATTTAAAGTAAAGGAACAAGGAAAAAGGAAAGGAACATAAAAAAAAGAATAAGGAAAGGAAAGGGAAGGAAAGGAAAAAAAAGGAAAAAAAAATAAAGAAAGAAAGGTAAAAGAAAAGGAAAGGAAAAGGAAAGCAAATGAAAGGAAAGGAAAGGGAAAAAAGAAAAAAAAAAAAAAGTAACAGAAAGGAAAGGAATAGAGAAAAAGAAAAAAAGAAGAAAAGGAAAGGAAAGGAAAGGAAAAAAGGAAAAGGAATATAAAGAAAAGAAAGGAAAGGAACGGGGGGGGGGGGGGGGGTAACAGAAAGGAAAGGATTGAAGATTAATTAAAAGAAAGGAAAGGAAAGGAAAAAGGAATAAAGAAAAAGGAAAGGAAAGGAAACATGAATAAGGAAAGAAAGGGAAAAGAAAAGGAAAGGGAAAAGGAAAGCAAATGAAAGGAAAGGAAAGGGACAAAAAAAAAAGAAAAAAAAAAAAACAAAAGAAAGGAAAAAAATAAAAAGAAAAAAGAAAAAAAAGAATAAAAAAAAGGAAGGGAAAAGAAAGGAAATTAAAAAAAAGGAACAAGGAAAAAGAAAGGAAAATGAAAAAAATAGGGAAAGGAAAAAAAAAGGAAAGAAAAGAAAAAAAAAAAAAAAAAAAAAAAAAAAGGAAAAAAAAGGAAAAAAAAAAAAAAAAAAAAAAAAAAAAAAAGAAAAAAAAAAAAAAAGGGGAAAAAAAAAAAAAAAAGAAAAAAGAAAAAAAAAAAAAAGAAAAAAAAAAAGAAAAAAAAAGGAAAAAAAAAAAAAGAAAAAAAGAAAAGAAAAAAGGGGGGAAAAAAAAAAAAAAAGAAAAAAAAAGAAAAAAAAAAAAAAAAAAAAAAAAATAAAAAAAAAAAAAAAAAAAAAAAAAAAAAAAAAAAAAAAAAAAAAAAAAAAAAAAAAAAAAAAAAAAAAAAAAAAAAAAAAAAAAAAAAAAAAAAAAAAAAAAAAAAAAAAAAAAAAAAAAAGAAAAAAAAAAAAAAAAATAAAAAAAAAGGAACAGAAAGGAAAGGAATAAAGAAAAAGAAAAGGAAAGAATAAAGGAAAGGAAGGGAAAAGAAAGGAAATTAAAGTAAAGGAACAAGGAAAAAGGAAAGGAAACATGAAAAAAAGAATAAGGAAAGGAAAGGAAAAAAAAAAAAAAAAAAAAAGAAAGGGAAAAAAAAAAAAAAAAAAAAAAAAAAGAAAAGGAAAGCAAATGAAAGGAAAGGAAAGGTAAGGGAAAAAAGAAAAAGAAAAAAAACAGGAACGGAAAGGAATAAAGAAAAAAAAAAGAAAGAATAAAGGAAAGGCAGAAAAGAATGATGATCCAAGGGCTACTCCAAGTAGTGCCCTCGATTCATCAAAAAGGTGACAAGGACTATTGCGGTACCCAAATATACAACAGGGGTTGATAAAAAATATATAACATTTATTACAAAGAAATATAGAAACACTTTACAAATGATGGTAACAACGATTACATAATTATTGGTTTACAGAACAATAATTTAAGCCATTATACATACATAATACATTAAAAGCCCCCACAGGAGACACAGTAATAAGGGATTAGACGTAACCCTTGACAAGTTTCGCGGCCTACGCCGCTTCTTCAGGAGGCATCTACCAAAAAAGAAAAAATACAATCTCATAATTACAGTATCAAAAAACATAAAATATTTATGTACAACAAGAAATATAACACATTACATTTGGAATTTTAATAAGAAAACAACTGCACAAGTAGCCCTTGGATCATCATTCTTTTCTGTCTACTATATAATTATAGGATGCTGGTACCTAACCCTATCGCTTATGTATTCATTGAGGCAACCCTTTTTCAATAAAGAAAAGGAAAGGAATATAAAGAAAAGAAAGGAAAGGAAAGGAAAGAGGGTAAAAAAAGGAACAAAAAGAAAAGGAATGAAGAAAAAGAAAGGAAACATGAATAAGGAAAGAAAGGGAAAAGAAAAGGAAAGGAAAAGGAAAGAAAAGGGGGAAAAAAGAAAAAGGAAAAAAAAAGGAACAGAACGGAATAAATAAAAAGAAAAGGAAAGGAAAGAATAAAGGAAAGGAAGGGAAAATAATTGACATTAAAGCAAAGGAACAAGGAAAGAGGAAATGAAAGGAAACATGAAAAAAGAATAAGGAAAGAAAAGGAAAGGAAAGAAAAAAGGAATAAAGAAAAGGGAAAGGAAAGGACACATGAATAAAGAATAAGGAAAGGAAAGGAAAAATGAAAGCAAAGAAGAAAGGAAAGAAAAGGGAATAAAGAAAATGGAAAGGAAACTAAAAAGGAATAAAGAAAAAGGAAATAAAATGAAACATACATATACACATAAAAATAAAGAATAAGGAAAGGA
The DNA here is from genome assembly GCA_028564925.1 of Lithobates sylvaticus. Taxonomy (NCBI): domain Eukaryota; kingdom Metazoa; phylum Chordata; class Amphibia; order Anura; family Ranidae; genus Lithobates; species Lithobates sylvaticus. The sequence goes on from CM053035.1 coordinate 13,138,210, forward strand.
AAAGATAAGGAACGGAAAAAGGAATGAAGAAAAGGGAAAAGGGAAAGGAAAGAGGAAAAAAGAAAAAAGAGAAAAAAAGGAACAGAAAAGAAAGGAATAAAGAAAAGGAAATTAAAGAATAAAGGAAAGGAAAGGAAAGGAAAGAGGAAAAAGGAATAAAGAAAAAGGAAAGGACAGGAATACAGAAAAAGGAAAGGAGGAAAAAAGAAAAAAAAATAGAAAGGAAAGGAAAGAAGAAAGGAAAGGAAATATGAATAAAGAATAAAGAAAGGAAAGGAAAGGACAAGAAAGCAAAGGAAATTAAAATGGAATAAGGAAAGGAATTATGGTGAGGGTGGGGATGATCTGATAAAAATCATACAAAACATTTGTTTATTTATAACTAGCCTCTCAACCCCTCTCCTCCCCCCCCCTCCCCTCTCCTCTTCTCTCCTTCCCTCACCTCTTTTGTTCTCTCCTCCCCTCACCTCTTCTCTCCTCCCCTCACCTCTTCTCTTGATCTCTTCTCTCCTCCCCTCCCCTCTCCTCTTCTCTCCTTCCCTCACCTCTTCTCTCCTCCCCTCACCTCTTCTATTCTCTCCTCCCCTCCCCTCCCCTCTTCTCTCCTCCCCTCTCCTCTTCTCTCCTTCCCTCACCTCTTCTCTTCACTCCTCCCCTCACCTCTTCTCTTCTCTCTTCCCCTCTTCTCTTCTCTCCTCCCCTCCCTCTCTCTTCTTCTCTCCTTCCCTCACCTCTTCTCTCCTCCCCTCGCCTCTTCTCTCCTCCCCTCCCCTCTCCTCTTCTCTCCTTCCCTCACTTCTTCTCTTCTCTCCTCCACTCACCTCTTCTCTCCTCACTCCCCTCTACTCTTCTCTCTTCCCTCCCCTCACCTATTCTCTCCTCCCTCCCCTTACCTCTTCTCTCCTCTCTTTCCTTACCTCTTCTCTCTTTCGCTCTCCTCTTCTCTCCTTCCCCCACCTCTTCTCTCCTCCCCTCCCCTCTTCTCTCCTCCCCTCGCCTCTTCTCTCCTCCCCTCACCTCTTCTCTCCTCCCCTCCCTTCTTCTCTCCTCCCCTCACCTCTTCTCTTCTCCCCTCCCCTCTTCTCTCCTCCCCTCACCTCTTCTCTCCTCCCCTCACCTCTTCTCTCTCTCTCCTCCCCTCACCCCTTCTCTCCTCCCTCCCCTCCCCTCTCCTCTTCTCCCCTCACCTCTTCTCTTCTCTCTTTCTTGGACAAAAAACGATCTCACTAGGTACTACAATGTAACTTATTAACAACATTAGTTATGCCATTAAAACGCACCCATTGCCAAAAATTGTGACAATTTGTGATAATGGTTTTCTTTGGCTTGTCATATTATAACATTTTTACATTTTTTTTCTATGTATTACATCTAAAACTTTGACATTATTGACCCCTGCTGGTTATCTCCCAGACTGCAGGTCATTCTGTTCGCCTTCATCGACACAGACAGTGAAGAAACTGCTTGAACAGAAGCGCCAACAGCACAACAGCAACCAAGTAAGTCCTTACTGTACAAAGTATGGGGTAAGGAGGGTCCTTACAGTATAAAGTATGGGGTGAGGAGGGTCCTTACAGTATAAAGTATGGGGTAAGAAGGGTCCTCACAGTATAAAGTATGGGGTAAGGAGGGTCCTCACAGTATAAAGTATGGGGTAAGGAGGGTCCTCACAGTATAAAGTATGGGGTAAGGAGGGTCCATACAATATAAAGTATGGGGTGAGGAGGGTCCTTACAGTATAAAGTATGGGGTAAGGACGGTCCTCACAGTATAAAGTATGGGGTAAGGAGGGTCCTCACAGTATAAAGTATGGGGTAAGGAGGGTCCTTACAGTATAAAGTTGGGGGGAAGGAGGGTCCTTACAGTATAAAGTATGGGGTAAGAAGGGTCCTTACAGTATAAAGTATGGGGTAAGGAGGGTCCTTACAGTACAAAGTATGGGGTAAGGAGGGTCCTTACAGTACAAAGTATGGGGTAAGGAGGGTCCTTACAGTACAAAGTATGGGATAAGGAAGGTCCTTACAGTATAAAGTATGGGGTAAGGAGGGTCCATACAGTACAAAGTATGGGGTAAGGAGGGTCCTTACAGTACAAAGTATGGGGTAAGGAGGGTCCTTACAGTACAAAGTATGGGGTAAGGAGGGTCCTTACAGTATAATGTATGGGGTAAGGAGGGGAACTTTTGTATTCCCTGAACTCTGAAAAGAAATAAAAAGACAGCCATGCTTATTGAAGCCAACCAAATAAAAGATTTTAATAACCAATAGAGTTGATTTCAAAAATCAGATATCAGATTTAGATAGATTTCTATTATTTCGGAAGTCCTAAGCCAAATTAGGATTTCAGTTTTATTTCTGGTAGATTTGATTCCAAAAGGCTTCTGTGAGAAAGAGACCGAAATCTACTCCAAAAGTCCACATATTCATGTTTTAGAATGTCCCAGTCACAGTCCAGACCTAAATCCAGTTGAAAATCTGGGGCAAGACTTGAAAATTGCTGTTCACAGACACTCTCCATCCAATCTGACAGAGCTTGAGATATTTTACAAAGAAGAATGGGCAAAAATGTCCCTCTCTAGATGTGCAAAGCATCTAGAGACACCCCCAAAAAGACTTGCAGGTGTAATTACAGTGAAAGGGGGTTCTACAAAGTATTGACTCCGGGGGGGCGCCATACAAATTCCCTCCCCACACTTTTCACATATTTATTTGTAAAAAATGTTGAAAACCATTTATCATTTTCCTTCCACTTCACAATTATGTGCCACTTTGTGTTGGTCTATCACATAAAATCCCAATTAAATAAATTTATGTTTTTGGTGATAACATGACAAAATGTGGAAAATTTCAAGGGGTATGAATACTTTTTCAAGGCACTGTACCGGCAAAAGAAAGCTCTATTTGCTCCATTTTTTTTTGGGATACAGTATTGCATGACAATTACCGATTAAAGTAAAGCAGTGCTAAATAGCAAAAAATGACCAGGTCATGAAGGGGGGGGGGGGGGGGGTAAAACTTTCCGGAGCAGAAGTGGTTAAGGGGGAGGAAGCCCCTACAAATCTCAACCAAAACCCCACGCTATTGCAGCTCTACCAGGCCGACTAAAGAGTAGCATTTTATTTTTTGTTTCAATTTTCTGGAAAGTGATGAATGCCGCGATGTGGTGATTATATATATATATATATGAGTATATAAGATATGGCCTAAGAAAGTATCCGAAACTTGCAGATGCACAACCAAAACCATCATTTGAAGAAGCAAGGAAAGAGGGTGACATTGTTTGCTGCAGCTGCGCAGCACTTGCTATTTGTATTTTGAAAGCAAACCTAAAATCATAAAGTTTATTCATTTCATGTTCTAAAATTCTGCTGTTTTCATTGAACTGACAATCTATCATTTGTCTTATTTAAAGATCCCTGCTGCCCTGGTTGAATATAATCAGGATTCAGGTAAGTACCCAGATGGGTTACCATAATTATCTACTGCTCTTCCTTTCTGATAACTCTCTCTCTCATTATATGGATACAGGACTTTTTCTTTCGGCAGGAACGTGGGGGGGAATATGCAGTTCTGCCACCTCCAGCACTGAATGAATGTAACGGCAAGGGGTGCTGGGGTGTGTTGGAGGGCTTATTGATACTGGCTGCTGGAGGATCTATTGTTGTAGGTGGAGATCTATTGTTGCTAGGCGGGTCTATTTTTGTGGGGGGGGGATGGCTATTGTTGCTGGGGGCCAGGGGGGTCATTGTTGCTGGCTGCCGGGAGATCTATTGGTGTTAGTGGGGGGGCTATTTTTGCTAGAGTCATACCTCCTCTCCTAACTGTCCCTGATTTTGAGGGACTGTCCCTGATTCCGAGCAATGTCCCTCTGCCCCCCCCCCATCATTTCTCCCTCATTTTGCTCTGATCTATATAGTTGTATCTAAGATGCACATTTTATCTTTCAAAAAGTGTTTCCCAGCGCTAAACCTTTCATCTGATTTCTAAATTGCTGCATTTGTACATTTTAGAAGCCAATATAAAGAAATAGTAGTGGTAAAAAAAAGCACTTGTGGATTTAATTAACCTTTTTTGGATCTATTCTTTTGGGGGATTCAATGGGGGATTTTTGGATGATGGGGTGAAATTATTGTTGCTGGGGGATCTATTGTTCCTGGGGGTTATTGATGCTGGAAAGAGTTTATTGTTGCTAGGGTATCTATTGTTGCATGAAGTGTCAATTGTTGCTGGGCAGGCTTTATTGTTGTACGGGGGGGGGGGGGGGGGTAATTGTTGCTAGGAATCTGGTTTTGCCAGGTGGGTATCTTGTTGGGGGGTTATTGATGCTGGGGTGGATTTATTGTTGCTGGGAGGATCTATTGTTTCTGGGGGGGGCGGTTATTGATTCTGGGGAGAGTTTATTGTTGCTGGTGTATCAATTGTTGCAGGAAGAGTTTTTTTTTAATTTTTTTTTTTTTATTATTATTATTTATTTTTTTCATGGGGTGATCATAATGTTTTGGCTGATCATTAGACATGTGTACAACAAAAAAATTAGTTTATTTTCGTTTCGTTTTTTTCGTTTCCGTTGATTCGTAACGATTCGTAAATTCGTAAGTCGTCGGTGTTCGTATTCGTAACGATTCGTATTTTCGTAAGAGTTAATTTTTCGTTGATTCGTTTTTTCGATAGTTTAATTTTCGTTTATTCGAAATTTCGGACGCATTCGTATTTATTCGTACATCCGTAACATTCGTAACATTCGTAGATTCGTAATCGGAGCATAATTCATAATTTTATGTAATGTGTATGCTATTATTACATTGTAAGAGACACGGAAAATTACGAATCGAAAAAAAAAAGTTACGAATGTACACATTTTTTCGTTCAATCCATTCGAGGCACGTTAAGCAGCGCCATTGTAAGGGACACCGAAAATTACCAATTCAACAAAAAAAACAAAAGTTACGAATGTACAAATTTTTTCCTTCATTTTCATTTTCGTTGTTCCTGTTTTCGTTTTTCGGATTTTCTTCATTCGTACATTCGTTGTTTCTAATTTGTTTTTTTCGGATTTTCGTTGCTTTTCAGATTCGTTCGATTCGAGCAATTCGTTATTCGTTAAAATTTTTAGCGAATCATTCGTTCATTCATTCGAAAGTAACGAAAAAAAAAAAAAACGAAACGAATTGCACATGTCTACTGATCATGTTGTGGTTATAATATTTTGGCTGATCATTGGGGGGGTCATACTGTTTTGGCTTATCATGGGGGGGTCATAATGTTTTGGCTGATTATGGGGGGGTCATACTGTTTTGGCTTATCATGGGGGGGTCATAATGTTTTGGCTTATCATGGGGGCGTCATAATATTTTGGCTGATCATTGGGGGTCATAATGTTTTGGCTGATCATGGGGGGTCATAATGTTTTGACTGATCATGGGGGGGGGGGGGGGGGGTCATAAATTATTTGTCTGATCATGGGGGGGGGGTCATAATGTTTTGGCTGATCATGGGGGGGTCATAATGTTTTGGCTGATCATGGGGGGGTCATAATGTTTTGACTGATCATGGGGGGGTCATAAATTATTTGTCTGATCATGGGGGGGGGGGGGGGTCATAATGTTTTGGCTGATCATGGGGGGTCATAATGTTTTGGCTGATCATGGGGGGGTCATAATGTTTTGGCTGATCATGGGGGGGTCATGATGTTTTGGCTGATTATGGGGGGGCCATAATATTTTGGCTGATCATGGGGGGGTCATAATATTTTGGCTGATCATGGGGGGGTCATAATGTTTTGACTGATCATGGGGGGGGGGTCATAATGTTTTGGCTGATCATGGGGGGGGGGTCATAATATTTTGGCTGATCATGTGGGGTCATAATGTTTTGGCTGATCATGGGGGGGGGGGTCATAATATTTTGGCTGATCATGGGGGGGGGGGTCATAATGTTTGGCTGATCATGGGGGGGTCATAATATTTTGGCTGATCATGGGGGGGGGGTCATAATGTTTTGGCTGATCATGGGGGGGGGGTCATAATGTTTTGGCTGATCATGGGGGGGGTCATAATGTTTTGGCTGATCATGGGGGGTCATAATGTTTTGGCTGATCATGGGGGGGTCATAATATTTTGGCTGATCATGGGGGGGGGGGGGCTCATAATGTTTTGGCTGATCATGGGGGGGTCATAATGTTTTGGCTGATCATGGGGGGTCATAATGTTTTGGCTGATCATGGGGGGGTCATAATGTTTTGGCTGATCATGGGGGGTCATAATGTTTTGGCTGATCTCTCCTCTGCTCTTTCTCTTATCACCGATTGGCTAAGATCCATGGACTATTTGGCCGAATGATATTTGATGTTTCTGACGCTGACGCTTTGTCACTTTTCTAGGTGCTGTTAGTACATCTGCGTTTCTTCACCAAAGCCCCGTCCAGCAAGAAGATGAGGCCCGTGTCTTCCAAAGACCGACCACCCACTACACGTACCCCCCGATGGAGGACCTCTATGGACCCGGTGCACTGTACAGCCACAATGGCAGATGGGATGAGATAGGGAGGACTGAAGCTCAAGGTCTGGAGCCAGACTTAGGGGTGAGCCAACCGGACGAGGTGTGGAGTCCACCAACCCGTAGCAACCGTTCAGTAGGACCCTCTAGTCCAGGGGTCTCGAAACTTTTCAAAGGGCCACTTTATTGTCCTTCAGACTTTAGGAGGGCCGGATTGTGGTTGGCAGGGGCAGAAAATTTCATGTGCCCAGCATCAGTGAGAATAAACATGGCCTCAGGGTTGGTGGTCAATAGGAGGAGGAGTATTCCCATTATAAGTAGGAGGAATAGTATTCCATCATTGGTATCGGTGGAAGATATAGTGTCCCATTGTTGGTATCGGTGGAAGATATAGTGTCCCATTGTTGGTATCAGTGGAAGATATAATGTGCCATTGTTGGTCTCAGTGGAAGATATAGTGTCCCATTGTTGGTTATCGATGGAAGATATAGTGTCCTATTGTTGGTATCGGTGGAAGATATAGTGTCCCATTGTTGGTATCGGTGGAAGATATAGTGTCCCATTGTTGGTATCGGTGGAAGATATAGTGTCCCATTGTTGGTATCGGTGGAAGATATAGTGTCCCATTGTTGGTATCGGTGGAAGATATAGTGTCCCATTGTAGGTATCAGTGGAAGATATAGTGTCCCATTGTTGGTATCGGTGGAAGATATAGTGCCCGATTGTTGGTATCGGTGGAAGATATAGTGTCCCATTGTAGGTATCAGTGGAAGATATAGTGTCCCATTGTTGGTATCGGTGGAAGATATAGTGTCCCATTGTTGGTATCGGTGGAAGATATAGTGTCCCATTGTTGGTATCGGTGGAAGATATAGTGTCCCATTGTTGGTATCGGTGGAAGATATAGTGTCCCATTGTTGGTATCGGTGGAAGATATAGTGTCCCATTGTTGGTATCGGTGGAAGATATAGTGTCCCATTGTTGCTATCAGTGGAAGATATAGTGTCCCATTGTTGGTATCAGTGGAAGATATAGTGTCCCATTGTTGGTATCGGTGGAAGATATAGTGTCCCATTGTTGGTATCGGTGGAAGATATAGTGTCCCATTGTTGGTATAGGTGGAAGATATAGTGTCCCATTGTTGGTATCGGTGGAAGATATAGTGTCCCATTGTTGGTATCAGTGGAAGATATAGTGTCCCATTGTTGGTATCAGTGGAAGATATAGTGTCCCATTGTTGGTATCAGTGGAAGATATAGTGTCCCATTGTTGGTATCGGTGGAAGATATAGTGTCCCATTGTTGGTATCAGTGGAAGATATAGTGTCCCATTGTTGGTATCAGTGGAAGATATAGTGTCCCATTGTTGGTATCGGTGGAAGATATAGTGTCCCATTGTTGGTATCGGTGGAAGATATAGTGTCCCATTGTTGGTATCGGTGGAAGATATAGTGTCCCATTGTTGGTATCGGTGGAAGATATAGTGTCCCATTGTTGGTATCGGTGGAAGATATAGTGTCCCATTGTTGGTATCGGTGGAATAAATATGGTGTCCCATTGTTGGTATCGGTGGAAGATATAGTGTCCCACTGTTGGTATCAGTGGAAGATATAGTGTCCCATTGTTGGTATCAGTTGGAGGAATAGTGCCTCAAATCAGTGGGAGGAATTGTGCCCCAAGGGCCAGATAAAGTCAAATGACATCGGGCCCTCGGGCCGCAGTTTGGAGACCCCTGCTCTAGTCCAAACTTCAACAGGGCTTTAGAAAAATATAAAAAATATTAATAAATATATTATTTTTTCCCAGACTGTTTCTGCTGCCCACGCTTCCTACTTGACCACTTTTGGCCACGACCCCTCCTGGCTGGCAGCGGTCCCGTGTCCGGTTGCGGCAGCCGATGCCTACGGCCGGGTCCCAGGCTGTGCGGTTTCAGAATCGATACCCCAGGAACTAGAGAAAGCCAGACTTCAGCTCCAGAACCTCAACCCCGACCAACTTCTGCTACAGGACGGAGATGGAGACACGTGAGTGCTGAGCGTGTGCAGAATCAGGACATTCCTTTTCTTTTGTTTTCCGATCGATTCTCCAATTAACCAATTTCATTTCATTGCTCCCCCAATGAAATTCTTCTAGTTACTTTTCCGTCTGTTTTATTCGTTTTCAACAGTATTCAAATTTTTCAATGGATTCAAAGTATTCAAATTGAATTCAAATGGAATTTGAATTGAAAATATTTAATCAATCCAAAAATATTTATGGTGAAGAATAGCTGGTTCTATTCTATTCGAAAGACGTCCTAATTATTTCAGTTTTATTCTACACTAATCTAATCTATTCTATTTTTTTTTCTTTTCTATTCTATTCTTTATATTCTGTTCTATTTTTGTATATTCTTTTCCTTTATCTTCTATTCTATTCTATTCTTTTATTTTCCATTTTTTTCTATTCTATTCTGTTTTATTCTATTCTGTTCTTTTTGAAATTCAAATTTTGGAAGACTGCTATAGCCTTTCTATTCCATTCTAATCTATTCTATTATTTTCAATTCTATTCTTTTATCTTCCATTCCACCTTGTTTTATTCTATTCGGTTCTTTTTGAAATTCAGAATTTTGAAAGACAGCTATATTCTTTATATTTTATTCTGTTCTATTAATATTCTATGCTATTCAATTATTTTCTGTTCTTTTCTATTCAATTATTTTATTTTCGGTTCTATTCTATTCTATTTTATTCTATTTTATCCTATTATTTTCTATTCTATTCTATTCTTTTCAAAATTCGAATTTCGGAAGATGGCTATACAGTATTTTTTTTCTATTTTCTTTTCTATTCAATTTTTTTAATTTCTATTCTATTCTATTTTATTCTATTCTATCCTATTCTTTTCTATTCTATTCTATTCAAAATTTGAATTTTGGAGGATGGCTATACAGTATTTATTTTCTTTTTTTCTATTTTATTTTCTTTTCTATTCTTTTATTTTCTATTCTATTTTATTCTATTCTATCCTATACTTTTCTATTCTATTCTATTCAAAATTCAAGATGGCTATACAGTATTTATTCTATTCTATTCTATTAAATTCTTTACTATTCTTTTATTTTCTATTCTATTCTATTGTTTTATTCTATTCTATTCTGTTTCAGATGCAATTCTAATAAAAAACAGTCTTTGAATTACAGAAGACTGCTATATTCTTTCTATTCCATTCTATTCCTTTATTTTTCTATTCTATTCTTTTATTTTCTATTCTTTTTTAAATTAGAATTTTGGAAGACAGATATTTTTTTCTATTTTATTCTATTCTATTAGAGTTCTATTGTAGTCAATTTTTTTTTCTGTTCTATTCTTTTCTTTTCTATTCTTTTCTTTTCTGTCCTTTTCTTTACTATTTTATTCTATTCTATTCTTTTCCAAATTCAATTTTCGGAAGACTACCATAGTCTTTCTGTTTTATTCTAAATTAAATTTTCGTAAGATGACTATACAGTATTTATTCTATTCTATTCAGTTTTTTCTATTCTATTATTTTCTATTCTTTTATTTTCTGTTCTTTTTTTTTTATTCTATTGTTTTATTCTATTCATTTTTTTCTATTCTATTATTTTCTATTCTTTTTTTATTTTATTTTCTATTCTATTTTATTCTATTCTTTTATTCTGTTCGAAAGGCTGAATTCAGAAGTCGGCTATATTCAAATGCAAAAAGTTTTTGAAGGAAATCAGCAATGGTCAGAAATATGATCACATTTCGAATTCAATTTAATTTACGAGTTCATTTCGAATTCGGATAATGTGTTCATTCGGACAAAATTTTTGGTTCCGTTATTTCAGATTCATTTCAATTTGTTACTATTGTAATTCGGAGATTTGGATACATCTGAATCTCCGAATAACAAAAACTGTGTCCGAATTTCGATTCAGGATCAAATGAAGCCCACATGTCCAGCGCCCAGATGGTTATAGTCCAAGGTGGATCAACCATTGGGTACTGTAGGCCTAGAAAGAAGTACCTACAGGGTTCAGCGGTTCTGGGACAAGGTTCTTTAGAACCCAAGCTAAAAAAAAGGATAGAATTTATTTTATTTTCTATTCTATTCTATTTTATTCTATTCTATCCTATTCTTTTCTATTCTTTTCAAAATTCAAATTTCGGGAAGATGGCTATACAGTATTTATTTACTTTTTCTATATTTTTTTGTTCTTTTCTATTCTATTCTTTTATTTTCTATTCTATTCTATCCTATTATTTTCTATTCTATTCTATTCTTTTCAAAATTCAAGATGGCTATACAGGATTTATTCTATTCTATTAAATTCTTTACTATTGTTTTGTTTTCTATTCTATTCTATTATCCTATTCTATTCTGTTTGAAATGTGAATTCTAATACAGTCATTGAATTACGGAAGACTGCTATATTCTATATTATAAAAAAAGTGTGACCCCCACCCCTCACCCCACCCCATCCCATCCTACCCCGTTTGAGTCCCACTCATGTTGAGGTCCCCAAGGCGGCCGCTTTTTCTGACCGCCCCTTGGCCCAGCCTTGAGGTCCAAGCGATGGATATCTGATCCTGGCTTTAGCCATGGATGAAGCTCGTTCTCTTGGTCTTCACCTGGCACTTTGCCCGTCTTACCGGTTGCATCTTTTCCTTGATTTCAGGATCCTGCACCTCTATGCTGCGAGAGGCATGCGGAGCCTGGCATACGCTGCAGCTGAGCGCTACCTGCAGTACGGCCAGCTGGACGTGAAGGAGCACAACGGGAAGGTACGAGTCCAATAATTATTACAATAGAATGCCCTTCCCTTCTTTAACCACTTCAGCCCCGGACCAATTGGCAGCCAAAGGACCAGGGCCCCTTTTTGCGATTCGGCACTGCGTCGCTTTAACTGACAATTGCGCTGTCTTTTTTTTACTAGTAATGGCGGGGATCTGCAATTTTTTTCGTGACTGCGACATTGCGGCGGACACTTCGGACACTTTTGACACATTTTTGGGACCATTCACATTTACACAGCGATCGTTGCTATAAAATTGCTCCGTACTGGGAACACACGATCGGTCTCCTCTCCAGTGACAGGACGTGGAGCTGTGTGTTTACACACACAACTCCACGCTCCCGCGCGGTCCCGTTGTTTTCACGGGCAATCGCGGGTGCCCGGCGGACATCGCGGCCGCCGGGCACGCGCACCGGGTCCCAAGCGGCGCCGCGGGCGCCCCCTAGGCGGCCAGGAATGGTAGGACGTCATATAATGCCCACCCCTGGGCGGGTAGGGAAGTGGTTAAAAGAAATCCAATAAAATAAAAATTTGGCATAAATTTGAGCCAAAATAAATTCTGCTACATGTTTTTAGTAAAAAAAATTCTGTTAATTGTATAATAATTGGTTCACGTGATCACGGACATTTGTACGCAAATGATCATGTACAGATGTGTGCGGTGATCACAGACATATGTGTGCAGATAATCATTGGGACGTGTTATTTTACTGGGACATATGTGGGGGATGTGTGTTTTTATTATTTGGGGACATGTGTGTTTACACTACACTGGTGATCAGTGAGTAAAAAGCTGTAAAAAAAAACAGCTAATACTCACTGATCACCAGCCGGCTGCAGTGATCCGCTCTCCTCTCCTCAGCGACAACTTCCGTGTGAGGAGAGGAGAGCCGATTGCCTATCAACCGGCTGTTTGCTTACATCACATGACGGCTGTGATTGGACACGGCCGTCATGTGATCAGGAGGGCCAATCACAGAGCCCTCCTGCCGATCCGATCCCCCTACTTCTGAAGGACGTTCAGGAACGTCCTATCAGAAGTAGACGGCTCCCACCCGGCCGTATATGTGCAGTGGCCGGGTGGGAAGTAGTTAAACTAGTTAAGGACCATTTGATGTTTACAAGCTAAAACATATTTTTTTGCTAGAAAATTACTGAAAACCCCCAAATATTATATATATATTTTTTGCAAATACCCTTCCCGACCGGCGCACGACGATGTACGTCGGCAGAATGGCACGGGCAGGCAAAAGGGCGTACAGGTACGTCACCCTTTAAGATTGCCCCTGCGCCATCACGTGGGTGCGCCGGTCGGGACCCCCGTGAGTCCGGTCGCGGGTCCCGCGGACTCGATCGTCTAACGGGAAGGCTGAACGGGGAGATGCGGAAGTAAACAGCATCTCCCCAGTTCTGCCTAGCAACTAGTGACCCTGATCTCTGCTCCCTGTGATTGGAGCAGAAATCAGTGTTCACTAAATCACAGCCACGCCCCCCCCCCCCCCCCCCACAGTTAGTAACACGCCCCTAGGAACACTTAACCCCTACACTGCCACCCCCTGGTTAACCCCTTCACTGCCAGTGTCATTTACACAGGAATCAGTGCATTTAAATAGCACTGATTGCTGTATAAATGACAATGGTCCCAAAAATGTGTCAAAAATGTCCGATGTGTCCGCCATAATGTCGCAGTCACAATAAAAAATCGCTGATCGCCGCCATTACTAGTACAAAAAAATTATTAATAAAAAAATGCTATAAAACTATCCTCTATTTTGTAAACGCTATAACTTCTGCGCAAACTAATCAATAATCGCTTATTGCGATTTTTTTTACCAAAAATATGTAGAAGAATACGTATCGGCCTAAACTGAGGAAAAAAAATATGTTTTTTTATATATTTTTGGGAGATATTTATTATAGCAAAAAGTAAAAAATTATGTTTTTTTTCAAAATTGTCGCTCTATTTTTGTTTATAGCGCAAAAAATAAAAACCGCAGGGCGATCAAATACCACCAAAAGAAAGCTCTATTTGTGGGGAAAAAAGGACACCAATTTTGTTTGGAAGCACAGCCGCGCAATTGTCAGTTAAAGCGACGCAGCGCCGAATCGCAAAAAGTGGTCTGGTCTTAAGCCAGTAAAATGGTCCGGTCTGAAAGTGGCTAGAGAATAAAATGGCGGTCGTTGCAATACTTTATATCACACCGTATTTGCGCAGCGGTCTTGCAAGCACGATTTTCTCAGGAAAAAATACACATTTTTGAATTAAAAAATAGTAAAGTAAAGCCCATTTTTTTAGATTGTGAAAGATAATGTTACACCGAGTAAATTGATACCCAACATGTCACGCTTCAAAATTGCGCCCGCTCGTGGAATGGCAACAACGTTTGACCCCTTAAAAATCTCCATAAGCGACGATTAAAAATTTCTACAGGTTACCAGTTTTGAGTTACAGAGAAGGTCTATGGCTAGAATTATTGCTCTCGCTCTACTGATTGCGGCGATACCTCACATGTGTGTTTTTTTTTTAAAGGACAGTGTAAAAATAAAAAATAAAACGTAAAATAAATAACGAAAAAATAAAAAAATGTAAGCGCCCTGTGCCGACGAGCTTGCGTGCAGAAGCCAGCGCATACGTAAGTCGCGCCTGCATATAAAAACGGTGTTCAAACCACACATGTGAGGTATCGCCGCGATCGTTAGAGCGAGAGCAATAATTCTATCCCTAGACCTCCTCTGTAACTCAAAACATGCAACCTGTAGAATTTTTTCAACGTCGCCTATGGAGATTTTTAAGGGTAAAGTTTGTCGCCATTCCACGAGCGGGCGCAACTTTGAAGCGTGACATGTTGGTATCAATTTACTCGGGGTAACATTATCTTTCACTATATAAAAAAAAAATTGGGCTAACTTTACTATTGTCTTATTTTTTAATTCAAAAATGTGTATTTTTTCCTCAAAAAAGTGCGCTTGTAAGGCCGCTGCACGAATACGGTGTGACAGAAAGTATCGCAAACGACCGCCATTTTATTTTCTAGGGTGTTATTAGAAATAATTTATAATGTTTGAGGGTTCTTAGTAATTTTTTAGAAAAAAAAAATGTTTTTAACTTGTAAACAACAAATCTCAGAAAGAGGCTCGCCCGCTTCCCGACCGCCTCCTGCACATATACGTCGGCAGAATGGCACGGCTAGGCAAAAGCACGTACAGGTACGTCCCCTTTAATTGCCTAGCCGTGGGGTCGCGTGCGCGCCGCTAGTGGCGCGCACGTGACCCGGTCGGGAGCTCCGTGGCCGCGGGACCAGCTGACCCGATCGCCGCTGGTGTACCGCGATCGGGTCACAGAGCTGAAGAACGGGGAGAGGTCTGTGTAAACAAACCTCTCCCCGCGCTTCCTACTCTGCCTGTCACTGATCTGCTGTTCCCTGTCATCGGGAAAGCCGATCAGTGACGTCAGACGTAAAGCCACGCCCCCTACTGTAAAAAAAAAACACACACGTCACACTTAGCCCCTCCCCGCCCCCTAGTGGTTAACCCTTTCACTGCCAGTGTCATTTATACAGAAATCAGTGCATTTAAATAGCATTGATTGCTGTATAAATGACAATGGTCCCAAAAATGTGTCAAAAATGTCCGATGTGTCCGCCATAATGTCGCAGTCACAATAAAAATCGCTGATCGCCGCCATTACTAGTAAAAAAAAAAATATTAATAAAAATGCTATAAAACTATCCCCTATTTTGTAAACGCTATAACTTTTGCGCAAACCAATCAATAATCTCTAATTGTGATTTTTTTTACCAAAAATATGTAGAAGAATACGTATCGGCCTAAACTGAGGAAAAAAAATGTTTTTTTTATATACTTTTTGGAGGATATTTATTATAGCAAAAAGTAAAAAATATTGCATTTTTTTCAAAATTGTCGATCAATTTTTGTTTATAGCGCAAAAAATAAAAACCGCAGGGGCGATCAAATACCACCAAAAGAAAGCTCTAATTGTGGGAAAAAAAGGACGTCAATTTTGTTTGGGAGCCACGTCGCACGACCGCGCAATTGTCAGTTAAAGCGACGCAGTGCCGAATCGCAAAAAGGGGCCTGGTCCTTTGGCTGCCAATTGGTCCGGGGCTGAAGTGGTTAAGTGGATAGAAACCAATCAGCTTCCAGGTTGTCTTGTCAAAGCTTAGTGGAACAAACTGAAGTTAGAAGCTGATTGGTTTCTAAGCAAAGGTGGTTGCACCAGATTTTGCGATCTTCGGTGAAAAAAAAAAAAAAATGGAGGGTAGCCTTGTCTGACTTTTTTTCATTTTTCCCTCTATCCAGACTCCACTCCTGGTGGCCGTTGCAGCCAACCAGCCTGAGATCGTCTATGACCTGATCATGCTGGGTGCGGACGTCAGTGCTGCGGACTGCAAGGGGCAGACAGCCCTACATGTCGCCGGAACCTACGGCTTTTTTGAGGTCCTCAGGGTAAGTTCAAGGGAGAACTTCTGTAGACAAGTTCTACAACAACAAAAAAAAATAAAAAAATACACTATATTGTCTAAAGTATTGGTACACCTGCCTTTACATGAACTTTAATGGCATCCCAGTCTTAAGCTGGCCATACATTATACAACATTCTTATTCCTTTAGATTTCCCTTCAACTATGTAGCGCAAGGGCCTGCCTGATTGTATATAAATTGAAAGTGTTTAGTAGACATGCGCACAACAAAAAAAAATTGTTTATTTTCGTTTCATTTTTTTCGTTTCCGTTGATTCGTAACGATTCGTAAATTCGTAAGTCGTCGGTGTTCGTATTCGTAACGATTCATATTTTCGTTAGAGTTATTTTTTCGTTGATTCGTTTTTTCCGTTAGTTTAATTTTCGTTTTATTCGAAATTCGGACGCATTCGTATTTATTCGTACTTTCGTAACATTTGTAGATTGGTAATCGGAGCATAATTCATAATTTTTTGTAATGTGTATGCTATTATTACATTTTAAGAGACACGGAAAATTACGAATCGAAAAAAAAAGTTCCGAATGTACAAATTTTTTCGTTACAATCCATTCGAGGCACGTTAAGCAGCGCCATTGTAAGAGACACGGAAAATTACGAATCGAAAAAAAAAAAAAAAAAGTTACGAATGTACGAATTTTTTCGTTCAATCCATTCGAGGCACGTTAAGCAGCGCCATTGTAAGAGACACGGAAAATTACCAATTCAACAAAAAAAAAGTTACGAATGTACGAATTTTTTTCGTTCATTTTGATTTTCGTTGTTCCTGTTTTCGTTTTTCGGATTTTCTTCTTTCGTAGTTTCGTTGTTTCTAATTTGTTGTTTTCGGATTTTCGTTGTTTTCGGATTCATTCGATTCGAACGATTCATTAAAATTTTTAGCAAATTGTTCGTTCATTCGTACGATAACGAATGAACGAAAATAACGAAAAAAATACGAAAAAAAACTAAACGAATTGCACATGTCTAGTGTTTAGGTTTGACCTCATATTATATGGTTTTGGTAAATCTAAAGGAAAGTTGTACAAGACAGTTGTATAATGCATGGCCAGTCTTAGTCCGTAGGGTTCAATATTGAGTTGGCCCCACCCTTTGCAGCTATAACAGCTTCAACTCCTCTCTGAAGGCCGTCCACAAGGTTTAGGAGGGTGTCTATGGGAATGTTTGACCATTCTTCCAGAAGCGCGTTTGTGAGGTCAGGCACTGATGTTGGAGGAGAAGGCCTGGTTTTGCAGTCTCCGCTGTAATTCATCCCAAAGGTGTTCTATCGGGTTGAAGTCAGGAATCTGTGCAGGCCAGTCAAGTTCCTCCACCCCAACCTCGCTCATCCATGTCTTTATGGACCTTGCTTTGTGCACTTGTCCAAATCATTTGGGCAATATACTCTATGTTGTCAAAAGTATTAGGACACCTGCCTTTACACACATATGAACTTTAATGGTATCCCAGTCTTATGCCCCGTACACACGGTCAGAAATTCCGGCGGAAAATGTTCGATCGGACCATGTTGTCGGAAAATCCGCCCGTGTGTGGGCTCCATCTGACTTTTGCCTTCGGAACTTCTAACTAGCTATGAGTAAGCACTAGTTGTGGTGCGAAACGCGTCAACTCTGTACCCCCCTTTTTTGCCGTGTATGGATTGCAGCGTTTTTTGCTTTTAAATAAACTTTTTGGATTTTATTTTCTCGGTGCGCGGCTGTCCGGAGTTCTTCCTTTTTTGATTTCCTTCGGAACTTCCGACGGAAAAAATTTGAGATCCTGCTCTCAAATTTTCCGACAACAAAATCCGATCGGACTTTTTCCGATCGTGTGTAGAGAATTCCGACGGACAAAGTGCCACGCATGCTCAGGTCAAATTACGAGACCAAACCTATTGGCTACTAGCCTCTACGTAGTTCCGTCGTACGCAACGAACGTCACCACGTTCAGAATGATCGGATTTTCCTACAACTTTGTCCGACCGTGTGTATGCAACACCAGTGTCGGACAAAATCCGTCTGAAAAATTCCGACTGATTTTGTGGTCGGAATTTGCGACCGTGTGTACGGGGGCTTAGTCTGTAGGGTTCAATGTTGAGTTGGCCCACCCTTTGCGGCTATAATCATTATGGTGGAGGGGGGATTATGGTGTGGGGGTTGTTTTTCAGAGGTTGGGTTTGGCCCCTTAGTTCCAGTGAAGGGAACTCTTAAGGCGTCGGCATACCAAGACATTTTGGACAATTTCATGCGCCCAACTTTGTGGGAGGAGTTTGGGGGATGGCCCCTTCCTGTTCCAACATGACTGCCCACCAGTGCACAAAGCAAGGTCTATAAAGACATGGATGAGCGAGTTTAGAGCCCTGACCTCAACCTGATGCTTAGTACACTGGTGGGCAGTCATGTTGGAACAGGAAGGGGCCGCCCCCAAACTGTTCCCACAAAGTTGGGAGCATGAAATTGTCCATATGTCTTGGTATGCTGACGCCCTTAAGAGTTCCCTTCACTGGAACTAAGGGGCCAAGCCCAACCCCTGAAAATCAACCCCCACACCATAATCCCCCCTCCACCAAATGATTATAGCTGCAAAGGGTGGGCCAACCCAATATTGAACCCTACGGACTAATGCCCCGTACACACGGTCGGATTTTCCGACGGAAAATGTCCTATCGGACCATGTTGTCGGAAATTCAGACCGTGTGTGGGCGCCATCGGACTTTTTCTGTCGTAATTTCCGACGGAAAAAAGTTTGAGATCCTGCTCTCAAATTTTCCGACAACAAAGTCCGATCGGACTTTTTCCGATCGTGTGTAGAGAATTCCGACGGACAAAGTGCCACGCATGCTCAGGTCAAATTACGAGACCAAAGCTATTGGCTACTAGCCTCTACGTAGTCCCGTCGTACGCAACGAACGTCACCACGTTCAGGATGATCGGATTTTCCGACAACTTTGTCCGACCGTGTGTATGCAACACCAGTGTCGGACTAAATCCGTCGGAAAAAATCCAATGGATTTTATGGTCGGAATTTCCGACCGTGTGTACGGGGCATAAGACTGGGATGCCATTAAAGTTCATATGCGTGTAAAGGCAGGCATCCCAATACTTTTGACAATATAGAGCAGAAGTCTCGAAACTATGGCCCTCCAGGTGTTCAGGAACTACAATTCCCATCATGCCTAGTCATGTCTGTGAATGTTGGAGTTTTACAATGCCTCATGGGAAGTGTAGTTCCGCAACAGCTGGAGGGGCGTAGTTTGGAGATCCCTGATATAGAGTATATGGTGGTCATAAGCTTCGAAGTTCCAGGTGAATGTCAGATAGGGTCCTTCAAACCTACCTTTTTTTCCTCAAGCATTTTAACTCCTGGGCATACTGGGCATATTGGGGACCGGTACTGTCTGCACCTTTGCCCTGGTTCTGAGGTGTGGTTGAGTGGTGAATTCCCAAGGTCCTGTATATAGAAGACTGGGCATTTCATCATCTATGCACCGAAACCACCATGGATAAGCTGGGGGTCTAGTATACACCCACATGTGGGTCTCTATAGTCAGATGTGATAGGGAGGAAATGCTCAGCATAGAAACTCACTGAAAACTGAGCATGTGCCACCACAGCTGCAAAATCCCGAGCTGAATTCGGGGGAACAGAAGGGGGAGATAGAGAGCAGCAGGATCAACCGGGTTTTTTGCTTAATACAGAAAAGGAATCTCTTTTATTCCCTCTGTTTCATCGACATTTTCTTTTAGGTTTTCCTGGCTCTTTCGCATCAGAAGAACCTTGACGTAGAAGCCAGAAATTACGATGGTGAGCCAAGCAATGTTATTGATGCCTAAAATGTGGTTACCCATTGGCTGGTCCTATTTAATCAGGCCCAGACTGGTTATAGGGCACACCGGTGGACTGGTTAGGAGGGGCGGTGGGAATGACATTTATAGGAACCCATCCTTCCATTTCCCTCCTGCCGCCGCTGAATGTTTGCTTCTCCTCCTCTGCCTTCTGTAGGCATTTGGTGGCAGCAGGAGAGAAATGGGCGAATTGGTTTCTCTATATGCCACCCCTGCCCGCCCCCCCCAATTCCATCTTCTTTCTGCTACCCCTGGGCTCCTGTCCCTTCTCCTGTTCCCCCGTGTGCTCTCTCCTGGCACCCCGTCTTCCCATGACATATTTATCAACCCATTCTCCGCTCCCCTTCCCGGCAGATGCCCCCACAGCAGACGGTGGGAGAGAGGAGGAGGAACCCGGCAGCGCTGTGGAGGATCTGTCGGGATGGAGAGCAGGGGTGGTGGTGGTCAGTGGTGGCTGGTGCTCCATTTTTGCGGGCAGCTTCAGCTCCTTCCTGCGCCTCCTCATCCTTGGCGGCTCCCCCCCCGTGCATCTCCTACTCCTTGGCGGCTCCCCCCCCGCGTGTCTCCTCCTCCTCAGCGGGTTCCTCCTCGGAGGGCTCTCCCTCCGCGTCTCCACCTCCTCAACGGCTTCCTCCTCAGCGGCTCCCCCTCCGGGTCTCCACCTCCTCGACGGCTTCCTCCTCGGCGGCTCCCCCTCCTCGACGGCTTCCTCCTCGGAGGGCTCCCCCTCCGCGTCTCCACCTCCTTGACGGCTTCCTCCTCGGCGGCTCCCCCTCCGCGTCTCCACCTCCTCGACGGCTTCCTCCTTGGCAGCCAATACGGTTGCTTCTCCTCCCGGCCAATCGGGTCTTAAGACCCGCTTCCTGATTGGCCGGGAGGAGAATCAGGAAGACAATAGCGAATATTAATTCGCTATTGTCACACAACTGGGTAGGCTCAGGGTGCATTGCTCTGCGCCCCGAGACCATCCTTTTTTTAAGCCAATTTGAACCTCAGGCTGTAATTGGCTTTTGGCATTGAAATCTATGCATCCGGTGCCCTGCATGTAAATTATTGGCCGGGCGCATTGGATTAAGGGGGCGGCCACCACTGGTGTTGGTAAATATATTATTTACTGGCCCCTTCCTTGTCTGAATAGACAGTCAGTGATCGGTACCAATCACTAACTTTGTCCATTCATAACTGAGGCTTCAGTTTGTGAATGAACAGGAAGCCTCTGTACAGAGCTGTTCCTGTCCATTCATTATTTGCTGACGAGATGGAGATTGAGGGCCCTGTCCCCAATCTCCTTTCTCTGTCTCGAAGGTGAGATGTCAGGGGTCTGTTTAGACCCCTGATATCTCACCAAAGCCCCCCAACAAGGCTTTTAAAAAATGTAAAAAATAAGAAAAAATAATATAATAAATATAATAAATAAAATAAAATGGTAAAAAATAAAAAAAATTCAAAACTACTGGCACCAGTGGCGGAACTACCAGGGTTGCAAAGGTCACAATTGACACCGAGCCCTGGCGTTCTGCCACTGGGCTCCTTGGGTAGGGGCTGCTCAGTCTAAAATGCATGGGCCTATGTTTGTCCCAGTCCGGGTCTGTATTTAATCCAACATCGTTCGCTTTTCTTAGTTGGGCGAAATAGGGTATCTAAAAACAGAACATGGCAAGAGGTGAACTTTAACCCCAGCCGTAACATTGTATGGATGGGCTGGGGAAGGGTTACAACCTCTGCCACTTTCTTATTACGGTGTAATTACCAGAACAGGAAGTAGAGAGACAAAAACAACAACAAAAAGAAACTAAAAGGGGTTCTAAACCTTCCACCGCCCACCTA
The DNA here is from genome assembly GCA_028564925.1 of Lithobates sylvaticus. Classification (NCBI taxonomy): domain Eukaryota; kingdom Metazoa; phylum Chordata; class Amphibia; order Anura; family Ranidae; genus Lithobates; species Lithobates sylvaticus. The sequence continues at coordinate 13,159,635 of CM053035.1, forward strand.
AAAAAAATTTGACTGGTGCTCCGCTTGACCTCTATGAAATTTTACAGGTAACTTTGTATGTTTTCTGTTCTTCCAGGTCTGACTCCACTTCATTGTGCCGTAATAGCTCAGAATAATGCCTTCAAGAGCAAAAACAGCCAAAACACTTCCAACGCCCAGCAGCAAGACCGAGAAACCATGTTATGTGTCCAGCTCCTGCTCCAGATGGGGGCCAACCTCACCAGTCAGGTACCATCCACTGCTTACCTAAATATTACCGGTTGTTGGTGTGTTTCACTGATGCAATTAGCGTATTATCAGTGGCGGAACTACCAGGGTCACAAAGGTCATACTTGCAACTGGGCCCTGGCACTCCACCTTCATGGGGGGCATGGGCGTCCGCAGGTAAGGGCAAGGGGGGCAAGCGCCCCCCCTGGAATCAGGGATCGGATCAGGAGTGATGACCCCCATCAGCCCTTTCTGTCACCCCCCTCTCTCTCTCTCACCCCTCTGTCTTTATCACCCCCCCTCTCTCTGTCACCCCCCCCTGTCTCTCTCTCTCTCTCAACCCTCTGTCTTTTTCACACACCCCTCTCTCTCTGTCACTCTCCTCTGTCTCTTTCTATCACACTCCTCTCTCTCTCTGTCACCCCCTCTTTCTCTCTGTCACCCCCCTTTCTCTCTTTCTCTCTGTCACCCCCCCCACCTCTGTCTCTCTCACCCCCCACCTCTCACCCCTCCCCCCACCCCCTCTGTCTCTTTCTGTCACCCCCCTCTCTTTTACCCCTCTGTCTTTTTCACTCCCCTCTCTCTGTCACCCCACTCTGTCTCTCTCTGTCACCCCCCTCTGTCTCTCTCTGTCACACTCCTCTCTCTCTGTCACCCCCCTCTCTCTCTCTCTCACCCCTCTGTATTTTTCACCCCCCCTCTCTCTGTCACAACCCTCTGTCTCTCTCTGTCACCCCCCCTGTCTCTCTCTGTCACACTTCTCTCTCTCTGTCACCCTCTCTCTCTCTCTCTCTCTCACCCCTCTGTCTTTTTCACACACCCATCTCTCTCTGTCACCCCCCTTTGTCTCTCTCTATCACACTCCTCTCTCTCTGTCACCCCCCTCTGTCTCTTTCTGTCACCCCCCCCCCCCCCCGTCTCTCTCTGTCACCACCCACATGTATGCAGTTTCTTACAGTCTCTTGTGCCATGTATGCAGTTTCTGACAGTCTCTTGAGCCATGTATGCAGTCTCTGACAGTCTCTTGAGCCATGTATGCAGTCTCTGACAGTCTCTTTGGCCATGTCCGCAGTCTCTGACAGTCTCTTGGCCATGTCCGCAGTCTCTGACAGTCTCTTGTGCCATGTATGCAGTTTCTGACAGTCTCTTGGGCCATGTCCGCAGTCTCCGACAGTCCCTTGGGCCATGTCTGCAGTCTCTTGGGCCATGTCCACAGTCTCCGACAGTCTCTTGGGCCATGTCTGCAGTCTCTGACCATCACCTGTACTACGTCTGCAGTCTCTAACAGTGATAATAACATTGTGGAAAAGGTCAGAGCATGGGTGACCTTAAAAAGATTGCCCCCCCCCCTGAAAAAAGTTCTGCGGATGCCCATGATGGGGGGGGGGGGCAAGACATTAGGAAGGGGGCCAATGCAGAACATGTGAAAGCATTCCGTAAAGGCTCGGTTCACACTGCTGCGACCCCAAAGTCTTGCTTGCGACTTTCTTGCAGTTTCCTTGCAACTTTTGTGATTCAACATTCTCTTTGGAAGTATAATGGGCCTCTACGGGGGTCCCCCTTTCAGGTGTTGGTGAAGCAAAAAATTAAATATAGTTCTTGAACAGGAAATTAAAAGCAACAAAACGGTGCTCCACCTATCCGTCCAGGCCGGGAACATCCCCCTTGTGAAATTCTTCCTTCAGATGCCCCACATTGACCTGGCCATGTTCATCAACATGAAGGTGAGTCAGACTACAAGTGCGGTGGGGTTTGGCCTTACATGACCCTGTCTGTCTCTCCCGCAACTGACTGCATTGTGTTTCCTTTCCCATACTTGTAGGCTCATGGAAACACGGCCTTGCACATGGCTGCTGCGTTGCCTCCTAACCCTTCCACTGAGTACCTAATCCAGCGCTTGCTCTTCCATGGCGGCGATCCGAGCGTGCGCAATCTGGAGAATGACCAACCGGCTCATCTGGTGCCTCTGGGGGAATCGTCAGAACAAGTAAGTACATTGCTGTGAGTGGACTTGGGCAAAGAAGCCACTCTTCTGCTAGGCTTACGAAGGAAGGAAGGAAGGGAGGGAGGAGGGAGGAAGGGAGGGAGGAAGGGAGGAAGGGAGGAAGGAGGAAGGAAGGAAGGGAGGAAGGGAGGTAGGAAGGGAGGAAGGGAGGGGAGGAAGGAAGGAAGAAGGAGGAAGGAAGGAAGGAAGGAAGGAAGGAGGGAGGGAGGAAGGAAGGAAGGAAGGAAGGAAGGAAGGAAGGGAAGGAAGGAAGGAAGGGAGGAAGGAAGGGAGGGAGGGAGCAAGGAAGGAAGGAAGGGAGGGAGGGAGGAAGGAAGGAAGGAGAGGGAGGAAGGAAGGAAGGGGAAGGGAGAGGGAGGGAGGAAGGAGGGAAGGAAAAGGAAGGAAGGAGGAGGAAGGAAAGAAGGATGGAAGGAAGGGAGGAAGGAAGGAAGGAAGGAAGGAAGGAAGGAAGGAGAGGAAGGAAGGAAGGAAGGAGGGGAGGGAGGGGGAGGAGGAAGGAAGGAAGGAAGGGAGGGAGGGAGGAAGGACGGAAGGAGGGGAGGGAGGAAGGAAGGAAGGAAGGAAGGAAGGAGGAAGGAAGGAAGGGAGGAAGGACGGAAGGAAGTGAGGGAAGGAAGGGAAGGAAGGAGGAAGGAAAGGGAAGGAAAGAAGGAAGGAAGGAAGGAAGAAGGGAGGGAGGGAGGGAGGAAGGAAGGAAGGAGGGAGGGAAGGAAGAAGGAAGGAGGAAGGAGGAAGGAAGGAAAGAAGGACGGAAGGGAGGAAGGAAGGAAGGAAGAAGGAAGGAAGGAGGGAGGAAGGAAGGAAGGAAGGAAGGACATTTATTGAATATACTGTAAGTCCTTCCGCTTCCCCCCGTCCCTCCCTCCCTGCCCTCCCGCCCCGCCCTCCCTCACGCCCGCCCCTCCCTCCCTCCTTCCGTCCGGCCTTGCTTTCGTTCTTCCTTCCGTTCCGTGCCTTACCGCTCTTCATGCCTCCTGTACTTGTCTTCCGTCCTACCTTCCGTTACTTCCTGGCGTACCTTGTCCTTCCGGCCTTCATTCTTTTCTTTCCGGTCCTTCCTTCCTTCTTTTCTGCCCTTCCCTCTTTCCTGCGTACTTCCTTCCGCCTGCAGCCCGCTTGGCGCTGCTGTCTTCCATTCCTTCCCTCCCGTGTCCTTCCTTCCGGCCCTGCACTTTCCTTCACCGCCCGTTCCTCCCGTCCCTTCCTTCCGTCTGCCCTCCCTCCTCCTTCCTTCCTTCCCTTCCGTCCGGCCTTTACCGTCCTGCTTTCTATCTGCCGGCCTGCGCTTCCTTCCCTCCTTCATATCCCTTCCTGTGTTCCGTAGCCTTCCGGGCCTTGCTGTCCTTCCATTCCTTCCCCCGTCCCCTCCGTTCTTCCTGCCGTTGCCCTTTCTTTCTCCTGTCCTTCCTCTGCCTTCCTTCCGTGCCTGCTCCTCCGTTCCCTTCATCCTGCCTTCCTTCCTTCCCGCTCCCTGCCTTACTTGTCCGTTCCGCCTTCCTGCCCTTTCTTACGTGCCGTGCCTGCGCTTCCGTCCTGCCCTTCCTCCCGGCCCTCCCTTCCTTGCCTTCCATCCCTCCCTTCCGTCCTTTCTGTCGCTTTCTTCCTTCATCCGCCTTCATTCCTTCTTTTCGTCCTGCCGGCCGCTTCCTTCCGGCCTTGTCCTGTCCTGCCTGTCATGTCTTCCGGTGACTACGTTTCTTTTCTTCGCTTCCTTCCTTCCTTCCTCCTTGCCCTACCTGTCCAGGTGCCTTCCTTCCTTCCTTCCTGTGCATGTTCTTCCTTCCGGACCTGTCCTTACGCCGAGCCTCGCCACTCCTCCCTGTCCTGCCTCCTCCCCATCCCTCCTTCCTGTCCTTGGCTGGTGCTTTATTCCTTCCTTCCTTCCCTCCGTCATTGCCGTTTCTTGCCTTCCTGTACGGCCTTCCGATATCTTCGCTTCCTGGGCGGCCTCCTTCCCTTCTTTCTTTCTGCCTTCCTTCATGTCCGACCCGTTCCCGTCCCTTCCTTCGGCCGGACCGCCCGCCCTCCATCCCGACCCCCTCCCGCCCTCCCTCGCTTGTATTTCTTGCTTCTTGACTCCCTGGTTCCAGCCTTCCGCCTAGCCGTACCGTCCGGCCTTTCCTTTCCCTCCGTACGCCTTCCTTCCTGCCTTCCTTCTTCCTTGCCGTGCCGTGCCTTGCCTAGCCTGCATTCTGTTCTTCTTCCTTCCTTCCTTCCGTCCGTCGTTTTTTCTGTCTTCGGCTTCCGTCCCCTTCCGTTCTTTGTACGTCCTTCCTTCCTTCCTTGCTTCCTTCCTTCTTTTCTTATCTTCGCTTCCCTTGCCTGTGCCTTCCTTCCCTCCTTCCTCCCTGTCCTTCACTTCACTGCCCTCCTTCCTTCCGGGCTTTCATCCGTTCCTTTCCTGTCTTCCCTTCCGGTCTTTCGTTCTCCCTTCGCCTGCCGTCCTTCCGTTTCGTACGTGATGGCTGCCGTTCCTTCCTGGTCGGTCTTTCTTCCTTGCCGGCCTTCCCTGCCTTCCCTTCCGTTCTTTCGTTCGTTCTTTCTTCCTACCTTCCTTCGTCCTTGCGCCTGCCGGCCGGCCTTTCTTCCATTCCTTTTTTCCCTCCTTCCTTTCCTTCCTTTCTTCCTTCCTTACTTCCTTCCTCCCATCCTACCTCCGGCAGTCCGGCCGTCCCTTCCTTCCCCCCTGTCTCCTGCTCCCTCCGTTTCTTCCCTTCCGTCCTTCCGTGCCTTCGGTTCTTTCTTCCGGTACGTGCCGTCCTTCGTTCTGTCTTTCCGCAGCCTTCCTTGTCCTTCATCCCTTCCGTCCTTACCTACCAATTCGGCCTGTCCTTGCCGGCCTTGCCTTGTCAGGCCTTCCCGTGCCTTCTTCCATGCCTTCCCTCCGTCCGTACCTTCCTCCCGCCGGGCGTTTCTGGCTTGTCGTCCTGCCTTCCCTTCCTTTCCTTTCCATCCGTTCGTGTCTTCCTGTCCTTCCTGCCCTGCCTGCCGTTCCCTCCTTCCATTCCTTCCGGTCTTCCGGCCTGCCTTTCCGGTGGCTGACTTCCTGCAGTCCTTCCGTGCTTTCGCCTTCCGTCCTTCCGCCTTCCGTTCCTTCCTTCCTTCCTTTCCTTCCGTCCTTCTTTCGTTCGGGCTCCGTCCTGTCCCGTCCTTCCTTCCTTCCTTCCTTCCTGCCTTCTCCTTCCCCCTTCCCTTCCTTCCTTTCTTCCTTCCGTCCTCCTCCCTTCCTCCCTTCCTTCCTTCCTTCCGTCCATCCCTCCTTCCTTCCGCTGCTTCTTCCTGTCCTTCCCTCCTTCATTCCTTCTTCCTTCCGCCCCTCCTTCCGTCCTTTCTTCCTGCCTCCTGTTCTTTCTTTCTTCCTGCCGTCCTCCCTCCCCTCCCTCCCGTCCCTCCCGCCCTCCCTCCCGCCTGCCTTCCTTCCTTTCTTGGCTTCGTCCTTCCTTCCTCCTTCCCCTCCTTGCATTCCTTCCTTTCTGTCCTTCCTTCCTTCCTTCCTTTCTTCCTTCCTCCTTCCTCCTTCTGTGTCGTTCTTCCTTCCTCCGTCTTGCTTCCTTCCTCCTTCCTTCCTCCTTCCCTGCCTGCTTTCTTTCTTCCTTCCTTCCTTCCTCCTTCCTTCCTGCCTGTCCTCCTTCCCCTTCCTCCGTCCCGGCCGGCCCCTCCCGTCCTGCCGGCCGGTCCTTCCTGACTCCTTCCTTCCGGACACGGCCGCCTCCGGCCTTGCTGTTCTTTCTTCCTTCCTCCGTTCCTTCCCTCCCGCATTCATGCATGTGCGCCGGCCGTCCTTGCTCCTTCCTTCCCGTCCTTACTTCCCTCCTTTCTTCCTGCCCTTCCCTTCTTGCTTCCTTCCGTTCCCTGCCTTCATTCCTCCTGCCCTTACTCCTTCCTGCCTTCCTCTGCCGGCCTTCCCGCCGTCCTTCCTTCCCCTTCCTTCCCTTTCTGTCTGCCTTCCTCTTCCTGCCTTCCTTCCGTCCTCCCTGCCTCCCTTCCTTCCCTTCCAGTGTGGTGCCCTCCTCCTTCCGGTCTGTCTTTCGTCCTGCCGGCCCGCCGGCAAATGCTTCCCTTTCCGTCGGTCCTTCCTTCCTTTCTTCCTTCCTTCCCTGCCCGCCTTCCCGCCTGCGGCCGGCCTTCCGTTACTTCTGCCGTCCCGTCCGGCCGGCGCGCCTCCTTCCTTCCCTGCCTGCCTTCCTGTCCTTCCGTTCCTTCCTTCCGTCCTTCCTTTCTTGGTGCCCCCCTTTGTTGTGTCCCTTTGTCCCCCGTGTCCTGTCCGTCCTTGTCCTTGCCGTCACGCCACTCCGTCCCTTCCTTCGCTCCCATGCCCGCCGTGCCGTCACTGACTTTCTGTCATTCCTTCCTGCCTTCCCGCCTTCCATTCCTTTCCTCCTTCCGTAGGCTTCCTTCAGTCCTTCCGGCCTGCCTCCTTCCGTTGCCGTGCGGCTTACTGTCTTTGCGGTGCTTTGCTTCCGGCCTTCAGCCCTGCACTCCCGTGCCCTCCCCTCCCTCCCTCCCGCTCCCTCCCGTCCCGCCCGCCCTCCCGTCCCGCTTCCTTGCACTGCTCTGTCTTTCAGCCTGCCTTCCTGGCATTCCCTCCTTCATTCCGTTCCTTTCTTGCCTTTCGTGCCTTGCCTGTCATTCCTTCCTGTCCTTCCTTCCTTCCTTGCCTTCCTTCCTTCCGTCCTTTCGTGTCGTTCTGCCCTTCCTTCCGTGCTCTTACGCCGGCCTGACCTTCCCTTCCCATTCCGGCCCTTCCTTCACCGTCCTTCCTTCCTTCCCATCCTTCCTGCCTTCCTTCCTTCCTTTTCTTCTTTCCTGCCGTTCCTTCCTTCCTTCCTTCCTGCCTCCCTGGTCCTGTCTCGCCCTTCCTGTCCGGCCGCCGGCCTGTCCGCGCCTTCCTTCCCTGACCACCCTCCTTTCTGACCTGTCCAGTCCCCTCCTTCATTCCGGTCTTCCTTCCTTCCGTCCGTTCCTTCCTGGCCGATCCTGTGCTTTCGTCATATATGTACTTGGCTTTCTTCCCTTCCTTCCTTTGCTTTCCTGTCCAGCCCTTCCGGCCTTACTTTCTTGGACTGTGGCAACTTTTGGCCCAGGGGGGCAATTACAACCCAGAGGCCCATGGTGCATCAACTCGACCACTTTTCCCTGCCTCCTAACGATCCCCATCTCAGACTGAAGCTCCACTCTGGGTACTCTTTGCCCGCTGGGTGGGTTGGGCTGGACAGCGCCTGGTACACCGATTCTGGGTTCCCGAACTGGCAAGCAGGGGGTGGCCAGGGGCTGCAGGGGGGAGCCAGGGTCAGGGCTGGCTGGGGGAGGAGAGCCTCCAGTAGGGCGCAGAGCTGGCCTCTTTTTGGACAATGTGTACATCATCCATGTCAAGGGGCGGCCTACACTCTGTCCTCATCCTGCCCCTATTAGGACATCGGTGATAAGTTAGGGACTTTTTACTCCTCTTCACCAGGAAGCCTTTGGACGAGTCTGGGGTGAAAGCTGTGCTGCCTTTTTACAGGGCATCAGAGTGGCCCAGGAGGCAACTGCCCCCTGGCCTGGTCTGTCCTTGTCTGTAGTCTATTCACGTAGAGCCTGTGGTTGGCTTAAATGCACCAGCTAAGCAGTCATCTTAAAAGGTTAACACCTAGAGTAAGGGAAGAGTTTGAAGTTTTAGGTGGGGTCTAAGTTGGGTAGCCATTTTGAGAGGAATCCTTCGCACATACTGTAGCCAGGGCCGTTTTTAAGGCAGGGCAAAAGGGGCAGCTGCCCTGGGCCCTGTCATTGTTGATGGGCCCAAAGCAGCTGCCTCATACTTGCCAACTATCCCGGTTTAAATTCCCTTGTCCCTTGAAGTTTTAGTCGATTAAATGGGAAAGTTGCAGGTGGGTGAAGGCATTTCACAAAATTAGGGAAAACAAGCCTTTAGTGGTGCACACAAGACGAATGTTGGATAATAATGTTGATAACAGGTATCTCATGACCAGGGCTTTACATACACTATATTGTCAAAAGTATTGGGACACTTGCTTTTACAATATATAATATATGGTATATTGAACATTATCAGGGGCCTCCACCAAAATGATTTGGACTAGTGCACAAACCAAGGTCTATAAAGACCTGGATGAGTGAGTTTTGGGTGGAGGAACTTGACTGGCCTGTACAGGGTCCTGACGTCAACCCCGATAGAATACCTTTGGGATGAATTAGAGCTGAGACTGCGAGCCAGGCCTTTCGTCACAAATGCTCTTCTGGAAGAATATTCAAACATTCCCATAGACACACTCCTAAACCTTGTGGACGGCCTTCCAGAAGAGTTGAAGCTGTTATAGCTGCAAAGGGTGGGGCCAACTTAATATTGAACCCTACGGACTAAGACTGGGATGCCATTAAAGTTCTTGTGTGTGTGTAAAGGCAGGCGTCCCAATTAGGGATGAGCTTCGAGTTCGAGTCAAACTCATGTTCGACTCGAACATTGCCAGTTCGCCTGTTCATTCGAAAAGAGGCGAACACCCTGTAAAAGTCTATGGGAGAAATCTAAAGTGCTAATTTTAAAGGCTAATATGCAAGTTATTGTCATAAAAAGTGTTTAGGGACCCGGGTTCTGCCCCAGGGGACATGTATCAATGCAAAAAAAGCAGTGAGCAGTGATTTTAATAATGCTTAAAGTGAAACAATAAAAGTGTAATATTCCTTTAAAATTTCGTACCTGGGGGGTGTCTATAGTATGCCTGTAAAAGGGGCGCATGTTTCCCGTGCTTAGAACTGTCCCTGCACAAAGTGTAATTTCTGCAGGAAAAAAAGCTATTTAAAATCACTCCGGCTAATGAATTGTCGGCTCCCGTAATAGAGAACAGTCATTGAAAGTCATTGATAAAAAAAAAAAAAAAAAATATGCGTGGGGTTCCCCCCAAATTCAATTACCAGGCCCTTCAGGTCTGGTATGGATATTAAGGGGAACCCCGCGTCAAATAAAAAAAAAATGAAGTGAGGTTCCCCCCAAATATCCATACCAGACAAGGGTCTGCTATGGATTTTAAGGGGAACTCCATGCCAAATTAAAAAAAAAAAATTGGCGTGGAGACCCTTTATCCGAGCACGCAACCTGGCAGGCCGCAGGAAAAGAGGGGGGATGAGAGAGCGCCCCCCCTCCTGAACCGTACCAGGTCACATGCCCTCAACATTGGGAGGATGCTTTTGGGGTCTGTGACCCCTCAAAGCACCATGTCCCATGTTGATGAGGAGAAGGGCCTCATCCCCACAACCCTGCCCGGTGGTTGTGGGGGTCTGCAGGTGGGGGGCTTATCAGAATCTGGAAGCCCCCTTTAACAAGGGGACCCCCAGATCCCGCCCCCCCCTGTTTGAAATGGTAAGGGGGTACAAAAGTACCCCTACCATTTCAAAAGAAAGTGTAAAAAATTGTTAAACACACAGACACCGTTGGGAAAAGTAATTTATTAAAAAAAAAAAAGAAAAAGATTCCAGCGGTGGTAATCCACTCTTGCTATCCAGTGATGACTGATCTCTTCTCCGGGGTCCAGCGATGGGTGATCTCTTCCGATGACGTCCAGCGCAGCGCATCCTGTCTCCACAGAGACACTGCGGGAGTCTTAGCTGAGGAGGACGGGGCCACTCGTAACCTGACCCCGCCCCCCTCAGACTGGGGGACTAAAGGGGACTTCCAGATTCTGATAAGCCCCCCCGCCCGCAGACCCCCACAACCACTGGCCAGGGTTGTGGGGATGAGGCCCTTGTCCCCATCAACATGGATACATGGTGCTTTGAGGGGTCACAGACCCCCAAAGCATCCTCCTAATGTTGAGGGCATGTGACCTGGTACGGTTCAGGATTTGACACGGGGTTCCCCTTAATATCCATACCAGACCTGAAGGGCCTGGTAATTGAATTTGGGGCGAACCCCACGCATATTTTTTTTTATCAATGACTTTCAATGACTGTGCTCTGTATTACGGGAGCCAACAATTCATTATAGCCGCGAGTGATTTTAAAAGACTGCTTTTCCTGCAGAAATGACACTTTGTGCAGGGACAGTTCTAAGCACGGGAAACATGCGCCCCTTTACAGGCATACTATAGACACCCCCCAGGTACGAAATTTAAAGGAATATTACACTTTTATTGTTTCACTTTAAGCATTATTAAAAATCACTGCTCCCGAAAAAACGTCCGTTTTTAAAACTTTTTTTTGCATTGATACATGTCCCCTGGGGCAGGACCCGGGTCCCCAAACACTTTTTATGACAATAACTTGCATCTAAGCCTTTAAAATTAGCACTTTCGATTTTGAACGTTCGAGTCCCATAGACTTTAATAGGGTTATAAAGTTCACACGAACTTTAGGTTCTGGTGCGAACCGAACAGGGGGGACAATATAGTGTATAAAGGAGCTGACGGGTAGGCTTCAAAAGTGCTCCAGTTTTGTATTTTTGAGAGGACCTGTTTTGATCGAAGCACTTTACGTGATGTTCGTTCTTCTACAACACTTGTGACTTTGTGGCTCTTCTTCGTTGCAGATCAAACTTTTGTTGAAAAAGAGACGCGTGAACTCATCAACCCGCAGCCATCCAGCAGCTTCCTCATAGGAACCACACAGATCAGGGCTCATTTTTTTTTACTCCCATAGTTGATATCCTTCTACTAGACATGTGCAATTCGTTTAGTTACGAATTCGCTTTCCCTTCAAATTCGTTATATTCGTACATTCGTTATCGTACTAATGAACGAATGATTCTAAAAAATAACGAACTATCGAAACGAACGAATAAGAAAAACAACGAAAATACGAAATAATTAAATTAGAAACAATGAAACTACGAAAGAATGAAAATCCGGAAAACAGAAACAACGAAAATCAAAATGAACGAAAAAATTCGGACATTCGTAACTTTTTTTTTTGTTTGTTGATTCGTAATTTTCCGTGTCTCTTACAATGGCGCTGCTTAACGTGTTTCGAATGGATTGAACGAAAAAATTTGTACATTCGTAACTTTTTTTTTTTTTGTTTGTCGATTCGTAATTTTCCGTGTCTCTTACAATGGCGCTGCTTAACGTGCTTCGAATGGATTGAAAGAAAAAATTCGTACATTCGTAACTTTTTTTTTTTTTGTTGATTCGTAATTTTCCGTGTCTCTTACAATGTAATAATAGCATACACATTACATAAAATTATGAATTATGCTCCGATTACGAATCTACGAAAACAATGTTACGAAAGTACGAATAAATCAATCTTACGAAAGTACGAATGTAACTAAATCTACGAAAATACGAATGCGTCCGAATACAAAATACAACGAAAATACGAATTTCGAATAAACGAAAATTAGACTAACGGAAAAACGAATCAACGAAAAAATAACTCTACGAAAATACGAACGAGTCCGAATACGAACACCGACGACTTACGAATTTACGAATCGTTGCGAATACGAACAGCGACGACTTACGAATTTACGAATCGTTACGAATCAACGGAAATGAACAGAAACGAAACTAAACAAATTTTTCTATTGTGCACATGTCTACCTTCTACTGGTGGAAGAACAAAGTACCTCCAGCTGGTGGATCCCGAAATCCATGGTATTATATATAGATGGTGTTATCAAGGCAGAATTTATTGATACTATCAATCAGACACATGGAGAATATACTGGTTTCCGTGAAACTATTAGCACCTACCTTACAATGTTGAGCATACCACATAATTATACCACATAACTATACCACATAATTATACCACATAATTATACCACATAATTATACCACATAATTAACGCGAGACTCAAGCTAAGAATACAAAACCCGCCACATATACAAGAGGAGGAAGATGCCAGTGCAGAGCTTCTCAATCTGTGCGGTAAACCATCCACATGTCCGCTTTTCTCTTTTGTTGAATAATCTGCTAAACTTGAGCAATGAGTGGAATAATCAGACCCATGGATTGAGAAGCAATTAAAGAAAAAAAATAATTTGGCTTAAAATTACAATTAATACCATTAAATATAATATATTCATAAGCTAGCTATAATTCTATATATATTTTTAACCCCCCCCCCCCCCCCCAAAAAAAAAAATTACAATGAAAACAATAATAAATAATAAGCTAACAGATATTGTGCTGCAAAAGGGAAGACTTATTGTGAAGTTTTTAGAAATGGGGGTATAGCTTAAAAAAATCTGAATTCGGAACTTGATATTAACAGCAGAACCATGTAATTGTTTTTATTAGAATTACATTACAAACTATCCATTTATCAGCACGCTATCAACACATTTTCACCTTTACTGTCATTTGAAAATTGATTTTTTTTTTTTTTTTTGTTTCACAAAATAACAAATTGATTTTTTTAAAAGTGTCCTTTTCAAGCAAAAAAAAAAAAAAAAACATGGACAAGGTCTACAAAAACTAGAGATAAAAGTATACTTTGTTTATTTTTATTATACTCAGGGAAATGATCACATTACCAATATTTGCAAATGTTATCTTTAATTGCGCTTGATTTTTCTAGTGACATTTTTATTTCAATTCTAAATTTTCTTGGACAAGAAAAAAAAAAAAAAAGCAACATTTTTAAATGTTCTTTTTTTTTTTTTATTTCCAAATTGGTGCTTAAGTAATATACTGAAAAAAATAATTTTAAAAAATGAGAATCAACTAGACATGTGCGTTTCGTTACTAATTAGTTTTTTGTCTAAATTCGGCATATTCGTTCATTCGGAAAGCATCCGAAAGAATGAAAGACTATTCGATTCATTTTTCTGAAAACACATTTTCTAAAAGAATGGAAATCTGAAAGAACAAAAATCAGAAAATTTGAAAATCAGAAAGAACGAAAATCCAAAAATAAGAATGAAAATTCGAAAAAGAACGAAAAGCATTCGGAT